>JAPDEO010000017.1:0-609728 GCA_027569155.1 Aspergillus haitiensis
TGTTAATAACACCCACCCTTTTACACTTACTCTTGGTAACCCTGACCTCTCCACCGCTTTTTTATCTGTACCTTTTCTAATTTATTTTCAGTTATAATATTTTTTAACCCCCCCTTTTAAAAAAAAAAAACCAAAAACAAAAAAAAAAAAAAAAAAAAAAAAAAAAAAAAAAAAAACAAAGGAAAGATAATAAAGGTCACGCTTCCAAGCCTGCCCAAGAAAAAAAGGCACGCCTTGAGGCGGTCTAAGCTCTGGAGGCTTGCGCAGATACCATCACAACTAATCCAGTTATGTTTAATTATCTCCAGCTACCAGCCGTGGGGGTACCCAGCTTGGTAGCTTTGCATGTACATACATACGTGACTGGAGAACTGGGTTCCCTTGTGGGTGCCCAAAACTTTGTTTGACGTTTATTGCAGCAGGTTGATTCCATCTCTTAGTCGCTACGAGGGATCTTTCCATTCTACCTGGACATACCGCAAGGACCCACGAACTCCTACCGAGAGGATGTTGGTTGTATGATATGGTTATTATCGTATTAGGTACTGTACAGTGGGATATACGTACGGGTAGGTGTCCTGGGTAAGCGGTTCATTCCGATTTCCAATATTTAGTTCGTGAAGAGACAGCGAGTAAGGGGTGTCGATTTCCTTCGGATGAACCACATTATGCATGTACTAGGACTATTTTTGATATATCAGTTCAGCCCCCGCCAAGCGCTCCTTGTTATTATTATTCTTTTCTATTCCTCTTTTTCAGAACCCTGATGAGCTGAGAAGATACGAACCCCCCCACACAGTTTCCAAACTCGACCGAAAGTTAACTGGCTGCCCTGTGACGATACTTACTGAAAGCAAATATATTTAGAGTAATGCCAAGTCACAATAAGACTACCCAAGTAATATTCAGACCCCACGAACCCTTTCTGGCTCAGGCTTGGCCCTCTGTCTCCCCCACACCCGACGAACTGGTCCGTATATAGAGCTCAATCGTCGCAACATCTCATTCAGAGATGACACAATGACGAGCCAATAATTGATGCGGAATCCAGATTTGGCTATAATTATTTCATCCAGCCACGAGATGGCGTGCTCTCTCGCCGTTTACAGGGGGTGGATATCTATGAGAAGGGCCGGGGGTGCATATCAAAATGTCCGAGTCGGTTTAAAAGAACCGATTTGCCCGTCTCAGAAGAGCTCACTATCTCGCCATCTACCTTGCACGTTTAGTCATTGTGAGCCACTGGTGATAAGGTACAATGTCGTCTGAATCGATTGACCAGCGTCCGTGGTATAAAAAAACCCTCGGATTGCAGGATGCACCGCCCAACCTCCTGGAGGAGCAGTTCCATGCCAATCCCGACCAGATCCTGTATCAGGAACGCGACCCTACCGTGCTAGAATGGCTTCGGGGCATCTGGCCATCCCAGAGTGAGGTGGTTCAGTACTTGATCAGTCTCTTCCCCTTTACCAACTGGATTCTGCAATACAACCGGCAGTGGTTTACGGGGGACTTGATTGCGGGTGCGTCCTCCATGTGTGATTCGGTGGGACTCTTGTTTTAGAAAGGTGCTGATAGTCGTTAGGAACTACGGTCGCTGCGGTCGTGATCCCCCAGGGTATGGGCTATGCCAAGTTGGCCGAATTGCCGGTGCAATATGGTCTCTATTCGTCCTTTATGGGAGTGCTTATCTATTGGTTTTTTGCTACGTCCAAAGACATTACGATCGGAGTATGTTCCCCTTTCCCTTTCTCCCCCCTGCCTGATGAGTAGGAAAAAAAAAAAAAAAAAAAAAAAAAAAGAGTTAGCAAAGAGACTAAAAAGCGGACCAAAATGTTCCATGTCTATCTAGCCTGTGGCCGTCATGTCAACCCTCGTCGGGACTATCATTACCGAGATCCAAGCCACACATCCTGAGATCTCCGGGGTCGATATCGCCCTCTCCATTGCAATTATCTCGGGGGCCATTGTGACCTTTATGGGGCTTGCCCGGCTAGGCTTCGTGGTAGACTTTATCCCTCTCCCATCCATTGTTGCCTTCATGACGGGGTCGGCGATCGACATCTGCGCCGGTCAGGTCAAGAAGCTACTGGGGGAGCAAGCCGATTTCAACACTCGGGGTGCATCCTACCAAGTCATCATTGATTCGCTAAGATATCTGCCGACATCCCGCGGGTATGATGCTGCCATGGGCCTCTCCGCGCTGACAATGCTCTATTTGATTCGGTTTGCCTGCAGCTATGCCGCTCGGAAGTACCCTCACAAAGCTAAGCTATTCTTCTTCTTGTCAACATTGCGCACAGCCTTTGTCATTGCCTTTTATACAATGATCAGTGCCGCGGTCAACCTCCATCGCCGTGACAACCCGGCCTTCTCCGTGGTCGGTGAGGTGCCTCGCGGGTTTCAACATGCAGGTGCCCCGAAACTCACCGGAGAGCTCATTAGTCTCTTTGGCTCGAAGCTGCCTGCCTGTGTTATTGTGCTGCTCATTGAGCATGTTGCAATCTCGAAGTCTTTCGGCCGGATCAACAATTACACAATCAACCCATCCCAGGAACTCATTGCCATCGGGATGACCAATCTCCTCGGCCCCTTTGTTGGAGCCTATGCCGCCACTGGATCCTTCTCCCGAACCGCCATCAAGTCCAAATCGGGCGTGCGGACGCCCTTTGCGGGTGTCATCACGGCCGTCGTCGTCCTGATTGCGATCTATGCACTGACGGCGGTCTTCTACTACATCCCCGAAGCCTCCCTATCCGCAGTGATCATCCATGCTGTGGGGGACCTTATCGCGCCCCCCAACACTATCTATCAGTTCTGGCGGGTTTCCCCTCTAGACTTTGGAATCTTTGTCGCGGGTCTTGCAGTGAGTCTCTTTAACGACATCCCCAACGGGATCTACGTAACCGTCTGCCTCTCCGTCGCGGTGCTCCTCTTCCGGCATGCCAAAGCCACAGGCCACTTCATCGGCCGCACTCACGTCGCCTCCACTCAACAGGCCCGGCCCCTCTACCTGCCCTTCGACCACTCAGACGGATCCAATCCCGCCGTCGCCCTCCAGCAACCCCGGCCAGGCGTTTTCATCTACCGCTTTGACGAAGGATTCAACTACCCCAATGCAAACCACTACACCGACAACCTCGTCGAGACCATCTTCAAAAGCACCCGTCCGACCCGGGCCAATATGTACGCGACTCGCGGGGACCGTCCCTGGAACGACCCCGGTCCCCGCAAAGGCCAAACAGAGCCTGACCGTTCACACCTCCCCCCGCTCCGTGCCGTCATCCTGGATTTCGAAGCCGTGCACGAAGTCGATGCCACCTCCACTCAAATCCTCATTGATATCCGCAACCAGCTCAACCGCTATGCCTCCCCCACCACCGTCTATTGGCATTTCGCCCACGTCAAGAGTCCCTGGACCAGACGCGCCCTGGCGGCCGTCGGTTTCGGGTACCCATCAACAGACATGCCCTGCTCCATCCCCTCGCTCACACTCACACAGATTCCAGTCGACGGCGATGACGACGTCGACAACGACTCCAGCGGCGCAACGCCAGCCGTTAGCAACGATATCGAATCTTGTCTGTCTTTGACAACGACAGACCTGAAGGGTCCCCAGTCCACCACCACCACCAGAGATAGACCCAACGAAGTATACGGTCTTCAACAAAGCGCGTCAGGGCCGGACCTTGTACCCGTGGAAGGATATAATCGACCTTATTTCCATGCTGATTTGACCAGTGCTCTCCGAAGCATTGACGAGCTCTTGCAGCAGGGGGAGGGAGACGCGAACTCCAAGCGAATCTAATATAAGAGGCAATACGGTATCATTGAAGTGCCAAATCATTTTCATCTTTCGGGTTTCTTTTCTTTTCTTTTCTTTTTATTTTTTTTTCTTTTTTTTTTTTTTTTTTTTTGGTTTCCCTTTTCCTTTCCCTGTCTTAAACTTGATGTATGCATCGTACGGTATAGTACATACTAGGTATCAGACGGATTCCCCTTTGTGTTCTTTTCTTCTAAACCTGGTTTCCCTGGTCATTTTTTTTTTCTTTCTATCCATTAGAGAAGGTATTTGCTGGCATCCTTCCTAGGTATTTTATCATATCACTTGCATTTTGTTTTGTCTGGTTTTTGGCATTCCCCATCATATCATATCCCAAACTAGGTAGACTGCTAGATCGCTTCGCTGGAGACCCGCTAGATCATCAAATACCCATTTTTACTGGATGTAATTGAATATAACTTGACCGTGCATGGCGTGTACCCATGGGTACTGTAGAATTACCGAATGCAGCATATAATACAAACGAGGTCTAAACCGTTGGAGTCCAAATATCCCCGAATATATATAAGGAAAAAAAAAAAGGGGGTATATATGCATGTCAAAATCAAGAACTGTAGAAGATAAACAACATATAAATAAAGGCAGAGATGGAAGCAACCCAGAAAGTAAATAAGAATTTAAACGTATATTTCTCGATAAAGTTGTCAAAGCGCCCCTTTGGTTTAAGGAGGCCTTTCGACTTGAGAAGCATCTGATGAATTTCCGAAAATCCAGGCCGATGAGGGTCATTCATCTTCACATATTCCAGTAGAGGTATCTTGCTTACAACAACTACACGTCCGATATCTGAATCGGCCCCGTTATCGAGTAGCGTTCGGACCACCGAGACTTGGCCCCTGGATACCGCCCGGGAGAGGGGCGACCAGCCGATGTTATCGCAAGAGTTGACATCGACTTTATGTCGTAAGAGGAGCCGGACTACACTTTCGTGACCTTCTTGAGCGGCGTAGAAGAGTGGAGTCCGCCCCCCAGGGATAGAAGTACTCCTCTGGATTTCGGGTCTCGGCTCGTCTTTTGGATCAGGATCAGCACCGTGAGCTAGCAGAGCATTTACAACGTCCGTTTGACCCTTTTCGGCAGCCCAGGATATCGGGGTCCGGCTGTAAACATCTTTTGACTCCATATCTGCTCCCTTTTCAAGCAAACGCGTGACGATCCCCAGTTGGCCATCCTCTGCAGACTGCGATAGGGTTGTCCGGCCATCAATCCTCTCCCATTCTAGATCAAGGCCTTGACTGTCCTTATCATGGTTTGCAGCACGTGTGCTGGCATCAGAATCGATAGTCTCCAATAAAGCTTCAACAACGTCCTCATACCCTCTCACCGCGGCGACACCCAGCGGAGTTAATTGGTTCTGTTCTTGTGCGCCATTAGGATTGGCCCCGGCCTCCAGGAGAGCCCTCACGACATTAACGTGACCATTTCCTGCGCTAAAATCTAGCGGGGTCCGGGGCCGATACCAAAAATCGTTCGGTGGCTGGCTTTTGGCCTCTACATTTGCCCCGTGTTGTATGAGGAGCCTCACAACACCTTCATGACCATGGGCGGCTGCCCAGCATAACGCTGTATGTCCACTCGCGTCCTCAGAATGGGTATTATTCAAGTCTGGCTTGTCATCTTCTTCTAAGAGGCCGCGTACTATATCCTCCCATCCGTTTTTAGATGCCCGTAGTAGTCGACCTTCCTTAGTATCTTCCTCCAGGGGATTGTATTTTTCCTGAGGTTCAGCTGATTCAGCCTTATGATTGGTTGGTTCCGACATAGGTGTACAGTGATACTACCTAGTAGATTATATACCTACTCCCTAAGGGACCTTGGTTACCCTAGGGTACCTTCCTAAGTAGCCGTGATACGTAGGTGCCTGGATGTAGGTGGTCTCTCTCTGGTGAGGTTTATGGGCACTTGCCTAGTGCCTAGGGGTTGAAGAAATATGGAGAACTGGGTCAGTTTATTTTGTGAGAAACGGATGGAGATGAGAGTGAAAGTGGGCTTTTGTTTGGCCACTTAGTATTAGGATGGGGAAAATCGAAAAGAAGTTGGAGAACCCATTAACTGCTTGGGGATTTTTGGAGTAGGGTCACGTGGACGACTTCGTATACCCAGTCATCCAAGGAGACTAGTGAGATAATAATACGGAGTCCCTAGCGAGGTACTTAACTAGTACGGTAGTGGGTATGGTGGAATAAATGCAATGATATGTAGGCCCCGTCAGATAGCGCTGCACTGTTAAAAGCTAAACGAAAAGAAAAGCGTCGATAGAAACAGATTGATATCCCCTAAAAAAAAGTACATCCTGCTTTTCTCGTTTTTGGTTCTTGAAATCCATGCGAAAAAAAAAAAAAAAAAAATTATGAATATCTGTACAGGAAGAGAGTAGAAGTAAAAAAAATTAAACGAAAAAGATAAAGAAAGCACTTCGGAATAGCGTGGTGACAGCAGGAATTGCGTTTAATCCTCAGTCAAATCGCCATATTCCCACATACCACGACGCTCACGCTTAGCTTCATCCTCCAATGTACGCAAATGCGACAGAGTCTCGCCAGCGGCACGTTCCCATGCCTTCAACTTGCGGGGTACCATAGCAAGTCCCTCCCGGACAACTTCCGAGTTAATACTGTGATCCAAGTTCTTGGATTCGGTGGGGTCCATCAGAGTGACATGCAGGGTGCCCTCTGAGGAAACAAAGTCTACATTGGCAACGAGTTCACGGCCATATGTTTGCTCCTCCAGGAAGCCGACAGCATCCTGGAGGTAATCAGCGGAGACGGGGAATTGAAGCAAAGAAAGAACAGCATCCGCGGCTTGAGGGCGAAGCTTCTGAACTGAGAATTGAGGTTGAGAAAGAGGTCTCAGACGGGACCAGGGGAGGACCTCCGAGTTGCCGAAATCGATGTACAGAACTTCGGCCTGCTGCTTCTCACGGTCATTGCGGCGCACCTTTGCACGGTACCAATCACCGTCCTCGGTGAACTTGGCGGCTACAAAATCACCAGCCTTGGGAGGGCTAGGAAGGGGGGTATCATTTGCTTTGTTGAGATGGAAAGCACGGAATGCGCTCATCAATTCAGTCAGCGCCGAAGTACCGGAGCCAATTTGTTGGAGCTTGAGGCGGCCGCTCTCCGGATCCACATAGGTAACCATCACATCTCGGTAGTCCTTGCGGCGTGCGACAGCCTCGCCCTCAGGGGCGCTGCTGGCGTTAGGGGTTTCAGCTTCCTCTTCTTCAGCCTCCTTGCTGGGGTCCCAATCATGCCAGAGTCCCTTGCGGGCCTCCTTTGCTCGCTGCTCCGCAGCGAAGTACTCGGTGGCGTGGCCAGACTGCTCCGCCGAATAAGCATGCACAGTAGCCAGACCCTCCTCAAGAAGGACCTTGGTGAAGTTCTCCTTGTTCACGTACAGAGTGCCGATGAAGCCACCGACCTTATCGATAGTCTCAACATCAATTTCTACATCACGCTGCATGCAGCGTCTATTTGCTAGGTCATGAGCCTCCTGGCCAAAGGGATCAGATGCCTCCCCAGGGTTACGAGCGGATCGGGGCGCTCGAATCCCAGACAAGACCAGGGTCAACTTAGCGTTCTCCCGGGGGACTAGAACCGAGAAACGGGATCCCGACTTGACAAAGTCCACAATAGCCGGTACGCGCTTCTGGCGCTGGAGAATAGAAACCGCCATCTTGGCTTTCTGAACGCTTTCAGAGTAATCCTGGTACTGTTTGGCTTTGGGAGGTTTTGGTGACCACATGCCTTTGCCCTCCTTCTGAGCTTCAGCTTCAGCAACAAGCAAATCGTCGTAGTCAGGGGACCGGTCATCATCGTCCTGACGGTGTCGGATAACCGAGGCATATCCTGCTTGGACTAATGCAAGTGCAATGTTGGTATTTCCTTGGACGACTGTGGCAACGTCCCTCTCCTCATAGCCTTCCGTGGCTGGCTTCTTGCCGTTGACGGTCACCTTGACGTGCTTTCCGATCAGCTTCTTGCGGACAAATTCCTTAGCATCGGCTGCGAAGGGTGCCTGGCTCGGATCAGACGGCTTAGGCTGGCGCACGCTGCTCAAGCTAATCTTCTTCTCCTGGCCAGCCTTATTCCTGAGGAAGAGCGTGTCCGCATTGAGTACTCGGCTGACAGTATAGTCCTCAGCGGCCCCGCCTGCAGGACCCTTGGAGGTAGCTAGGCCGGTAAACAACCCTTTTCGGCCATCCCTAGCAGTCTTCTCCGCACGACGGAAGGCAGCCATCTCACCTCCCAGCAAAGCGGAATGATGGTCATGGCAACGAGCAAGACCCGCCTCGAGGAGGAATTTGGCAATATTGCCGTTCGGGTGAAGGACCGTCACAATTAACTGTCCTTGAGGCGTGACGCCGAGGAGAGAAACCTGGACTTTGCGTTGCAGGATCCTTGACTCGACGAACTGATGTGCCTCATCGCCAAATGGCTCGGCGGGTTGTTCCTTGCCATCCGGTAAGACACGCTTAGCCGAAGGGGCTCGAATACCAGCAACAGCAATGACAACCTGTAGGTGTTCCTTGGGGGATAAAAGGAGGCGTAGGACGAGGCGGTCAGCGTTAAGGACTCTCTCAACGATGCCTTCCAGGTGTTTATCCTTCCACTCGTCAACTAAGGCCTTTGCATCCGCGAGCTCATAGCTAGTCTCGGTATAGCCTGCCTCTGCTCCAGCCCAGACACCCTTGTCTTCAGACCTAGCAAGATCCTCCAATGCACGAAGGCGCTCAAGCATCGCGAGAGTTTCTTCAGATTCATCGCTTCGCTTACCCGCCTCCTCACGGACACGGACCCATCCCTCTTGGACGCTGATTTCGGGCAACGAGGCATCGAAGCTCGGGAGCTTAATGGTACCATATTCGCGCTTCGTGGAGGGAATGGTGTAGAGGGTCTGGAATTGAATCACTTTTCCGACGAGCAATTCGCGGAGAAATTCGCGAGAGGCGAAACCATATGGCTGCGGGGAGAGAACGGGGTGTTAGCAAGGGTTTCCCAGAAGGTCAATGGAGCTGAGATTGATCGCATTTAAGAAGGTTTGGATATATATGCTCCAGATAGTCATGTATGACTTGAGAGCAATGTAGTTTACTGGATTTTTTTTTTTTTTTTTTCCAAAGCTATTCAAATACCTTGAGTGTATTTCAATTACTCACAGGAAAGAGAGGCAATAAAGGAAAAGCAACAATTGAAATAAAAAAGACCTACTTCATCACCTTCTCGGCGCAGTCTCGGGGCAGAGACATATGCAAGACTGAGAGTGCGTTCTTGCCCAGGATTGGTAACATGCGAAAGCACAACCGTGTCTCCCGACAGGACAGATTTCACGCGGGCTTCCAGAGGCATTCTTTGAAATGTTCAACAAAGAGCCTATAATAAGAGCGGAAACAATTGACAAACAGGAGCTATTGGGGGGGAGAGAAAGCAGGGGAAAAGAGAAAAAAGAAAAGAAAAGAAAGGAGGAGGAGAAGGGAGAAGGGATAGTAATGTTAACGATGATGGAGATGGAGTGAAGCACGAGGGGAAACGTGGTTGAAACTAAGAGCTTAGGCAAACACCTGACTTTTGTGGGGAAGTCTGGCCAGTGTTATTATTGAACTGGATCACCCCTGGCTAACTCTAGTTCCATCATCATTATTACTGCATTATGATGGCTATAGTTAATTAGTCTAAAAATTATAATTTCTCTGACATTGTTCATTTTAAGAAAATTACAATACAATATTTGATCCAATTTTTTGGGGTCAAGTACGGGTGGTTCATTTGAATCGTGACTTCTGGTATGCAATTTTCTGTGTGGACTGAGAGCTTCGGTTTTATCCTACTTAATAATTCCAGTACTATCCATGAATTTTTCTTCCTTTCCTGGTTCGTTCTGAGACATACAAATATGGGAAGAGAAAGAGAACAGAGAAAGAAAGAATTACTGTTTGATGGAGTTGAAAGGCAAATCACAATTCATATCCATTCAACCTTCCACATCATCAATTGACATAATCATTATCAGTCTGTATAAAGGGATGCATTTAAGCGGCAATGCCAATGACACCTGTGATTACCAAACCTGTTAGCCATTGATGCACCTCATATGTCACTGAATCATGTAAAGGGTATGCCTTACCGCAAGCAGGGCGAGGACCAGCGTTACCGGTCTTCTTGGACTCCTCATTTCCACCACGGCCGAGGTCATCAGTACCGGCGTGAACGACCAGGGTCCGCTATGCTTAGTTAGCATTCTGTTGTCGCTAAAGAGGGGTGGAGGGATTGTCATACGCCCAGAACGCTCTCAGCACCAATGAGCTTCACCAGCTTGTCCTGCTTGGAGCCGACGGCGTTACCCTCGGCATCGGTCTGGAAGTTACCCAAGTCACCAACGTGGCGGACCTCATCATCGGGGGCGCCGTGGGTCTGACCGAAGGGGTTGAAATGGGGACCAGCGGAGGTGCAGCCGTTGGTGTTATCACCGAACTGGTGGATGTGGAAGCCACGCTCAGCGTTGGCATCATGGCCAGTGATGTTCCATGAGATGGTGGTGGGGGTGTTCTCATCAGCCTGCTCGAAGGTGACGGTGCCGGTGATCTTGGAGTCACCACGGAGGACAGCAACTAACGGGAAGAGGTTAGTTCTATGTCTATGCAATATTATGGTTGTTATGGCTCTGTTGCTATTTATTTATTTGGTTCCACTGCGCCCCTCCCTCCCACCAATCCTTCCCTCTAGGAATAGAGAAGTGGTTCGAGAGAGTATCTGGGGATCCCTGATCAAAACAAGGGACGAGCAAGACCCAGACAAATGAGCACCCATCCAGCATCAATGAGGAGCTTATCTTGATTAAAGTGAGGGGGAAAGAGCCGTTGATAGGCCGAAAAGCTTAGTGTGATGGCTCGAAAGGTGCTCAAATGTGCTCACTCAAGGTCCTCCGGCCACGGTCGATCGTGGAGCCGTCTTGGATGAAGGCCAATAACAGGCAAGATAACACGGGCAGACAGGAAGGGGAGATATTTTCTATGAAGCAAGGTAGCTGAGTGGTGTGTAGACTTACCAGCCTTAACCATTTTGACGGATTGAAGTAATGAAGATAGTGTGGATTATTGAAAGGATGGATAGGATGGTTGGTGAGAAGGTAAGATGGAAAAGGGAACTGGGGAAAGTCGGAAAGAATAAGAAGACGACGGAAGAAGGACGAGGGGTAGGTAGGTATGACTACGACTCCGAGCTACGACCAGCTACTAACTCTACCTACCTACTTTTAAGAATGGATTATTCGACGGGTTTCTAGTCCTCTTAGCAACTGGTTATGATTGATGAATGGGGTAACGTAGTAGGTACACACCACCCTCACCCTCTCCACCCCCCCTCCAACTCCCTCCAACTACCAGCTACGTAATTATCTACATCCTGACCAACCTACAGAATTCTAATCGATAATGCTAATACTCATGATACTTAATCCTAAAAGTCATTAATAATGTTTAAGGGCAGAAGAGAGGGGAAAACGAAAAAGAAAAGAGAAGAAAAGAAAAAACAAATAACCCCCCCCCACCTTGCCGGGACGTCGGAATGACGTTATATGTGTCTACATCGTTGCCGTGGAACTACCGTCACTGAAGAGGAGGCAGAGGAGCTTTCATGTTCCCTTCTCCGGAGTAGGTATTATTATTATTTCATTGCTAAGCAGATGCGATCCAGCCATTCTCCACCTTTTTTTTTTTTTCTTTCTTTCTTTTTCTCATTCCCCCCCCTTATTTTTCCATTGTGTAGGCATTTTCTTATCGTGGAAATTGTTATTCCTGCTTTCTCTATTTTTAAAACAGCACGCCTTTTTTATTTGTTTTTGGTACCTCGTCACCAGCTATTTATTAAATTGGTTAATTCAGGCTGTGAAGTACCTTACGGTTGTTAGTTAGTCCATTGTTTTGAAGAACTGTTACTACCCCACCATCAATCCCGGAGCGAGACAGGAGGGGTAAAGAGAGGAGAGAAAAAAAAAATTTTTATCATGAAGGAATGAAAAGAACGATATGGGTTTATCTTACAACTCATATTTATAGTCATTTCTCTCTTCCATTCTATATTAAGCAGAAGTCAAATCTATTCAATTGCATTTGCTATCTTTGCAATCTCCATAAATGGACCTCGGGTTTGGACATCGAGAATTGAGGACCAGCTTACCAGCTCAAGTCAAGTGGGTATACCGAACCCATAGCCGGTCGCACGCTTTTCTCACTCCCAGTTTCCCACCTAAAGTGATCAATCTCATTACAGGTAAACTCCAAACACATTTAGCACGTAGAGAGTAATAGAGCAGAACGCAGTTCCGTTATTCATATCTTCTAAAAACAAATTTTTGCAAGAAAGTAAAGTCGCCCAATTTTTACACAAATGAAAAAAAGTAAAGCCTCATCATTACGCATTCCGGTGCTAAATCCCCCCATATATCTATGCCTGGATCTTCTGCTTAAGGATATCCTTCAGAGTGACGGCATCAGCCGCGAACTTGGAGATACCCTCACGCAGCTTCTCAACAGCCATAGCCTCCTCGTTGAAGTCAAAGCGGAACTTGGCCTCATCATCGAGGTAGTTCTGCTTAGCGATATCGAGGGTAGCAGCGCCGGCAGCATCAAGCTTCTTGGGGACAGCAGCGGTGGAATTGTACAGTTCCTCGAGCAAGCCAGGCTACAAATTCCATGTTAGTACCTAGCTCAACACAACATTCGGATGCCTAAGAAGAGGGGAGGAATCCAGAGCAAAAGGGGGGAAACAAGGTCACATACGGAGATGGTGAGGTAGTCACAGCCAGCCAGTTCAGTGATTTCACCAGTATTACGGAAAGAAGCACCCATGACGATAGTCTTGTAGCCGAACTTCTTGTAGTAGTTGAAGATGCTCTGGACGGACTTGACACCAGGGTCCTCTTGAGCAGTGTAGTCACGCTTGTGGGCAGCCTTGTACCAATCCAAGATACGACCAACGAAGGGAGAGATCAGGAAAGCACCAGCTTCGGCAGCAGCGATGGCCTGAACAAGAGAGAACATCAAGGTCAGGTTGCAGTTGATGCCGTGCTGAGACTGGAGAATGTGGGCGGCCTTGATTCCCTCCCAGGTGGAGGCAATCTTGATGAGGATACGGTCGCGGGAGATTCCGCTCTCCTCATAGAGCTATATAGGAGGGTTAGCGGGCAATCCTACTAGAAACGAATAGATAACCAGAAGCTTGGTGGATTAACAGTACCTTGATGATATGCAGGGCCTTGTCAACGGAGGCCTGGGTGTCGAAAGAGAAGCGGGCATCAACCTCAGTAGAGACCTTTCCGGGGATAATCTCGAGAATCTTCTTGCCGAATTCAACGAGGAGGTTGTCGAGGGTGGCGTCAACCTGTTCATCAACGGAACCACCCTGCTTTTTGCCCTTCTCAACAGCAGCATCGATGAGAGCAGCATATTCGGGCTTCTTGGAGGCGGCGAGAATCAGGGAAGGATTGGTGGTGGCATCCTGAGGCTTGTACTTGCCGATGGTGGCGAAGTCACCGGAGTCGCAAACAACGACCTGAATCGGGGGGAAAAAAAGACTTGGTTAGCCGACTGAGAGCAAACAATAAGGGAAGAGAATTGAATTGGTGATCAAAATCAATTCAAGGGTTGAGAGCTTACAGTGCCGGTGGCCTTGAGCTGTTCAAGAGCGGAAGACATGGTTATAATGGGATTGATGTGATGGGCTTAGAAAGGGAATGGAG
Source organism: Aspergillus haitiensis (assembly GCA_027569155.1). Lineage (NCBI taxonomy): Eukaryota > Fungi > Ascomycota > Eurotiomycetes > Eurotiales > Aspergillaceae > Aspergillus > Aspergillus haitiensis. The sequence continues at coordinate 13,580 of JAPDEO010000017.1, forward strand.
ACAGGAGATATATGGAATTTATTTAGAAGGTGAAAAGAAGGGTGAGAACCGGAGGGACGACGGAATTATTAAATCAGTGACGACGTGGCGATGGGGGACAAAAAGAGGTTTGTACCTGCTAATTAACGACCAAGAGGGGACCAGGTGGGATGGGATAGTGGGGCACATTTTTTACCTTATGACGCTATGCCTTCCTTTCCCATCATATTATTATTACCTTTGTTCCCCCTCTGAAAACCAATAGCAAGTGAGTGTAATTTTTATTCATCGCCTCTGTCTTTTTTTTTTTTATGGCTTAAACTTTGTAGGGTCCCTCCCCTTATGGAGTAGTTATCCTCCCTAAGATTATTTTAGGTCATTGTCTGATTTGAGTTAGTAGTAGTTAATCCTTTGAGGTACTGGCATACATCCCTTCCCCTTTCGCCCACTCCCTCCGCTCCTATTCCCTGAACTTCCCCTCAGTATACTCGGAGATTCAGACGGAGTCGTGATGATCTGGTTCTTCATCTCCCCGGAGCTGTCTCTTCCCTCTACTTTGTTCGTCTAGCCGTTTAGACGTCTCTCGGCTCAGTGTGCTCCGGAAACACAAGTTCGGTCCACTTTCCCTCGAACTAATCACATTCTTCCGCACAGATGCAGCAGCTGCAGCAACAGCTTCCAGGGCTCTTTTCCTTTCACCGGAATTCCTGCAATGGATGACAGCTCTCTACGACTAATAATATCCTAATGATCAGATAATGATATTCATAATCATCAGCACCTAGTCTCTGACCGACCTCTCAATTCCCCGCGCGGATGACCCTTCTCCGGTTTCTTAGTTAGGAAATAACCAACGACCTCTGCTTTGAACATTATTTTTCTTTTTGAGGGAACTTAATGCAAAGAAATTAAGATTTTGTTTTTTAACTTCTGGAGGGGCTTTTATCTAAATCGTACTTTTTATTTTCGGGTTCCAGAGCCGCCAGAGCAATAATATGATTTCCCACCTAGTCCAGATCTGGTCCTTTTTCTCATCCCTCCTACTACTTACTACTACTACCTTTTAAACAAACCTGCTTTAAATCCAAACAATTGGAAAAGGAGAAGAAAAAAAAAAAAAAAAAAGGAAAAGAAAAAGAAAAGAAAAGGAGAGAAAAAAAAAAGAGGAAAATAAAGTTAAAGAAAAAGAAGAGAAAACAAGAAACACAGCATGATAAATGATGGATAAAAGGGAGGGGGGAGAGAAAAATTGCCCGCGGATAAAGAGATAATGTACCGCCATCTAAATATAATATAATAATAATTGGCGTATTTTAGATTGACAGAAAGTAAGCAAACTCGGTTAAATTTAATGCTGAGTGCTCATCATCCTCGCCATTTACCGGCGCTGGACACAGGTCCATTCGTACTGCGGAGACAAACAAATTGTGAGTATTTCTGATCAAAGAACGCTCGCTCAATATCAAATAACAAAATAACTCACCACTCGACCGGCTTCATCTCCCGTATAAACAACATGCGGGAGCGCCAGGATGCAACTAATTCCAGCCGATATGTTTGCACCGTTGTCACGGTGATTATCAATGTGATGGAGCTGTCTGATTAACTCTAGTTCGAAGCGGCCATTGCAAATGGTCTTGCTCCAGATCTGTGACGCATAAGTTAGCCGTAGACTTAATAGCCCCCGCGCATGACAGAAAAACCTTACATTGACGACTCCTCTTCGGTGACCAGTAAACAGCAGTTCTCGCTCGTGCCACTCGTTGTTCACACCTTCATAGAATACACAAGTTATGATGTTGTCTTCGACCGATTCGCACACCGCTTGCTCTAATAGCAGTGCCCCATTGAGTGTAAAGAGGCTGATCCGGTTTCCCCGGCAAACCGCTATCTCCCCCGTCACGTCATTAATTCGGGCGCACTACCACCATATTAGCCAAAGGACACTTCAAGCTGCAGATATGGATGCTGTAGAGGGCTTACATCCACAGGTCCGTTAGTAGGGAGTTCCCGGACAAAAGATCGCTGGTTTAGGTCCCAGAGCATTAGCTGGCCATCAGTCGACACTGAAAGAAGGGTACTGAATGACCGCGAGACCGCCAAAATGGTTACTGGTGAGCGGTGTCCGAATAGGGACCCCAGAGGTTGTAGATCAACTAGCTTAGAAGTCGGAGTATAGTTCCATATTGAAACCGTGCAATCTGTGCCAGCGGTAACCAGTGTGCGCGAATCGGCAAAAATGGCACATGATAATTGGCCAATGTGGAGATGTTCAAAGTGACCCAAAAGCTAGCACCAAGTTAAAATGGGAGCATGAAACGAGCGCCGGTAGAGACATTATCCATACCTTTCGACTATCTGCAGCGTAGAACCTTACACTCCCATCGAAAAATCCCCACTCCATGTATTTGTCATGATTGGGCGGGATATCCAATCGCAAAGCAGCTGCGCATAGCAGCCGATCTTGCTTCATAGACAATGACGAGACCTGCTCTCCAGTATCTTTAACTCCATTAGCATCTAGAAGAGGATTACACAGAGGCTACAATGCCGGCTTAAAGAACATACCTAGGAGTGAAAGGGGAAGCTGAGTAAGGGACTCGGCGAGAGAATCTAGCCTTTGCACCCTATGCCGTTGTTGCTCATTTTGGGGATGCGGCCGAGTGAAAATTTGATGCGGGGTTTGCCCAAAGTTATGAATGATACCAATTGTCGCGAGTCGTTCAACAGGATCCTCAATAGCATCAACATCCTTCGCTCCGTGATATGAAAGGTGGTGGAAGACATTGACCGCTTCTATGGCGGCTTCACCCTTCTGCTTACATCCGAACACCAAGTCAATCCAGTGGTGCAAATTTTGTGTCACATAGGGACTTTCAAGAGCCTCTCGATTTTTTGCAATAAATATCTTCGGGTCACCCTTAGCCCATGGAGGTAATTCCACAGAGTCAATTGCAGTAGCCATATTTTGAAGGAACCCGAATTCATACTTGTTCGAGTTGACTAGAAACTCTGGGAGGTAGAAAAATTCCGGGATAAGTTCTCTCACATCAGACATATTCCCACGCGAGGCGGATTCCCATGCCTTGGCAATGGAATAGAAAAGACGATCGGCGTGATCAAAAGTGCCTCCCTGGAGCAGGAGATATGACTTAACAAAGGGTTGCAGGCGGATAAGGTAAGAGCTGACTATCATAGCTGATGAGTAATGGGTGCCATAATGAAATGGGGGAGAGTCGCCAGCACCCATCTCTGCAAAAGCCGTATATCGCTCTCGAAATTCTGCTTCTCGGTCTGGGGTTTGACATCCCATAGGTTTTGACAAGTCACGAAAACTTTTCGGGTTAGTTAGGTCCAATTCGTCACTTGTATAATCAGCAATAACCCAAGGAAAGACTGGGTACTGGGTTAAGTCGTTAAACGTTCTTCCAGCTAGGGTGTTGATCAACATGAGATAATGAAAATTTGAGATTTCCCCTCTGGTCCATTTGCGTGTTGCTGGGTGCACAGGCAAATGGCCAAAAACGCTTGCGAACTTTGATCCAAGAGATTGCGGCGCATCTTCTTGACTCCTGAGCGTTTCAAATCTTAATATATCCTCCGGCCGTGAGTGGCCAACACTTCCGGTTACCTGTGGTGCCTTGCCAGCGAGTTGGTTACACAGATTGTCTCGAGCTCGTGATGAAATGAGAGTCAGCAGATAACTGCTGCCATCCGTAAAAAATATCTCCAGGGCCACATCGCGAAATAAGAATCGCCTTTTCGAGACACTAATTAAATCCATCCATTTCCAGCTCCGTGTCTCATGTTCCTGCGGCTTACGCTCGTTAGATTCCCTGCCGGAAATCATCCGAACATATGGGTCTCGTTCATCCGTGGGTGCTTGCCACACATTGACGATTTCACCATCTGACCGTTGGAAGAAATTATCGAGAATATAAATATGATCTTTTCCTTGGATTAATAGGCCTTCAAAGGCTTCTAACCCAACAATTCTAGACATGTTGCAGAGGTTCTCGACCTGATCACCACGATGAAGACTTCTCATTACTTTCCGATTCTTATCTTCGTAGTCTTCAAGATCGGCTTTTGGATCGTCAATCATCTCAAAGCTTTCCTCTAGGACACTACCGCTATCCGGAACGATGCCTTGGGGATTATTGTCAGACCCATCATGATTCACGCCCGCAGAATTCAAAGCAAAGGACTCGGCCTCATGAGGCATTTGAGATTGCAGTTGAGTTTCCACTCTAATTGCTGGTGGTTCTGATGCTTTACGCTTTGGTTGATAATCCTGCCTCTCCCCTGAGTCATCAGGAAATATTCGAAGTCGCATACGACTTCGGCCCTCTGTCTGGTCGAGACGCCATTTCCTTTCCTTCTCTTCCGCCAAAATTCTCCCCGGGCGTCGCAAGTCCAGAGTTAGATGGGAAAATGCCGCCCACATAAATGTATAGTTGTCGTGCTGATCCTGAAGAGCTCTCTGATATTTCAAAAACTCAGATGCAGATATGTTGGATATCCAGTGAGGCAGTGTCACATCATGTCTTCGTATTATTTCATCATTGAGCTTCTCTGATTGATTGAGCTGCTTTAATCTGTCTTGACGTTTTGAAATCCGAATTCGAGACGAGTTTTCAATATTTGCGTTTTGCTCTTGAACAAAATCCTCCCACGATTTAGATAGAAATCCACAGAAAAAGGTATCAAGGTCTTCTTGTTGGTCGTCTACCCACTGTAAAAATGCAGAATCATCCATACCCACAAGAGCCTCAAATCCACCAGCAAGTCGTTCTTGGAGAGGAACGGTTGCAAAGTTTAAAATCATGAACATCTCAGCTGGCTTCTGGACAAGCATAATTCTAAAAAGACCCGCCGCAGCCAGACGTACGTCCTTATTTTTATCGACCAACTTGGTATAGAGAAGGTAACATAGTAATTGCAGGTAGTCTGGCTGAGACTCTCCTGGAGGGAGGAGCACCACCTGCCAATAAGATAGACGATTAAGAAAATATAAAGCCTCCGTATCCACGACTTCTGAGAGTTGGAGCAAAGTGACCCGGAATATGTTTGATCTAATCGTTGCAATCACTTGGCTACAAAGTCGAATACTCTTCAGACGGGAGACATCAGGCCGTTGGAGGTATTCCAAGATAGCCCCTGCAAATTCAAGAGTAGTGATGGCGCCGTCGGAAAACCAGCCTTCGAAGACAGCTTCTCCTAGATGGGTTATGAATCGGCCCAAATTAGTAAGTACTCGCGGCTCAGACAAGAGATGAGTTTTCGAGAGGAGAGCATCTTTAAGCACCGAAAGAAGCGATCTTAGTATCCATGAATTGAAAAACGTTTGGTGTTCCATAAGCCCCGACGGTGTCTTGAGATAAAGACCGAGGCCCGAAAAGTCTTTGCGTTCAAGAAGTTGATCCGAGAAAATTGATAGGACTAGGTTGAGAACACGCAAAATTATCGGACGATCGGTGGTCCCTTCAATTTGGATCCTCTTGGGATTAAATCTATGTCGAAGTCTCGCTGGGAAGTGTGAGCTTTGTCCCTTGTCGGATGAAACCAGAACAAAGGAAGATACACGCCCAAGTCTCCCACTGGTTTCATCACGAGTTTCTGACGGTTCAACAGTTGTCGTTTGTAGCTCCGTCGCGCCTCTCGAGCGTGGGCGAAGGATGGAGCTCTGATCATCTAGTCCAAGACTACTAATGCGGTCAGCCAATTCAGCATCTGCACTCATAGGGTCCGAGCCAACGACAACTGGATAGATCACTCCAAGCAGGTTTTGGACGTATTCAGGCTGCAAGGTGAATTCACGTAAGCTCCGAGACTTCGTGGGTATTAAAGCAAGGAATTCGGTAACTGCTGTAATAAGGTGAAGCTCTTCAGTACTCGACCGGACAGGCACACACGAGGCCATCAATGGCCCAGTAAGTTGACGTGAACCATCCTGAGTGGAGATAGAGTCAACCTGAGCGGACTTCCGCACGGCACTCTGCAGCATGTCACTAATAATGGGAAGCATTTCTGGGTATGCCACTTTCGTTTGATCGTTCAGGAAGATATCAGAAAGGGCTTTTTCTTCAAATGGTTTTTCACATGGTACCATTGCTAGGTCTCTTCCAAAAAGAATAGAGAAGCAAATGAGCCACAGAGCAGGAATATTCCACCATCTTTTCAAACAGTCTCGCATGATGACATAACCTCCATTTTTCTCACAAAACTTTTTGTTGTAATTGCTGCCACTTGTGACAATAAGCCGAGCCAAAATTCTCCCCGCCAATACAACAATTTCCGGTTCGTCCTCACACATGAGATACAAAAGCCACTGTCTAATGCTTAGTTTTATCTAAATGATATCAATAGTCTGTATTAAACATACCTTATTGGTCACCGTTTTGGCGAATTTCTTTATTGGTCCGAGGTCATGTGTGTGACATAGAAGAGAACTGTACATACGAAGCATCTCGGTTGAGACCATAATCGCCGAGGCGTGGTTCTCCTTTGCGACCGGTGACCCCGACGGGCGGGAGCTTGCATTAAATCTAATACTTTTTTTCTTTTGTAATGTACTAGGTTCCCTAGGCCTATGAAGGGAATAAGTGATAAAAAGAGCTAGCGAGCGAAGTAAGTCTGCTGAGAGGCAATTTTCCATCAGAGACCCGAAAGCGGCAGTGAAAAGTTGTAAGGCTTCTAGTGAGAACTCTTCCCCTTTCAAAGCTTCAAGCAATTTTTTATTAACACCTAATACATGTTAGTATTTTTTTATTCGAATAATTTGAGCTTTTTCGAGTCAAGCTTACGCATGCGAGCAAGCCGTTTCGAGTTGAAACGATGGAACTGGCTCTGACTTGAAAATATACAAAATTGGGAATAGTATAACTCAATCAGAGGATATCCCCCAGATCGCCATATTTCGAGGTCCACAAGTAAGACCCTATACGCCAAAGGATTTGTAATTATGGAGCGATTTGGCTGTTCGAAGTCATACCCCACAAATTTGAGAGTCAATTGTAGAATTTTAAGAGCCAAAGCACATCGATCTTCGTATGTGGAGCAAACACTAGGTATTCTGGATGCTGTGTTATGGTTCCCGGAACTCCAGCCAAGCTTTTCACGTAGTAATGCTCCTAGTATTCCATAACCATTTTCTTTTTCCATTGCTTCGCTGTTTCTCCAGTTATCCTGCACAGCCTCGTATAAAGCTTCAACTGCGAGAAGGGTCGATTCTGCTGTGGTAGCTGTGCGAAGGAGGCTCAAGTGGACAGCCGCACAACCACCAATACGCCAACTAATATCATCCAAAGAATGCGGTTGTGTAACTACCGGATCGCCTGTCAGTACTCCGACGCCGTGGGATTGGATCAATGCATCGTTGATTGCGGGTGTTGCACCGTTAATGGCCACTGCGTTTCCCCCAGTTTTGGTCAGTTGATTCAAGTGTCTTGCAGCCTGCTTCGAGAGACACTTGATGAGCCGAGATTCATCAATAGTATTGCTATCATCATCATCGAGAACAGACAAAGATGAGACGTTGATAAGTATGGCTCTTTCTGAAATTAAGGTGCTCGCCTTTCTCCGAATGGCCGTAACAATATCTGATGAATCTTCTTTTCCAGGGTGCAGATGTTCGTTGCGGAGGTTCAAGGTTGCTGAAGCCCGATAGGTCTGGAAAGATCCTAGACAGTCCTGGAAGTTTCCATAATAACGAGGCCCAAGATTGTAGAAAACAGCAACCATATCATCACTATAAGCTTCTTCGAATAAAATTGCATTTGCGAGGGACCACCTAGAGGAGGATACTCCCTTTCCGAGTTTCATGGCCAAATCCTGAGGGGTACCGAAAAAGGCTTGAACTCGTGGTAGCCGGTTTGGAACACTTGCGACAGGCATACATGGATATTCGATTCGTAGCTGCTCGACAAACTCACCATCTATGAATAGAGAAGCACGCGAGTAAGAAGACGGCGGCTTTGGTTTCTTATGAACCACACATATATGATACCACTTATTAGGTGAGAATGCGATAGACTTGAACCGCACACTTGGACGCGGTCCCTTTATTGAAGTCTGTAATATAAAATTGCGGGTGTCTTTTTCGAGATATGCAAGTAGGAAGCAGGTTTGGCTTGGGTCAAATGCTCCAAAGATAGTTGTGTGTGTATCTGGATCAAATTGATCAAAACGCGCCCATACGGCAAGGGTGTATCCGGAAGTCGTTGTTGGTGGAAATGGGCGACCCAAAGTTGAAAACTCCAGTGAGCAATAGCCATGCATTGAAAGATCAAATTGGATAGATGGTGGTTCCTTGGACTGTTTAAGTACGTCAACGAGAAAGCGTAGAACCTTCGGACACTCGTGTGCCTTCCTATAGAGGAAAACCGCGTCGTCTAAATTGCTGATGCCCTCTGTGCATAACATTCGTGCAAGTTCCTGATAGAGGAGTCTCTCTTCTTCCGGGCGATCACCATTGAATAGAATTGGTAGGACATGACTTAGTGTCCCAGTAGCGTGCAAAGTTGTGATATTTCTCAAGGATTGTGATGCGAGTTGACAGAGGCACGCTGGCAAGGCAAGCCTTTGTACCCTGTGCTCAGACATGGATGACTGCATTAGCCAGACCCGGAGTAACGGCCCCAGCAGTTCGGGAACCTCAACAGTCTCTGCTGAGCCCATCAGCCGATCTACTTCCACTCTAACATGGTCGAGGGATAGGTGACTGGTTGCCTGAAGTTTTGTATGGAGTGTGGTGAATATGTCTACAACAGTTTCTTGACATAAGGCTGCCGCAAAAATGCCACCATAAAAATACTCCAAATCACCCGGAACAACATCCGATTTTTGCGCGAGAACAGCAAAAATCTCTTCCACAGTGTGTTGCCCGCCTCCGGATACTCGGTTTGCGAAATGCCTTTTATTGCCAAAATGGCCCCTGAGGGTTTCTGCTAAAACTGCCAGAGTATCTTTGTGTAGTGTTAATAGGCTTCTTCTCTCTTCTTTAGATAATTTTTCTGCGTCATAAAATTCAGAGATTTTTTTAAGAAGGTTGAGCAATGCCTGAAAGCCTTGTAGGTTCCGAAACGATTCCTTCGCCTCCCGGGGCCGGTCGGTATCAATAAACGTGTGGCGGAGGCGGAGTATACATTGAGTTGCTGCCAGAGCGAGCTGCGAGCTCAAGGTAGATCCATCACAAATAGTATTAAGCTCCTCAATAGCCGGGGCTATCTCAGAAGCTGGCTGTTGGGTAGGCGAGGAAGGGTGCGGCGACGAGGGGGAAGTGGCAGGGTTCATTGCGCCGCTGAATTTCCCCAGCTACCTACCTGATGGCCAGTGACCATCGGACATGAACCTTCTGTTCGACTTTCTATGAAGGCAGTCTTCATTGGTACATTCGGTAGGAGTTAGCCTAGTTAACCGCAACACCGAAACTGGAGAGGTAGAGGGAGGGGGGCGGAAGGCCTATTTTCAAAAAAGATCAGCAATTGTTTACGTGGAGGAGAAGGAAAGGGCAACAAATGAATTCTATTCACTTACTTCACCACCCTGGGGATTTCTTTAGATGTGATTGATGGTCGGAGGACAGCTTCAAATTTTACTGGTCCCAAAACGCCAAAGCTGAAGCAGTGCCTCACTGCTGGACTCTTGAGGTTTTATCAGGTGACAAACGCGGCATCCCACCAAGCTGGGTTTAATTGGTTGAGCACCGATATCGATAAGCTCTTATCGCTGATACGCAGGGAGAAACTCCTAGCTCCCAAGCAACTTGGGGGTCAACCAAGAAACACTCAACTCTGGTTAGTTGCCGGTCGCTAGATTGATGTCATTCGCGATAATTCTTATGATGGCCAGTCTGGGACGAAGAGGATTCCCCTTTTTACGACTTATTAGAATGGTTTTTGCTATTATAAGCCCCTTTTACAAGCAATGAAGTCAAAACAAGATGCATGCACCTACTTAGTTTATTTGCTACAATGCAGGCGTTACTTGCTTTTTCCCTATTGATTCTTTTCTCATCAACACAAAATATAGTTAAAGACTGCAAGCTTAGGCCACGAATCTCCACGTAGCTACCTCATGATCCCGATAGAACTCGGCACAGAGGGCTACTAGGAAAAGAAAAGCGGGTAAATAGTGACAATGTTTATCTGTCATCAAATGATTTCGTGCTTTTATTGTGCTTTTATGACATGGAATCCCATTCCTAGCGCTCCAAGCCCCTTGGCACAACAAATCATGTAAAAAGAGAGCGCTCGTATATCAACTGGGTTGTATATTATAACATTGCCCCTCTCAGCACCAGATTCTAGGCATGTCTTATACGAATCGAATGGAAGGAGGAGAACAGGTGAGACAGAGTACGGTGTGAATTCAGAGAGAGGATTAAGCCCTCAGTAACAATATCCACACCTTAGATACCTTTACATAAACTGGTTTAAATAATGATAACAATAATAAATAGCCTGGCAAAGAGGGAGTCTTCACATATCCTAAGGCTCTGAACCATGGTCGTTCTGAGAAATGGAGCCACAGGACCTAGTACTAGGTCATACTCAGTCTTCGCCTCAGCCTGCAATCGCCTTGGCAGTGATGAAGGCAAGTGACCACTTTCGAGTCGTTACACGCTAAACTATTTCGGTAAGTGAACATGCTCCGGAGTTCCCTAGGCATTCAGGTTGAGTCACCGCCTGGACCGATGTCCTCCGTACGGTCAGACTGACTATTTGTACCAGTAGGTATTATTTTTGTGTAAGGATGGGACCCATGAGACCAGCTGCTTTTCCTCCGCCTCATTATTAGGTATTACGAGATGGCTTGAAAGGGAGCATCCACTTTCTTGGGGACTACTGTTTGGGCGGCTTATCTCCAGAGTGACCTGTTCCTCGTTACCGCCAAATCTGCAGACGATAGGTACCGGGTGTATGTATTTTACCCCAGGCGTCCCACCCCGCTAATCTGGGAGGATCGACAACCAGTGAAAGTACAGCTTGATCGGGTCATCGACTGTAAATTACCGTATTCCCGGTTGCATCATCACCCAGCTGCCTTTCCCTTGCAGCTGATAAGTACCTAGTTATCTGAGGCGTCTCCTCTCCTTCCCCCATCCAACCTCCTCATTCCTATCACCCATCCTCTCCTTCCATCATCATCATCCCCATTTATTCCATAACAGTGATTATACCATTTCCTTTCTTTCATTTACTTGTTTTCTCTTTAGATTTTCCTCCGTTTCTACATCATACCCACCATGAAAGGCCTGGCTAGCCTTTCTCTGCTCCCATTATTGGCGGCTGCCTCTCCTGTCGTCGTTGACTCCATCCACAATGGAGCTGCTCCTATTCTATCATCTATGAATGCAGATGAGATTCCAGGCTCCTACATTGTTGTCTTCAAAAAGCATGTAGATTCTGAGACAGCGGCTGCTCACCATAGTTGGGTCCAGGAGATCCATTCTGAGCAATCCGGACGATCGGAGCTGAAGAAGCGGTTCCTTGGATTGGAGTTCGGATTTGGTGAAGAGATATATTCTGGTCTTAAGGACACTTTTAACATTGCTGGCTCTCTCGTGGGCTATTCTGGGCACTTCCATGAAGATACCATCGAAGAAATCCGCAACCATCCAGACGTGAGTGTTTTCCTGAACTTACTCAATCCTCTCCATCTCTAATTTCACCGCTTCATTAGGTCGAGTACATCGAACGAGACTCCAAGGTCCATATCTTGGAGGATACGTCCGTTGAGAAGAATGCACCATGGGGTCTAGCTCGTATCTCCCACCGTGATAGCCTTACCTTCGGTACATTCAATAAGTACCTCTATGCCACCGAGGGTGGCGAGGGTGTCGATGTGTACACAATTGATACTGGTATCAATATTAATCACGCTGACTTCGAGGGGCGTGCCGCTTGGGGCAAGACCATCCCCACAAACGATGAGGACGAGGATGGCAATGGACACGGCACCCATTGCTCTGGCACAATTGCCGGAAAGAAATACGGTGTTTCCAAGAAGGCTAACATCTATGCCGTCAAGGTCTTGCGTTCCAGTGGCTCTGGCACCATGTCTGATGTTGTGCGGGGTGTCGAGTGGGCTGTTGAGTCTCACATCAAGAAGGCCAAGAAGGGTGGCAAAAGCTTCAAGGGCAGCGTTGCCAATATGAGTCTTGGTGGTGGCAAGTCAAAGACTCTTGAAGACGCTGTCAATGCTGGTGTTGACGCTGGCGTTCACTTCGCTGTCGCAGCTGGCAATGACAACGCTGATGCTTGCAACTATTCTCCTGCAGCTGCAGAGAACGCTGTTACCGTTGGAGCATCAACTCTTGCCGACGAGCGAGCTTACTTCTCCAACTACGGCAAGTGTACTGATATCTTTGCTCCTGGTCTGAATATTCTTTCCACTTGGATTGGTAGCGAGCATGCTGTCAACACCATCTCTGGAACCTCAATGGCATCTCCTCATATTGCCGGCCTGTTGGCATATTTCGTCTCTCTCCAGCCTTCCCAGGACTCCGCTTTCGCCGTTGAGCTTACCCCCGCTAAGCTCAAGAAGGATCTTATCTCTATCGCTACTGAGGGAATTCTCACTGATATCCCAGCTGACACCCCCAACGTAAGTCATATGCTCGACAAACAGACCATTGTGTATGTGTACTAATATTGGCTTCTAGCTCCTTGCCTGGAACGGCGGTGGTTCAACCAATTACTCTGAAATCATTGCTGCGGGTGGTTATAAGGCTAAGCCCAAGCCGAGAGGGGCAGTTGATGACTCTACCCCATTCAAGCCTGGCGGTATTCTTGCTCAGGCTCTGTAAGTAGGAGGCTTGGGTTTTTTTAAACTTGTCTGCATGAACTCGTTTGATCTCCATGTTGTCTTCCGCTTGGTTATTTCCTTCCTCTTTTTGTGGTTCATTACATGTAACCCTCTCTTTGTCTGTAGTCGTTTTATCTCTGGTAGCTCGGTACTCCAACAATGCATTGCATAAATATATAACTAGAAGCTCGCTCCTCTGGTGTTGCCCTCAAGGATACTCTCCTATGACCCGTAAAATTACCTAGGTGTACACCCTTAGCTTAGCAGACTTGCACAATCGTTAATTTACGTATAGAACGATGAACAAAGACACTGTAGCCAGTGTTTGGGTTTTACACAAGTGATATAAGATATTTCCATTTGAACTATGCGCCCGCGCTATGCTAAGTACAAGATATATGAAAGGGGCCGCCCACGCTAGAAAACAACACTCAAATCCTGCGAGAAAGTGGCAGATTCACCTACGCCCACAACCAGCGAGCTCGACTGAGCATCAGGCTCACTCATCCTCCTCTTCCTCATCACTACCTGTATCCTGATCATCGGAATCCATAATATCATCGGAGTCACTCCCACCAAAGACGTCATCATCTACATCGCTTTCCGCCCAGAAGTCAGAATCATCCTTTTCTATTTGCTTCAGCGGGGAGACCGAAGTCTGGTGGGTTGGCATGACAAATCCCTCCGGAATATCCTTTTTCGACTGCTCGACACAATCGCGGACGATGGCCTTGTAGGTCTCTGGTTCCTTCCGCAACAGGACTCCAGCGTCTACATTTGCTGGGGAGGAGACTTCAGCATCATCGAGGAGCGAGAGGATGGAGATGAGGACAGACTCGACCCGTTGGGCGGGAGACCATCTCTCCGAGGCTAGTTCGCCGGACATTTCGTCTTCTCCCGGGGAATGGAGGATAGAGATGCAAAGTTTACCATCGCGATAAATATTAGGGTGATAGAGGGGTTGTAGGAAGCGAAATTCTGATAATTTAAGGGACCGACACGGGATGGTTAGCACAAATTAGATTCTCGAGGGCGTTTTCTTTTCCTTTCTCTCCCTCTTTTTTTTTTTTCTTTTTCCCCTACACCGCTTCGACGATGATCATTCTCAGGGCGAAGGGGCGTAACGACAAGAGGCGGAAAGAGGCAGTAGACATAGAGGATACATAATGAAGAAGAAATAGAGGTACGCACCAGGTGGGGAATATGGGTAGTTTTTGGGGAAAGTCATAGCGGCCTTGAAATAGCCGCCATAGTACATGGAATCCGGGTTCAGTACGATTAAGCCGATCACCCAGTTGAAGATATCGTCATCCTTCAGCTACACACATAGTAACAAGTCCAGCGTCAGTCAGTAGGTACATATAAAAAATAATATTAAATAATCCCCAACTTTTGTTTTTAGTGTCCCTCCTTAAGCAAGCGTTGGATATGCCCTGGCTCTTTCCAACCCGCATATTTCTAAGAGCTTACCTCGATATTGACCCATGGCTCTTTTGCTAAAGCCTTGTACTCGTTCATCAAGATACGTTCCGCCATGATGACCGAAGAAGGAAGAGGCTCGCGTGTTTCAGGTGGTGAGAAGCACAAGAAGGCAAGTTCAGGGGTGGACAAAATCAAAAGATACGTAAGATGGGCGGTGACAAAGTAAAGATTTGCAAGTCACAGTATCTGCCTAGTGAGGGTATTGCTATCACTGCCTGCAGTTGTTATTATTATTATTATTCTAGGTATCTTAACCAGGTCAATTGATTGTGGCGGTAACCACTTCATGGGCAGTGCAGTGCGGAAGGTTCCGGGTGGCGCTAGCTTCCTGAGGCAATAGCCAGAAGAACGTTCAGACATCAGCCATCCCAATAATAGATGTACCTGAAAGTTGCCCGGTGTTGTTATTAGGTAGAGAAATTTTTTCAAGGGCGGGGTGGGGGCAAATTTGAAAAAAAAAAAAAAAAGAAAAAGAAAAAAGAGAAAAGAGAAAAAAATTTTTTTTTCCCAAACTCATTTGCAGCCTTTGCCCTCAAGAAAGGCAATCACTAAGCCTATACAAACATTTTTTACTCTTCTTCCTATGGCAGTGAAGTATGGCCCCCTGCCTGTTCTTTCTGTCTGTTTTCATCACACCCTGATGATCGATCCGTCATCCAACCGGAGGCCATGCTTCTTCTCCTCTTAGACCTGTCTAGCGCAAAAGTGGAGAGACAAGACTTGTATTCAAGTGGGGATTCCCTGGTTCAAGTTCCTCCACCTTGCCGACAATCGTAAGGAAGAGTAATCCCTACCTGCCTTAGTAGTAATTGATACTGCGAGTGCTACTATCAAATCATCTAACTCGATGGTATCAGTGGGGAAGCCAACTTCATTACCTCCATTATGATTGTAACCTCGACAATAGGTAGTCACGTTGGTATACTAAGAGCAGTTAGTACTGCTGACCTGATCGGAAAGCCGCGGTAGTTGGACTGTCTCGGAGTCGCCCTTATCAAAATAGTTACTAGTGAGCTGCTATTTCACTAAATTGTTAGTGGAATACGACCACAAAATCCTCGTGCAATAAGCCTTTATCCACACTGGAGCAAATATCTTCATAGCTCCCTAGGTGAGTCGAATCGTCCTTCTGACACCCTTAGGCAAGGGTGTGGCGGTATAGCCTTGATAATCTCGCCGGGGTCGGCGGTGTGACGGCAGTCCTAAGGCACAGACAATAATCTCTAGGTCCGTGTCTCATGGGACAAAAAAAAAAAAGAAAAAAAAAAAAGAGTTTTATTTTAGTCTTATCGCAATTGGTACTTTTCTTTCCCCCTCTTTCCCCCCGTTTTGAAGGCGAGTACGAGATAATGTAAACATCGGTCGCACAAGATGAAAGAATTCAACTCATACTATGGACTGGCTATCCCTTTCCTAAGGAGGAATCGGAGAATATAGCCATCTGATAATACTACCTCTTCCTAGAACCTCGAGATTGCTTAAGCCGAACCCGACATCGGTAGCTTGTATATAAATCTCACCAAGGCGTCTAGAACAGCCGTTTTGCATGCCTCCACGCACTCTGCGTGTAGGATCCAGTTGCGGAGATATCTAGTTACCTTAGTTTAGACCCAGTGGAGATAAGTTAAGTAGTAATCAGAATCACACCCAACGAGGAATCTTTGTACATTAATTAGCAGGCCACATTGGTCGAGAAATCTGGATCCTTTGCCGTGGGCGGTCTCGGCGTCGATCTAAAGTTAGCCATTCTTCCAGTAAGTCGGCTTGTCCCACTTCCCCATCCCCTTCATCATTTGGTCTTTCTTCCATTGTTCCATTGTCCCCTAACTGCTGGTTCTTTGTTTAGTCTTTGTATCTCCTTCACTCTCCTCCCCCCTCCCTGGGGTCTCTATTCTGTATCTCTCTCAATCTTTTGCTATCTGCCATTGTCATGTCAGCCTTGTTCGTCGTCTCAAGCTTGGATTCTCTCAAGTAGTGTGGGCTGCTCGCTGAAGGGGAAAAAAAAAAATCTGCTCTTGTTCCGGAGCAACCTCCACACTGCTACCTTCGTTCAAGCCGGAAATCATTGATTTCCAAGGACTCTAGTCCTATAACTAATTTCACCCCCCTTGGGTGTTACGGAGATGATTCCGAAATGCTACGGCCCTATCTGGGCTGTGGATGATCTCTCTCTCTGCTTCCAACGCAAGTACGTCCCCCCAGTTCTGGAGAAGAATCCCACATCTTGTCTTACCTTTATAATGAACAACATACTTATTCTAATTCTCACACTACTCTAGCTACCTACAGCTCATCTTTCCGCTCGCCGCATGTGCCCTATCGCTTCTACTCATATTTTACCGCACCGCTTATCGTTATATATGTTATCGAAAGAACGGCTCCTATAAACTCCTCGCGCGCGATGTACCTAACGGCAATTCACAGGATGCCGGTGATTCGGAAGAGGAGCTGGGGGAGGAGTCCGATCCAATGCTATTCAAAGCGGCGCAGATTGAAATGCCCCACTTCGAGGTTGATCATCCTCGTTATGAGATCGCATTCGTATCGCTAGAGGTAGCTGCACTTGTCGGAGAGGTTGTCGTATTCGTCGTTGGACTCTCTAGCAATGCGTGGGGTCGCGATGGTATACTTCCCGCTGTGGGCAGGCTGATTTCGTGGAGTTATTTATTGTTCCTCGTACTAGTCAGATTGCTTTTATCGGTACTCCAACTTCGCTCCTTCGTGAAACTTTGGAACCATACCGCTATCCTATACGGATTGCAGTGGCTCTTCACTGTTCTTGTGTTCCGGTCTACTGTCCTTTATCCGATCTCTAGGCACTCCTTAATCTTAACCTCGGTCGAATTCTCCTTGGCTAGCTTCCTCCTCCTCGTTGCTGTGAGCACCCGTAGAGGAAATAAAGCTGTCCTGGTCCCACACGAGGATGGTTTAGAGCCAGCGAAACATCCAACTGCTAGTCTGATATCCTTGGCAACCTTTTCCTGGTTAGATCCATTGATCTTGAAGGGCTATCGCCAGGCCCTCGAACTCGATGATATTTGGAATTTAACTGCATCCCAGAAAGCTTCCACCGTCCTAGAAGACTTTCGTCGCCGGCAATATAAAGGCTCACTAGTGTGGAAGCTCGGACGGTATTTCTATGGGGCAATACTGATTCAAGGTGCATGGACGATGTTTTCCAATCTATTTACCTACCTGCCCACTCTCCTACTCAAAGCAATCCTTGAGTACGTTGAAGACCCGAGATCGACGACTCCAAATGCTGCATGGCTGTATGCCGCATTGCTCTTTTGTTCCGGTGCGATCCAGGGAGTTGCCGATGGCCAAGCTCTTTGGATCGGACGCAACATAGGCGTCAAACTACGAGCAATTATAATTGGTGAAATATATGCCAAGGCCCTGAGGCGAAAGGCTGGTCCTTCTGTGGAAGCTGCTAAAACGACAGCCGATGATCCAGTGAAGGATAAGAAGAAGAAAAAGAAGTTCTTTTCATTCGGTCGTAAGAATAATAATGCGAAAAATGACCCGGAAGACGACACACCAGCCAAAAAAGGATCTGCGTTGGAGGATGCAGGTGAATTGGCAAACATTGGAACTATCATCAACCTAATGGCCATAGATTCCTTCAAGGTTAGCGAGGTCGGCGCCTACCTCCATTTCCTTTGGGCCAGCGTACCGGTACAAATCATCATTGCTATCACCCTCTTGTATAGGCTCCTCGGATTCAGCTCGTTCGCTGGTATTATCATGATGGTTCTGATGCTCCCTGTGAATTTGTTCATCGCCAAGAGATTCTCCAAGCTCCAAAATCAGATTCTAAAGGGCACTGATGCCCGAATTCACGCTACAAATGAAATCCTCCAGAATATCAGAATCATCAAATACTTTGCATGGGAGCAGCGGTTTCATGACATTGTAGATGAGAAGCGCAGGGCAGAACTCAAAGCCCTCCGTTACCGCTACATGCTGTGGTCTGGGGCCGCGACGATCTGGTATGGAACACCAATTCTCATTACGTTCGCCTCATTTTTCATATACACGGTCATAGAGCAAAAGAGGCTTACGCCATCAATTGCTTTTCCCGCTCTTTCCATGTTTTCGTTGCTCCGCATTCCACTAGACCAGCTAGCCGACATGGTAGCTCATGTCCAAGAGTCGAAGGTCTCTTTAGACCGAGTGGATAAGTATCTTAATGAGGATGAGACAGAGAAATACCACCAGTTGGCTAATGACGAGGGTCCTGAACCAAGGATTGCCCTCGACAAGGCTACCCTTACTTGGGGCTCCAAACCACATCAGGAAGAGGGCTCAAATGAGAATTCAGACACCTTCCGACTGATCAACATTGATGTGGAATTCCAGATTGGAAAGCTTAATATTATTGCTGGGCCTACAGGGGCGGGAAAGACGTCGCTTCTGATGGCGCTTTTAGGAGAAATGAAGCTTCTGGAAGGAAGGGCTCATTTACCCGGTGGGACCGCTAACCGTGCAGAGCTACCTGTTGATCCTCGTACGGGACTCATTGAAAGCGTTGCATACTGTGCGCAGGAAGCTTGGCTGGTAAATGATACTATCAAAGAGAATATAATTTTTGCTTCTCCATTTGATCAACGTCGATATGATGATGTCATTAAAGCCTGTGCGTTGGAACGTGATTTAGCCATTCTCGACCAAGGTGATCAAACTCTAGTCGGAGAGAAGGGCATCGGCCTCTCAGGTGGACAGAAGCAAAGGATATCACTTGCACGAGCTATCTATAGCAGAGCACGACATCTTCTCCTCGATGACTGTCTTAGTGCCGTCGACTCGCACACAGCAAAGCACATTTTTAGAGAGGCTCTCACTGGTCCGTTGATGAGCGAGAGGACGTGCATCCTTGTAACTCACAACATCGCGCTAACTGCACCCCTAGCTGATTATATTGTTGTTCTCGACAACGGTAAAGTAATCTTCAAGGGTCGTCCAGAGGACGCGGGTGCATCAAAAGCCTTGGGCGAAGATATTTTCAAATCACAACCTGCTTCAAGAGCCAACTCGCCACCCCTATCTCGACACCCGTCAGAGTCGGAGGAGGGTCATGATGGAACACAGGACTCGCAAGGTAGCAACGGGCTTGCTGGTAATGGATCGTCGAATGGCAACAAGAAAGCAGAAAAATCCGGTGCTAATCTAGTAGAAACAAAGGCTGTTGGCAGCATAAAGTGGTCTACAATAAAGATGTACCTCCAATCTATGGGTTCCTGGTATTACTGGATTGCCGCGGTGCTCGTTTTTAGCCTTCAGCAGCTAGGTTCGGTCTCAACAAATATTTGGATCAGACAATGGGCAAACTCCTACGGTACTGAGGAAGTCGACGTGGACAATGCGGGCACATATGCTGCTATGACCAACTTTAAATTTCCATCATTCAACACCGGAGGCATTCCTCGAACCGCTGGTCTACAAGCACCCCAGCTTAACACTCAAGCCGCTGCCTCTAATGATATGGGTGACGTGAACGTCTCATACTATCTTGGTGTCTACGCTATTCTGGGGGTTCTGTATGTTTTGATTTCTCTTTCAAGAGAGGCAGTCCTCTTCTGGGGCTCCTTGCATGCTTCGTCTCAGATTCACACCCGTCTTTTAACATCGGTTATGCATGCCAAGTTCAAATTTTTTGACTCCACCCCACTGGGCCAACTCATGAATCGATTTTCTAAGGATGTTGAAGCTGTTGACCAAGAAGTTGCACCTGTTGCGATTGGCATGCTTCATAGTTTAGCGTCTGTTGTCATGATTGTCATCCTGATCTCAGTGATCACACCCGGATTCCTAATCGCTGCAGTTTTCATTACTCTCGTGTATTTTGGTTTTGGTGCTGTATACTTAAATGGTTCTCGCGATATGAAACGACTAGAGTCTGTTCAGCGAAGTCCCCTATACCAACAATTTGGCGAGACTCTCAATGGTATTGTTACCATTCGCGCCTATGGCGATGGCCCGCGGTTTATCGTGGATAACCATCGGCGTATCAACTGCTACAATAGACCTCATATCTATCTCTGGGCTAGCAACCGATGGCTCGCATTTCGTGTTGATATCACGGGCGCCTTAGTTTCGTTCCTAACAGCGACTTTCATTCTTATGAATATTGGCAAAATCGATGCCGGAGCGGCCGGTCTCTCTTTGACATATGCCGTTACTTTTACGGAGAACGTCCTTTGGCTAGTTCGACTTTACTCAGAAGTACAGCAAAGCATGAACTCTGTTGAACGTGTGAAGGAATATCTCGAGGTGGAACAGGAAGCACCAGCCATTATTCCCGATTGCCGGCCAGCTGCGAACTGGCCTAGTCGAGGCTCAGTTCAATTCGTCAACTACTCCACCCGCTATCGCCCTGATCTTGACCCTGTTCTACGTGGAGTATCCTTTTTGGTGCAGCCAGGAGAAAAGGTCGGAATTGTTGGCCGAACTGGTGCTGGAAAGAGCTCCCTAGCGCTTGCCCTTTTCCGAGGTTTGGAGGCAGAAAAGGGGCAGATTCTCATCGATGATGTAGACATCGGCAAAATTGGACTTCGAGACCTACGAGAGGCAATTACCATTGTACCGCAAGATCCCACCCTTTTCACAGGTACCATCCGGAGCAACCTTGATCCGTTCGGTCTTTTCACAGACGAACAAATCTTCACAGCGATTCGACGGGTGCACTTGATTGGCTCAGGAACATCTGGCACAGTCACGCCTGTAACGGCCAGTACGCTATCCGTCACAGGACAGAGTTCGACAACGGCCAACGAAATAACTGCCAGTTCTAGTGGCATGCTCGATAATAAAAATGTTTTCCATAACTTGGAGACTCCGGTTTCTGAATCTGGCTCGAACTTGTCTCAAGGTCAAAGGCAACTATTATGTCTAGCACGTGCTCTTCTCAAAAGTCCCAAAGTTCTCATGATGGACGAAGCTACAGCGTCTATTGACTATCATACCGATGCGAAGATCCAAGAAACCTTACGAGAACTTCGGGAAAGCACTATTATTACTATCGCGCACCGTCTACAGACCATCATTGATTACGATAAGGTACTGGTGCTTGACCATGGCCAGGTAATTGAATTTGACCATCCCTGGGCCCTTATCAACAAGAAGGGCGGTATCTTCCAAAGCATGTGCGCGAATAGCGGGAACATGGAGCTCCTGATGGACGGCGCTAAGAAGGCGTGGGAGCAAAAACGCCTCGTTGATGATTCATAGACATTATACATCTTTTTTATGTTTTATACTATATTTCATTGAATACTAACTTCTCCGTCAACCACCTCTTCTTTATTTTGGCTTAATTCTTTTGGCTTAATGGTGGGGAAAAGACAGCACATATATCTCTTTTTTTTTTCGTTCTCTTTTTTTTTTTCTGGTGTTTTTATTGTTATTCTATCTACCTGACCTTGTTGGCGGTAGCTTGATTATTCATGTGTCAAAAGTTGTGGGACATTGACTGAGGATTTGTCTAGTCCTTGGTTGCACTTCAGGCGCGAAGGGTTCCTTTTATTGTCTATTTAGTTAATTTTTAGATCCTTAATTCCGTCAAATAATAAACGAGTCTGAGAGCCAATTATCCAAGCCTGGGGAGAAACAAGATCAGCGACTACCTTAATTGGTCTTAGCAACCTGTCATTGACAGATCCTAGCCTGTTCAGGATTAGTGTAACAGATCGGCCAGGACAACCGCTCAGTCTCGGATTCCTTGAAGAGGAAACGATGAGACAATCACCGAATCCTTGGGGCATTTCCATCTATTGTCTCGGCCCACAACTCTACGGGCTGAACAATTAACAATTGCCGCGAGGTTCCATCGATGATGACTTGACTCGCATTACCCGCCGCCCCGGTCCAGATGTGAGGCCACCTTTGTTCCAACCTCCTTTCACATATCTCCTTATGTGATGATATCACTGTGGCCAATTGTGTCAACCTTGACAGCGTCATTCGATGCGCACAATAGCCGATGTCAATGGATAGGAATGGGTCGGACTGCCGCGTGTACCCAGATTAGTAGTGGTTCGGAACGCTGGGAAGGAAAATTCACCCCCGTTGGCTATTGCCTGGAGTGTACTGAGGCAAAGTTACAATTGGCTTTCATCCGGCATGTCGTGATGCAAAGGAAATGGAGATAAGCTTCCGCAATGAAAAAAAAAAAGCGATGGGATAACGCGTTGCGCGATAGAGGGTATGATTTCATCATATGGTTGCATCCACGTCCCTCCTATAGCGCAAAACTCTAAATTCTTAAAGCCATTGGAGCTCAGAGCTAAGATATAAGAGTAAATAAGTTTCCCTGGCATGATCTGTTTAAGTAAAAGAAACCTATAGTTCAGCTCGTCGATCGATCACTTTCCCTTCCTGCCAGAGTTCTCTACACCTTGTACGAGTGGGGATATACTCTTAGATAATTACACCACATCTCTATTATAATACCCAATCAGAAACATGCGCTTTTTCTCGACATTCAACTACCTGCTACTTGCAGGGTCCGCAGTGGCTCAAAGCTCGTCGAGCTGCTCTCCCAAGTCCTCCGACGCCCAAGTCGTCGAGTACCTCTGGTCCCTTCAGTACTTCCTGGAAAGATTCTATGCGGCTCAGCCTCTCAACCAGACATTCTTCTCGGATGCTACCAATAGCTCGACAGCGGAATATTCCACCAACTTCAACGGGATCCATCGGCAAACCCGTCTCGGGGTTCGAGCTGTCCAGCAACTCGGAGCCAAAGTCCCCAACTTCTCAAGCCCCAGGTGCAACTACACCTTCCCCACTTCCAGCGATGGAGATAGCTACGTGAGGAACGCCCACCAGCTTGAATCCAGCGTCTGCAGCGCCTTCATCGGCCTGGCCGGGTACACCCAGGCCCCCGAGATCTCCTTCCTCATCTCCCGATTGGCGGCTCAGCATGCCGGCGCCAGCACCTGGCTTGCCTCCCAGCAGCAGAGTGTTGTCTTCTTAGGCAATGCCACCTCGTTGACTCCCGCGTACAACCCATCCTACGTGCTTTCTTCCGGTAATCAGCCCGGAAAGCTCGGTCAGTACCTGGGCGGCTGCGTCACTGCTCCCTCTTCTCCCTGTGGTGAGAGTTTTGTCATCGGGCCCTTGATCGGTAGCCTTGGTGGCGCCAATTTGACTACCAATGCTACCGGCCCCAGCTCTGCTGTGATTTCCCCAACAGCCGCTGCGGCTAAGAAGCTCTTCCATGCTTAATAGGAGAGGGGGAAACAGAGGGGGGGAAAACCCTTCCTCCCTTATTTTAAGAACTGAGAAGGTTTTTTCATCGCAAGACAGCCATTTTTTTTTATAAAAAAAAAAGTCGCTAAAGTCAGTCGCTCGAGTCTATGAAGTACCTAGGTACTATTAGATATTTAGTGAGGAAAGCACTCTTTTTTTAACAGACAGGATGGGATTGTGATGATCGACACGCCGCACCCTCTTTTCTTTTCTTTTCTTTTCCTCTCCTCTTTTTTTTTTTTTTTTTTTTTCTTTTATTTGTAATCACTTAATTATTTACCTACCTACTTAAACACTGTAGAGTGGTTGTGGGTTCATGTTTAGGTTGTGAAAATTGGGTGGTGGTGAGGTGGTAATATATAATGTTGTGTTGTACTGTGTGTATTCCCGCGAATTCCGGACTTTTTTTATCAAATCGAAAACCGCAAGGATTTTTTTTTTTTGGGAATGGCAAATAGGGCAAGCAAGCAAGATCGAATCAGGAAATATGGGATTGCCACCAGGTCAGCCTGCTTCTAGATTGCGATAGATCTTTAGTAAAAGAAGTCATATTGTAAGGTAGTAGTCGGTTCGTAGAGGAAGATAAGTATGTGTCAGTGGTAGTGGTGGTGATGGATAGAGTAGAGTTGAGCCAATGAGACGAGCCGTGTGCCAAAAGTGGATATCCGGAAAGGAGAAACATTAGCCCTGATAACCTGTTGATACTAAAGCGGCAAGGGAGATTTTCCAAATAGGGTCAGATAAGAGTTTTGCTTCTCGAAAATGCAGGTTTTTGAACACTAGATAAACCGTCTTTTTTTTTTTTCTCTATATATCCAACCGGCCTTGTAATTGAGTCAAGTCATCATGGCCCGTCATGATGATCGACCTCCCGTCAATAAAAGGAGAAAGCTAGATACTGCTACACAGGAGTCTGAAGTTTCTCCTGCCATCACATCGCATCAACAACTCCGCTCTCTCCTAGTTTTCCAACAGAATGTCTTGGACTCAAAACAAGGTGAGTTAAGAAGCTCCCGCCCACCACCGTGTTTGATAAAAAGTTTGGACCAACCCAACGCTGACGAAAGTGTGACGAGGGGGGAAATTAAAATTAAATTCAAAAAGGCATCAGACGATTCAAAGACTTTTTGCTTTCTATTGGCCACTCTGAAGTCGAGGCGGAGAAAGCTAAAAAGTTTCGTATTCTAAAGGCCTACTGTGACGAGCAAATCTCTCACACTGAGGATGCCATTTGTTTTCCTGATCTGATTCAAACGTGGAGTTTTGCAGATAGTAATAATCATGAGTCCTTGTTGACTCTGGTTCCCTCAGTCCTGGAACTCTTTCTGAAGACTGTGTCGAGTCAGCTGGAATTCCGAGACTTTGGGGTCGCATTGTGTAAACATCTCCTGCAAAAGGACCAGCTGCGACTCTTTAACCGAGGTTTGACAGCCATAAAGTCTAAGGAGCATTTGATCTCACCTTGTCTTCGGCTCTTGACTGAGATCGTCAAGTTTGATGGAGGCGCAGTTGCACGACAGCTGTATCTCGCGCGATATATCACTTTCAAGCGCGTTGAAAATTTCCTGACTCCAAACAAAGCGCAGTTGGAGGATGTCTCGAATGATCCCAGCACACCGACCCTGCGACGGAATGCTCAGAGATATGTCCTTGCGAACTTGAAGTTTCAGAATGCCATCACGAAAACCGATATTATCGAACAGCAGAAGGTGACCAAGGCATTCCTCGAGTATTTAAGGAAGGATCCTCGAGAAATAGTGGTTGAAATCGTAAAATCCATTGATAGAGATATTGTTCAAGATTCTGCCCTTTCTCGAAATACTAAGACCAAGTTCTTCAACCGATGGAATTTAGAGCGGCTAGTTACACTGTACGGCTATGACCAGGAATCTGAACAGCCAAACTCGGATGGCGTGTCTATTGCTGACGAAACACACAAGATCTTGATGAAGGTTTGCACTAATACAGCGCATGGTGTGCTGTTGCCCGAGACTGGCTGGTACCCTAACGGAAGTGACCCGGAAGTCTTACTGATGGATGGTGATGACTCCATCGACTTAGGGCTTGATTCCGCTGTCTATGTGGACAAATACCGAGAATCTGTGTCTGTCCGTAACGGAACCTTGTCATACCTTATACAAACTCTCCGACCAGAATCAGATAGTCTTCAGATTGAGCTACTGCTAGCAGTCTTTAAAGTTGCACCCGAGCTGGTTGCTGATTTTTTCACAAAGAAAACAATGTTCATCTCAGATCCCAAACCTACTGCTTCATGGCTAGCCGAATCTACTCTGCTTTTCTCTACCGTTGGCTTACCTGTTCCTACTAACTGTGGCTGGAAAGAGAAGCTACCAATTATGCCTCCCCCAGTCTCGGTGGTTATTGAGAGTATCCTCCCGCGCCCACTAACTCAAAAGATCCTATCTCGGTGCCTGAATATGAACGCCGAGATTGTGACTCTTTTTGCTGTCAGGCTCCTCACTGTTTCCTTTAACAAGCTACGTTCTGTCATGAAGATCTTTAACTCCGACCATGGAATCAGCCAATCACTCTGGACCCAGGCTGCGGGGAAACTGATCGTTGAGTTCTGTCACCGATGTCCCCCTGTTAAAGATGCGGTGACATTGTTTAGAAGAACGGCAAAGGAGGATTTGCAGCAGCAGGATGCTGTGTCTGAACTTCTTGCCTGCTACTATGAAGTTATCCAGGATGCTGCCTTGGAAGAGTCATTTGATGTCTCGCTGGTCTTGGTTGACATATTAAGGCGAATCGACGAAGGAAATCTTGACGCCGAGGATACTGAACTGTTGATTAGTCAATTGCAAAACATACTTAAGATAGCTCAGCAATCAGCATCGTTGCGGTGGTGGCAACAGCCAGGTCAGGAGCCACGACTGGTGCTTGCAGTAAATAACTTGAGCTAACATGACTACAGGGTCCATGCAATTTTCCGCGATGACTTCTATTCTGAAAGTTTTGATTGATGCATCGTCTAAAGACTCTCTGAAGGAGATCGAAAAACTCCTCGGAAATGTGCTTGTCGAATATTCAGTTTTACAAAGCCGTTCATTCCCAGGCCTTCTGTCAAGCTTTGATCCTTCTGATTCTACATCCCTCCGCCATCAGACCACATTTTTTGATAACTGCGCCTGCCGAATAGCAAAGAAGCCGGTTCATTACCAGGACCTTATTGGATCATTATTTCAGAGCACCGCCAGCCAAGTTAGTCCTCTTGTGGCTGCAGTGGTTGAACAATGGCCCTTTGTGCTCAAGGCGGGCAATGACGAAGCTTCGATGGCGGTGGGTACGTGGGTTGCAAAGTTGCTTAAGTCGCTTAATCATGCTGGGGAAGATTTGAAGGCATTGAAGAGTGCCCGGGATGCATTGGTAAACATGACTGAGGACAAAAAGCTCAAGCCAATACTAAAGAAGGCTTTAAAAGGGGCCGAAAACGACCAAGACGATAAAGATGGGAACGATCGTGGAAAGACTGAACCATCTGAGGACTCGAATGGCCAACAGGACATCGACTTGGAAGAGATTTTTGGCACCTTGCCGACAGAGGCGCTTACTCGCAATGAGCTGCACCGATGGGAACAGAAAGATCTGGAGGTATCGTTAGAAGAAGGCCGGATAGCAGAGCTCCTAGTTTGCCTGTGCTCACAACATGAGGAGGTTCGACGACAGGCTTTTGCTGCTACTTCTCGATTTATGTTGAAGGTGAAGGTAATACAAAGTCCCGAAAAGTCCTGATATGCTTTAGAACTAGGAATTTAACCCACGCCTATAGGAATCTAAGTATGCCGAATGGCGATCGACGTATATTCTCATTGGAGAACTGCTGGAAACGGTAAAGCATACTGGACTTGAATCACCTCTGCCATGGATTGTAGGGGAATGTGCATCCAGCTGCCTCGCAGTTCTCATTAATCCGACTCACAAACTCTACGGGAAGGTCAATAAGTTTCTCCAGAAAGCTCCCTCTTGGGAGGTGGAGAAGATCCCCTCTTACTGGATCGATAAAATTCTGCTGCACGAGCCAGAGTTGGACGATGGCTATTTTGAAGAAGTTGGCTGGCTCCTAGATCTGCTTATCAAAGGCCTCCGCACAGAAAGTGTAAGTGGATTTCCTCCATTTTAAGGCAAGAAGATCTAATTTTCTAATGGGAAATCACCTGTAGGA
Organism: Aspergillus haitiensis; assembly: GCA_027569155.1. NCBI lineage: Eukaryota > Fungi > Ascomycota > Eurotiomycetes > Eurotiales > Aspergillaceae > Aspergillus > Aspergillus haitiensis. Next base: position 41,283 of record JAPDEO010000017.1, read on the forward strand.
CATGGAGATCTACCGTCGGGCAAATGTATTCGAGCGAATACTATCGTTTTACGAATCTCCGGGGGCAGGCTTCTCGGCAAAGAAAAAGATTTTGCATCTGATATATCGTTCCACACAGGTCAAAGGGAGCACAACCCTGATCACAAGGGCAGGGATTATCAGTTGGATTCAAAGCCAACTCTCTGCTGTGACTGGCAAAGAGGTGTCTACCCTAGCAGCAATGGCACAATCCTTGCATCAGACCTCGGACCATGAACGGGTTGCTAAGTGGAGCGGAGGCGCCGTATTGCAAGTGGTGGAGAATATTGTGGGATAGGAATTTTTAGATGTGTGAGGAGTTTATAATCATAGGTATATCTGTATTTACCACGATTGGCATTGGGTTAATGTGCCTTAAGTAATTTTTTGATTCTCCTAACACCCACTGCTCCCAATTTACTTATCTATTCTGCCTTTCTGTCGAACTGTGGTGTTCTCTTCTTCACCCTGTTACGGTCGAAGCATTGGGATGGGATGAAGATACACGACAGACGCAATAAAAGACCTCAACGGTACCAAGTGGAAATAGAACTAGGGAAGATTTACGGGCTATGTTTGAGAAAGAGGGTGGAGGGTGTAAGTCGTAGTACCAGACGGAGAGTACAAGAAAGTGTTGGGCAGGACCATCAACGGAAAAAATTGGAGGGGATCCTTGCATTGCAATACAGCGATATTGTGGTTGGATTACGCGGATGCTGTGATGAGTTGTTGCAGTGATGATGATGATGATGATATTATTATTATTTTGTTGTGGTGATGAGGATTATTGATGATTGAGAGACCTCTGGCTGAATGAGCGACTTTCCCCTTTTGGTAGTGCAGACACAGCGCCAAACCGCCATCCGAAACTTCAGACCTTAATTCACTTCTCCCACATTATCATCATTGCCCTCCTCCCCATCCGACTACCGCTTCCTGCCATTACCTTGTTGATGTCTTCTTCCATTTACCTGAACCTCAAAACAATATCAACACAAAAAAAAAGAATCGTTGTTTTTATTTCCCTTTTCACTTTTTTTTTCTCCCTTCTCTCTCTAAAGCACTCTTCGCTGCCCCTCATCCTCGCTCCGACTCATCGCTGAATCTCGACTCTTGGCCCTCTTTTCCCTTTCCCTTTTCCCTTTTCCTTTTTCCTCCCCTTCCTCTTCCTCCCCGACCGATACCGACCGATCTAATCGTTCTCCGCCTTTCCTCCTGCAAAGAGCTCAATCCGCCTTCCGACACCTCCCCCTTTGTCCTATCATCCTAACTTATTTCTCTCACGAAACCTCGATCTACTCTTGCCCTACACTCCTGCCCTTTATTTGAATATTCTTAATTCGCTGGCCCAGTAATTTTGTGTGCCCCGACCATACCTGACTTTCCCCTCTCAGCCCTTGGATGGTTGGAACCGATGACAACGTAAAGGCTTGCTGAAAGGAAAAAAAAAAAAAAAAGAAAGAAAGAAAAAGAGGAAAGAAAGACCACAATACACACCCAGCCATCTACATGGCGCGACGATACCAGATCGATGAGCTGCTTTTGTTGCGCTCATCGCCGCTGGTAACACGGCCTACTAATTTACCACCTGTTGAAGAATGGATGGGGTACGTTTCTTTATTTCATCTCTTCATTTCAATCGCCCCTTCCCAATATTCCTTTTAGTTTCTTTTTATTTTCTTTTGGCTGTTATGAAGCTCATATTACGCTACTACCGAAGCTGACTTGGCTCCTCTCTGAACTAGCCCAATCCCCGATCCAGCAGCCCAACGGAAAACTACCAATAACCACAATGAAACGTCATCATCACGGAGACCAAGCCTCTTCGAGGCGCGCCATATATCCCGTGGCTCGAATTCAGGTATTCATGCACTGCCTCTTAGAACCTTCATTGCTCTCCCACAAAAAACCTCCGCCTCCTTGCCTTTTGTATTTTTATTTTCATATTTTCTTTTTTCTCAAAGATTGCACTCGAAGCTAGGCTAATTATCGGAAATCCTCTAATTATGCACAGACGATATTGTTCTCGGACCCCCCAAGACTGCTTTTGCTTCAGCTCGTCAACCTGGCAAAGGCTCGATAGATGCTACAGAACGCCCGACCAGACAAAATGATACTGATGACTCAAAGAATGATCGTTTTAACTTCCGTGAAAAGTTTTTTAAAGAGAGGGATACTGTGGAGAGAGATTTTGATCGACGCGATGGAAAGATGGGCGCATTTAATAATCGTCGTGGAGAGAAAGAAGACTGGAATAGCGGCCGGCCACGCCGTGCCTTTGGACCAGATGAACAGGATAAGAAACCAAGACGCAACGGAGAATTTGATCGGTGGGAAAACCGTGACCCTCGCGATCAGAATTATGAACGGGGCCAGAGAGACAAAGATGGCCGGTTCTTTCCCCGACGGGAAATCCCTCCTGGGCGCGCTCGACATGAAGTAAGCTGGCGTGACGATAATTCCCACGACACGCCCGAATTTGAAGATGAGAAGACTTCCGTGAGAAATCGGGAATGGCGTCGGGACAAACATGGTGTCGACCGTGACTGGACCCGTGGGGCTAAGTTGGAGCAGGACCCCGAATGGTTAGACGCTACAGACAAGGAAGAGTCTCGGAGAGTTCACACTCAGGAAGATTTTGAGCGCTGGAAAGAGAAGATGCGAGCAGGATCTTCGCAAGTTCAAGTTGAAGAGAAGAAAGAGGCGCCAGTCGAGCCAACCCCCGAACCCCCGCAAAAGCCGGAAAGTCGGCCTACCGATGGGGAAATATTTAGTGCTAATGGCGGCGCATTCCAAGATATGTCAATGGCGCGCTTTTTCGGTCTGCTAGGTGATGTGAAACCAGCCCAGGAGCCAAGTTTACCACCACCACCGCCGCCCCCCGAACCCATATCGAAAAAGGAACCTACCACAGGCAAGCCATTATCTCGCTTTACTAGCTTGTTCAGCCCCCCCCCAGGAAGTCCAGCCAAAGAATCCGAGTCTCCTCTAAGCGCTAGATCCCCAACCCTTCCTGCCACGACAACCGATGCTGACCAGGAAGGATTCCAGCGTATTTTACAAATGTTGGGTGGGGGAAGGTCGCACAATTCTACCCCTCATAATGATAACGCACAGATTAACCGCCCCTCCTCACTGGTGCAAATGGAGCAAAACCGCAGCGCAGTTTCTTCTCCGTCCCGGGAGCATATCCAGCGGCAAGAACATATGATTATGCAGGAAGCGGTCTCTCGTGCTGCCGGCCCTCCTATTAAGGAAAATATGCACAGCCAAGAATCTCAAGCTCGAGATCGTGAGAATTTGCTCCGACTGATGCAACAGGTCCGGGTTAGTCCCGGCTCCGGCCAGGCTCAAGGCCCAGCCCCTGGGTTGCTGAAAATGCCGGACGGACTCCCCCACCCTCCGGGAATTGGCCCCGCTCACAAGGGACCCAATTTCATGGATGATCCTGCAATTGCTAATATGCCGAGACCGGATGCCGATCAACTTCGACGACGACCCACAAATGGACCACCCATGGGATATTTCGAAGACATGCCTTTTCCACAAGGCGGTGGTCAGGTCCCGATTACTCCTGGAGGATCACGCGCCCCTCAAGGCCAAGCGCCTCCCGGTATGGGTATTCAGAGGCCACCTGGTTTTGAGCACATGCCACCTCCAGGGTGGGCTGGTCCTCCTCCTCCTCCGCAGCAGGGTGGTGGGCCGGCTCCTCTGGCACCGCCACCGGGCATTCCTACCCCAACAGCCGGTGTTAACCCAGGTTACATGTCAAACATGATGCCGATGCACGCCAGTATGCCTCCTCCAAATGACCGCCAACCCTTCCCCCGAGGACCCGGTGGCGGTGGATCTGCGGCCTTCCACCCTCCCCCCGGAATGATGCCTCCTCCTGGTTACATGAACGGGCCGCCACATGCAGGCTTCCCACCTATGCCACACAATGCGGAGGCGATTATGGGGCTCGCACATGGTGGACAGGGTCTTTTTGATGGTCCAGGGCCCCAGGGACCCCCTCCATCCTCTAGACACTTGTTGGATATGTTTGGCCAGCTTGGCGGTGATGCCAGGGGAGGAATTGTTGGACCCAGACAGTTTAGATAATCTTGCAGATAACGGTCGCTTAGTTTGATATCTTCAGAGAGGTTTCAACGGAGCCAAGCATCTTGACACCATGTGACAAAAAAATATCTCGAGGTCTCTGATTATCCTGATTTTATGCGATTTGTTATGCATACCCTAAGTCTGTATATCTTTTATATGTTGTGCTGAAATATCTGCACTTCTCAGGTGGTTGATGTTAAGTCTACGGGAAGGACCCTGCTGCCATGGATCATTCATTCGAAATCACAAAGCACCCACGACTGGACGCGCAGGGATAGTCGGTGATCAATAGGTACCAGTAATATCTTTGGTTGAGCATGCGATTGAGTGCCAACGATATCGCCAAATCCGAATAGCTAGCAGCTGGATAGCCTCAATCGATATAAAGTATTGATTACCTGGTCAATATAGCAGACACTGTAGAGAGCCGCTTTCTCTGTGCTCTTAAATCCTTTTATGATTTTAAAACTAGTATGGGACTTATCCAAGTATGCCTTCAACCGCTCTATGCGTATGACGGGAGATGATGGTGAAAAGACAGAGGAAAAGGTTTTGCTTTTAGTAACTATTACATATGTTTGCACCTCAGCTTCCATCCCCGCTGAGCCATCTTCCATCCATCACTCCTAGCATTACCCAATCAACCTCGGTCATATACTCCACCACTTGAAACAATACCACAATACTGTACTTGGTATCTCTAGTTCTTAATCTCCTGGGGTGGTTCGACGTCTTAGACATCGGTTTCATACATGCTGAATCTACTCCTATAAGATGACAGCCACGATCGCATAAAACACACATACTCTGTTTTCAGAACTTCCTTCTTGCTTTTTCGGTAGTCACTCCCTCCAAAGTACTACCTGTATAGTTAGGTGCTAACACGGATGCTCCTGCCTAGCGCAGTTGAAAGGTACTGAGCTACCATGGATGAGCTGGAACTCGAGCTTTGTCAAAACGTGGACCAGGTTGTAAGCCCCTTACCGATATATTCCACTTCCCCTACCTATTCGCAAATACCAAATAGCCCAGGTCGTCAGGGAGAAAGTAGAGGGTGAGAAAATAATACTAAATATGGATGGACCACACCAGAATCCTGCTGTTCCACGCTCCCGTTCCACCAACAAGCGAAGAAATTCAGACATCAATCCTCCGACTAGAGATGAGCGAGATTGCCTTAAGGTTGTACTATCATCGCCCTTGATGCCTCGTAGGACTCATAATTACCATGATGTTAGTGTTCATGGCGAGGGCGAGGAACAGCATTTACCACCAAAAAAGCGAGTCAAGATTTCTACCTCACTGAACAATCCTTCGATTCAACTCGGTGAAGACGAAACGGGAAACCAGAGTTCAAATGACTCCTGTTTCAACTTCAGCCAGAGTTCGCCCTCACATATCGACTGGACTGATTTCCTGGGTAGCCTGCGTCAGGATCCAGGGATCGAACGCTCCCTTGAAATGAGTGTGAATCTCAATAAGAGCCTTGACTTGGAAATGGATTTGGATACTGGTTTAGATATGCATTCTGGAATAAACCCGAGCAATGTGAACTCCCATGGTCAAACCCACCAAAATCCTCACCGAGTCCCCTCTACGCATCTTGCTCCGTCGCAACAAATGCCCTGGGTTCGTTCTTTTGATGGCGCAAAAGAACGAGCGGTAACTGGCTTCACACCAGCACTGATAAATACCAGCTTTTCTTCGCATGGCTCTAACCGATCTAATCGGTTTTCTATTTACGAAGACCCGGATGATATGGATATTGATGAATCCCGCTTTAACGAGACAGCAATGGGCTGGTACTTATCCCCCGATGATGACAAGGAGAACACCGAGGACGAGCTATATTCCAATCAGAATGAGCCTTTCCACACTTTATCCGAGGTAGAGCCTAATGTCTTACCTGATACAGAACGGCGGGCATCCTATCAAAACTACGCTCACAATTATGATCTTGCTATGTATAGACTCCCATCATCTGGACAATCGGCGGCGGAAGCGCCCGAGGAATTGAGGGATTTTGACCTAGTAGATGAAACTAGCGCAACCTGGTTGGATGTTATTAGGAGATTCACTCATGCTAATCCTGCAGCCCATTATGATACAAGCGACGATGATGAAGAAGAGCGCCTGACGGATCGGGCTTCCACCTCTGAAGAAGCTGGAGGGAATCTGGCGTCCGCCGTAGCATCACTTGGGGCGCTGAATGCAACTGAGATATCCCTTCACGCCATCCCGTCCCAGTCCTTGGGGGTTTCTAGTGAATCGCACAACATAGCTCGCTCACAGTCTCGTACTCAGAGACCGAGGTCTTTTAACTTTGCTTGATGACCGGTTTATCTGTATTTCTAGACAGTTTTCTTTGAGCAAACCATATTTCTGTTTAACCTCATCATTTTCAGTGAGTATCTCGAGTTCCTAAATGGCAAATTGGCCGCTTTGCTTATTGTTGTAAGTCCATTTAGAGATTAAGAGCCCGTTATCTTGAGGGATGGGTACTCCTTAGGCAAGAACGCGATTCCAATGCAATGATACAAAATATCTAGAAATTGAGGCTAAGGTTTGCCTTGACTTGACATAAAGCACTTATTAAACTTAGATCTCAATCTTTTCCCTAATATATTAGCTCTTTTCTGTAACCTAGTAGAAAACCACCTAGTATTTTGGATTACTGAGCAATATTAAACTGTTCGTGGATTCCCCCAATCTAGAACGTTGGACTTGGCAGTTTAGGGTAGATATCTGGATAAGTAGCCTGGTATACCCCCCTGAAACGATTGAATTTGTCAAAGCGTGAAGATTCGACAGACTAAGAATAATAAATAAATGAATAATAATATAAAAGTGAGGATTGACCCGTGTGGAATTACTAGTAAAATACCTAAACCCGAGCACTCCAGCCCTATATATCTATGACATGATGCCGCCAGAAATTCACAGATAACTTGAAGAAAAAAAAAAAAAAAAAAAAGGTCCCATACTAATAATATCATCACTCATAATAACTTGCTGACATGCTAATTTTCATTTGCTGCACCCTTGATTTTTTAAGGCCTTAGGTTATTCCTCATCAATGGCGCAGTTAGGATGCAAAACATAGACAGTGCGCTGAGATTGGGTTTCACTGCCATCGTCAACGAGGCCTTCACCATGAATAGGCATAAGAATGTTATCCTAGAGTTAGGAAGACTTTGTTAGTATCATAATTTCAGAAGCGAAAGATTTTGAGGGTGACAATGAAGACATACTTTGACCATCCGTTTCAGAACCTTCAATACAAGCCCGCGCTCGCGTTGCATATCTTCTTCATCATTCAGCTCTGTCTCAATCTGTTCCAGATACCAGAAAAGAAGATCTTCTTGCTCAACACCTTCACCAGCCTGTGACTCGTCTTCTCGAACCCGCCGCACAACGAGGTTCAATATCTTCATATATTTGTCGTACGTAATCTTCGTCTTTGGGCGTTGCTGTGCTGGAGGCTGTGGCTGTTCACCATCATCACGCATGGGGCTGTCGCCATCTCTATCACGATCCGCCATTTCATGATCCTCTTCACCCGCATCGTCATTTGCAGGGTCATCCTCGACCTCGACATCGTCCTTCTCAACAGTAACGATACTCTGTCGCAGGAGATCGTATGCCTCTCGCACGAATCTAGGCACAATTTCCTCAACACAATTGACCTTTGCAAGCGCTTCTGAAAGACGAATCAAGGATTCAAGCTGACGGACAGTGATACGATAGGATGACCGTCCCATACCACCTTGGGCATCATTAGCACGGAGCTCCTTGTATTTTTCAACCAGCAAGGCCTTGGCTTCCTCGGTAAAAACAGGACGGAATGTTCGAGCAAATCTGATGTAGCGCTGTAGTTGCTCCGTGCTGAACTCTGGCTCTACAGCCTCATCGCGGTTCATATGCACATTGACGATGTGGTTGGCTAAGCTCCGGTCAACATCCTCGTTTGGCTCGTCTCGGATTACGAAAAACAAGTCGAATCGACTCATGATGGGAGCACTGAAGTTTAGGTTGCCTCGTAAGGTGTTCTTAGGATCATAGCGGCCACCAATCGGATTTGCGGCGGCTAAGATGGATGCTCGGGCATTCAAAGTGGTGTGTATTCCTGCTTTCGCAATAGAAATCGTTTGCTGTTCCATGGCTTCGTGAATGGCGACCTGGTCACTCACGTCCATCTTGTCGAATTCGTCGATGGCACAAATTCCACCCCCGTTCTATAGTTGAGATGGGCGAATTAGCAAATTTCACCCATAGGTTTTCAGTAAAGTAAAGTGTATCATCACACATACAGCTAACATTAAAGCACCAGCTTCGATGGTGAATTCACCGGTTTCGGCATCCTTTACCACGGAAGCAGTCAAACCTGCAGCGGAGGAGGCTTTGCCACTCGTGTAGACAGCACGAGGATGCAAGGAGCAAATGTACCTGTGAAAATGAGGATAAGCAGAGCGCTTTGGAACCCAAGTATTTGAATACAAAGAGTGACCTACTTCAAGAACTGGCTTTTACTCGTTGAAGGATCTCCCACAATGCAGATATTGATATCACCTCGGAGCTGCATACTCTCTTGCTCTGTAGTCTTTGCAACACCCCCGACGAGCTGTAGGAGCAATCCCTTCTTGATTTGTCGATGACCGTAGATCATTGGAGCGATTGAGTCAACTAGTCGAGAGTATATGTAGTCGGAGTGGACCATCTTCTTCAAGTCCTGGACCTCCCAGGGAGTCAGACTCTGAAGAAGAGTCTCTTGCGCCTTATCCTCGTTGATTTCAGGCTCATTGTTTTGATTCAAAGATCCCAGTATGTTGGAGGATTGGCCACTCAACTGCTGGTTTGATTGCTGCCCTGGAGTGGTCGTGTCAGGGGTGACCATGCAAGCCAAGAAGGCCAGCCGGTAGGTCAGATCTCTAACACCTAGGGCCTTGAGACCACTGACCCCCCCGCCTCCAACGTCGCTACTGCGGAAAGCAGTATTGTCGCGCACAGCCTCAGGACGCACACCAGGCAGGCCAAGTTGACTAACATCGGGAATGACGATAAGGGTGCCTGTGAAGATACAACGTTCACCAGCCTTGCACCGATCAACCATTTCGCCACGCAAGATTATATCCATAGTGCGGGGCATGCTCCCCGTAGGAATTTCATGTGAGGATTCTTGCAATTTAACCTTCTGCCAATCGACAAATGTACTCTTTCCGATATCTAGGCGCCAACCGGATCGGTTCCCACAGGTGTTGTTCGGGCACTGGGAGGGCTCAGTGTAACGGAAAGTCTGCTCAACATTGGGCACAGTTGTCTTGCACTCCTCACAAATAAAGGTACCTAGGGACAATTCTGGTCGGATTTCCGACGTACGTGTGATCGTACCGGAAATCGAAAGTAGCTTTCCGATCTGTGAAGTGCGCAGTTGGCGGAGCCGAGAGACCAAGGGCAAATTGTAAAAGGCTAAGGAGAATAATTTGTCGGTCTGCTGGTGTCGCGTTTTCTCACGGAATGACTTTTCCACGTTGGTGTCATCGGATACGCTGGGATTCCCGGCCATGAGCGAGGTCCCCGCTTGTGAAGAAACGGTACTAGTGGCTTGACGGTGAGAAACGAAATATTCCGGTTCATACTTCGCAATTAGATTGTGAAGGGCCTTGGTCAAATACGGCTGAAAGCGATAGTACTGATTGGCAATCGCATCTGCGAGAATTGGATTATCTAGTGAGCTCAAGTGCGTGAAATCAACGTAGAGTGTCGACAATTCGAACTTGGCCATGCCATGTAACTGCGCAATGTAATAGTTGTGGCTGAGAACATTCGACGACGGTGGTATATTCTGGGTCTGAGCCGGTTCCTCCTTGTAGTTTTCTAACAATTCTTCGAAGGCCTGCTGCACTTTCTCTCCAGCTAGATCGACCACTGGAGGCGGGCCCGGAAGGTAGGGATTTCGGAGGCGGGCCACAGTCGAGCCATTAGACCCAGCTACCTGGTCGTCTGGAAAATCGTGTGCATCACTCATAGGGGCATTGCTTTCGGAAAGGGGGTGTGGTCGAGAGCTAGGTAACTGATCTGAATGAAGGCGCCGGTCATCTCGAGAGCCAGCCGTTGAGCCCAGCTCCGACTGAAGAACAGCATCAAAAAGGGAGGACATGGCGGGGTTGGGGGCCAGAAAACGGCCGTGCAAAAGGGAATGAAAGAGATGAAAATGAATGAGATTGAATCAAGGTATCGTTAACCGAGTTCCGAGAGGGTCCTATGGTGTTCAATGGGATGGGGTGTGGAGGGGGAGGAGGGGTTGTGAGGAGGGATCCTGTTGACTACTTTTTTTTCCCTTTCCTCTCCTCGATCCAGAATTGAATTAATTGATTTTCCTGCCCGGCGACGCGTCGATGACACGCACGCGTCGGGAAAATGATGATCCACGACCGACGCGTTAAGTGGTTTTTTTCCTGATGGTTGTTTTGCTTACATCAGCTATGTTTGCGCACGGACCCAGCGCTCAGGACGCTAACCAAGTCGGGAGAAAGGTGCTCGAGCTGAGAGGAGCTAAGCGGATCCTTTCCTAGCGGGAATGATTGGCTCCCCATCCAATCAAACAGGCCAAAAGTACCCCAACTGGACCGACATGCACGACGCAGCCAATGAGCGGCACCATCCAAACCCCTTTAACTTCCGGAAGGGGACCAACGGGGCCGTGTAGGTTGGCTGCGACCCCACTCGGGAGCCATCATCCACACTGCCCTCGTCCCTAATCACATTCGAACCAAACATGCATCCACCGCACCATTCTGCCCAATGCTGGAGTAGATAAGCAAGCAACCATCCCTGCAGTTTTTGTTGCCCGTCACCCATTCACCTACTCTTGCCATCTAGAACCCGTTTCACAATGACTCTTGCCCTCCCGGTTGTGGACGAGCTGCCTCATTCTTCGAGGGTCTTTTGGTGATCGCACACTTCGATATGTGTCCCTAACGGTCCTTTGCGCTCTGTCGTTCGATCGCCCCAGTTTCGTCCGCACGAAACATTTTTATTATGGCGGCGGACTCTCACTCTTCGCCTAATTTGAGTCGTTTGGAATCGGGGGCCGAATCATGCGATGATTCAGCGCGTCTTCGTCAACGTGAGTCCCTGAGTCCGGTTTTTTTGAGATTGATATCACCCAAGAGTCTAGCTAACTTGACCACCCCTCCACACCAAGTCTCAGGATCCTCCAGTGACGATGCTGTGATTCTTCCAGTGGCTAAGCGACGAAAAAATTCAACCCTCCGCGATAATGAAGACTCCAAACACCAAATGTTCTATTTCGTTGACTCCAATTCCTCATCCAAAGAAAAGAGGGCCCACGTCATGCGCCATCATGTTCAGGAGAAGCGTAGGCAACGAAAACTCTCACGCCCAAAAAGTGAACCCGAGAAGAAAGCTATCCAACCCCTTCGGTACTTTCCGTGGCATCAGAAGCAGGGGCCATTACAGGATGGCCTTAATCCTTATGAGGAAGCTGTGTCCCCTCCAAGTCATAGTAATGGGACGACTAGTAACTCCGTAAGTACAAGTCTGTTTCTCTACTTAATTGCTCATGTTGTTTTGTCAACGATTTTTTTTTTTTTCCCACATAGAGGGCCTTTGCTTCCTACCTACCTTAGTCAGGTTATGCTGATACCAAATATTTGATAATCAGACCAATTCTCCATCCAAGCTGACACCCGAAGCGGTAGCCAGCCGACCTACCTTGTCGCTTGTGACTAATATGGATGCCTCCCGGAAAGATCCTTTCAATAGTCTTCCACTTACCTCATTTAGTCGTGAGGAGATGGAGCTCGCTGATTACTGGGTCAGTAAGCTGAGTTACTGGTCTGGTCAGAATAATTGTATCAAGGACAAAGTCTTCAGAACCGCTTTGAGCTATCCTCTAGCTTTCCAAGCAGTCATACTCGCGTACTGTGCAAGGTGGAAAGCCCAAATATTCAACCAAGTGACGAATGATGAGGTAGTTCATTACGTGGGACAAGCCATCAAGAGTATTGAGGCAGCTGGCACAACGACAACTGAGGCCGATGGCGATAGTTTAGCACTAGCACTAGCGGGGATGGCCTTACAAGAAGACCGTTTCGGAACAAAGGAGGCATCCGTAAGGTATGAAGACCGCGCTATTCAAATCCTTAGGTCCGGTTCTCGGTCCGGCAGCATGGCCCCGGTCTTCCTACATTACGTGCGATTTGTCACAGCACCCCCTCAGGGCCTCATCGATGAAGGAGGCAAACAGTTGCTTGTTGCCTTTCTTCGCTTGGCAGAGCAATTGATGCTAGCCCACAACACCCCGGAATACCTAAAGTCAGTCCCTCAGCGTCGTACTGCGTTTGAAATGGAGAGCCCATTGTATCCTTTGCTATCAATCGGACCTCGTCCATCCGAGGTTCCACACGACTCACGAATGTATGTCGTACGTGGTGTCCCCACTCAAGAGGCTACCCATACTGCAGCGTTAATTTATATTACACTCACGCTATGGGATATCCAAGGGTCGGCGAGCAAGACTGGCCGCTTTATTAAACATATTTGCAAGATCGCGACGGATTATGGGCTTGATAGGCATCCCGCATGTGAGACTTTCATCTTCCTGCTCTTGGAAGAAGGCTGCGACCCTGACTTGAAGGACCCGGAAAGGGGATGGCGCACGGGTGAACTATTAAAGAAACAAAAACAGCTTCCCAGAGACCTACAATTCCAATTTAACGAAACCTTGTTCCGTTTTCTAACGCTCACCCGTCCCCTTCGAGGAGTTGACGCGTTTGAGAATCAACTATTTCCTATTGTCGAGGAGACTGACGATTGAAATACTACGAAATACTCCTCTGTGCCGCGCAACTGGTCACACGAATCATGACACGATGTCGCCTTGAATATTCATTAAATCCTTCTTGCTTCCTCTTTTTTTCGTCTTGCTCCCTCCCTCTTCCCACCAGTTTTCCTACAAGTAAAACAATGGTTGAGATACACCATATTCTACCCTGCAAGAGCAGGCTGTCCACTCTATTTACTTTCCGGGTATATACATAATGTATATATATATAGACAGGCGTTCTTAGGACTCAGTTCGCCAACCTTGCATTTCTAAATCAATCCTTACAAGCCTCCCTATGCACTCCAAATTTCCAGTTATTGGAGAAATAAATTTCTATGTCTGTATTCATCTACAGAGATAAGCACATTTCATGGCCTATAGATCGAAATAAACTTTTTAAATTTTTCTAGATATATTTTCACAGAAGCGCCTTACTGCTATCTCACCCACTCACTCCCTATTTACTACATTTTCAGAATTGGGTACTCGTGAATCTGTCAATATATAAAGGCTCATATTTCTTTCGTTCTCTGTCATATAAAGTCCTGCTTTCTTTCAATGAGTAGATACCCACACACTTCTTAACTCTCTTCTCTTACACCACCATCAGTCCTCTATGAATGTCATGGTCGCAAATCATACCCACCGAGCCTGGAACGCTCAGCTACTATCTAGAGCCTTATACCTTTCATTAGATTTGCTGCCCTTTTGACCGTCGGTTGAGAAATGGAACTCTGCTTCGTGATGTCAAGGTAAGGTATTTTACTGACAGAAGCAGAATAATTGACCAATAACAATGCTAGATGCTATTCATGTCATGTGATATGTGTTTGCTTGATTTGTTAATCCTGAATTAATGGTTCGATGCCTCAGGCCAAAGTTCTTTGACCACTTTATGTAGGAGTTATTGATCCATCATCTTTATTCCTCTCTCACAAGACCCCATCTCTTCGAAACAGCAAAAAGCTTTTCAATATTCTAACCAATAATCCCCATCAAGCGATTTGATCACGTAATAATCCATCCCGATGAGCAAATTTCTATACTGTCGCAAGACCGACTCATCTCACTTGAAACCCTCAGTGAGCCGGAAATGCAACGACGATGGTAATTCATATCGGTACTACCTGAGAAATTGCGACCGACACCAAGGAGTTAATTTCCGAACCCATGGTGGAAGTGCCTAAGGGGCACCAATGCCATTGATGCTATCGATGGGGGCTTGTTCTTGATTTCCGCAAACGGATTGTCCGGATGCAGATGGTGGATTTGAGATGACACGACATGACACGACACCACAACCTCTATCAAGGAACAAAGCAAAATGAAAAGAGCAAGAGCAAGAGAGGAAGATAGAGGGAGATTCAGGCGGGGTTTACGCAATAAAGGAGGGGCATTTCATTCTATAGATTCTAGATTTTGAATAAGACAGCAACTAGGGCACCAGCTCTGTCTGCCAGAAGCTCAATGAAATCAGCCCCCCTCCTCTTCTTCTTTCCTTTATACCATGTTTTGGTTGCGCTAGCCGGCTATACACGTTAGGTAGCTGTCGGCCATGATTGCTCTCAGACAGGCTCGCTCACGGCGGCTTCTCGTCCTCCTCTTGGGCGTTTTCTCTCTCTTCACCTTCTTCTCTCTAAACACCAAATATCGGGATGCGCTGGGTTGGAGGAAGTCGGAGAGCTCACTTACTCAGTTAACGACAACGACATCACGAAAAGTGGCTAAAGTATCTATGCTCTATGGACAGCGAAATATCCTTTACGAAAGAGCATTACAATCCCATCAGCGCCATGCAGAGAGATGGGGATATGGAATGAATATTCTGCAACAGGATATCTCTGTGGGCTACTGGAACAAGCCGAGTTATTTACTTTCACTGGTAATCGCCGAACTCACCAAACCAGCTTCAGATCGGATGGAATGGCTCATGTATGTTTTTTATCTTCTCTTATTTATCTCATCTATATCTCTTTGCCTCCACTAGGGAGGAATAGTGAGGTTTTTTTCTTTTTTTTTTTTTTTTTTTTAGAAAAAAAAAGAAGATGGCTGATGAATGAAATAGGTGGGTAGATGCCGACTCCGTTGTTATCAACCCAGCTATCCCACTTGAGGTCTTTCTCCCACCCTATGACCTAGATGACATCCACATGGTTGCTACCAAAGATCACAACGGTCTCAATACGGGAATTTTTTTCATCCGAGTTCACCAGTGGACAATTAATATGCTTGTTGAAGCCCTCGGCTACCCAATCTACAACCGCGATATAAATCTCGGCTCCTCGCCTGACCAAGTCGCCATGGAACGAGTAATCAACCAGACAACTAACGGTCCTAGCGGAAAGGGCTACAAGGATGGAGTCATCTTCCTACCGCGCACGTGGATCAACACGTACGAGTGGGCTCATGCTTATGAGGGCAATAAAGGCAACTTCCTTGTACATTTCCCGGGGTTGGGAGAGCAGCGATGGCCACACATGTCGAAATGGCTGGATATCGTTGAGACTACTCCTGAGCAGTGGGAAATGAAGCTCAGCGAGACATGGTATCTAGACGATAGCGCCGTATTCTGGGATCAGGTTCGCCTTGCCAAAAAAGCAATCAAAACCTCCGGCAAGTCTTCTACGACTCTCACCTCATCTAAGGATAGAAGCCGTCTTGAGCAGGCGACGAATGAACTCCGAAGAGTTCTGCAAGATGAAGCGGACAACAAGGAATTATTAAAGCAACGAATTGATGATTGGAATGCAGTGGTAGGGGTAGAACAGGATTAGAATCGTTTCTTTTTTTTCTTTTTTTCCCTCTCCTTTTCTTATGTATTCAAACTATTATCAAGATCGCCATCTTCTTGCTTCGTTAATTATCGATACTATTGCCATTGTTATTATGCAATCACTTACTTAAAAAGCTAGTACGCAGTATATATATTTTTTCATTTACAAACCACCCTTCCTTCTAAACTCCAAATATAAAAGAGGAGAATTGGGAGACAATTCATATGAAACGAAATAAAGAAAATGAATTAATTAGAAAAAATATATCTACTAATTACATACTAATTTATTACTACAAACTACTAAAAAATGGTATAGATCGAGAGAAGAATAAATAAAAATTCAAAATCATCAACCACTAATTACCCACCCCCCTCCCTTCCTTGCTTTAACCTACTGTAAGGTAGGTAGGTAGGTATGTAGGTAGCGAGTGACAAGGAAGTTACGTTGGATGAAAAAAGGATTTAATTTAAATTTCTTTTTATTAAGGAAAAAAAAAAAAAAAAAAAAAAAGGAATAAAGGAACATTCTTTTTCAACCAATAAATTAATTTTAAAAAGTTAAGAATTCTAGAATATGATTCCAACCTGTTTGCGTCGAACCCTAAATCCAGGGTCTCATTCTCCCTTCCCTGGTTCCGGCTAACTTGCAGCAATGAACCATGGTTTGTTCCAGATAAATTTAAGCTATTATCTAGGTAGCTTTGCTCCATATGTCACCCCAACATTGACCCAGAACTAACTTACCTACTAGGTAATGCTACTACTATCTATTTCATAAATGACTTTTTTTACCTCTTCCTGGATTTATAAATATATATGAGTTGCGCAAGTTGTATTGTGTCTCCTACCCTTCCCATGTAACACACTCATCACGCAAGATCACGGATTGAATTCGACATCAACTCGCTCGTTATGGAGCCGGGATTCCTCGTGGGCAATTTGCCCTCTTTCCTTGTCATCTTAGCCTTCGTATACTTCCTCACAGTACGTGTCCCCCTCCAGACTGGAAAATATTTTGTCCCTAGTCGCAATTGTGTTAGGTAACGAGAAGTACTGAACAAATCTCAAAAAAAAAAAAAAAAGATTGCCTACAAAGTTCGTCAGAGTCCGCTCTCTTCTCTTCCAGGTCCTCGAATCACAAAATGGACCGACTTCGTTCTCAGATATTACACGGTCCTTGGCCAACGACCGCGATATGTGCATGCCCTGCATGAGAAATACGGTAATAGAAGATCTCCTCTCTAACTCCTGCATGTGTCGAGGAAAGAGTACTAACATAATGGCGACAAAAATTAAACTGTTAGGCCCTATCGTTCGAGTCTCCCCAACCGAAATTGATGTGTCGGATATCGCCTCCGCACGCGAAATTCACCGGATTGGTAGCGGTTTTTTGAAAGCGCCTTGGTATCGACTACTGAATCGCAAGGATAGCCAAAGTATCTTCAGTACGGCGGACCCGGAATTCCATCGACGACATCGTCGTCTGCTTTCATCGCCATTGTCCGATGCGAACCTACAATCCATCATGCAGCCACTCGTGCAGGATCGAATCAAGTTTACAATTCAGCGTATGCGCGAGGAAATGCGCTCCCGTGGTGTGGCCGATATTTACAAATGGTTTTTCTTCATGTCGACGGATATCATAGGAGAGCTGAGCTTTGGAGATTCATTCCGCATGCTTGAACAGGGAAAGGTAATATCTCTCCCTCCACCGCCCTTCATAGTGATCGTAGTCACAATGAAGTATCAAGAAATGACAATAGTACTAAAACAATGGTGGGGAAACCCCAATAATAGAAAAACCAATATGCCACAGACCTGGAAACGGTGGCCAAAATCGGCGGAATGAGGGCGACATTCCCCGCGATTCTAAAAATAGCCAGCATGCTCCCCCTCCCCATCTTCAACGAAGTCATCGAAAGTACTGATCGGGTGTTGGGATATGCCACCGACTCTGTAAATCGATACAAAACCCAACTCGCGTTGAACCCAGACAACCCTAAGCCAACCCTCTTCACGAAGCTCTATAATGCCGGTGTCGAGGGCCTCCCAGATGCTGAGATCCGTGATGATGCGCAGAGCTTTATCATCGCTGGCAGCGATACAACAGCTAACACTTTGACATACCTGGTTTGGGCTGTGTGCCGGGATCCTACTATCCAGCGCACCCTAGTGAAAGAACTTCGAGATGCTCTGCCAAATGACGACTTTGAAGACAGCGAACTCAGGGACTTAGAATATTTGAATCAGGTTATCAACGAGACTCTCCGGCTTTATCCTGTAGTTCCCTCTGCGCTGCCCCGGACCGTGCCTGGAAAAGGTGTCATGATGGCTGGGCAATGGATTCCAGGGGGGTCCACGGTTAGCACGCAGTTGTATAGCTTGCATCGGGATCCTGCTGTGTTTGAAGAGCCTGAAATGTCAGTCCATTAAATCTCTTTTCCACCTACACTGCCATGTATTCTCTTTGTTTTTTACATTGCATTAGACCCGCGCACAAGACTGACACACTGAGTTAGGTTTAACCCCTCTCGTTGGGCTTCACCGACCAAGGAGATGAAAGACGCCTTCATGCCATTTGGGGCTGGATCTCGCAGTAAGTGATACATGCATGGCATCCCCCTGTAGGATAGAGCAAGCACTAATATCATAAAGTTTGTATCGGGTTGCACTTGGCTCGCATGGAGTTGCGTCTTGCTACAGCCCTTTTCTTCCACGCTTTCCCAACAGCCAAGGTATCAACCCTAGAGAACATGAAAGACCAGGATATGGACATGACGCTGCATTTCCTAATGTCACCAAAAGGACGGCGGTGCTTGGTAGAGCTGTTTTAAGTTTATGAATGTTGAAAGAAAGAAAGATATCAATTATTAAGAGGTGAATTTCCAAGAAAATAGGCTCAATATATAAAACAGGGTAAAACAAGTAGTAAATGTATCTAAAATCATCTCGGAGATTTCATTACGTCATTCAACTGGCGTGAAATAACGCTTAAATCGATCAGTCCGAGTTAGCCTCAAGGCCACAATTACTGAATGACAACTCATCAGCAAGCTAGGGAAGCGGACAGTCCAAAAATTCAAATAACCTTCAGGCAATCCACCAATGTGAGCTTTGAGATGCTCTGGCATGTCATTGTAGTGGTTGCGCTTATTTCGTAGCGCTCGTAGCAAATCTAGCATCTTGGAACCAGTATACTTGCGTTGTTTACCCAAATTGTCCTTAAAATCTTTTGGAAGAAGTTTCAGAAAGTCCATATCGGAGCCCATTACTTGGTATGCAACGGACTCTAGACATAGAAGTGCATCAGATGGAGGATCCCGTGGCTCAAACTCGAAATGATCGGAAACATCACAGAGAAAGCTCAGACGTTCAGATGGTGGCCAGAAGAATGGGTGTGTGAGGACAGCACTCGCATCGGGACTTGAAACGAAGAAATATTAGTACTTCAGGATGACTCGGATTGGGCGAGAGGGGATGTCTTACCGTTTTTTGGGATCTAAGGATAACATTGACTGGATTAGATTTTCAGCCTCAAAGGCATATTCACCAAGTCGCTGAAGCTCGTCAAGGTTGTAGTTGCCCTTGACAATGTTTGCCTCACGCATAAACTTCCCGTTCTTATCAAACGGGTGACTTCCCCTCGTAAGAACATAGTAAAAGACGCAGCCCAGTGAGAAAATGTCGATCGCCCGGGTGGCACGTCGATTTGTTTGTGGGTCCACGACTGCAGGCTCTGAGGATTCCGTGTGTTGAGACTCTCCTTGAATAATTGAGGTCCTATCGTCATCCACCAACAATTCTGGGGCTCTCCATCCAGACGTACCAGCTGCATGAGCGGTAGTAGCGCGGAATGAGCTCTGGTTATCCTCTAATTTCTTACACAAACCGAAATCCGAGATGAGAAGGCGTAGGGATCGTGAACCGACACGCCCGCGAGGCATTGCAACTAATATATTCTGGGGCTTGAGATCACGATGCACAATTTTCAATGAGTGAAGATACCGGACTCCTGCAACAATCTGGCGTAGAACATCAGGCATATCCATGCCACCTTGGACTAGCTGCGGGTAATCACCCGGACGTTCCACAACTTCCTGCAGCGAGGCAGGGCACAGTTCGAGGGCAATATAAAAGAACCCTGCCGCTTGCTCCCTGCAGTAGTACCGAATGACGTTATTGTGGTCATCACTTTCCTGTAATAGTCCCACTTCATGAGAAGCGATGTCGTAGAATTCGACTAGCATCCGCTTGACAGCCACATCTCGCCCGTCAAATGAACCTCGGTAGACGACTGTTCCGTGACTTCCGTGGCCTAGGACAACATCCGTGAATACCTTCAACCGGCCAATATGTAGGACACCGTCCATTTCGATCACATCGCTGGAAACTGTTCGCGCTAATGGGACCTCAGCCTCCGGGCGGGCCGGAGGCTGGAGTGTGCCATCGCTATCATTTTGCTCCGGTTTGGTCTCACCCTCTGTTGGCTTCTTCTTGCGCTTGTGTGCCTGACCTCCCCGGCGACCTCGAGCCCTTTTCTTAGGCTTTTTCGGATCCTTCTCCGACTCTTGAAGTGTCAACTCTTCCACATCGTCATCATTGTCAGGGTCACGCGAAGGCTCACGAATACGGACACGGGGGGTAGTATCCGATGAGACTGTGTTGCGGCCTTTATTGGCTTTTGGGGTCATGTTTCCGTCATTTTGAAGCGCTTCATCTACGGTGATATCGACAGTCACATTGTTAACCGAGGCACGGACAACACTTGGGTCGCGCTTCACTGATTCACCCAGAGGTGTAGAGGGTGTGGACAAAGGCGGCTGTCCGTAAGCGGAGATGATATTCTTTATATCCAATTTTTGTTTTGCGAGCTCCTGAATGTGATGTGAATTAAAATAGATAAAAGATCCAAAGAAAAGTAAAATCAACGTGACGACAATGTCAAGGGCATTATCCCAACCCTTGCGGATTATAGTACTATGACGCAGCGCTGGTGGCAAGGCTAGATCAGAAGGGTTGCGGAGGAGTTCCTTTGGAGTATCGTTGGTAAGGTCGGCGGAAGACGACCCAGATATGCTAGGTATATGGCGTCGGGGAATTCGTGGGCTATTGAGGGAATGCACGCCGGCGAGTGCATCCCGTTGCTGGCCAGCCGTTAGACTCATAAGTGGCTCTCCATGACGAAAGTAATCTTTCTCGTAGCACTGGGCCATCTTGGCCCTACCAGTAACGAGTGGATAAGTCGCCTCAGACATAGCATACCACCCACCACTCTCGGTATAATCAATCCATACCCGATCATCGCGGTCGTCAAGAGAGCCATAGTCCGGGTCCGGAGGTTGCAGCGGTTGAGATAGCAAAACTAGTGGTTTAGGCTTGTCAGGAGAGTTCACAGCAATCGGGCGTGCAACATCAAAAACGCGCACTACTGGACTTGAAAATCGCTGGGTGTATCGCGGACGTTCCATATGGGAATGATCAAACCCAAGAACCACCCCATCATGCATGCTATATATGTGGCTCTGATCCATCGTCTGAAAGTATTGGCTCTGGAGATCCATGTCACGATTGTTGGCTGTCCACTCAGAGTACTTCAGCGTACAAATTGGATCTCCAGTTTCAGTATTCTGGATTGCTATAGCATATTCAACTCGTCCGAGCACTAGTGTCCCGGAGGGGGATTCGCAGTCGTCGGTCTCCACGTCGTCCGCCTCAAAATCGCTGACCTTACGGCACTCGGGTCCTGAGGGAATAGGACCCCGCGAACTAAATACGCGTAGGATTGAGCCAGTGCGAGCATCAACAGTGTATAGGGTAGTTTCTTTTCGAGCAGTATATGTGACTGCAGGGTCAGTTCCTGAGTAGGGTGTCTCATCCACCAATTCCTTCACAGTCAATCCCAACTGCTGCAAACCAGCATGCGGGCCAGGACTGAAAATATAGAGACTGCCATCTTGACTTGGCTCAACAATCCAGATAAAATCATCTTCAGGCTGTGCACTATCAAAGCTCGAACGGTTTGCTCGATGATAAATACTCTCAACCATAGGGCTACTAGGGACTTCAAGCGCCCAACGAGGAGCTCCTGTCTTCCGATCTCGAGCATGAATAGTACCATCGACGGTCGCCAGCAAAACAAAATCCTCAACCTCCCAGTCCTGTAAGGACCGCGCGTGCAGCGGCGACGCCAGGCCGGCAGATGGGCTGCTAACCTGGGCAGGAGGGGCTCGAACGGCGCGGCCGGAGCCCGCCAGAGCCATGGTTGCTAGGGCGCTCGCATCGTTGGACTTCAAGTTCAACGTGGAGGGGGATTCACTTCCGGGGGCATATCCCGTTGGTCTCGGGGGGACAGATACGGCGGAAGGGAGATCATGGCGTTCATGCAGCTGCTGCGGAGCAACAAGAACAGGGATCAGCAGGAGTGCAACGCTGGCGGGAAGGGTCGACCGGGCACCAGGCAGCCGCCACCGCATCCTGAAGGACTACAATGTGGGCCAGGTAGTGTATAGGTTATATGAATCGACGACGGGACGATAGTTGTCTCATCAGGGTGTAAAAAAGGGGGGGAAGGAGAGATGAGGTGTAGTTAGATAACAGTTGTTCGCTGGCAGGTGAGAGGCGCTGTCCACTGATATGTGTGGATTCAGCCGGCAGTGGCCGGAGGGGGTGACCAATGGAACTCGGGGTGCAGATCCAATCAGTGGATCGAGGTGGAAGAGGAGAAAACCTAACAATGCGTGATGGGGACTGCTAAGTATAGCCAAATGTAAATAACTCCTAAAGAAAACGCAGAACTGATGCCAGCGCTGCCCAAATTGAAGCCAACAAGGAGAGGGAGAGGGGGAGAGAGAGGGAGAGAAAGAAATGGAATTCAGGATGAAACCAATTGAGGATTGTGGGAAAGAATTAATCGCCCCGAAGGAGCAAGTAAGACAAGGCATTAATATTATTGCGCCAAAGGGGGCTGAATAATCGCCGAGCAGCCACTCTCAATGGAGGATTCCAGAAGAGGACAGGGGTTGGCTGACTCATCTATCCCAAACTGGCACTAGCGGGTGACGCAGCCACCTGTCTAGCCTTTTTTGGAACTAGCGCTACTTCGGCAGATTTGTGGAGAGGCTCCTCAGGCCGTCAGGCAACAGCCTCGGGATTTTGCATGTTCCTGCAACATGGTCCCTTGTGCCTGAGGCCAAATTATTCATGTGTTAGATAGAATACGATAGAATATGCATTCAGCTGTCTGCCAAGAGTAGGAACCACCTAATTGTCTGACCATATCTGTCTACCATCTTAGAGTAATGTTGCTAATTGTCAATCTTATGTCCCTTGTCCTTTCGCACAAAAGCACACGAACTACTCTTTATACTCTGTCTGCTACCAAATACTTCTCGAAAAATTCCCCTAGCTGCGCATATCTATGCCCCAAGTTAGTCCTTTCTTTGCCCCAAAATTCCCTTTCTTTTATGATCTATCTCAATATAGAATGATATTCGTAATTTAGTAGTCACTTACCCACGTGCATATTCTGCCATGCTGTCCTCCTGCTGCAAGTTTGCCCTTGCTCCCATCCAACCATGCCACATAGCGTCATACAGCTCAACAAACCCGCCGAGAGCCTTTTGTGCAATAATCTCCGAGTAAGCCTGGACGACATCCGCTGGTTCGTCTTTCGAGGCCAAGGTCGCGTGCGGGATAGCAATGTTCTCGGCATCGTCCTTGTCCATGCGGCTAAACCCCCAAACCGATCATATTAGTTCTAAAAATCAAGGGTGACACTTTGAAGTTGAAATAATGGATAAATTGAATAGATTACCCCGGATGCACCTGTGCTGTAGCAGCAAGGAGTGTTTCTGGTCCAGAACAGAGAACAATCACCTAGTTTTCAACAGAATAAGTAACCAACCATGAGATGAGATGGGATGAAGAATAAAAGGGGGTATGGAGAAGAAACACTAGAGAGAAAGAGAAACAAAGAAAGGATTCTGACCTTCCCTCCCCAACACAGTCCGTAAGAGCCCCAGTACTCCACAGACGGAAACGCACTTTTATACCCCTGAACAATATCTGGGAAGTACTCCACCGCTTGTCCGATATCAGCCTTGGTTGACATGAATTGCATCAAGGCCGCTTTCTTCTCCTCATTGTCGACTGGGAGCCACTCATGCTTTGCGCCGTCACCACGGAAGAAATCAGGGATCATTACAACGGCATTTAGCCTGATAGCGAGTAGATCAGCTCCCTGGATCGTCTGCGACGACATACCAAAGATGTCATAGATGGCGATAATGCCAGTTCTGGCAGTTGCGGGGCCAGTCACATCTAATCTCAGTCCGATTAGTAAATAAATAAATATTCTTATATATCCTTTATTGGTACTGAGGGTGGCAGTCAAAGGTGTGGGGCGGTGGGTGTGATGAAATCAGGTAAACATGTAGATTGGGACGCATGTACAATACTTACAGGTATCAAACTTGAGTCCTCCAATCTTCGAGGTGATTCCCTTAGGAGTATATCCCTCAGAGATCACGGGAGGTATGGTACGACAAGCTTCACAGGACATCTTGACTGTTTGCTGTTGCACTGGGCGCTGTTACTTCGGCTGGTTGTTCTCTAATTGGCCTGGGATGTAGTGCTTCTAGGGAGGTAGTAGGTAGATTTGTGAGATGAAAATTTGAATATTCATTTTTGGTTCTTGTTAGCACTAGGTAACACACCCTGTACCGGAGCTGTTGAGGGAGTAAGATGCCGGGACCGGCCCGGGCTCGGGACAGTTGGACTATGTGAAATGTGAAATAATTTCAGCTAGCTATGGGCTTGTTGATATCTTGACAGTAGTAATAGTAAAGACCTAATTGTCATAGTTATCATTATTATACTTTGAATAATTATCTATTTTTTTTAAAAAAAAAAATTGTAAGCATATCCAGTGGGCCTCATCATGCAGGTTAACGTACTAAAAAATGAGCTGATGCATCACATTAGCTCCTAATGCAGCTGATTTCTCACAAATTCCAACTCTCCGAATATAGTAGCCGGAAGCCATATATTTGATAGCTCCAAGACATGAATAGGAGGCTGCTTTAGCTATTAAAAAAATAGGCCAATAGCATCGCTACAAAAATCAAGCCACAATGCTCTCCAGGCTGGCTCAGAGTCAAGATATCACAAGTCCCAAGGAGGAGGGATTAAAGGAAAGTGAGATAATAGAGAAAGGCCATTGACAAAACAAAACACAAGAAGAGCATTACATAGAGTAAAGCACGCTATTAAACCATCTCCTTAAACACTCTTCTCCTGAATCTCGGCATGGGTACTGTTGATTTTACTTTCGGTGCTCTCGTCTAGCTGCTTGTGAACAGCATCAGCCACCTGCTGTGCCTTTTCGCTGCCCTCGAACACTAAATAGCGCTGTTAGCTCCGGAGAATACAGAAGAGGCAGGTAAGAAACCGGGCCAACTTACAGAAAGACAGCTCCTCAAGTGTGCGGCCAGATGTCTCAGGGAAAAAGAAGAAAATAAAGATGACTTCATAGACCAGCCAGCAGCAGTAAACAATCAGCCACTTCCACGCAATACGTTCGAGACCTATCGGGTTCACATAAGTGGCGAAGAAACTAGCCCCGCGGCCATAAAACTGGAACCAGGAGATACCGCGCGATCGTCCAAAATAAGGGAAGAGTTCGACCAGGTAGGCTGTATATGTCATTAGCTTGATACGCGGAAAGGTTTTTAAGGAAAGGAGACGGAAAGTCATACTGTATGTGAGAGCGTTATAACCCATGTTATAGGCTGGCGAATAAAGGAAGATAAAGAAAATTGTCAAGACCACAGAGGCTTTCGTCCCCGTTGAAAAGAATCGCTCCATAGAGATAGTCCACGCAGTATATACGCCGAGCAGACAGCAGGCACAAGTGATGTATACGGTTCGACGTTTGAGGCGTGGCATGGTCAAAGCCAAGGTAGTTCCACAAACGAGACCCCAGCAGGCAATACCAATGTTAATCTTTGATTTGATAACACTGTCGGTGATGTTCACCATTTCGAGCAAGTCACTCAGGTAGTATCTAGTGGGTGTTAGGATTTCCAGAATTATTCGGTTTTCTGGGAAGACAGGTAGGTTGTATTTAACTTACGAAGTGAGGGTGTTTCCAGACCACTGAGTGAACAAGCCCAGCATAGCGGAGATCAACATACGACGGCGCATACCAGAGGTCTTGAACATATCCCACCATGACCCTTTCGCCTCCTCAAGTTCGAGTTTAATAGTCTTTTCAATCTGAGCAATTTCTGCTCTGACAATATTGGAGTTGCGATCTCCTTCGGCATGATATTTAACGAGTATGTTAAAGGCCTCCTCAGATCGGTCTTTACTGATCAAATAACGAGGGCTCTCGGGAAGGAACCTAACATTAACGGTATTGTCAGCCACATCTCTCATCCTTGAAAACATGAGGGCAATTTTTTTTTTTTTTTTTGGAAATATATATGCATACATCACAGTGACAATTTGAACCATAGCAGGCGCAAGCTGTAGCAAGGACGGAATTCGCCAAGCCCAGTCCGTAGCAATCCTCACTGTGCCTAATCCAACCGCAGCGGCAATGATTTGGCCGATAAAGTATGATGAGTTGAAAAGTGAGGTAAGGATGGGTCGCTCCTTGGGGTAACCAAGTTCACCTAGCAACGACGAACCCGCGACGATACAAAAAGGAATACCGAATCCGAGAATAATACGAGCAATACAGTACATGGCAACTACACCAGTCAGCTTATATACCCAAGGCGGTTGTTTGGCCCATCATATCACTTACTTCCGTTGGAAAAGCCCTGAAGGAGAGCACCCAAGAGACTAACGCAAGAACCGAACATGATGGTCCATCGGCGACCAACAAGCTGATTCAGATAAGGAACGAAGGGCAGAGAGAGGATTGCGCCGAGTGAATAGGCGGCTCCGAGGAAACCCTTGAGCTCACCCGGAATGACATACTCGGGCAATCCGGTATCTTCCACGAAGTCGCCAGTTGGCTCACCAAAGTCTACCCAGAAGTTAGTACAGAAGTGGGTGGATGGGGGGGGGGTGAACCAGGGGAAATATACATTTGTTCCATGTATACACAATTTGGACTGTGTTGATGATCTGAGAGTCGAAGCCAGAGGTAATTTCAATACCCATACAAGCTGGGAAGAGAATCAGGTAGAGATTTCGGAGATTGGGCTTCTTATACCATGGTGTCTTATCATCGGCCACCAAGGCCTCCAAGACAGGCTCAGCGAGATCCTCTTCGCGTTGCTTTGTTACGGCAACCATAGTATGTGATGGTATGCAGCTCAGTTAAAGATGATGTTCCACTTTCTTTTTCCTTTCTTTCCCTTAATCCAAAGACAAAAAAAAGCAGAGATGGAAGAGAATTTAAAGAGAATTATGGAAGATAGAAAAAAGGAAAAAGAAAAAATTTTTCTAATTACCCCATGGGCTGAAGTGGATTCATGAATTATATATCCGAGGGTAGAATACTTGGAGCTCCCGCCTCCCCGTCACCCCATGGGACAGTTTAGGGTGGGGAGAGGGGGCGGAAAAGCACATTAGAGCAGCAACTATCATTTCGCTTCTTCCATACCAAGACAAAATTTAACCGGGTAAAATCCCCGTCTGAGCTGTGGATTTGGAGGCGACTAGCTTCCCGAGTGGTGTTGTCTCGTTGGTGGCAAGGGGGGTCGACAAAGGTTCCCCATGGGGATGGTTTCCTCAATCCTTCATCCTTATGGTCACACCAGCGAACCAGGTATCCGAGACAGGGTTCAAAAGAAGGGTCCAAGGCCGCCACACACGGAAGAATTGAGCTAGATTGGGTTTAAATGCCGGGAGCTCGCTAGGAGGAAGAATTCAACAATTGGCTAAATGATAATTTAGCCAGGGATCGGGGAGACTCCGCGAGCTCGGAATAGGGGGGGTTTTCCTTTCGGGCTCGGCTTCTCTTTAGTAGTCGGAAGTTAGTAGTTAACTACGTGCTCATTCCAAAAGCTAGTGGACTTTAATGGATTCTAGTAATCAATCTGCTGATGATACCCTTGTTGTCTTGATATCCCTCATATCGATGTTTCTGAATCTCACTGCAAGAGACACAATGAAGAAGAGGGGAAACAAAACCAACCTTGTTCTGTCGAGCGGGGAGGAAACGAAACGGAAAAAGGAAAAATACCTGGGCTTGGCGTTGTCGCATTTACCCCTCATCAATTACTCTTCATCAAACAGACCCAACCTCAACCTCTTTCTCCCCTTCGTCCTCCATCCTGTGGTGTCTTAATGCTCCTAATATTATTATTATTACCTTAATTAGCCAGACCACTAGACCTCCATAAGGTAGTTCCGTTTCCGTGCTAGTCTTTTCCCCATTTCGTCTTCCATCATGTCCCACTCCCACGACCACCACTCACATTCGCATGATGGAGTTGCCGAGCATGGTCACTCACATGAGATTCTGGATGGTCCTGGATCCTATCTAGGCCGTGAAATGCCTTTGATTGAGGGACGTGACTGGAAGGATCGCGCCTTTACTATTGGTATTGGAGGGTATGTCTTGAGATATTTTTCTCTTGTAGTCAATTAGCTGTCATCGCTGACTCGTTCACTGACTCTCTAAATAGACCTGTGGGATCGGGCAAGACAGCTTTGATGCTCGCTCTATGCCACGCCCTTCGAGATCAGTACAATATTGCTGCCGTGACAAATGATATCTTCACTCGGTATGTATCTCACGGCAGAAAATAAAATAAATAAAATAAAAACGAGTTTATTCAAGCAACACTAGAACTCCCAAGAAGAATGTGAAAAATAAATTAAAAAAAAAGAATACTAACAAAAAAACCCCCCAAACAGAGAAGATGCCGAATTTCTGACGCGCCATAAAGCTCTCTCCCCGGAACGTATCCGTGCCATTGAAACGGGTGGATGTCCGCACGCCGCCGTTCGCGAAGACATTAGCGCCAACCTTCTCGCATTGCAAACGCTCCAAAAGCAGTTCCAGACAGATCTTCTCCTGATCGAGTCCGGTGGGGACAACCTCGCTGCGAACTACTCTCGGGAGCTGGCTGATTTCATTATCTACGTCATCGATGTCGCGGGTGGTGATAAGGTGCCACGCAAGGGTGGACCGGGAATTACGGGCTCAGACCTGCTGGTGATTAACAAGATTGATCTAGCTGAGGCGGTGGGTGCGGACCTCGGCGTGATGGATCGGGATGCGGCTAAGATGCGCGAGGGCGGGCCGACGGTGTTTGCGGAGGTGAAGAATGGGAAGAATGTGAAGCATA
Organism: Aspergillus haitiensis; assembly: GCA_027569155.1. NCBI lineage: Eukaryota > Fungi > Ascomycota > Eurotiomycetes > Eurotiales > Aspergillaceae > Aspergillus > Aspergillus haitiensis. Next base: position 70,336 of record JAPDEO010000017.1, read on the forward strand.
TTGTGGACTTGATCTTGAGTGCGTGGAAGGCGAGCGGAGCTTATGAGGAGAGTTTGCGCCGATGGAAGGAGGGTGCGCCCCGGGGATCTGGAAGTGTCGAGGCTTAAGATACATCAATGTAGGTAGAGGTAGGTAGATATGTAACGCAAACACAATGATCACAAACAAATTATGATTACTATATATATTTATTGCATGATAGCTTTGTATGTATGTACCTATATGTACCTGTATATTCCTGGATAGATAGTACCTCCATATATATATATATTTCAAAAAAGGGGGGAAAAAGGCCTTCCTTCCGGCCCAAAAGAAACAAAGAACGATTACTGATACTGAAAACAATAATCGGCCTTGAACGAATCCATGAGATCACCCAACCTCCTAGGGCGATCCAAAACCCCAAACTCCACCACGGAATCCACCGTGACCAACTCCTCCTGCGGTGGATTATTAATAACAGCCGTTCCATTCAACGCGACGATCCTCTGCTGATCCCGACCCTGCCACAACCACCACATGCGATCCACCATCGCATGATGCAACATGAAGACAGGGTCCTGCGGGGACGCAAACACATCCGCCATGGTTGGACCGACCGCATCATGCCCGCCGCCATGGGGACCCATGACGCCCGCCGCGCTCGGATCCATCACCGCCAAGAAGGCATTGATGTCCGGGGCGGAGAGGAGCTGCCCCATCACAGCGGGAGTGTTGAATTTCTGGATGACGGCCGGTTGGAGATTTCGTTGGAGACAGCGTGGGTTGTACGCGAAGGCGTTGGCGGGGAGGGGCGCGTAACTGTAGGCTTGGGCGAAGGTGAAGGGACCGAGGTGGACGGGGAAGTCTTTGAAGGGACCTGCTATGACGCAGCCGCCGCCGTTGCCTGGGGGGAGGTCGGTGATGGTGCTGTCGCGGTCGGATTGGGCGGCTGCGTTGTAGATTCCGTCGCCGGAGAGGGAGGTGGGTGTGTTGTCGAAGATGGGGTTGTCATATAGATTGGGGATAATGTTCCAGTCCCAGTACCTTTTTTTTTTTTTTAAACAAATTAAAAAACACAGGGTTAGTGGGAAATTAACTAGTTGCTATTCAGGGTAATTAAGGTGTATAGAAGGAAAAACATACGGGACTGCGCCTTTATATCCGCACTCATCGCGTAGAGCTTTTTCCCAGAGAAATATGAAATGGCGGTGCCATGGGAGGAAGAGTCCACTTTTGTGAATGATGGTGGTGTAATTGATATGAGTTCTGTTGTTTTTGCCCCCGATAGGATAGGTTAGTCTCTCTCTCCTTTTTTTGTTCTCCCTTTTTTTATTTGTATTGGATCATTTCGTTCTTTTACGATTTAGAAACGTATAGACATGAAAATATGAAAGAAATACGCACGCAACAAAGTCATCAAAACGATCCTTGACGCCGGGAAAGCCGCTATTGGGAAGAGCGGAGGGGGACTTGCGAAGACACCACACGGCATCAATGTAGTCTGTGCGCTCAGCGCGAGTCAAGGATCCCCTATGTGCATATTGTATGTTAGTCAAGGAGGTCTTATTCCCTCCCATATGTACCCCATATGTACATAAGAAAGGGGGATATCTGTGTGACATCGTACCATTCCTTGCGGGTTAACCTGGGGTTGGAGTCACAGGCTTGCCCTGCAGCAACCGCAATTGCAGCAGCCAGGGCTGTGAGGATGGAAAGGGAGCGCATGATTGTCTTGGAACTTGATTTGGGATGAGGGATGCATCTAGGGTAAAATGAGAGGGTGAAAGAAGGAGATAGCGGATAAATATATACATACATATGAAACAAGACGACTTAGAAAGCTGGAAAGGAACGGTTTATGCGGCCTAAGACAGGTACGCTGGGAGTAAGGGATACTCATTTAATTGACTATCCAACGGGAATTGAATAAAACTAGATACAGAGCCGTTCATGTGAAATAATTTGGCTGATGTGAATATGTCCCGGCCATGCGTCTAGGACAGCGCGCTATTTAATATTGCCTCGTAGTTTTATTTATCCTCACAATAAACACTCTGAATGGGGACTGGATCCTCGGATGTATGTTCTCCTGGCATCAAGATGACATTGGGTCCAGTACAAACTGGTCCTCTGTTGGGGTTTCTTAGCCTGTGATTCCATTTCCCCTCCTATACAAGGGGAAAAAAAAATTCGCAAAGGGAAATGGGCTACATAGGACAACTTACCGGAAAAAACGGCACTTCTTTGAAATGGCGACTGTGTAAACCTCACTATTGAAACAAACCGCAAGATCAGTACAATATCCCCTGAAATATACTATTCACGAAGGCAAGAAGCCAAAAATAAACTAAACCTACTCCTCATCGATTTCTTGACACTCGCCCAGGGGTACATGCACAGCTCGACTCTTGTTGGGCGTTTCGAGACCGATCTACGAGAGAATCATCCGATTAGTATATTCCACGCGACCTAACCTTTTTTCATAGTTGTTGCTATGTTGGGAGTGAAGCGTGTGAGATATCAGAATAGTGGCGCTTACCGTGGTTGTTTTGGCGAATGTGGAGCCCACTAGGAGAAAGAAGCTCAGGATGGAGAGTTTGCTAAAATGCATGGCTATTGACAATTGGATCGATTATTGAGGGATTGGCAGGGAAATTGCGAACAAATCGGTATAATACAGGTGTTTGGGGTAGAATGTGTGTGGGAGAGATAAAAAAAGAAGAGAGAGAGAGAAAGAGAGGAAGAGGCCACGAAGAAGTGAAAAACATGGTGGTTGTTGTCTTTTCAGGAGGCTGTTGTTATGATGTTGATCATCCCTTGCATAGGTTGATTTACATTCCGCCCCTGAGGTTATTCCCATACACAGTTACCTGGCCCTGCTCACCAAGGTGCAAGTAACTATAGAAGCTACTGGAATTAGCCTCTTGTTTTCCATTGGTAGAGGGTAAGGCAAGCTTTGATCGCTGCACCCGTCCTGGGTTCAAGATCTGGGTCACGTCCTCATAAACCCTCCCACGGACTTCGGACAGGGCTCATCCATACCGTTGGAAAAGGAAAAAGAAAAGAAAAAATAGCTCCAACCCAGCTGTAAGCTCCGGCAGAATTGACCACTGTAATCAATCTTATTGGGGTAGATAGAGGCCACACAGCGGGGTGACAGGTGACAGGAGGCTCGCGCCTCTGTTAGGGCTGGTTGCACTGAGTGTTTGGGTAACTTTACTCCGCGTGGTAAGTAGTCCTTTTGGAAGGTCTTGCTTTAGTGGATGGGTTTAGAAAAAGTCAAGAAACGCACGAATATAGGCTAGAGCCATGAGTCTAGCTTGTCGGGACTGAATGGCACGCTCCGGTGGCTTCGCCTTTTTTTTTTTTTTTTTTTGGTTCTTGGCTGTATCATAATCGGTACCTCATTGCTTTTAAAGATGATATCGCCGATTAGACCCGATTGGTATCTTTATTTTTATGTTTTGTACATATTTTTTTTTTTTTTTTCCAAGGGGAAGCAGTCATGATCACCACAGAAAAAGTATGCGCAGGAGGAAAAGTTTGGTCGAGATGCGGGAGGACCTGAGATTAGAGTTTTGGATCGGTAGAGAGAACGGATGAGATTTCAGTTCGAGTGTGGAGTAGATCAAAGGTACGGCCATTGCAATTGTAAATTCGAGGTCCCGAAGGAGTGGATGGACCTGCGTTTGCGATCTGCATCGTAGATTGGCTCAAACGCCGCAGGTCTGCTGCAGCTCCGGGGGTAGTGGAAAAGGGATCCCTTGCGTTGTGTATGGTTAGGGGGGTTTTGTTCCTCTCCTTCCTCCATTATCCCTGTTCAGGATGTTTACAAAACAATGACGCAGAATTAATCAAAAGGAATCAAATTTGAAATATGGCTAAATTCAGATAGCAAACCATTAACCAATTAACGCGATGCAGCCTCTATAATAGGTATGTCCAACACCAAAAAAAAAAAAACCCCCAACTGAACGCTGCACAAACAATAGAAAACAAAAAATAGTATAACGCCAACAACCAACCCCAGACCGGATGCAATGACAAAGGAGAGGGGGAGGAGAGAACAAAGATGAAAAGCATTGCAATGAAATCAGAATACCCAACTGGACGAAAGTCAATCAAGTAAAAATGATGAATTGACTTCAATAATGGTAGATCCTTTCATGGGCTTTTCTCGGCAGCTGCAGAAGTCCAGCAATGCCTTTTCTGGGCGCAGACGGCTCTCCGTAGGAAACGCCTCATAGGACCAGTCATTAAGTCCCGCCAGATGGGTCGAGTACCACATCTGGAACGAGCTCCATGGATAAATGAACCAATTTCGACCTGTCTGACGGTCGTTGAAATACTAAGAGGGGCGGGTCGGTGATCAGCTGCATGGAATACTTCTAGAAGGTAGACACCAGAAAAAGAAAAGAAAAAAAAAAAAAAAAAGTGGGGAGGCGGAAACGAAAAGAAAAATTTTTTCAAGGAAAAAGAAAAGCACTCACTGTACCACATGAGTCGGTGAAGACCGTTTTCTCAATCGCAGAGTGCAATTGTTCGTTATACCGCTCCTCACACTCTCGCTTTACCTCCACCGACGAGGCGCGCCTGGCGAGGATTGGGCGTATGACTCGAAGAATCAGATGTGTGTAACTTTAAGAAATGTGAGTACTCATTGATCATATATTTTTTTTTTCTCTCTTGTCTTCACATAAAGATGACTGGGGAACTGACTTCTCAATTGCAAATAGAGTTGACGTGTGGGCGCGCCCAGAGTTGGGACCCAGAATATAGAAAAAATTGGGAAAGCCATTCATGGCGATAGACTGATAAGCTTCAATGTAGCCAAACTCCTTCCAGTGGTCTTCTCGGCTCCGATTTCCTCTACCTCGAACCTCGACGTTCCAATGGGTCAGAGAAAACCCGTTTGCCAACACCTCGTTGAGCGTCAGTGACCGGAGTCTTTTTGGGGAAGGGGGAAAAGTTACTCACAATGGTATCCGCCGGATAGCTCTTCCCAGACTGAGTCACAACGGAGTCCTCCCTTAGAGCGACGATAGGATCATTGGTAAGGTGTAGCTTGTCATTCTGTAGACATGGGATGTATTTTGCTTTATCGAATACCCTGCGCTATTCGCGGAGATTCCAGGTCAGAAGGCATAGGAAAATCTACAGTGTTCAGTGGGAATCACACGTACCTTACAGCCGATTTCGTAATCGGGCAACAGGAGTGACCAGTATTTTTCTACGTTAGACGGGATGTCAGCATGCCCTTCCCAACATTTGAATGGTCTAGATGAATTCTACCTGGCGCCGATCCCGTCATGTAGGACTGGCTCCTTTTAGCGGCCACGAGACGCGAGCGGGAACCCTGTTCGCCCAGGCCAATCATCGTCATGGCTGATTCCAAGTACAGGAAAATAAAAAAGCGGAACAGGAGAAGGAATCCTGGCAGCCATCGGAACACAGCCTTCCAAAAGGAACTGATGTCCATGTTGTCGTTCGGGATGAAATATTGTGGAGTCTATGAACCGTTCCTTGTTAGCCTGTGTTTCCTTCATTTCTTTTGCTTTCCTTCCTCCTGTCTACCGCCCTCACTTGGCGAGGTTTAGGTAGGAACTTTATTTCTTTTCTTTTTCTTTCCCTATTTTGGGTATTAAAATTGTCCCTTTTTTTTTTTTTTTTTTTTTTTTTTACTCTCTCTCTCTCTCCCTTTCTCTTTTATTGCATGATACAACAGTAACCATAGAAGGATAGACTTACTCGAATGAACTGTGTGATTGATTTGGTTTGATCAATGACCGCTGGAATCAATTGAGACGCCGAAGCTGTAGACACCAGTGAGTTTCATCTCGGACAGACAATAAATCATTATTACTAGAACCATGGACCGGAAAAAGTATAAAATGACCAACTCAACAAAGTCTACATACCTCCATTTCCTATCACCACCACATTTTTACCCTTCAAGGAGAGGTCATCCCGCCAGCGAGCTGTGTGGACGATTTCGCCACGGAACGTGGCCTTCCCCGGTAGATCAAAAGGATTGGGATTGACCAGAGCTCCAACGGCTGAGATCAGGATCTTACACTCATGATGAAAGGTTGTTCCAGTGGTTAAATCCCGGAGACGAACCAACCATGTCTCAGTTGCTTCCTGCCAGAAGGCTCCTTCCCATTCGGTCTCACATATGACGTGTTTGTGGACGCCATACTGTTGGGCAACCTTGTGGAAGTATGCCAATACCTCTGGCTGACTGGGACAGAGCTTTGAGAATCCCGGGTTGGGAGCAAAAGAGAGACTGTATAATGCTGCCGGGATATCGACAGCACAGCCCGGATCTGGGGAAAGGGGGTGGGGAAGGAATTATTAGCATAATTGATTACATACAAGATCAGGCCGCTAAGAACCTACATCGATTAGCTGACCAAGTGCCACCAATATCCTTTGAACGTTCATAAATAGTGTAGTCAAATTGTTTTAGTTTGTCCTGTAGCTGGCAGGCCATGGTGAGACCCGAGAAGCCTCCTCCAATGATAACCACCTGGCTATAGCGCGACATAGTGGAAGTTGAGAGGAGACGAGAGCAAAGACGAAGAGGAAAGGAAAAGACTGAAGAATTGATCTAAATGATGAGGAAGAAAGGAGAGGAGGGGAGAGGAGGGTGGTGGCTGTTAAATACCTTTGAAGTCGAGAAATCATCCCTAAGTATACAATGAATTAAGATGACAAAAAAAAAAAAATAATTATATTGATAAATTATTTTCATATGAAAAAATTAAATTAAATATAATAAATCGGTTTTTATTTATTTATTTATTATTATTGTTATTATTATTTTTATTTCAAAATAAAAAAAATAAAATAAAATAAAATAAAATAAATAAAAAGTCCCAAAGAACCGGATAAGTTCCTAGTGGGATGTGTTTAAAATCCCAAGAAAAAAGAGGGTCATTAAGGTATTGAGTACGAAATGGTATTAAAAACTGATGGAGATCTCAGACATGGCTGGACACCCCCGGCTCACCTTTTACTTTTCCTGGTTGCCGGGTGATGGTGGCTGCATCTCAAAATAAAATGATAGGAGTTAATCGGCCATCATCGACAAACCACTGTCAAGTCTAAAAAGGGGACTTATCCAAACTACGGTGTGTGACCGGATCTTCAAGGAGTTTCCTGCGCCTGTCAGGAAGTGGATCAACAACCCACACACAGACCAAGGGAGAGGCCTGCTTGGAAGGGGGAATCAAGAATTAGAAATCACTGAAAGAAAATTTAGATCCCCATAAAAGTGTTAATAGTAAAACAGAGTTGAAAAAATACGGTTGGTCCAACATGTCCATGAACCAACCAGCTTTGATCTCCTTCCTGTTTCTTTGCTTTTTTGTGTTATGAAAAGCATCTAGAATATTCATCATGTAGCGGTTTTCTGACTGCTCTGATTCCTCTCAAGGATGGTATTTTCTTTCTCCTTCCCTTTTCTTTTTCTTCTCTTTTTGGGTTTTCCTGTCACCTTTTCTCTTTTACCTATAATTTTTATTTCTCTTGCATTCTTCTAGAACATTACCCCCACCGGTCATGTCTGCCCTCACGGAGTATATTTTTTGCCTCATTATCTTCTCTTTCCTCTCTTCCTTCTCCCCTCTCACTTCCACTCTTATTTTCCCACCCCTTTTTCATCATCATCTCCATCCTCTTCTGCCTCCTATTTCGTCATCTATTTCTCTTCTCGTCTCTTCCCAGTCCTCGCTCGGCCTTATATTTCATCATTGTTTGTCGTCATCTACTGTATCCTCAGTCCTTACTTGCCTCTTCCCCCTCACAATATATTAATATATGTGTTTTCCAACGCTCTGGCTCTATATATTGTGAAATAGTATTCTCCACCTACTGTCCCCACTGCCTCACTAGCTCAGGATTCAAGGGAGAGGTAGAGAACTAAATTAGACGCAACAACATGCAGCACGGCTTGGTGATCATCACTATGGGTATTGCCCAAACCCTCGGAATTAGTTCCCGTCTCTTGTGTATTTTCATGTTGATCCCTCTCGCTTTGCTCCCCATGTGGCTCATATTTGTCTCGTTCTCTTCTCGTTCATTTCGGGTGGCCTTGAATGACCCAGACTCTAATCACAACTCGAAGCCCATATTTCTGGGTCAGCCCCGTCTGCTCGCGACGCAAGTCTCGCATACCCGGGTAGGATCCGGTAAGTACAACTATACAGTGCCTCACTTTTTAGTGGGTACTCCTGTTGGAATGAAGGGTCATATTGGGGGCGTACTATCGCTTGACGAGACAAGCATCCCCTCCCTATTACCCGGGTCGACTTTTGCCTCTTCTTGGCTCTCTTACATCATGCGCAATATCGGCACAAGAACATGGTTCACCGTCCATTCTCATCACCATCTGGAGAAAGGAAACGACTCCGTTGGGCTGCAGGGGAAGCTACACAGCTTTCTGCAGTCACAGGTCAGTTGCATTTTTTTCTTATTCCTCTTTTCTCTCTTTTGCCCTCTTTTTGATTTTTATTTTTTTTTGTGTTCCCTTCTTTTCCCTCATTCTATTCTTTTCTTTCACTTTCTTTCTCTTTACCACCCCCTTTTATATCTGTAAGAAGTTGTTTAGTACAATGTAGAAACATCGGATCCCTTGGTCTTCATTTGATATGTCTCCCTGCTAAACCCGTCTTAGGGTGAGAACCCAGATGAATGGCCATATGCCTATCTGGTAACCATGCCACAATTCCTCGGATATCAGAGGAACCTTGTTTGTTTTTGGTACCTCTACTCTGCCTCGCGGGAGTTGACTGGGATGGTCATGGAAGTCAACAACTATTGGGGCCAGAGGAAGATTGCCTTTAGTCGACTAACTGGAGAGGCACCTATGTCTTCCCTGTGCTCTACCCCTGATTTGGAAATAATATCCGGATCAGCGCCGTCCACCTCAGTTCGAAGCTTTCGATACTCAAGCCCCCGTCATCACACATATCGAGGTACATGGGATAAAGACATGTTCATTTCTCCTTTTGAGAAAGTCGAAGGTTCCATTGCTCTTAGGTTTTCTGATCCATTAGCTCCTAACGGAAACCTTCATATCACCATCACGCTGTTGGGGTCTTCAGGTAAGGCACGGTTAGTCGGCCGCGTCTTTTGTCCGGATGATCACGCTGCCTTGGAGCCCCTCTCTGCCTCATCTAGGCAACTGCTTACCTTCCTACCCTATTGGACTGTCGTCTTGGTTGTCACCGAACTTCTCATTATCATCACTGCCTTACGTATCCGCTCCCGTGGGATGATCAAGTTTTATCCCATGCCGGAAGTGAGACCTAACAACATCCCTCGGGATGAAACCTCGGTTGAAAGGTTACTATTACATACACACACAAACTCTCTCTCCCAAATGATTATGATTCTAACATTTACCACAGGACGTTAGAAGCCTCTTTTCGTGAATATCTAAAGCACCTTATCAACGGGGCTCATCTTCCACTGAGACTTGAGTACATTCCATCCAAATCCCACCGCCTCAAGCCGATCACTTTCACGTCGGCTTCCTGGATAGAGGGTGCACCAACCCTTACAATGCAAGTTCTTACTCCCCAGTTTTATACTTCCATCGCCTCTTATACAGACCCGCATGTGGCATTCATCGAGGAGTCACGACCTTCCTCGCTTCCGTCGGACCCCGTTTCTCGTAGCCTTGCCATTTCAGATATTTCTTTATTATTTAATCTTTTGTCTTGTCCTTCAGCCGCCTTTGCCCCTACTACCCCTCTCCCTACTCCAGTCTGGTCCCGAATTAGCATTACTACCCTAATTGTTAATTGGTTGCGGGGCACTCGGCAGTCATGCTTTATGGATGTGTTTGTCTCCGCGAAGCTGCCACAGCCTATGGTAAATAACCATTACAGTGCTTTGTTAACTCACCTTCTTGCCTCGCGTGTTGCACTGGGTTCACATATCTTGATGGATATGTATGTGGCGCTAGCCAATCTTTCGGCACAGGCCGGACTCTCGTACGTCCTATTTTGGGCATGGAAAGAGGTTCTTGCTTCCAGAACAGGAAGTCTAGCAGCTATGCTATGTCATTGGATGATTTTAGGAATGTGGAAGTTGGTCTAAATGAGATACAACATATTAAATCGGTTAATCAATTTGGAGTTCTTATCCGGGTTGGTGTTGGATTTGGCATTTCTTGAGTTAGGGCTAGTAGTTTACTCTACCGTGGCACTGCGGGCCCAATTAGGTTCCAACCTGTTCTTGAAATTAAGTGTTTGGTTTGGTGGCCCTAACAGGTAATTTAGGTCATCCAATAATTATTTTTAGAGGTACAAAGAAATATTGTAGAACTGATTTATACTATGTTAGGGCCATGTTTGATGCCAATCGCAGAGCCGATAAATGATTGTGCTAGTGTAATGACGATATGTTTCAATCCGGTCAGTTCACCTGCATGATATTGATATCAGCTATTGAAGGGCTCTATCGGCCACCTTCCCACTCAGCCTGACACAGCTGACCCAGATGACGTATGCATAGGCTAAGCTTCTGGCCTAAGAAGGAGAAAAAATTGCAGAGGCACTAATCAGCAATGAAACGTGCGATCGACCAGGCTTGACATTACTTAGTGCTGACACTATCCCCGCGGTGCGTGCGTCAAACTAAACTCCTGCATATATCTTGGGTCCATAGGGCGAGTCTTACTCTCTCCCTTGCTTCTACTTCTTATTTGTTTACTATTTTGGTTGATCTATTGAATGCAAGTATAGCAACCATAATGTCTCCCACTAATAAACCCGAATGGTACGACAAGAATATCACCATCATCGACCCCGCAGCACGTCTCTTAGGATCCTACAGCGGACTCGCACCCGATGAAGTCCTCCCACCTGTTCTGACAGTGGTATATACATCTCCCAGCCACTGGCAACACCAAAACTAATAATACAATATAACGCGATGAAGCCTTCCAAATCTCCACGTCCTCCCGCATTGGCCAAAAATGCCTCTCCTAACAACCTTCCTACGAGCGCATCATCACCCATCTTCGCGTATCCCTGGCAACAGGCTTCCTCGACGCCGGCTGCTGTGTCAACCAGGAACCCCGGGAATCACTGACAACCACCTCTTTGGACTCGATTGCGAACCAACCTTAATTGCTTTGGTATACCAACTTTTTTCGCAGCAAGGGACGCTTCAACACTACCTTTGCGATTGGAGATCTTTCTTTAGCTTCTACCCCCATCACCGCCATAGTTAATGCAAATACTAGGACCGATAATAATCAGGAATTTAGAGAAGAGAAAGAGTCTAAGTCTAACCTAGCAGCCACTCGGACGCAGAAACTCGGAGAAGTAGAGTTCGAAATTGAAATAATTATCTTTTGCAAGTTCTCTCTCTCCTCCATCTCCGGACATACGAGAAAGCAAGTAAACGCCGCGATTCAATTAATCTGCTTCAGTCACAATCACCCGGACACGGTGATTATTGGAAGACAGTTGGGAGAATAGTATGGGGGACTATGAATCTGAGGCACGGAATTATCGACATAACGTGGAGTCTATGGAAGGGGGGTTATGGTATTGGTACCTATGATGTGGGTGTAGCGACAGGGACACGGTGGACCGTAGAGGGGCGGAGATGAAGGTTGATTCGTCGATTGTGATGAATCGGAATCAGGCTTGTTGTGTCGGACCAGGATAATTTGGATTTGGTGGAGTGCTGTTCAGGGTGGTATAAGGTAGAGAGAAGGGCGTTAAAAAATCCCGCTATTGACATATACATATATTACATACATTACTACCTAGCTGCTGAGCTAGCTAGCTACCGACTTGTCTACTTGTGTCTATGCAAGTAAACTCAATTTATTTCGGTGTAGTATAGTACTCACCCTCCTCCACTGCAAAGGTGTGGCTAGGCCGGCAGAGTCGACCCGGTGACGTATAAAATCCGGCAGAGTGGCTAGCGGGGCCGGTTAAGCCATTGGTATGAATTACTGTCTCAATTACTATGTATGTATGTATGTAAGGTAGATAGGTAGGTAATTACGTATGTATAGGGAAAGCATGGTAAATTCTAGAACGCTAGAAATGAAAGCGGTTTTTTTTTTTTTAACTGTTTGTACAAAAAAGCCTAAATAAATGAATACAAATAAAGAAAAAAGAGAGGTAGCAAGTAAGCCATTGTAAACATCAAGTAATAAAATAGATAGCTTCATGCATTCAATAAGTGAGAGTAGAGATACTCAGTATCGATGGAGCTATCACATACATATTCACTCTATTCTATTCGATTGATCTGGTTCGTCCGATCTGATCTGATCTCGATCTCTGTCTCGGTCTACTTTTCGAGAATCAGTTTAGTCTGATGTACTATATACACAGAGAGAGAGTTAAAATGGGATGGGGGCTCTATAGGATTAACTCTGTAGGTAGAAGATACTGAACAGGGATGTTATATTAGGTATCACCTTACTAAATTAAACCAGACAATCCAATCAAATCTTCCACATCATCTTCCAAGGGTAACACCCCATCTGCTACCATCTCCCTTGCGACACGCTCCACGGCGGCCATCACCCTCAATACATTCCCCCCAATCACACCGGACACATCCCCGACACTCACACCACGGGATAACAGGTCCCGAATCAAATCAGGATACCGGGAAACGTCTTCGAGTCCGCGCACCGTGTTCTCCATCCCATCGAAATCCGACCCCAACCCAACGTGTCGATACCCGATGAGCTCACCCACGTGCTGGATGTGATCCGCCACGTCACTCAGGGTGGCATCACTTGGATCCCGATCACGATCGTCTTTTCCGGTCCCGCACCGGGTATATTCGGGGAAGAATGTGATCATGATGACGCCGTCGTTCTCCTTCAGTCGCAGCAGGACCTCGTCGGGGACGTTACGTGGGTTTGGACATAGTGCATATGTGGACGAGTGCGAGAACATGACGGGGGCGTGACTGGTATCGAGGGCGTCATACATTGTGTCGACGCTGACGTGGGCAAGGTCCACGGCCATCCCGAGACGGTTCATCTCGTGGATCATGGCTCGGCCGGCGACGCTGAGGCCGTGGTGTCGGGGGGCTGAAGGCGTGGCGCTATCGGCATACTCGTTGTGACAGACGTGGGTGAGAGTGACATAGCGGACGCCGAGAGTGTGATAGAGACGGAGGATGCTCGCACTAGAACCGATCTGGTGGAGGCCCTCGACGCCGATGAATGAGGCGATCTTCGTGCGGCTGGTACGGAAGGTGTGTAGAAAACTGGGAGTATTGGAGACCAATTCCAGATGCTCTGGGTAAGCGGCTGCGAGACGATGCACGAGATCAATTTGTTGCAGAGTGTCACGGACGTATTCGAGGTTCGGTTCGGGGGCAGAGTCGGAACTATCGTTGTTTGTTTTGTTCAATTGAGCAATTTTTGTTTCTCTCTTTGCTTTTCTCTTTCTTGCCCATTTTATGTGGACATGCATTTTCAAATGGAAGAGGAAGAAGAAAAAAATAAACTCAAATGAATGGGGTAACCAACCATCCTATATAAACGCTCCAAAATTGACCACGGAGACGACCTTCCGCAAGACGGGGAAAATCAACCTGACCCGGGAGCGATATTCTATCGGAGAAATTACTCTGATAGATGTGGTTATGGTAAAAGGCGCGGATGAAGATGGGGAAATCATTATGACCGTCTGTCTCGATAATTAGTCGGTATACATGCATCATAACTCCAGAGTACATGTAGTACATACCGGTCAATGGTTGTAACCGCAATACCTCCTCTACACGATTGTCTAGACAACTGCTGCTGGTGGCGCTGCTGTTCAACAGCCAGGTGAGGCTGTACCAAACTACTAAAGCACCAGCGATAACAGCACTCAAAACGCGTCTCCAACTGGTGGGAGCGGAAGAGGGTTGGCGTTTCTCAGGGAGATGGTGCGGCAAAAGAGACGCGGAGAGAGGTTTCTCCATAATGTCTGGGAGGGTAATTAACGGGAATGAAGAGTAGGGAAGAAGACAATTGAACTGGTGATGGAAGTTAATAACTAAGTTAACTAATGATGACGATGATTAATAATTCAAAATTCAAGAGCGATAAATTAATTAATTAAATTAAACTCGCAATCAACATGGATGATCATAAGCCGATTAACCCTGATTGGGCCCCTTGTCTGAGCGGTCAGTCCCTTATCGTTATCTACCTAAAGAGATCCACAATCGTACCTACCAAGGCATGAAATATGATGGGAGAACTCAAGCACATAGGGTACTGTATGATCATCCTATATATGACTATTACTATTACTACTCCAAAGTCCAATCCCATCGTAGATAGCTGACCAAGGAATCCACTATCAGTGGTCATCCGGGTATCAAGCGAAGAAGAAAAAAAAAGAGCCATCATTATCCAAAAACTAGAGCCAATCCCCGAAGCTCAACCCGCCACATCTAGTAGTACACCTTCTCCTTGTATACAGGAGGAGTACCCTTGTCCATATCCCAGTGAATCTTATTCTTCTCGTCCAGCCAGGAATCCTCATCCGTGATGGCAATAACACGCATTGTGTGCTTGATCTCTTGCTTGCTAACACCCATCTCATCGCGGGGAATCCAAAGCAGAGGAGGTGAGGAACCAATTGCTGGGTGATAATATGCGTTTTCCTCCACCTCAGGGGAGTAGCTGGTGGTCTCAGTGCCGTTCGGGACAAGGCGACGCAGCTGCTCGTAGCCACTATATTTGTCAGGTCGCAAGTATCTAACAAGGAAGTTGGGGCGCGGCTCTTGGGGGCTAGTTTCGGTCAAGCCCTTCTCGGCAGAATCCACAGCAGTTACTCCATTTTCCCCATTAAGACCTGAGGTGATAGGCGTGACGCCATCTGACTGTTCGCTAGGCAGCTGATTGTTGGCAGCGGCTTGCTCACGGGCAAGAAGGGCCTCCTCCTCTGCCTCTAGGTTCTTCGGTAGGTAATTGATCAGAGGAGAAAAGGCAGAGTTAAGAGAAATGTGGTAGAGAATGGAGAAGACAAGCAAGATGATCATGAGGATCATTGGTCCAAGAGCGATCTGATCAGCGGCCGCTGCAATGGCGAAGAGACCAATCAAGCAGACGATCAACAGATAGCACCCAACGGTGATGTGTTGAAGGGCCAGGGCAAAGTTTTTACCCTGGGTATCGATATTTGCATTCGCAACGTACAGCAAATTGTATCGGTAGGCAAAATAAAATAGGTACAAACCGATTGTTGCGAAACCTAGAACCAGTGGCGCAATGCACGAGTAGGTGATAGCTTTAATAGACAAACGAATGATTAATCACAATGGTCCAAGGAAAATAGTAAACAAAACAAAAGGACGGGATTGCGGGAGAGGCTCCCAAAATACATACCAATGACCACGAGAAGAGTGAAAACGGGATACACGGTTCCCCAGCCAAGTCCCGCAAGATTTGACCAACGGGTGTACATCTTTCGGGGAGTGTTGTCCAAAAGTCGACCCAAAACCTTTCCGATGATCAAGCCGACAATCTGCAAGAGAGCACCAGAGCTGAAGGACAGACCCTGCAAAATAATATATGAGATATAGAAGTTTGAAACAGTGGGGATATTGTTTGCGAGCAAAGACGGAGCAGATGTAGGGTCATCAATGATTTTCGTAACAACACTGGAGGCAGAGGACGCCAGTGTAACGACGAGGAACACTTGGACTACCTGGAAGGCGAAGTAGAAGTTTTGAGTAGTCATCTCAATCGCAGCAAGGGTAGGGGCTCCGCCAATCTTGGCCATCACTATATAGTAACTGTCAGGTCGTGCGTATACCTTCTTTGTTGATGAAGGGTCAACTTACATCGAAGAACAATGGGGACCAAGGCCATGAGGATGGACATTAAAACGGTTGGGAGAAGGCCAGTGATAACACCCTTGATCCAGGATGGGACATCATTGATGAAGCTAAGGAAATGGACCTTATCTGTCAAAGCGTTGATGTTCGAGATAGAACCAACAAATGCGGTGGGAATTGCCCAGAAGATAATCATGACAGTAACAAACGCAATAGAAGCGGAGTACCGAACAATCCGCTCCCACCAACGAATGCGCAGATTCGACCAAATGATTTGGGTGGGTTCCAAGCCAATATATCGCGGGGCCATGTGCAGAGGGAGATTGTGAGCCACTAGAGCAACGTTAGGACACAACAATGAGATACGACTTCGGAACCAGAGCAAGAAGAGGACATACCAGATTGAAAGGCAGACTGGGCATCTGCCTGTTGGTAAAACTCGACAAACACCGACGAGACCAGTTTTGCTTCACCGGAGCGGTGCTTAGCCTGTAGTTTTTCAATTTCCGGGTTGAGACGCTCGATCTCTGATCGTGCCCAATTGATTGTGTCTACCTTCTTTCCGATAATGGGCTTCAGTCGGTGCGTAGGTCGATCAGAAGGTTTTACCCAACGCGCTGCAACAGAGCCAGACTCATCATCGCCTTCCTCTCCTTGGGAGATTGGGCCATCCTCCACACTTCCATGCTTCTTGATCGCTTTCAATCGTGCCGCATTCGCCATGACAATCAACTTGGTTTCGGCGGCCTCAAGCTTCATAGCAGCGGCATCGCGCTGAGCAACCATTTCCTCCAACTCAGCGGTGTCTGTGGCGAGCCAAACATTCTTGACTTTGTGCGTACCAAACATGCGGCGAATCTTATCCCGATCCAGATAATCCTCGGTAACGGCAGTAAATAGGACTGTGCGGGATGATAGGCGGCTCGCATAGGCACGGGACAGAGAGTACGCCTGGCGCAAGTTGATATAGAACATGCTCTCGCGGGTGATGGTATAGAAGACAAAGCCTGAAATAGTTAGCATTAGACAACGGTATGACCTTTATATCATGATCGAATTAGCGCCTACCAACAAATAGCCAGGCAATAAAAGTATGGGCATAGAGCCGGGCGTAGTTCGAGTCGCTGATGTTAGATAAACTCAACATGTCGAGCTGCTGCTTTCCTCCGCCTCCAGTTGCATTTACAGGCCACAAGACAGGGAATGTCATGCATGATCCAACCAAGCAGATTACGGTCACAATCTTTAGGAAACGAAGTAGAAGATAGGCATCCATAGAATGATGTTGCAAAACGTATTCATCAGGCAACTGGTACATGTCTCGAATCCATTCCCATAGGCCAGTCGACGAAGGAGGTGTGCGCTCGGAGGGACGCAAGAAACCGAGGTATGTTCGAGGCATATACATGCGACGTTGGCTCCGACGCAAAAAAATGAAAACGAGGACCATTACGGCGGCTATCACTAACGCGGGAATCAAAGTGGTGACTAGGCCCGAGGCAGAATTGGAGGCATCTGCCGGGTCATCCTGTATAGAGTCAGCTATCTATCTCGTTGTCTCGGAGATGAGATGCAAGAGAAACCTACATCACGCCGAATGAGCTGATGAAGGCCAGAATGGCCAACATCAAGGAAAGTCATTTTGGGTGGTGATTATGTGCACGCTCCGTTCTCCCTTTCAGGAGGAAGCGACTTGATGAATCAATGCGGGAAGAGCTAGCTCTGAATCCCCAAATAAGATGAACCAAGCAGGTTCCCCAAGTTACTGGGAGATATTAAAATAATGGTGTGAATGAGAGAGAGGGAAAGTAATGAAGGAACTGTGCAGGGAAAGGGGAAAAAAGAAAATTAATAAAAACGAAAGGGGGAGATGGAGGGGGTTAAGGTAAGCAAGTAATTGCAAATATTATCCGTAGAAAAAAGAAAAAGGAAAAAAAAAAGATTGTAGCAGCAAAATTCTGAAGTTTGGCTCTGCGAGTCAGTTGCTTTCTTTTTTTTTCCGACCTGGTCGGACGATGCGAGAGCAACAAGAGCTAGGAGCGAAAAGGAAAAAGGGTAAAAAGAGTGAAAGAACAGCCTTAAGCTCCCAACGTGGAACGCATGCCAATTGGGGATCCGGGAATGAAAATGGAGGCAAAGAATGACCCTCCCAGCGATCGGAGGATCGTGTAAATGGTTAGGATAATGCTCCTGGGAAAAAAGTTTGGTTGAGTGGGTTTTCGATTATGTGGAAAGGGAGGGGAGGAGGATCTTGACGAGGAACGAGTGTTTTCCAGCGCTTGTTCCCCCACTCAGAAAGAAGTCCGTCATTGGACAGCAGACGGATCTAAGATGGTAGACTTTGGGTCGATGAGCAGTCTATGACGAAGAGATCCAGAGCTGGGAATATTCCTGGTCCTCTTTCCCAGACTGAGCTAAGTTTAAACTTTATGGTTGATCTAACCGAGGCGCGATCGTCGATTTTATCCCATCAGATGCACCACTTCAGCCACAGCTGAAACCCCCCAATTCTTCGCCCGGCGCGAAAAAGAAAACAAATAACTATAATGCGTGAGACGATTGGATATTTTGATAATTGGGAGACCTGCAAAGTATCAACACGTTGCATTCCCATGGGGGGCGCCTATCGGCGGTTCGCGATGAGCTCGGGAATTCTTGCGTGTCTCAGTGTGTGGCGTGGAGATGGTGGCTCATGGGTTTGTTATGCAGCTCGCATCCTTGCAAAACTAAATTTGTAGCAATATGGACTGGGATGATTCCAGGTTCGCGCCCACTAACTACATAGAAGAAGATGCTCCAACCTCAAGGCCGCCCAAATTGGCCGAGTTGTTCTAAATTCAATAGATCGCTCTTAGTGCCCAGTCCGACCGCTGCATTAGTTTCGTTGTATCAGCCCCGTACCAAGTAGCTCCTGTGTGGCAAATTTCATCCAAAGAACCCCTGATGTATTAATTGGTTTTACTAAATATTTTCTCTTTCTCCTTCTCTTCCTTTTCAATTTTGTTATGGAATAATTTTCTTTGATTTCACGCGGTCGGAGAGAGAAGTATAATAGAGTTTGTAACAAATTTGAGGATAATTGGAAATCTCCACACACCCCTCTTAGTCACAGGGAAAAGGAAAAAAAAAGGGAGCAACTGCTACAAACTCCACTTTCTTTCCTGCGCCTTACTTCCTGTCTGTATGGTTACCGGTACGCCCCTGTACGTACCACCGAAGTCCAACAGATCAATACAACGTATGAAAAATTCAATCAATCACATGACTTCATTCCTATCAATAATGAGACAACTCCTATTTCTGACAATATACCTCTCTGCCTCCCTAAACAGTATGGAGTACCTTGATATCTATAGTCATATCCATAGTCAAGAAATTGTGTATAAATCTCCAGAGGCGTGCCTCGTCCCTACCTATGTTCGACCGTCCTTGCAGATCTGATGTGCTATGAAACTCAAACATCCTGTTACACCTTATCACAGTTGTAATAATAATAATATTTTACGATAACTTTTTGTCGATCAGTATTTCCACCCAACGATCGACCCAAGTCATTATTATGATAATAATTTCTCAACCATCAAAAGGGAAACTAAAACTTTCCTTCAACCTTCTTAGGTGTTCAGAATCAAGCCTAGAAAAAATAATTATAATCACAATCACACTATTGCATAGAGTTCACTACCCCGTACTCTTCTTCTCTCCGACAGCACGGAGTAAGTAAGTAGGTAATAATTATTGACAGGTCGAATCTATGACGCTTACAGGTCAGTCCACTTCCACGTTCCGTTTGCCTCACCTTAGTTGCCTCGCAATCGCCACGATCACGATCCTGTCGAATAAATTATGTAATAATGTAGGAGTCTGTCCGAATGTGCCTAAGGTACTGTGACCAAGAAATGGAGCTCCTCTGAGTGGAAACTAGTCGACCATGCCATCGAGTAAATAAATTATCATCATCCAATTTTCAATTTGTATATTGCGCAGTAAGAATCATTCTTTTCCTGGTAATATCGTCTGGCCACCATTTTCTTTTATATGACTACGGCCTACATTACGAGGAAATTTCCTAGGAATTCAACTTCTCCTCAGGTTCAAAGGAGTTGGGAGAAGACCAAAAAAGCAATTACCAGGGTCCATGGATGGATGCCCTATCCTTTGCCTTCTGTGGACACGAGCGCAAAGAACAAATAAAGGCGGTAAACACAGGCAATTTCGAGAACCAGGACCCATACGCTAAAAATCCCTACCGATGATTGGGGTTATCAATACAAAATATCAGTGCCCTTAACTACCTACTTACCTTAGATGCTGCAATATGCTGTTATCTTAGAGGTAGTTATTATACTATCAAGGGCAACCAACTCTATTTCTTGACTAGTTGCTTACCATCTTTCTACCTTAGTTCAGCAAAGAGGTGTTCTCCCCCCTGTTACAGGCCAGCTCGGGACCAGGAATTTCTTAATGCCGAAAACAACCGTCACCCAATTAAATTGCAAAGCTCTGGCCAATCGGGGACGGAATCACTTTTCTATGAAACCGTGGAATTTTTGTAGGTACCTACCAAGGTAGAGGCTGCTATAGTTCACTCCGCGATTAAAGAACATATTCATTGAGGTTAGGTATTATGGTATAAGCTCATCCACCTATAGGTTCCAACTTAAGGTATTTCGGAAATGTGCTCGCTTGATTGAAACACTTGAGCATCAGCATAATAATCATAATTAAGTTGTTTAACCCAGCAACGGAGATTACCATATATTCGGAATGGAATTCTTTCTTTTTCTCATGTTAATATTATAAGGTAGAGTTAATTTATAGGCTAAAAACAATGGGTAACCTCCTTCCCTCTCCTCTTTTAGCGCCGTCTCACTCTCTACGGCTCCTGTGTAAGGTATCACGTATGAAATTTTTGATCTTGTGATCCATTGATGTTTTGTGGCCCTTTTGTGATATTGCTTCTCCTAGATGGGAATCTGCATTGATTTTTTGTTGCTTATCCTCCATTTCAATGGCTGTAAATTCACTTTCGGGAAACATGAACGTTTGATTCACGTCAATAAGATAATCAACTATTTCCTTCGCTGATTCGAAGCCGCGGTTATGATGAAAAGTTTTGAGGTTCTTGTCATCCATGAAGTGGCGGAAAAATGACTGGAGCTCAGTATTTATGTATCTGCCTTTCTCCTGTATAGTGCTAGGTGGCGCCATTGTCGTTACAAAGACAAAGTTCATTGCCTTATTGTCGTTATATATTTGATTCAACAAATACCAGTTCCAAAAGTCAGATTCAGGCAGCCCATCCATAGCGTCTGGGCAGAGATATATTACCCCGGATATGGGAATTTGTTGGAATTTTGCTTCCTTTAGCTGGAGTACAAGCTCTGCACGTGCATTACTGTCACTGTTTTCAAATGTTGGAAACTCAGCAAGGAATGCTCGCTTTTCAGATGTAGATATACATTCTGTGAATGTCATATTTGAGATACCTAAAAACCAAGAGGTAATAATAATCAATATCTATTTCAAGGAATTATTGCCGTTGCTAAAGGTTCTTACGGGATTTTGACTGTGTTTTGGCTAGTGAGGAGATGAAGCTGCTTTTGCTTGCACCTGCTGGGCCCATAACAACAAAAACGATATCATTAGGCCTATAATAGTATAACCTGTTAGCCTGTACCTACAAACTTTGAATATCGATATAAACTAACATGAAGGTGTCTAAAAATGTGGATCGCGTTTCTCCAGTGCGGATGCTGGTGAAAATTTCGTGATCGAGTGCCTGTGTAGCTGACGGCCGGTTGCTGGGATCCCACATTAAACACCAGGTTGCAAAATTTGAAAAGGCTGGAGACCACAGTGATGGAAGGATATTGCTCATCGCATGCGGGGCCATCTAAGTTTAATTTAGTATGGATGCCTGGGATACCAACGCTTAATGCCTACCTTTGGGATAGTGAATCCAATCTCGTGGGCTAACTGAGATCCCATTTTCCATTCACCACCACCTATCTTTGCCCCCGATTTGGTATACCAGTAGCCCGGGCTGCCTAGGATTTCGGTAATTCTCCAAAATTGATCAACTTCATTGGAACCTGGGAATATAGGTTTTAGTATCGCAAGTTCAACAGCTATTGTGCCCACAGCCCAGAGATCGATGGCTGGTGAATAATCTTTGTCACGAAGGAGAACCTCGGGAGCACGATACCACCGTGTTGAGATGTATGTTGTTAATGGGGATTTGGAATGAATTTCTCTTGCAAGCCCGAAGTCTGCTATTTTTATATTGTAGGTACGAGTGCTTAAAGTGGTTGAACTCGAAATAAGTATATTATCTGGCGTAATGTCGCGATGGAAGACTTGATGGGAATGAATATGCTCCAGGCCAGATAAGACTTGGAAGACTATATACCTAACATCATCCTCCTTTAGCGGCTTCATGCTCTGAAGATTCATGAATTGTTTGAGGTTACTATCCATGGTTTCGAGGCAAATATGAAGCCTTCTTGTAGATGGATCAAGGAAGATATCAAAAGCCTTGACAATACATGGATGGGGTGGAACCGTTCGGAAGAAAATAACCTCCCTCAGGCCCAGGCACGCGGACAACGATTCAAATCTCCGCTTTAATACTTTAACGGCAATCTGAGGAGATTATCTTAGTATCCTAACAACAAGGAAACATCTAGAGAGCAAATGCTTACCATTGTGCCTGGTGGGGCGAAACTGGAGCCGCCCGTTCGCACCTTTGCAAGGATAGTGGTCCCAAAAGCTCCATTACCGATCTCTTTAATTGGATTTAAACGATCCTCAAAAGTCGCTATAGAGATAGGAGTAAATATGCGGGCAGTCTGTTGAGCGGATGCAAGTGTCTGGATGATTGAATCAGTGTCCTCCAAGTCATTGGTCAAAGTAAACTGAGGCAAGAATCCCCATGTTTTGAATCGAAGAGGCGCATCTAAGGAGCCATCACAGGCGTCAAATTCGGTAGAGTTGTGGTCTGGAACTGAAACGTCGATCTGTCGGATAGCAGAATTCCAGGGAATATCATCAAAGGTTAAAAGTGGCTCATTATTGATCGGTATTGACTCAACATGAGTGTCTGGGCTTGATTGTGTTGTCAAGAGCTTGGAGTATCTAGCTGTAGATAGAGATTCACTATCTAAACTCGCTGTCTTCGAGTCATTTGAATCTCCCACTACGTCAGAACCTACTGTGTCCGGCCAAGGTAGAGAGCGAATTGCTAGATTTCGAAGATGATTCCCGACATGTTCCTCTAGCGACTCACCTTCCTCGCTGCAAAAAGGACATACTTCAAATATCGAATCAATGGGATAAGCGCTACTTTCGGCATGGTAATTCAGTTGGTCGCGCGTAAAGTTCAGAAGATGCTGTTCTTCAACATGAGCGACGAAATGGGCTTGTGTATCAAATACTAGCACTTTGTGGTCCCGCGAGACACATCTCCAGCGCATCATATGTTGGAATTTCATATGAGTAGTCCATTCTTCCTTTGAAGAAAAGATTGTCACATCATCATCGCACTGGTCAAAAAGGCATATATAAGGACTAAGATCGCCTTGTATATGGTCGCTTAGGTACCCAGTCAGTCAAGGTTTCAACATCTTGTAGGCTAGACAACTTACACCCAGCTATTTCTGTCACAAGCGACCTGTCTTTGTATCACCATGTAGCAGTACGGACAAACAAAGTGTAAATCTTCGTCTCCTATTTTAGGAGCAGGTGGTAGAAGGACCCGATCCTGTCCCGACAGAGGTGCAGTTCTTGTAACAGAAATTCTAGATGGAGGCGCAATAACCTTGCGGAATTGATTCACATCTATAGTAGTGGCTGTGTACTGAGATAGAGGGTTACTCTGCCGGTGTTGAGGAAGCTCTGTCTGGGGCGAAGTGGTACTGTCTCCAGCAACCGTTATAGTCGATGGTTTGATTGTGGGGATCTGTAGCACTTGCAAAGGCTTTGTAGGAGCAACATCTCGTAGAACTAACTTCTCCTGGCGAGATTTACGATACAAAATTTGACGCCTTTGGATCAGCATTCCAAGGGCCACTCGCTCGCGGAGTTGTTCCGACAATCCTGGGTAGTCGCGCTTGATAAAGTGAGTGAAGAGAGTCTTGAGAAGAGATGAAATATCGTTTCCATCCTCGTCCACCAGAGCGAAATTTCTGGCCTGGGAATTCTGATTCTGGACACTGGCTTTTCTCACAGCATTTGAAAGTCTTCTCAGCCAGTTCAAACTGTCGGTGATGTCCAGAGTCAACTTGTGGATCTCATCTTCGGTTAGCATCAAAAGAGGTTCCTGAGGATTTGGTGGGCATTCTCCCCTATTGTTATACTGTAATAAATGGGTATGTACTGGGAAGCGTTAGCGTGCACAAAAGTCTCACTGTGTCTTGGCCATTATCACTCACATTGTCGCAAACTGTCGGTGATAAGGACTAGATACTGAACCACAAGCTCTTTTTCATCTGATAGCTCCCGTAGACGAAAGTCTAGAGAGGCATGGCCTTCAGCAAACACGCCAATATTAGATGCCCAGATGTTGAAGGTGGCATATCGGTCTAGGATGGCGCGTGTGGCTCCCAGCTCACAGACTTGATGAAATAATTCACGACACCTCTGTGCACTAATAGAAATTGATGCCATAACCACGGCAGCCCGGTTAGATTACTTATGAGGTTTGGAGACGGTAAAGATGGAAGAAGAAGGGATATTGGGCATCAAAGCTAGCTAATAGGCTTTTCTTATAGGTGGTGACTGATACTTCAACAAAATCTACCCAGGTACTGCTCTAGGGGCTATCAGGTGCCTAACCCCACTACCCAATTAAGCCTTGTCACGTCACGCAAGAGTTTCTTGTTATCCCCTCTCTTTGATATCTCGAGGATTCTTCCTTGCAATTTACCAAATACCAGGTTATGCAACCCACAAAATGTTGCATTTTGCTTATCTAGACCTACTACGAGATGTTCTTTCAATCCTTCACAGGCTAAGCTGGCTGGAGAGGAAGGCAAATGGGAGATCACCACGGTTTACAATTCAGCTTCGAACTGCAATTTCTCTTTCGCACCGTCAGCTGCCAGAGGTTAGCAGGTTAGAATGGAGATCAATAGAGCCATGCGTGAAGAGAATGCTAGTCAGTCTCGAGAGCCTATGCTCTGAAAAGTCATTGGATTCATCGGACAGTGTACGTAGATGCCTATCGGATTACAACGCAGGACAAATAAGCCATTCGAAATACAGCGAGAAACTGACATAATCGCCTCAACAAGAAAATAAGCTTTTTTCGATTAAAGCATCTAAGGCAGCGAGCCTCCGCATTACCGGCTAAGGAATTGATAAGCATCATGCCGCTACTGAAATTGCGCAAAGAAAATGTTGAAAAGGCTACAACTGTCCTGGGAGAGTGTCTCGATGTTCTGTCATCTGAGTCTCTGGACTTCTCGGAAGGCGCTCAATTTCTAAGTAAGTCAATAAAGAGGAGAAAACCCCCGGCCTCTGAGTTCTGGGATTTGGCGAATCGACTTCTTCCAGTTATCTCTGCTTGTCAATCTATGGCGTGTAGTATACACCCGGAATTTGATGCTCGACTGAGACTATTAACATATCTCGACAAGAAGGAGGATGAAGATTTCTTTTCTATCGAAGCTTTATTATCTCTTTGTTCAGATAATCGAGAATGGGCTGAAATACAGGTCGCTGCCCAGGAAACAAGGTAACACAAAGATGCTACTAATGTTTTTTTTTTTTTTTTGCTCCCTATTTTCTAACGGTCTACCTAGGACAGCTGCAGCCCCAGCAGTTAGATTCGATGGCCCACGAAAGGCAGCAAAACCAGGTTGGAAAATGACCAAGCCAAGTCAGATTCAATTTATTTGCAAGGCCCTTGGCACCGGAGACATATGTCGGACCCTTCGACACAACTTTGTCCTGGAGGATGAGACCTTATGGCGACATAATACTGGAGACCGGCGCAACTACCCTCTCAACCTCAAGGGATCAGTGACATTACGCCAGCTACTTTTGCACGGGGTATCCCACTGGACTGCGGTCGATAAAATTGCACTCTCCATCATCTTGGGATATTCTTTATTCTACTTTTATGGCGGAGCCTGGTTAGGCGGAAAATGGAGTAGACATAATATTTTATTCTTCACTAGAGGCGGTTCTATCCCATTACAACCCTTTCTCCGCTTCACGAATCACAAGAATCCGCTGGACAGCCAAGTGCCCAATGAAGATAGCCCGTTTCATCGCTACCCAAGTATTCTGGAATTTGGAGTCACTCTGTTAGAGATTGATTTGGGAGGATCCCTAGAATCGCTTCTTGGATGCACTGAAGAAATAACGTCCATAGATGAGCAATATGTCAGAGCCAAAGATGCCTTTTCTAAACGCAAACCGCATATCGGAAGTAAGCGCTACCGTGATGCAATCGAGAATTGCCTGAAAGGTGACTTTTTTGAAGCAGAGGAGGAGAGTGCTGAACGACTCCGACTCAAGATCTACGAAGATATAGTTCACCCCTTGGTAGAGGAACTTGAAGATTCCTTGCAGGAATTTATCTGTCTGGAGATGCTTGACAAACAAGCCCCCAGCCTAAATTTGGGCCCAGAATCTCAAGTCTATGAAAGCCAGGCCAGTTCATCCAATGATTCTTCTATGTTGAATCAAAGGAGAGTTACTCACCAGCAGTATTCGTTTGGAGAAGAAATACTTGTAAGGAATCACCAGATATGGAATGGAAGTCAACGAAATCGAATGTTAAGTGATGGATCGGGTGAGTCACCAGGTTGGCAACAGACCTTAACTGGTTTGAATCATTTTCTTTTCACTTCAGGTTGAAAGTCATACAATAGTGGACTATAAAATACTGACCAATAATATAAAAAAAAGAAAGCTCTGCGGATTCGTTTCGAGTTTGTAGCCCTCCGCGCCTCACAGCTTCACCACAGCCGATGTCTCGGTCTTCATCGGTTTTCCGAGATATGAATAGTCGCCCCCTCTCCCGAGATGGATTTGAGATCGCTGTGATATGTGCTTTGAAAGCCGAGTATGAAGCTTTAGCACTTGTATTTGACGAACTGTGGGATGAAGAAGGTGATTCGTACGGAAAGGTAACTGGAGACGAAAACACCTACATGACAGGTAGAGTGAGCAAGCATGCCGCCGTGCTGGTTCTTCTACCGGGAATGGGTAAAGTCCACGCTGCAAGGGCATCCACGAGCTTTCGTTGGAGCTACAAGAATATTCGCCTAGCCCTCCTGGTGGGTATATGTGGCGGGGTTCCCAAGGACATTGAGCGCCGCGAAATCATCCTTGGTGACATTGTGATTGGTACCCAGGTTGTTGAATATGACCTGGTCCGGCGATACCCAGATGGACCCCGCAGGAAACGAGATCACGACGATGTTCACGGTAGAGCCAATGAAGCCATTCGGGGGTTTGTGAAGACTCTAAGAACGAAAACGTGGTCTCAGAGACTTGAAAAGCGCACCACTGACCACCTTGCGGAACTACAGCGCAAAGCTGACGGTGGGGAATATCAATACCCCGGAACATCAAATGATAAGCTTTTTCGTCCAAAATACCGACACAAGCACCAAGACAAGAAGGTGTGTCTTACATGCAGTCGATGTCTTCAAAAATCTGACCCCGTTTGCGATACGGTCTTGGAATCCTCGTGTAGCGCACTACTTTGCAGTGAGAGGGAGCTAGTTCCGAGGGAAAGACTGAAAAGGAACGGGTTGCAGAGCCCTAGAAGAGAACAGCCTCAGGCAGAATGGAGCCCGATGATCCATTTCGGACCAATTGCCTCTGGCGATTCGGTGATGAGGTCAGGTGAGGATCGAGACCAGATTGCTCGAGCGGAGGGAGTCATCGCCTTTGAAATGGAAGGGTCTGGAGTCTGGGGTAGTCTACCTTGTATTGTTATCAAAGGGGTGTGCGATTATGCTGACAGCCATAAGGACAAAGTCTGGCAGAAGTTTGCTAGCGCCACTGCTGCCTCGGCCATGAAGGCTGTTTTAGAGAGATGGGGTCGACTCGACAGAGTGTAAAATCTCTTCCTGTTCTACTACTGTACTGCCCTTGTTATGTGAATATTTGCTACTTGGCTGCGCCTTATCAGTAGGGAGTAGTTTTAGCGTCTCAGCTCAGTATATCTCGCAACAGTACTTCATCTGAATTTGAACTCTATTTGTAATGATATTAGAGCACTTAGTTGAAGAGATAGACCAAGCATCAAATATGAAAACAGTTATAATGATGTTGTCATGCTTCAACGTCCCAAGGTTCTCGCCCATGCGATGAACACCATCATTTCCCATCTCGTCCCTTGTCTTTTTCTCAATACCTCCCTGCAATACAATGCTTCCTTTTTCCTTTTTCTGAGCCGAAAATGGATGATGGTAATGGGCCGTTAGCTGTGCCCCTGATCGCTCACCTTTATTTAATTGTTCCCTCAGCGCCACTAGGTGCTGCCAGGAGACTAGGTAGGGACGTACCTCACCGACCCAAATATCTACCTAGCGCGAGTGTGGAACTGCAACTCATTTTGTGGGCTTTCGAGAGTCGACTATTAAGTTTTGGGGAAAACTCTCAGCCAGTAATAAAAAAAAAAAAAAAAAGAAGAAAAAAGAAGAAAAAAGAAATCAACACACGTTCTATGGCAAACTACCTAGCAATCAGTAGGATGAACTCTAGGAATGGTAGGTATTATTATTATATTATAGCTAACAAAGAACCAACCAACCTACCAGGATAGGTAAGATGTTAACCCCCTATGTTTGATGATGATAATCTATGAAACAAAGAAAATAGATAGATTTTTTTTTTCTTTTTCTCTTTCTCTTTCTCTCTTTCCCTTCCTTCCTCCCTCCTTTTCCTCTTCGGTCCGAAACTACCTACACCTACCTCGGGTACGTTGAGGTCCCTCTCCCCTTTTTCCTCTTTGTTGGATACGTACGTAGATACGTAGGCAATAATCAATGGTTAATATTCAATAATAATGTAATGATGGGTAGAGAGATGATATCACAAAAGGATAATACAATAATATATTTCTTCCCATGAAGTAGTTACATGAAAGTCAGTTTCATTCAGACTGAACTAGCCTAGCCTAATTGTCTTCTCGGGACTAACTAACTAACTACCACATACTGCTATAATTAATTAGTTAATGTCAACTATTGGAAGGAAAAAAAAAAACTCGCCACAAGACCGAGAAAGACCGGAGCTTATAGCCTCAGCACCTACCTGAGTACTGGGTTGTCTCTAGACCCGACTAGGTAGGTAGGTAGGTAGCTAGTAGCTATAATAAGGTATGGATGTAATATGTAATATAATATAACCAGGTATGGGAAGAATAATAGTACCTACCTACCTACCTACTGCCTATCTAACCTACCTTGATTTTTTTTGTCTTCATCCCTGCTTCTGTAACATATTAATCATGATCATCATAATAATTATGATAATAATACGTAAACATCATCGTGAAGAAAGCCACTCTTTTTTTTTATTATTATCATTATTTTTTAATTATTTTTTTGCTTCCAATCCTTAAGGGCTCTGATTATAATCATCATTATTCGTTATAGCTAAAGCTACCGTCTTCCTACTACCACTACCTACCCGTACCCTATATCGCAGCGAAACGCCCTGTGCCAAAAAAAAAACTTTAATCATGGATGAATGGACATGATTGCCGACCGGAGATTTATTATGATATCTAGGTAATTATTAATTGCTCAAGGTATACTCCATTCAAAGTTACATCATGCTCAATTACTAACTTTTGACTAGAGTGATATCTCTTTTTATAGTGAACGATTAGATTCTTGTCTGCTTCAATCTCTAACTACAACCAAACAGGCCAATTCAAAATTCTTCAATCTCACACAATCCAGGACGTACCTAAGTCAAGTGGAGTTGGGCGTCACTCAGTGGTTTCAGATCATGCAGAAATCTGAAAATGAAAGGGTCCTTCCATTCGCCAATCAAGAGAGCGATTCTTCCTAGACAGAAAATTAAGAAGAAAAAAAAAAAAAAAAAAAAAACTAGGAAGGAAAAGGAAGAAGCACAAAAAGAAAGTAGGGAAAAAAAAATAAAAAGAAAAAAAAAGGCTATCCTGGGTGAATTTCCCTGGTTTCGTACCGGGTCGTATTAGCCAAAGACATGGCTTGATAAGACTGACCGGCATAGCGGGAGGACTTCCCCCCGGCGCCGTCACACATCCTCAGTTTCCTAACTCCCTCTAGAAGCCTATCAGGGCGTCTGGATGGCGCCGGTCGGGAGTTAATTTTGACTAGTGGCTGAGATGGCCCGCCGTATCGTAATATCCTTGTCTCTCTCCCACGTCCACGGGAATCGCATCGACAGGCATCTCCTCTCTCCAACAAGTAGGTAGTGGTCATGAATGATAGATGAATTGAGATCGAATGTATTTATACGCTACCATATCCTGGCCCAAATGCAGAGTCTTCCAACAATGGAAATATCAACGAGTATGAAAATGAAAAACGTTCGACAGATTTTAAACGCTAATGAGAGATATCAAGGGAAAACAAAAAAAAGACACCCGCCAACGCCACGCTCTCCAGTCAAGGACACGCTCATGAAGGATCGACAATAAGCACAAACATGTCCAAAGAAAATGAACCCAAAGAAAGATCAAGGAATGGAGTGGTATAAATATTCCTGAACAAAATTATACGATAGTTTTTTTTTTTTTACCCAGCAACTGGCTCCCCTTTTGGACAGTCCACTGCGCAGGAAAAAAAAAAAAAAAAAAGGTAATAAAAAGTAATAAAAAATAAATTAAAGTGCAGATCAATCAGACAATGCGAGTTTCAACGCCTCATTCTTCGGGCGGCGCGAAATGCCGACAGGTCGATAGATTCAACAGAGGCACTTTCATCGTCAACCTCAATGGGTCCTTCATTGGATGCGGGCCGCTTCATAGCATCAGGATCCGGAGACTTTATAGACTCAGGCCTATCTTCCTCAGGACTCTCAACAGAAGTAGTCTTTCTCTCCCTTTCGAGTTGCTGCACTTCGTTCGTAGCCAGGTTCAGTAAAAATGTGAACTTTTCTTTCACCCCAGTCAACTCCTGAGTACAGTCTCCCACCCGAAGGAAGTTATGGGCTGCCGTTTCACATAGGCCGTGAGCGACTTCAAGCTGCTTATCGGCAATATCAAAAGGCAACTCTCTTGGCTGGGCTTGATTTGGTGGTGGCATTCCACGGGTACGGGCGTTACGGAAACTTGATAATAGCTGGTCATCGCTTGGGTTAGAGTCCACATTCGGCAGCACTGATCGGCGACCACTTCGGAACCCAGTCAGGGGAAGCTGGGCCATCCTGCCCTTTCGAAGGTTATTTCTGGCGGTTCCGATACTCCGCACCATTTCTTCGAGTGACTGCTGCGTGTGTGCATCGTAGTGAATAATCAAATTATGCCGAAAACTTATGAGAGCGGGTCGGTTTCCAAATTCCAAGGATGAAATGCTCTCCACCCCGGTTCTATTGCTGTGCTGGGAGGCTGTGATAGTACGGGTCGGTTGATGCTGTGAGCTGGTCTGTATGGAGCAGACGGAGCTATTTTTGCGGCGGCGGGGTTTCGGAGCGGAGCCAGAATGTTTCTTGAAGGCTTCGGCAAATTCAGCATGCTTTGCAGCAGTATGTGCTGTCAAATCGGACAGTCGAGTCAGCCAGGAGGGCAGATTATCGGACAGGTAGGAGAATGCCCCCAGGGCATCCATTGGGGCTGCGGGCATTGGTGCGAGAGCCTGGGTATAACCAGTGAAGAACTCCACAAATTAAACAAATCAATCAAATGAGAGGAAAGATAGAAAGGGACTAATGCTGGGAAACTGCTGGTATTGTCAATATTCGTTGCGTCGTTCAGTCATCAGTCGATGTTGCTATGGTGGTTTGTGTACGTTGAACTTTGGGCGGTGTTGGTGGCCGAGTCGGCACCCTAAGCCAGTTCCATGGAATAGAAATCGGTGGAAACAAGATCGACCCGCTTAAATTTCTTGAAGGAAGTCGTGATCCGATTAAATCCCAATCGAGGGGCAAGTTAATCAGATTGTTGGAGATGACGATCAAAAAGAATGGCGAAGTTTCTAGACGACAGTGAAATTGGAAACGCTGGTCGTCGAACGAGACGGAAAGGAGGATTGATGGACGGATGGAGGGAGAGGTTAAAAAAAGAGAAGAGAGAAAGAAGATGGGGCGGGTAGTGACATAGGAGTGGCTAGTGGGAACGGGGAAAGAAACGACTAGAGAGAAAAATGGAGACTGTGGGTAGCGGGAGGGGAGGAGAAGAGCAAAAGCTGACAACACGGGACGGCTAACTAGTTAATTAATCATTATAATAATGCTCCGAATTAATCCTCCTACTAATTATAATAATAATGAAGGAAGAGTGGATGGGCTAAGGTAGGTAAGAGAGTAGTTAACAAACTACCCATGCAACACAGTGTCTAGAGGGAGTTCCAAACTTACCCACTTCTAGGTACCTTAGTTGACGACACGGAGGACTCCGCAGGTATGACGATTACCTGTGCTGCCAAAGTACGATGTTCTGACCAATCATGTTTGGAATTATCGTCAATAATACCACTTCTGCGTAATAATACTCCAGAGAAACCCCAAGAGGTGGGTCTGTGCTGATGCAGGAGATGCTGCAGTACCGTATTTTACGCATCAGTAGTGGTATTGGTTGGGCTGTCACCCTGCCATTCTATCTGCTAATTGGCTATTAGAGACCAGGAACCCCTGCTAGTCGCGAGGGCTAGTTGGCCTTCAACCACCAGAACATCTTGAAAAAACAGGGCGACCACGGCCAATCAACTCGATCCAGAGACACCTCAGGTAGCCCAGTGGTACAAATCTCTACAGTCCTCTTTTTTTTTTTTTCCCTCACTGTTTGACATGAGAGACACTTGGAAAATGTAAAACAAGATGCGGAAGAGCATCATAAATTCATCTCTAACAATGATGCCTTGCGAACAACTTCTCATTTATTTTTTCTTAAAATAGCGGTGAATTAGTTGTCTCAGCTTGCATACATTAGTCTTAGAATCCTATAGAAGAGTCAAGCAACAATCTTGGTAGTCTAATTGTGTTCGGAAATCGTCTTCCAGAGTCTCCCCATTACGAAGGATGTATGAGGGGTTGATGATGATAAGATCCTCACGACTAAATCCACTATGATCCATAAGGTATTATCCTTCATGGCACTGTACTTTTAACCTCTTCGACTTTCAGGATTTTTGACCAACCCAGGCAGGTGCCCTCACATGATGGCTGATGACAACCAACCAGCCTTTCTCTCCCTCGACCAGGATAAAACTACTCTGCCTCGCGTGCACTACCCGTTAGGTCCAAGAACATTCCATCTCGTCTAACCTCAGTCTATCATTCTATCGGCTCTAGAACACTTCTACTAGAAATCGGATGGTTCTAACCCGCCCCCTCCCAGTCCAAGCGAGACACAGTTCAAAGATATTAGTATTGAATGAAGAAACTATGCAACTTTAGCAGAGTAGGATTAATACATCCTACACAGTACCTCCAAACGGGCGACTTTCCCCAAGAGGGCCATGACACGTAACGGTTGGCGAGCATCCAAGTCAGGCAAGCTGGCAACCGACGCCTTATCACTTGTCATTGGGGGAACGGCAGCTCACCCGTCGAGGCTAAGATGACGGCTCCAAACTAAATCCCTGGTGTCATCCATCGTGTCATGTCAATCGTCCCGTGTGGATATCCCTCGGAAATATTCATGTTCCCTATCATAATTTGTCCTTTGCTGGGCCGATTGCCTTTTGTACTAATATGTGGTTAGCGGTCTTCAAAAAAGTAATCGAGAAAATAAAATTACATAAAATCTAGTGCTCCTAATACAAATATATCAGGTTGCATCCTGGACTACGTCGGCCGTCTCCTCACGGCTCTCCCACCAGTGATCGTCCGTCTTTCCCCGGTGGCTTGATGATTGACACTGACACTGATGATCTGTGGATAATGAAGTGTGGAAAAAAAAAAAAAAAAGGCAGGGTAAACAATCAAGGTGAAGATTCTTGATATATCCTTGTCTTATGTGCGTCGTCTAGCCCGTCGAACTAGTCTGGACTCTGCAGAGATATTCTTTTGCTTTTCTTTCTTTCTTTTTTTTTTTTTTTAATATTTCTAGGCCAATGCGATCTGCAATTTTTCTCCTATTACCGTCCCTTCGCTTAACCGACTATCAATTGAGTGTCATAAAATTCCCGCGTTGCCTTCACGTCTATCTTTCTGACATGTGAAGCCATCCAAATATACATCAAATTGAGATTGGCTGGAGCCTCAAGAATTTAAACTCCAAACTGGGAGAGATTTGGGAAACCAACCACGATGAAGGTCAAACTCCTTTTTTCCAAACATCCACCCAATTCTCCAAGGTCTCCTTCGCAGATTTGAAAGACTCAATAGTTGCCGCCCATTGGGCCTCGCACTCCTCCAGTTTCTGTTGCAGCTCGCGACGAAAAACGGAGTGGACAGATAGTTGGGCCGCACCCGCTAAATCATCTGTGGGAATTGGGGTCAATCCTTGCTTGCT
This sequence comes from Aspergillus haitiensis, assembly GCA_027569155.1. NCBI lineage: Eukaryota > Fungi > Ascomycota > Eurotiomycetes > Eurotiales > Aspergillaceae > Aspergillus > Aspergillus haitiensis. The sequence goes on from JAPDEO010000017.1 coordinate 104,780, forward strand.
AGAGCTAGCTGGGGCTCTACTCGCACCTGAACTTGTCTGACCGACAATTGCCTCAGGCGAGTCCGCTGCATATGTGGGCTCCGACTGTCCGCGTAAACATTCAGTAGACTCTTCAGGGGCCATCGCTGTAGCCTTTTTGTTGCCCTTGCTGACACCGGCGTAAACGACGGTTTTCGATGATCCAGAGCCTGCGTTTGCCTTGCTTGGTGCGCCTCCTTCTCTGCGGAGAACCTTCCGGTTGGTTTGGGACGATGAAGACTGGGGATCGGCGTCACGTCTAGAACGGTCGTCATTCTCCTCCTTCCCCTCATCATCCTTGGCTTCTGCATCCTTCCATCGAACACGACGCGCTTTCTTGCCAGGCGAAGGACACAACTCGTCTTTCCCATCCTCCGTTGTCAAGGGGCCACTCTCACCGTCACTTTCATTACTCATAGCTCGCCTCTTACGAGTGGCTTTGACTTCAGATTCCTGTTTCCGTTTGCGTGAAACACTTTTGTCTTCCATCCCTTGGAGGAACTCAGCTAACATCTTTTTAGAAGATGGGCAGACTCTATATTCTTACCATCGTTTGGAATAGCGCTGCGATGCTTGCATCGTATCTTCATCTGTCTACAATTTTGACATGCCGGTGACTTTTTTACTTTGCCTGCTTTCGAGCTCCCAGTGGATGGAGCAGCGACGTGGGTCGGTGTGGGCTGAGTGAAACTCAGTTTAGTATCGTATAGAACTGGTTCAGACGAGCCAAAAAAAAAAAAAGAAATTAACAAAGGTTGGAACATACCTTGCAAGCGCGAGATGATTTTCGAGTAGTCTGCGTCTCCCCAACAACATCGACTGCCTTACCTTCTGACACATTCTGGGATACGAGTGGTTCTGTTGTAACCTCTTCGTTGACACGAGTGCACTGTGGGCAAGTGTTGTCATCGGTTGGACAAGGAAATCCGCATTTTGTGCAGAGATGTTTCTGTTCTTCAGAGCACATTATCACCTAAAGGATATGGTGGAATAAAGTTCCCAATGATTTGAATACAGTGTGGTTATGGGGTTTGGGAAGGTAGAAAGATTCTGGGAGAGCAGCCTGCGATATAAAAATAATTAAGTGTGGGTGTTTTTCCTGCTACTACAAGTGAATGAAACGAGGCAATAACACTCAGAATCTCAAAACACTTCAAAAAAACCAGTAAAGGTGAAAGAGAGAGGGGGGGGGGGAAAGGGTGCGCAAATTCTATAATTCTATCTATTCTTCTAATAACACAAAGATTGGTTTTATTGATTTGTCCTTCTAAGTAACAGCCTAGACAATATATCAACTGCTAAATTGAAGAAAGAAACAATCTCACAACCATTATATCAAACAAAAGGAGTTTCCTTTTTGAACCCGTCTCTTCAGGTAGAGTAACACAGGGAAAAATTCTCTATAGAGACAATCCAATCAAACAACCCACATCAAACACAAGATCTATACCAATTATTTCCAGAGCACGCGGAGCCACACCAGGACCAAACAATATTTTCTTTTCATTTTTTACAAAGGATATATCAATCATGGCCATAACTCAACTTCTTCCCAATTGCCCCCGTTCTCCCCCCCATCATCCTTAAATGTCCAACATGTCCTGCACACATTCGCATAGTCTGATAGATCTAAGTGCTCCACCTCCTCTGGATATATAACCACAACGCGGAAATTTCTCCTCGCGACCGGATCGTGGAGGTCATCGACTGTCTGACCGAGTCGTAGCTCTGGATCTGACGGAACCTGAGAACGCGGTTGACCGGGTGGAGGATTCTTAAACGATCCTGTATAGTTTAGTTGACACGATTTAAAAAATTGATCTGTTAGCTTCATAACCAGTTGTTGTAATCCTTCTTTTTTTTTTCTCCCTCCTTTTTACCCCCCCTTACAGCAATATACAGCACAGCACACGACCAAAAAAGAGAGGGAAAAAAAAAAAGAAAAGAAAAGAAAAAGGTGGAACAAAAAAACAAACTCACCCCTCATCACCGGCGAATGATTCGCAAAATAAGTCGTTACCTGCCTCTCCCACGTCCACTTTTCCTCTCCCTCATCCTCATCCTCATTACCCTTCAAATCCATATCCCTAGCCATCCTCATTCCCCTCCACACCAACCTCCTCGCCTCCTCCTCCGCCTCGCCCCGCTCCGGATCCCCAATCACATAAGCGCGCCCCTTCACACGCCATTGACTCGCCACATCCTTGAACCAAAACGCAGCCTCCACGCGGTTCTGCGAGGAGGCGAGCTGGTCAACTTTCGCCATGCGCACGTCTGTCGTTAGGGAGATCATGTCGCTTTCATACAAGGCCGGATTCTGACCGATACCTTGGCTTTCGAGGGCAGTGATGGCGCTCGGGTGGAGGGTGGGGGTGGGCCAGAAGCCGCGGAATTCGCAGGTGCGGGTGCGTGGTGAGGCGATGGTGTTGTGAGTGTTGGTTGGGTCGTTGTGGAGTTGGATTGTGGTGAAGGAGAGAGAGGTTGTGGTGGTTTGGGTGAGGTGGGTGGTTAGGAGGGCGCGCCAGGGGGCGGCGGCGGCGGGAGGAAGAGAGGTTGGGGGCATAATTGTCGTTGTTGTCCCGTCTCTGCTTTTTCTATATTTTTTCTTTTTTTCTTGTCTCAGGGGGGAAGGGGGAAGTAGGGTGGTCAATTTAGGACGGAAGGAGAACACAGTAATATTGGTGGTGAAATGGGCTGCGGGGTAATGATGCAGACGGCGTTGGCAAGGATATATGAATGAAAATTTTGGGGATGGGGGAGTTGATGGATGCAAGTTCTGATTGAATAAATTTGCTAGCTTAAAAACTCAGCAAAGATGATGGGATTGCAATTGAGTGTTTTTTTTTTGCATTGTATATAATCGAATGTTAAAAATCTTGGAAAATACTAGGATGTTAGCAGCAGCTCAATGACGTTGATTGGGGATGTGGGGCACGTGCCATTATTTATTATCTTATCTGATTGATCAGAGAGTCCACACAGGGAGTGAGGACTGCGGTGATACTCAGGTACTATACAGATGCACTCAACATTCTTAAGCTAATCATAGGTATACAGGTACAGCTAAATAATCAATCCCCTATCCTGCGACTAATAAATTGTAAATACTCGTAACCCGCGAATGAAAAAGAGAAGATGATGAGCCAGCCCCAATGGTGCTGTACTGTCCCGACTCTTTTCAGTGTGTTTCATTTCCGCCTTCATACCTATACTTGAGATGAAAACAATTTCAATTTTCTGATATGCAGTGTTTCAGCCCAAATTGAAAAAAACAATGAAATACTTCTACTCCTTCTTCAGACAAGATATTCTTTTCTTCTCGGTGTGTGTTTGGGGGAGTGCGAAGGGAACACCATGACATTAATGGACAACGAATCCCTTAAAGCTGAGGTGAAATTATTAAGTTAAAATGAGGTTGGGAATTACCTGTTTACCCTGCAAACTGGTTAAGGTATGTATGTGTTTACTCTCCCCACCAAATTTTTTTTTTTTTTTTTTTTTTTTTTTTTCTTTCTATCATTTTTTTCTTTTCCATTAGTGCGTGTGTGTCTGTGTGTGATCAGAGATTATATATTTTACCTTATTCTCTAACCATGTCACCCACTTTGCTAGGTAGACAATAATAAATTAGGAGCAGGAAGAATAATCATAATAGACTAACGTACCCCCAATTATGAGAAACTATTCCGGCGAGAACTGTGGAAATAATCCCGATATGTCTCAGAGGACTGGACTCGAGCTACAAAGAATTTAGATATCTAAGCATCATTCCCTACCTAGGTTGTTTTTATCGAAAAGTGCGCACAGCTACCTTGCGCGAGTCAACTATCCAATGGAGGATGCACTGTATAAATATATATACTATTTGAACTCTATAGGTCAGTGGTTCTTGAGTATTATTTTAATCGGGTTGAAAGATAGCCTACATGGATAATAATTAAGCTTATTTAGGTAGAACCTGACGACAGTGTCTCCCAATAAGATGGGTGATCAAATAGTCTATCAGCTATCAATCCTAGTTAACATCAAAGGCCTTCTTTTGCTTTCTCTTTTTTTTCTTGGTTCTAACAATGCGAATATTTGGTATTTGTTTCGTATTCGGAAATCTTTTGGAAGAATGAATGATAGATAAATCAATAAATCACCAACCTGTGCAATGCTACTATCGTGCAAAACAAAGAGTCCAGATAAGAATGGAGAATGGACAAAGGAATAAACCAAAGAGCCAAAAAAAAAAAAAAAAAAGACCCACACAAGTAGTCGTAATGAAACAAATATTGTCTTCAAGTAACCCAGGTATTACATCTGCATTTTATCGTCATCGCTATCCTCATCGTAGGCGAGTGCACCCCCAGGTATCCGACCTTCATTCAACTCCTTCTCCAATCTTGTGATTTCCTGTAGACTCTTGGCTTCCCGAATCATCTTCTCCACGCGCTTTCTTTCCTTCTCCGTCAACTTGACTCTGACAGCTTTGTCTGCCGGCGCGCGGTCCGTCACCCCACCTGAGGCAACGTCAAATGTGCGTGACTTGACTCCTATAATCTTGGATGCAAGAGCGGAGGGTGCCTCAGCCGTGCCGAAAAGTTCCTGGGCTTTGGCACGCTCAACATCCTTCACTTTCTGGTAGTCTAAGAAGCGGACGCTTGGAATTCTCCAGATAACCCAGTATCGGTAGTGCTGCCTGCATGTTAACCGAGATTCTCGAAGAGCATGGAAAAAAGACAATATATATAAAAATATATAACATGAGAAATTGGCCCAAAGAGAACAGGGTTTTGATTACCTCTTTCCTTGTAATTGGGTTTTCCAACAGGATCAGATGGGTGAGCTTTGTGAAGTTACTAAGAGGATCTAAGTCGGCCAATTCGGCGATATTGTTGGCCGTCAAAACCAAGGTAGACAGGTTCGGTATGGACGTGGCTAGCGTTGGCTGGATGTGTCGGACTCGATTTCGCGCAAGGAAAAGGGTGTGGAGGCGAGGGAAGAAGGGAAAATTTCCGAGGGAAGAGATATCATTATCTGTAAAGTCGATCGCATCTTGGTCCTATAAAAGGAAAAGAAGATTAGACTACATGATACCCACACACTCACAGATATATTTCTAGAGAGAGAAAAGAGAGGGAAGAGAGAATCAACGTCAAACAAGAGAAAACGTTTGAAAACTGACATACCTTGGCAATACCCAAGTTTTCAATGGCGGGAATCTTGTGCCCTACACGACTCAAAACGCAAAGTCGATATCAATCCAGCTCTCATTTTAAAAAAAGTGTAGCATCTGCCCTTTTCAGGCCCAGCATGTGTCACGCACCTCGAAGATCTAGCTCGCGATCCTTGAGCGGGTTGATGTAGGAAAGGGAATTTTGGATCAGTTCAACGGTCAATCGCATTGTGGCGGAGTAAGGTCGGCAGCGTTATCTATGTGGGTATCATATATGTGACAGGAGGAATTCTAGCGATAAAAAGGCAGCAATGGGGCAGTAAAAGGGAAAGACTATAAAATGCTGTTGAAAATGAAGCTCTGCGCAATTTCGTCAAGCTTCGTTACACGGATTTTGCCTGGGCGGTGAGTATGGCTGAGTCATCTTATCGTACACGTGATTTTTATCGCCCAAGTAACATCTACAGATAATTCTACGAGAATAAGAGCTTCATGATGGATTAGGTTGAGGAGGAGCAAAGTCCTCCTTCTGAACTGAGATAAAGTTTATCGAGAGATTGGCAGGACAGACGTCCCTAATCTAATTATACATAAGGCATCATTAATAAGGTATGTAGAAAGACAAAAAGAAACCACCTCGAAAAGTAGTCCAACAGGGCCAGCCAAAAGAAAACAGATGATGCAGAAGTAAAGCAACAAGTCTCCGATGCACTCCAGAGCACACTCTCCTCTCCCTGAGAGCCAGAATTAAACGACGGCAAGGTAGGCATCATGTGAACGAGAAGATACCAAACCTTGGTCTAGTTACCGAATTTGGAGATAAATGACACCAATATTCCAAACTCCGGATTAGTATGCAAAAAGAATTATAAGAATTGTAGACATCACACATTAACAATCAACAACATTAATCATGCGCCATTTGCGTCATGCTAGGCGATTTGTGTGGGTGGGCCCGGGACGGACTACCTGCCCTAGATCGACGGCCGTTGTTCGTTGGACCTAAGGCCAAGGGTGTCAAATGGTCCCTGCTTTCGGTCCTCACCACAAGTCCAGCCCGATCAATTGAATTGGGTCCTAACCCAGCAGTAATACCAAGCCCAATAGTTCCAGACGACGAATTGTCCAACTCAAATTTGAGGTTGCTTTGGCTGCCATGCCCCCAAGTAGATGCACGTTTTGGTGGCAAAAAGCTGGAAGAATCTGAATCTGAATAGTGCCCATCCAGCGAGCTCCGGCTCGAATCTGATCCACCGAGGTCAAACTCATTAGCACCGTCTTCAAGGACTCGCTCGTAGGAAGGGTTCCGGCCGCCAAAAAAGGGTAGCTTCGCCACTAAACCTCTTCGTTTCTTCGGGTGATTCGGATGTCTCCGCTTGAAACAGGTGTTGAATTTGTGATATAACTTCAAGCGACGGCTGCGTCCACAGAGGAAGAAGCATGCCATGATAATTATAGCAAAGAAAAGGAGGAATCCGGGGATCCTGCGCGGGGAGCCACCATCAAAAAGGGCGTCATGCCAAGTTTCGCCATGGAGATTTTCTGGGTTGGGAAATAATTCGACGCTAGGGTATTGAAAATCGCTCGGTACACCTGCGACATTGCTGCCAAACCCCACTGGAAGAGCTTCTTCGATCTCCACAGGCACTTGGGAAGAAGCATAAAGAACCATTTTACCAAGGGTCCAACTAACTTCAGTTGAGCCAATCTTGTTGACGGCTTGGAATGCGTCCAGGTATCCTTTGGTACCATTAGTAATATGGCTTGTCGTGCCTTCGAGGCCCACGCGCGGGACACCGATACCGTCGTGCAGTACGTTAATGATCCAAGACGCTTTGAAGCACACTTCAGAGGCTTTCTCAATATCCAATTTCTTTCCCCACTTGTGCGTTGAGATACCCTGTTCAATGGAATCCCATTCCTGCGAGCAAAAGGACTGGACGCGCTGCTGATAAGTTTGAAAATCATACGTCTTATCTTTGTAGCCCATTTCAAACACTTCATGTGTAGTGTGCCAATATTCGCTAATACCGACAAAGTGGTTGACATCAAAATCAATCGCCGGAACGTGGATTCCATGAAGGAGGCATGGTTGATCTAGACAAGGGGCATCTTTGTTGAGTAAGGGGTATGTTTTTCGCAAACATTCATCAAACTTTCCAGTACCTATGAGGAAACTTTTCTCTTCACCATCTACTGGCAATGGCATGCCATCGAGAGTCGTCCGTAGTCCTTCCGGTAAACATGGATCGGGTAGCTCCTTCAACTGGCCTAGCACAACTTCTTCTTGTAGCGCCTCTAGGTAACGTCGGCGAGCCTCACGCACTCCAAACTGGAGCCAGGAGGTGACGAACACTCGATGTTCCTGCGTTGATCCATCTATGTTTCGGAGCCGGAGGAGTGTCAAGTCGTTTGCATGCTTTTCACTTTCTGTTGCATTCGGGGCAAATGCAATCTGGGCAGATGCTCCACCCATATCCAAGAACCCATACGTATGGTGGCCCTTGCCATGATCGTGTGAACCCGGAGAGTTAAAGCTTCCCAGCAAATAATTTGTTGCAACCCATCCGTACAGCCCCTCAGTAACTCCGGGAATAACTTGGATGTGTACGCCGCAATCGGGTAAGGAGAAATCGTAGTGGTTACGAGCGAACGAGCAGATTTGATCTAAAAGAAGTTTCTGTTCTAAGTTGCCGAGTAATCGCATTCCTGCAGTTGCAAGTAAAAAGATTGGCGTTTCTTTGATCGCATCGTCAGGTATAATCGCGCGGGCATGGTCAAGAAGTTCCGCGAGGTGTTCAGGTCCGATGGCTTCCGGTCGATTGGCAAATGAAGAGACACCTTGGAGAAATTGCACTGTCAGATTCGGTATAACCAAACACCTCGAAATGCAACAGGAAAACAAAAAATCTAATATAGCCTACCCGGGTGAATTTTCTTGGTCCAATCTGATTTGGTCTTGATCTCCGGGAGAGACTTCGGGTCATGCTTGTGGGCCGCTTTGCGCGCAGCTGTGTTATCCAACCACCGATAAACATGAACACGAGTCCCCTAACATCAAATTAGATATCATAAAAGAGGGATGATTTTCTGTCAAGAGGGATCAGAACTTACGGACGATCCGGCGTCTAAGACAACTCCATATTTCCCTACCAAAAAGAAAATGCCGTCAATTTCGAGTGCTCAACAGTCTATAAGGAGGGGAGACAACCTACATTTACCCATCGAGATGAGAGTCAACCAAAAAGAATATCTCAGATTTGTTGCCCCACTAACATGACCGACGAAGAGGTGAGTATCGTAAGATGTTACGTAGGTTCCAAGCTATGCGATAAGAGGGCCCAGTTTTCTAGATAGCGAAGTGACAAGATCGAGGAAAAAATTCAACTTCGTGGGGTACGAAAGGAGGAAGGATGAGGGGCAGGCTGGTCTTGAATAAAGCGGTGGTGTCAATCGAACAAACGAGTGGCTTTGCAAAAGAAAGACGCAAAGAAGAAAACGAGAGAAAAAAGAAAGTGGCTGAGGGCCCTCAGCAAGAACAGATGCGAAAAGGAGGGTAGTGGGAAGGTAGGTAGGGTCTGGAAAAAGGTGGAAAATGGAACGATAAGACGGGAACGGATGGCGACAGCAGGACGCGACAGTCTGCCGATCGCCCCGGAAGCCTAAGGCTGTGCTATTCCTATTGGGGAAAAGTTCCCAGCCTGTCTTCCCACGGGCAGCAACGGTTATGATACGTCCGCGACTGCTGCACACTCCGACTCATGACGCGCATCATGAGAATCTATGGGTCTAATTGAGTTGAGTTGTGTGAAGGTGCCTGTTCTCGGAAGTATTTCATTTAGATGCTCTTATTTTGCTCTTCTTTCTGTTCAGTCGGCTGTGCCTTGCATATCTTTCTGAGGACGATCTTTACGGCTGGTCGAGGTATTTTGCCCTGATTATTACAAGGTATTATTCAACCTGAAATTACCTTTCTATTCATTACCTATGGTGAGACCTTTTAATTTATTGTTAAGTCCTCTTACTGGATCTGGGAGAGAAAAAGTGTCTTTTCCGACCAACAGTGGATATTTATAGGGCAGGATTGCGTAAGCTCTCTTGGCCAACTGGCAGTGCTTCCCGTCTTGATTGGTGGATAGCACATCCTCGTCATCAAAGGCTGAAATCATGATTACAGCCAGTGGTTAATTACAGCTCTTTTCGGTTCTTTTCTTTTTTTGTGTTTTCCCGAGGCCAACAACACCATCAATATTTTGCTAACTATTTTATTATTTAAATTCAACACCCCAATTATCGTACGGTAAGAGCGGTATTTGAGATAATAATAATAATAATCATAATTGGGTATATGCACGCAAAAATAAGTAGTGCGAAAATAATTGGATATCACAGAATGTTTATATAAAAACAATTAAATAATGAAGGAAAATTGGAAGACTTCCTGGTTGCTCCCCACCATATTAAAGTATACTTAGACCCTGTTCCCCACAGGGAACCGTCTATAAAAATTATGTGCGGAGATGGACAAATGTGATGTGTCAATTATGCAGTCTTGGTGTCCGGTGTTGACTGCACCTCTTTTGATGACTGCTTCGACACTCCCTCCAGGGTTGGTCCAGAGAACCCCTCCAACATGGACCAGTCGCCGATCTGCTCATCGACGAACTGAGTAAAATCCAATCCCAGTGCCTCAGTTTCCTCGTCAACCCTCAGCCCAAGTCCGGGAATGAATTTGAGGATATAGAGCAGGATGCAGGACATGACGAAGGAGTACGCAAAGATGGCACAGATCTCGGCCAGCTGTTTGCCAACCTGAACGCCATTTCCATTAATAGCTCCAGGGATAATTGAGGCGCCATCTAGAGCGGACATGTATTTGTCGGCAAAAATACCAGTCAGGAAGGACCCAACCATGCCGCCCAGTCCGTGAAGCTTGAAGACTTCCATGCCCTCATCGACACGCAACCAATCGTTCAGATTCTTGCAGGATGAACAAATGACCGCAGTAATGAAGCCAATGACAGCTGCTATCCAGACAGTGACACAGCCTGCAGCAGGAGTAATGCCAACGAGGCCAGCAATGGCCCCTTCGCAGGCTCCTACAATGGAGAACTTTCCTTTGTATCTAATCATGTCCACCAGAACCCATCCGAGGACACCGGTGCAGGCCGCCATATTAGTGTTATACATGGCTAAATAACCACGGACGCTAGCACTCAAAGTTGAGCCGCCCTATTATCGTGGTTAGCAGGTGCATTCCTTTTGATGGGTAGGTAGGGAGAACACACATTAAATCCAAGCCATCCTGTCCAGATGAAAACGGTACCAAGGAAAACTAGGGTTGTGTTGTGAGGTCGCTTCATGGAAGGTTCCGGGTACCCCTTGCGCTTTCCGAGGACCATGGCATACGCTAGCGAAGAGCATCCTGAAGCAATATGAACAGGGCCCCCGCCAGCAAAATCAATTGATGGAAGGTTGTAGAGCCATCCGTGGCTGCTCCATGTCCATCGTGCCAACGGACAGTACACAATGGTTGCCCACAAGAAGCCAAATATGAGGGATGCTAGAATCCCACCCCTCTCAAATGCACCGCCTACCACAATCATCACCTAGTATCATTAGCAAGAGCTTTCAATGACCGTTTTCTGAAATGGGAATCTCGGCTCACCGTGCATGCACAGAAAAGAAGCTGAAACAGACAAAACAGAATCTCTGGAAGAACAGCCGATCCAGGGGACGGAGCAGCCATCGCATCCATAAGACCGAAGTTCTTGAGAGTCCCAATGAACGGACCGCCGTCTCTCGAGTATGTTAACGAATATCCCCAGAAGGTCCACTGGAACGTAATACTGTTTCGAAATTAGCATTTTTCCTTGAAGTCTCGGACGTCGCAGTATTGGATCGATCTGGGAACATACACCGCTAGCACCAAAAAGGCCTGAAACAGAAATGTCATGGCGGACTTCCTCCGGGTCAAGCCACTGTAAAGCAAACCGATACCTGGAAGGATAAAGAAGACGATTGCGGTACAGACGACAATGTAGATGGAATGAAACTCCAGGCCAGCAAAGGGCGCATTAACATCCAGCTGGGTGGAATCACCACCATCTGGGATCGAAGGGTCATATTCTGGCTATGATTATGCGACGTCGATTCGTTAGTCAATTGAATTTTACTGATGTAGGAAGGGAGGGAGGGGGTGGGCGTACCGTAGACATAGCTACGATGCTGTTAAATCTACGTTTCTCACACCGGTAGTATCAAAGGCTGTGGATATTTGAATATTCTATCCAGGAACCTCCGGTGGGATCAAGCTGATCATGAAGACAATTTATCCTTCTCCATCTCGGACTCCATATCCTTGGGGGATGGATCCATTCCGCAAACTCGCCCCTCTTTTTAACACCTTTAGCTAGCCAAGAGCTCCCAAGTGCTGTTATCTCTTGGGGCCAAGAGTCCGCTTGGGCGTTTCAATACATTCCATGATAGTTTGTATGACCTGTTGATAGCGACCTATCTTTGCTTATTGTGGATGTTGTTATTTAGGAGCACGGGTATCACCACGCCAAGACGAGTGATCTCGAGTCAGACCTGGAGCTGATAAGATAGATGTACTGAGACTCTCCAATGAAACTTGATGATTCCAAGCTAGGCTGCATCCCCGGAAACAGCAACCTTCTGGGGTTTAGTGCATATGAATAAAGCTGATATAGCGTTGATACCTAGCTGAATCCTCCAGGAACCCGAAGAATGATCATTGGCGGGAGATAGCGTGGAGGACATCACCATTTGTCGCTTCAGATATAGGAATCTGTCACCAATTCTACATGGGTGTCAAGAAATTCCTATTTGTCCAGGGCCCGGATTATCCTTTTAAATTAAATCGAATGGACCCTGAGGCTAATGTCTAGGATTTGGTCCATCACTGAGGAAAAGTGAACGCGGTTCAATCTTGTTGAGCTACCGGCATATTGCAAGGGAATTGTGGATTATGTTCTTAGCCAGCTCCCTCTCAGGTTGTTATAGTTTACCTGCCTCGTTAATAGCCTGGTAGTAGATATCATCATCTCCTTTTCTAATAACTATTACCTAGGTATCACTGGGTCGCTGGAGATACCCATATCGGTCTCCCTTGGCTATTGCGGGGACTTTCGGCACTGATAAGCTCACCATCCCTAATAATTAGCTATCGCGCAAGATCTCCCACTCTTATCCACCTTGCTTTGTGGTTCATTGAGATGGCCCAGTTTTGCTCTGAATCTCTCCCATCTAGGTAATACATAGGGTATAGGGCTTTGTCGTTGGGTGGGCTGATATTGGGGTTTCACGCTCCTGAAAAGGGTAAAAGATAAACTCCAAAAATTAATATAAGTTTAAAGAGGGGGTGAAGGGTTTGCTCCCCTCAAATAAATCGTAAAACAAACCACCAGTCGCCACTATATTAAGGCTCTTTATTCTATTTGAAGCCCTTCGCTACCAGGGCGAGCAGGCACAGAAAGGCAGGTACAGTGCATGGATATAAATACCCATGGAAGCGGAAGCAATCATTTCGCTGCCGAGAACATGGATATCATCAACTAATACTTTAAGTCAGCTAACGCTGTGATCAAAACAGGAATAAAGATACGGAACCCAGCTCATCGTTGCTGGGGAATTTTCCATTTCTAAGCAATCATGAGGTCTAAAATAAAAATCAACGATCAGCTTTCGGAGTGTGCTTGGCATATATGCCTTCAATAAGCTGTTTGTTCTGTATTACTCAATAATAAATACAGTCTAAGTAACTAACAACTCATGCACTAATTCAACTGCTGATTGGGCGCTGCTTCGAGGACTAGTTTGACAGCTAATTCGATAGCTAATTCGACGGCTAATTTGACTGCTAAGTTGGAATATGCTGAGCTAGTGGTAAAGATGAATGTAATAAAAAATAATCGAAACAGCTTCAATACAGAGGTGGCCTCATTAAAGCAGCTCATCGTTGCTTGGAAAATTAAATAAGAAAAAAGCCCAGCATTGCTTGGAAAAATAATTATAGGCTCAGTTTAGCCCAAGCAACGTTGAGCAAATCCCAAGTGACGTTGAGCGTTACCCTATAACGATACAACTGACCACCGACATCTTGACCAAAAGCTTTATTGCCCAAGGCTAACCCATCGGGCAAACGACACGAGCTTCGCCACCTCCTCAAATCATTGTCTATTGACCTATTAACTGGCAAAAGTCACCGGAAGAATTACATATATTCAAGCCGAAAGGGATCTCGAATTTGTTCTTGCAAAGTCAAACCATCTGTACTTGCGATCACCACCTCTCTCGGAGACGCAGTCATGCCGACCACAATAGGATGGCTGCAAGCCTTCCAGCCCCTCCCGCTCCTTGCCCTCAATACCATGCTTCAACCGGTCGGCCGGGTCCTTGGCTCTCCAGAGAGCTATAGAGTCTGGCTTCGAGCCTCACCCATTATTTGCGCGCTGGATGCACTAGCGCTTCTATTTCGGTTTGCTACCTATTATGCCTCTCTTGGTAGGACAGTGCTGCCACGCAGGGCGATGCTTATCATCGCAACGGATCGCTTTGGTGAATTTCAAACAAGTGAAACGACAAAAATCGCAAGATTTTCGCGCACGATAATGTTTCTGCTCAGCTTACTACCGCTGATACGTATGTTTGGTACATGGGGAGAAATTCGATGGACAGTCGCTTGGTCATGGATGTACATTGCTTCGTACGTTATTTTAGAGATGGTACTTCAGACCACAATGCGGCTTGTTAGGCAACAGAATGCAGATATGCAAGAGGATGCTGCGAGATTTGAATTTGAGCTACTTGCGGAAGAAGGTGATGGCCATGAAATACCGCACGGCGGTACAAACAACATGACGGATAAAGCGAGCGATAAGGACGAATTTATGCAAGGCAAATTTAACACGCTAAATGAGGTAGAGAACACCAACGGTGATGCAAGCAGCATTACGTCCAACCAGTCTGCAGACAGAAGCAACTTGCTTGACCCTGAAGCTGCAAAGGTTACCGACGGCCTATACGACGATCCCTTGATGGCGGCTCGGCTTGCATACTTAAAACGCTGTTGGGATTATGGCGATACTGTCCTTTTGAGGGCTGGCTTTCTTCTCCAAGCAATATTTGTCTATTGGACTTTCCTCGACCTTATCCACCCTCTTCTGAGTTCCAACATTCTATCCAGCAATGGTGGCTGGGTAACCGCAAGATTCGTGATCTCTTTCCCCATGATTCTTGTCGTCTCATTTGCCATATTGTTCCTTTCTTTGGCCTTTCTGCCCATTCTCTATTTCCTAGGATGTGCCATAAGTGCCATACTCACCAGAAACTCTACGTCCCCCTGGGGTGCGCTGGAGAGAGTTTTGGAACCAGTAGTCAAGCTCCTCCTTGTTAAATACCGTGTTGTGGGGTTTCTGATCCTAGGGGCCTGTGGTATTATTTGTTTCTTTGGTATGTATATGCTATGGTCAATACTCATAATAGGATACATAGCAGAGAAACTGTGGTCAGAGCCTATGTTCTGGCTGTATGAGGTGATATCTGTGGAATTTGTTATCTTTCTGTTCTTTGGGCTGGCCTGCGTCGTGCTACGTCTCATCGCTGAGCTGGTGGTTGCAAAAAGCACAAATTTGATTAATAAACTCAGGATTTCTCGGTACTTGGAGGCAGTGGGAGTCTGGATGTTAACAGGAGTTTTGGCTACATTCACGCTGAGCATTCTGTGGTATCGTTTCCGATACCCTTCGTTTGAGAACGGACAGTGGATGGACAACTGGCGAGAATATCTAGATTTTAATAACTCTATTACGCCGACGGAGGTACACGATGCGACCAGTAAGTGATTGATTTGACAGTTCAGTTTTTCAAGCATGTCTACCAGATATGTACGATCACGCTCATGGTTATCAGAATAGTCTAGCCGATATGCTGTATCTATCCCCATGAAAAGTTCCTCCTCCTCCTCCTAAGGTACGAAGGACACCGAGTTGGTGAAGACTATCAGTAGTCCTGGGTTATGCTTACTAGCCAAGGCAGCAAGAGACTGTGATTCACTCCTGCCAATTACGTTGTGGTGTTATCTGGCTCCCATTTTCTGTCCTTCAACTAGGTGCAATGGTGTCTATCATCAAATAACTCCAACTCATCTTGCCCGAACCATTTTATTTTACCAGAGGTGTAATTAATCGCAGTACGTCTCATTATCAATAGAGAGTCTTAGACCCATTCCTGTCTCCCGCCTATATAGTTAGTATTATCCTAGCCATTACCTTTCCATTGTCTTCGCCTCTTTATATCTTCCTTCTTCCTTTCAATATAGAGGACGTTACTCGTCCTTATTAATGGGATGGGGGGAGGGCGTTCCAAAATGCCCTCCAGGGAATTTCTTATATGCATCCCATATTTGGCAAAAAATGGCACGAAGACGACGAATCAAATTGCCTGTCTCTTCCGCCTTCGATCAAGTATATAATTCTCTCATATATTCTCCCATTCTTCCTGCCTCTCTACAACTAGCTCTAGATTGTTGGAATACATAAGTTGGCCGGGAAAACCGGCCATTTACCGCTCAGCCAAAGGAAATATCCAGACATCAGCTTCCGCAAATATACCGAATATTAGCTGACAGAATACTATCTAGTTCCCTTCTCCTTTTTCGAGTTGCGAGCCTTTTTTTTTTTTTGTTCTCCTTGTTTTGTTCAACTTTGCGAGGTTGGAATCATCATAACTAGCCCGAAGGATCCACACTGGTATACAGGTCTAGTTTCCAGGTATCTCTACTGAAACTATCGGTGAAGAGTGTTACGTCCTTAAAGTCCTATCAAACGGCCGGCTAACTACATCCCAAAATATCTTCTATAGAGACGAGATGGAAAATACAACTACGCGTTTACCATAAAATCATCCAATACCATGGCAAAGAGGAAGCCACCCCTGTCCGAGCGCCAGACACACATTGAAGTGGGAGAAATTTATTAGGCTATTCTTGGTGAAATGAATACATCTGATTAGACATCACTCCAGTGTTGGCGATATATCAAACAAGGTGATACACTGAAATCTAGTTTCTCTTAGTGTTATTCAGTTGAAAAGCATGCAGTGGAGCTTTCAGATCAATTGCCAGAGGACTAACAGTACCTCTGCTCAGTTTGACGAGAAGGATATTAGCTCCCTCTTCATAAAGGGTGAGATTAGGCCCCTACATCTTTTCTGGATCTTCATGGCAAATCCCAATTGTCTGGCATATAATATCCATAATTTCCAGAAACCAAAGGCCGGATAGTTTTATCCTGGAGCGCCTTATGCGGCTTTACCGAGACATGTCTATGTGCTGCTGAGCAGAGAAAGTATCAGATACCTTAAAGGGAAATCCTTTCTAAATATTAGTGGGCTGTTTTCAGTGAAGAAGCAGTTTACGATAGTTCTACTAAGAAGATCAATCTGTTAGATCCTGATTTGGTTAGCCTTAGGCTCGGGATCACGCCATTTCCTCTCAGAAAGCGAAATAAATATAGTTGAAAAAACTTTCCCGCCAAACAGATCTCCAACCAGGAATGATATTAGTTTTATATTACTAGGTATTGATCGCTTAATCAATTAATTAGTGAACAACTAGGGCAACTACTGGGCGAATGAGGATTACATCCTATCTATTCTTTTAACCCCTTATTTATGTAACCGCCGCTATAAATTCTGGATACTTGACTGTGTAATTGCAATAATGATGAGTCACAGTGTTGGAATAAGTACAGTTAAATTTCCGCACTATGTTGTCTACTCGTCCCACATCCATCTTCCTCGAAATATATTTACTTTCATTTTTGATCAGACTTAAGCCAAATAATTAGGTAGGTGGAGGAGAAAGATGGAGCCCTACACGCCTCTCAAATCGGCCTACACATCCAACCAGATAATTGCCTGGCTCAAACACATACGTCTCCCGCCCTCATACACAAAATACATATCCAACCCAACCAGCTTTCCCAAGACATATGAAGCTCTTCAAGCCTTGATGAGATGTCAAATATCTCAATTCACATACGATAATCTCACCGTTCATTACTCGTCCACCCATCTAGTCGATATCAACCCACAGGTCCTTTATGAGAAATTCTTGGGCCCCAGCAGCGCAAACAAACATGGTGGATACTGCATGGAACTGAACATCTTCTTTCATCACATGATCTGTGGACTCGGCTTCCGTGGGTACATTACTGCTGTTCGGAATCGGTCTAGAATAAATGGGGTGCCTGGGGGGGAATTTCGAGGATTGTATGCTGCCTTCTCCTTTCCTTTCTCTGCTGTGCCTTCTTTTTAGAGCATGGGGGTTGAGGGTGTTAATTATAATTTATAATTTGATTTGCTTTTAACACCCTCCTTCCCCCACCCCACCAACCTTTTGTTTCTGAAGTACAATTGAAATCTCCACCTTCTGATGCATAGAAACAGCACTCATATTACAAATATCGTCTATCTACCAACTGGTCAAAAATATTGCATGGATGTCGCCTTCGGCGGCGATGGATCTATAAATCCGTTGCTCATGGATGGATCCGGCCGAGCGGTCCAGAACCTCGGCGCGCAACAGGTCCGGCTGGTGCACGATACAATATCCAAACAAAGGTTTCACGAGCCTAGCAAAAAGCTCTGGATTTACCAGTATCGGAATGGGCCGATGAAAGAATGGAACTCGTTTTATTGTTTTTCGGAGATCGAGTGGTTCCAAGAGGATTTTGAAGTGTTGAATTTGTGGGGAAGTGTGAAACCACCGCATACGCTGAATGTTTGGGCTGTGAGGTTCATCCGAGAGGGGGATGCTGCGAAGTTTGAGGATTGTGAGAGTGATCATTTGGATGTCAAAGGTATAGAGGATAAACTTGATGGGGAGGTTAAGATTGTCGGCAAGGTTATGTTGGTGGATAATGTTATTAAGCTTAATATGGGAGGGAAGACTAGGGTTATCCATGAGTTCGAGACCGAGGAGGGGAGATTGAAGGCTCTTAAGGAGTATTTTGCCATGACCTTTACAGATGAAGAGGCGCAGAGTATTAAGGGCCGTGCAACAGCACTTCAATGATGTCTGTCTATTATAATTGCTACCATGCATAGAGGTAGATACTAATTGGCGATCCGTCGCCGCTCCGGTTTGCAGTGTATCATAGTACCTAGAATTCCGACAATGATCAATTCTCCTATGTTTCCTTCTCCATTTTTACTATAGTAATATTGTAGAAAATCCTAGGTATCATTAGATCCTGATTCGGTTAGCCTTAGACTTGGGATAGTGTCAACTAGGTATAATCTAGATACATATTTATTACTTCTCACTGAGTCAAAGTGCATGGAAACTTATTTTGATGATGTATAAGTAGATGATTAATATTTTACAGAACTACGAATTTAAAGGAGAAGAATTTGAAACTTACTTCCCTTGAGCACTGTGTAACTTAGAAGGGGGAAAAAAAGAAAGAAGAAGAAAAATAAGCAAACAACCGTAAACAATGGATACTACCCGACCATTAAGGTAGGTCGGTACGCAAAAAAAGCCAATTTTCTTTTTTGAAATCCTCATCAACGTTTAATTGGCAATTCTCCATTCAGAGGCCTTCCTGCGCTTCCAGGGTGGTGACAAACGAAATGCTTCCCTCCCGGGATTCAGGAATGTACCCTATGTGCAAGGTTCATCCTGGATCGTGCATGATCTCCCTCGCATGCCTAAACCATGAGTCTATTGGTTCCTGAAGGCTTGCAAGGTACGGCAAGCCATTCAAAGGAAGCGGTGTGGATACCCTACTATCAGAAAACAGGTGGTAAACTATTTGTCGATCAAAGCCAATGTAATGCCTTTGGGCGTGCCACTTTGCCCATCGATGTAACTGTGCCAACAATAGTGTGGTGAGATGAGACTGACCTCGGAGTTATTAGCTTAGTCGTCGTCAGGCATGGGGTTTAATCCTGATAGGTAGAAATAATAAAATTGTCTTGTTCTATCCAGCTTATTTTTGTGATGAATAAGTAGGAGAGATTTTTCTCTCTCACTTTCTGTCTCTCTTCCTTTCTTTCTTTCATTTTTTCCTCCTTTTTTTTTTTTTCTTTAAAAAAAAAAAGAAACGAAAAAAGGAAAAAAAAAAAGAAAAAGAAGGACAATGGGTGAGACTAGAGCTGAGGATGAAAAACCTACAAATAAATTGACAGAGGAAGAGTTAAGAATCGAGAAGAACCTTCGCTGGAAGCTCGATACATGGATTCTGCCTTTAGTCTGTCTAACTTTTTTTCTCAATTGTATCGATCGGTATGTATTCACTTCCCCCCTTTAATTTTGCTCGACATCATTGAATTGAGTCATCCAAGAACCAATTATACGGCCGCACGGCTTCAAAATATCCAAGAAGAACTTAATTTGTCGGAGACGCAGTACCAGATAGGCCTATGTCTATATTATATAGGATATATTTTATGTCAAGTTCCATCAAATATATTGTTGAATTATCATGGGCGGCCATCTCTCCACATCGGCATTTGCATTATTGTCTGGGGCTGTGTTACTGGTTGTACAGCTACAGTTCAAGGCTTCGGCGGTATTTTGGCATGTCGAATGTTCCTAGGATTTGCCGGTCAGTGCTTGAAGTTCTTCGAGCTTATTTGCCACGATTTAAAAAGCTGATCAATTGGTCGTGCGGCCATGGCTATGATAGAAGCACCCCTTTATCCTGGAATTATGTTTTATCTCACGGTATGTTTAAGAGAGCCACCGCTCCTGGGGTAATGGACCACACTGACTCCTCTCTTCTCTTTTGGGTGCCTCGAAGAAATGGTATACGAAGGCGGAAATCACCCTTCGCATAAGCATTTATCTATCTGCAGGACTGCTTGCTAATGCTTTTGGTTCCTTGATCGCTGCTGGTATTTCAAGCGGAATGGACGGGCTTCGGGGGCTCTCCGCTTGGCGCTGGCTATATATTCTCGAAGGTATCGGTGAGTACATATATTTTTATTTTTGAGGAGGAAGGTATAAGTTTCTCACGTATGTAATAGTCTCAGTATGCAGCGGAATTTGTATTAATCTCTTTTTGCCAAACTTTCCGCACACATGGAAAGCTCTCTCTCCGGAGATGAGAAAAGTTGGTTAGTATATACCTGTCTGACATATTCAGAGCATGCCTCAATCTAATGAGACACCTGTTAGCCATTCGGCGACTCACCTTG
Source organism: Aspergillus haitiensis (assembly GCA_027569155.1). NCBI lineage: Eukaryota > Fungi > Ascomycota > Eurotiomycetes > Eurotiales > Aspergillaceae > Aspergillus > Aspergillus haitiensis. The sequence continues at coordinate 125,187 of JAPDEO010000017.1, forward strand.
GATGCGTTGGAAGTGGATATTGACCAAACTAGAGATGTGAGCCGGGTAGAAGGGCTAAGGCTTGCATTGGGGGATATCAAGTTATACATCATGGCACTCATCAACATGGGAATTCTCGGTGCAATGGGATTCCAGAATTTCTTCCCCACCCTTACCGCGACATTGGGCTATGGCCATATTGTGTCGCTTCTCCTAGCTGCGCCTCCCTTTGTTTTCGTGGCCATCTACTCAAACATACACAGTTATCTGAGTGACCGCGCGGAGAATCGATTCTGGTACATAATGTATCCTGCACCCATTGCTATCACTGGATTTGTGCTCTTTATGTCTGTCAGTAATTTTGGTGTCAGATACTTTGCGACTTTCCTGATGACATTCGTCTACCCCATGAACAACACGATTAGTGCATGGATAGCCACCTCGATTTCCAGACCAACTGCCAAACGGGCGGCCGCTTACGGGATCATTAGTATGGTGTCTAACACCCCAGGCCTATGGACGCCTTTCACATACCGTGGAAGGGATGCGCCACACTACTGTTTGGGACTCGGTATATGTATAGGACTTGTCAGCATGTCAACGGTCTTGAGTATCTGTCTTCGCATATTACTAGTTCGAGAAAACCGACGCCTTGATAAGCTGACCTTTCATGATGCCCCACTCACCCGGGGGGAGCTGGCGAGACTGGAGAAGACGGCTGAAGCAGAGGGAATTGATCTCGCAGCAGCTAGACGGTTACAGCAAGGCTTCCGATATACATTGTAGTCTAAGGACAAATAGAAGGAAGGGCTCTGAGAAAATACGCCATGCTTCCATTACATAAAAACAGGAATGACTCTTCCACTGTTTTCCAGAAGTTTGTTGTCCAGTTTGGAACAATCTCTCACTATATCTTGAAACTCAACACAAAAAAGAATGCAATTCTAGCACTAGAACCAAGAACTAAATGTAGAGGTGTTCATCGACAAAGGAGGGCTTTTCTTTCTTTTGATTCCCAAATCAGCTTACTGGGTACCTATATAACCAGCCTCAGCATGAGAAATTACTCATCAGAGCGATAACACTAGGTACCTCTAGGTAGGCAAAAAGAAATTATTATTTAATTTTTTTTTTTTTTAATTTTCTTTTTCTTTTTCTATTTCTCTTTCTTCTTTTCTACTCTATACTTGCCGTACTTGATCATCTCTCAGAATACTTACTTACCTTCTCACTTTCCTGCCAACTTACACTCTCACCTGTATCTCCGGGCACCCTATTGAATACTTATCATCTTCATAACCATCAATAACCCCTTAAGCCTACCCTTTGAAAAAAGAACTCTCCAGATCTCCAATTACCCAAATATAAACTCAGAGAAAAAAGGGAAAAGGGAAAAGAGATCTCATCCATCAAAATGCCTATGAACTGGAACGCAGAAGCTGATGCCAAGGTAAAGTACCTTACACATTCACAAAACACTCATGTCTTCCACCTTCTCAGTCCCGTCTCCTTTTTTCCAATAAGAAAAATTATCGTCATGAGCACTAGCCATGTATCTATAATATCCGCCCCATCTATCTATTATGACCATCATTATCCTCACCCATCACTAACTCATGTATGTTGCCGCATATATAGCTCTTCGTCGGGGTCCTTAGCCAACTCAAAGATGCCAATCTAAAACTCGAATATACAAAACTTGCCGAGTATATGGGGCCAGGTATGTGTATCCCCTATGGCTTTAACTGCTTGATTTAAATATTACATCTTGGGGTGAGGGGAATATACACATATCTATGTAAAAAAAAGGAGAAAAAAAAAAAGTTTATGTGGGCGTTAGAAAGCAAATAACAAGAACTATAGAGTGCAATGCAGGCGCCGCCAAGAACCGGATCACCAGGCTCAGACTTAAAGCCGGTGGTGGTGGTGAGGCTGCTGGAGACAAAGACAAAGACAAAGATGATAGCAACATGACCAGTGAGTCGGTTGGATCTGGGGCTGAACCTTCAACTCCCCAAAAGCGGAAACCTGGTCGCCCCCGCGGCAGTAGATCTGCCAAGAAGGCTAAGGTTGAGGAAACTGAGACTGGGAAGCAGGCGGCCACGGCGGAGGACGGGGAGAAGGAGGGAGGTACACAGGGGGATGAGCAGGGAAACGGGGAGGGAAAGGGTGCCGTCAAGGAAGAACAGAAGGATGTTGATGTTGATGTTGATGTAAAGGAGGTTGAAGATGAGGCTTGAGGGATGGTAGGTACTTAGGACATACTCCACACGTACTATTTTGGTACTAGGTATCTACCTGCCCAGGTGATATTTTGTAAGTTGGACGGGTTACTGGATTGCTTGGCCTCGCTGGATGCATAGGGGTGTCTAAATAGCATGATACGAAGGACATAACTGTGTTTTTCATTTACATTGGATTAACTGGGCTGGTTCCTTGGTGAAGCAGGACATATGCGAGATGACTTTTTCTCAATATCAATATGTAAACTTACTTGCCTATTCTATTGCTTGTCTTCTAGAAACCCAATCTCTCCAAGGAAAAGATTTAAAGAGCTATTTCATATCTTTTCTTTAAGTAGACACTTGCTTCCAAGCCCAGAGTAGGAAGAAAAAAAAAGTTTGTAAAGATAAGGCAAGCGGCCCAATCACCATTTATTTGCAAATCACCATCCAACCAACTCCTCAGTTAAGAGGGAGAAGGGGAAAAAAAATAGATGGAGTGATAGCACAAGAATAGAAATGATAAGCAAAGAAAGGAAAAGAAAAGAGCCCTAGAAGCGCTCGCTCCCTCCTCTAGTCTTCATGCTTCCTCGTCATACGCCTGCTCAACAGATTCCAGTGCTTCCTCAGACTCCTCCTGACCCTGCTTCTCATTCGACCCGCCTTTCGCCTTCTTGGGCGTGGCCTTCTTCGCAGAGGCTGCGCGGCGCTTTCGCGGGGTTCCAGGGCTGTCAGTCTTGCGCTTAAAGCTGAACGTAACGGTGTTTTGGCCCTTTCCGGCTTTGCGGTACTTGCTGAGCTGTTCGCAAAGAGCTTTGGGGGTTGGTTTATCTTCCCCGGCTAGGAGATTGAAGGAGGCGGGTGGGTTAGTAGATAGGTAAGTAGGTAAGTAGGTAAACAGGCAAGGAGGTTAAGCTTAAGTGGTAATAAGTAGGGTGGGGATTAGATTTGATGTATGGAAGGAAGGAAGAAGAGAGGTTGGTACTTACGCCATGCTTCAGCCACTTTGTCGAGGTCGATGGAGATGTTCTGGGTTTCGAAGATGGTACGCCAGAGCTTGAGGGGATGTATGGGTTAATATCATATACATTTATAATTTTTTTTTCTTCTTTTTTATTTGAGGGGAAGGGGCAAGTGTTTATTAAGTAACGTACAATGTTTTCGTTTTCCTCTGTCCAACGCATCTTGAGGTTTAGGTTTCTAAAAACAGGGGGGAGTTCTTGGAAGTGGTTTAGAGGAGGTGTATGAAAAGATTTATAAATTGGAAGGACGATATTGGGAGTTGGATGGAGAGAAGATAGAGAGAGTATGAAGGAAGTTTTGGGCGGGAATGACGGAGAAATCCTTTAGTATTTACAGTAAAAAGAGGCTCTGGGTATGTGCTGTTGAGAAGCGGTTGGCTGGGTGAAAGCAGGATAGCAAAGAATATTAGAATATTCACTTGCTTACTGGTAAGCTCTGAGGGAATAATGCACTCTTGGGTTTGACCTTGAAGCAGAGACCTATATGAAAGACATGTGATCTTGTTTCATGTCAATTAAAATGCTGTACAATGTAATTGTATATTTTTGAACAGAAATCATAAAATCTTTTCTTTTTTAAGCTCTCACTCCACTCTTTCTTCACCTCAATTTCTTGAGTCATCTAAAATGTACTATTAATTATTAACAATCCCTTTTCATATCTTGTAATATGCCTTGATTGCCATTCAATCAGCCTCTTTTATACTTCTTCTTTTCCATGCCATGCCATATTCCCAAGCTGATCTATGCCAAAATCGCCTCTAGTGCCACCAGTGCTTCTTCATCCTAATATGGCTTATCTTGATAAGGAGAATGTTATACCGATGTTTAATTATACACAATAGGTATTATGCGGGTCTGGTGCTCATTGTAAGGGAGATCTGTACCATGGCACCTAGATTATTATCTATCCAATGGGTAAATCTGTTTCTACTTCCTCCCTCTATAGGAACAACTAGGCAAGATACCCTACGAAATCCTCCCCATTCAAAAATTACGAATCAAACCTACAAAAAATTCCAAATCAGCCCTAGCACCGCTTGAACACAATCTGTGACCCAACCGAGGATCCCCCCGAGCATTCTGCATTGATATATCATCATTCCTCGGCTGCGCTGACGTGAATGACATAATTAGTACTGATACATTTACACACTGGGTTAGCCTTTTCCACATGAGGTAATCCTATATTTCCCACTTAACCCCCCGCGCCTTTCATCATAGACCCAAATATCATCTCGCTGGGCTTACCCCATAGCGCGACCCACATCAGATCCAGGAAAAGGTCCATCCTCGGCCTCTGAGGACCAGCGCAAGTGCCGTGCCTTTGTTCATAGTGATACTAGATGTTCGCACAGACCCTACCGTGGAGTAAACCAGCCCTGTGGCCAATGGTTGGCCTGAGAAATTCCTGCACATTCGGATCTGGGTCGTCAGCTCTTACCCGATGCTTATGGTTGGGGGGTTTTAGCGCCACTTTGCATGCCTAAACGCTAGCTCGGCCTACTACCGTCGGAAGGGCGGAATTAGAGCTTGGTGAAGCTTCGCTTCCTTGGCTTTCTAACCCAAAAAAAAAAAAAAAAAAGAAAATGCAGGAGAATGGGATAGAGCCTCAAACAATCAAAAGAGATGGAAGGAATGGAGTTTGGATAAAGGTTTTCGCAGACTACTTTTTTTAAAAAAAAAAATATTCAGGCCGACAAGGGAGCTGCGCTTAATCCCCTGACTGGCGAGTTTATTGATCTTGCTAGCGACAATTTGTTTGCTCTAGTGCATTCGGGACTATTCCGCATATGTCCTATACATGTCTATCACTGGAGTCATACATCCAAACATCCATACAACTCGAAATACTGCAGCCCTGTGGGGTAACTCCACTTCGGTAGTCTAGAGGAAACAAAATAAAAAAGAAAAACATTTGAGAAGTGGAAGAAAAGGGATAGATCTCGGGTGATTATACCACCCTTTAGGCAGGGATCGTAAGTATAAAGTCGATCAACTCCCCACGCTGAACCAGGTTACCTTTTTCTCCTCAAGAGTTCCGGGATAGTCAGCGTTAATATACAAAATGAAGCGCTTTGGCACTCTTAATTCCTTCTTTTGCACCCTTCTAGCAGGTGGCCTCTGCGCTTCCGCAGAATCAACATGGCCCGTCCAGACCTTCAAAAGCACTTCAATTGAAGCCCCCTACCTCAATGTTACCAAGAACGGCAAAACCGAACTTGGGTTTCTTTTCTTTGGGCCCTCTTGGGATAACTCTAGCTTCCCTGCTATATACTCGGATGATGGGCAGCTTGTCTGGCAAGGTGAATTGGGCACCACATTTGCATACCAGCCACAAACGCTAAATGGCGAACCTGTCCTGACATATTGGCACGGAACCAACGAGAAGGGATTCGGATTTGGACATATCAGCATCCTGAACTCGTCTTACCAGGAAGTCCACCGGTTGACACTGGCAAGCACCGAAGAACACCCCTTTGTCACTATCGAGGACCCGAAGACTTTCCCCTCCTACATTGATATCCACGAGAGTCACATCACCGACCAGGACACTATGCTAGTGACTGCGGTCAACATCACCCAGATGGATTTAACGTCGGTTGGTGGCCCTAAAGATGGCTATGTGCAGGACGGCCTTGTCTATGAGATTGATATCAAAACAAATGAAGTCCTCTTCCGCTGGAGTGCCGTCGAACATCTTGATCAAGTGCCTCTCTCCTACAATGTCCTTGACCTTAATGGCAAGGGAGTCAACAAGACCGAGCCATACGAGTACCCCCATCTCAACTCCATTGCTAAATATGGTGATGACTATCTTATTTCCTCGCGTTACATGTGTAGTCTTATAATGCTCGATAAGAATGGCGACGTCAAGTGGCTTCTACACGTAAGTAAAAGAAAACCAACAATCGCGAAGCCCCCTCCAAAAAGAAAAAAAAAAAATTCCCCAACACCCAATCTACTATGCCTTTAACAACCTCCCCTCCCTCTCTCAAAATCAATTTCTAAACAAAAGAAAAAATTACAGGGCCAAAAAGGCGGCGACTTCACCCTCGGAGATGGAACAAGCTTCTGCTTCCAACACTACGCCCGCATCCAATCCCAAACAGAAGATAACATTATCCTTCACATGCACAACAACGAAAATGCCGACACCAGCGCCCACACCACCTACACCACCGGACTCACCCTAAACCTCGACATGAAGACCAAGAGGGTCTCCCTCGTCGGCAAAACCTGGGACAGTGAGGATCCCATCTTCGCCACCTCCCAGGGCAGCTACCAGAGCCTGACAAACGGCCACTTCCTCGCGGGCCACGGATCTGTCCCTAAGATTGAGGAGTACGATGAGAACGGCGCTCTCGTCATGCGTGCCCGCTTCGGATTCGACTATGTCACCTCGTCTTATCGCGCCTTCCGCTCGCGGTGGGTGGGACGCCCACGGACCACTCCGAGCGTGGTTGCGTGTTCCCCCGCCGTGCAGGGCAATGGCAATGGCAATGGGGTGGTGGTCGAGGTTTACGTGAGCTGGAACGGTGCCACTGATGTACAGGAGTGGAAGGTTCTCGCTGGTGCTCATGAGCATGGACTGAAGCCTGTGGAAGTGGCGCCCAAGAATGGCTTTGAGACTAAGGTGTTGTTGGTTGGGGATGATGTGAAGAGGGTCATGGTGCAGGCTGTTGGTGGTGTTGGGCACGGAACCAGGAGCGAAATAGTCACTGTTGAGACGGTTGCTAATTATATAAATGGCGAAAAGGTCACTGACCCCTGATGCCTGATGATAATGTCAATGATGACGATGATGATGGGTTTTAGAAATTTTCTTCTTGTCATATATATTGTTTCCTATCTTTAATGCAAATACGTAGGCTCAAAGTCACCTTTTTTTTTTTTTCAGTATTATTTCTTGGATGATAAAGTTAAAACATAATAAAGCTGAACCATGAGGACGAGAAGACACACAGCCAGATACTTGTGCCAAAAATGGCCAGCCGGTGTAGATATGGATTATATGTCTAATTTATAGACTCATGGTATACGTATATGTAGGTATTATGTATTAGTTACTTGATCCTTGACTGTTTAGTAGTCCAACTCTTATATGACAACCCATGCTTATTATACTAGGGACTTTTCATCTCAATTAATGCCACAACCCCTTTTGTCCGTTTATTATCCCAGCGGTGGTCTTATTAGAAGCGAACATCCCTCTTTAAGCTTCCATTATGTATAAATTCAGCAAAACCCATAGGCAAAAGAGAACGGGGGGAAAAAAAAGAGGCAAATGTAATGGCATATATACATTACATTGTTCAAAGAAGTATAAAGTAGAATGTCCGACTCTGTATTGTACAGTAGATGCATACATACAAATATGCTAATGGAGGAGATCAATGGGAAAGAGAAGAAAAAGAAAGAGAAGATTCGAACATAAGAAAAAAGGTGATAGGGTATTTAAAGCGCGTGCCATCAGAAACCAGTAGAGAGATAGAAACAAAAGGAAGAAAAAAAGAAAAGAGAAAAAAAAAAATAAGAAATAGGATTAATCATCGAGGAAGCAACAGCCCTTGCGGTAATAAATGCATAAAATCCAGGGACGTAGAAGAATGTGGTAGGAGATTTTCTTCACCATTTTATTTGATGCTCTTTTAGAGCTTCGAGCTGGGCGTGATTGCATTTCGGCGTTGTGTACGCATCGAAACATCTGCGTCGCTCGCAGAGTCTTGACTTCCTGCAGTCTCAAAGAGTTTTCGACCAACAGTATCCGACATGGTTAGCACGCGGGAGGAAACAGTAGCTCCATCTCGGCGATTTTTACTAGATTAATTTCAAGTTAGTTTGCCATTCGCTTTTCAAAGTAATTGAATGCAGAGTCTAAAGTTCAAGATTAAACTTACCCCTCACGGCGAGACTGCGCAATTAATTCCATAAACTCCCACAGTCTTCCACGAGGTAGGATCTTGCCGGATTCCGGATCGCGTTCTGGAGTCCATTCGCGGGCAAGCTTCACTCTGGAGGGGACGCGAGCCTCCTTGCTCTTTGCAACAAGAATAATGCCTTCCTCGGCAAATCGCTCGTATGAATTTTTCAGAGTTTCCTTGTTGACGGCTTCGAAGTACGAAAGGTCGCCCTGATGGTATAAGGTTTTCCCGAGCTAGTTATGGATGTTAGGATGAGGATATTGTATGTGTGGAAGAACTCCAGAGCTTACCAATTGAGCGTTGTTCTGTGCCTTGGCCAGGTCAATCCAGATGTCCTTTGATCCATTCAGAGGCGGCGTGAGCCCGAGAAGAGATACGGTCCCGAGCCAAGCTGCTTCAATAAACGGCCAGATCAGGAAGCAGTAGAAATCGTAATTCTCTCGTCCACATTCGCGCTCCACCTGACTCAACTCGACATAGAGTGGTGAGCCCGACTGCTCACGTGTGACGGTGATTACTTGGTCCTTTTCTAATCCACGTAGCGTGTTCTCCAGGTTGGTCGTCAATCCATCCGGTGGGAAGATGAATTCCCCACGGAAAAGCTGGTGATGGTTAGCGATGAAAAGGGAGAGGTGGAGGACCGACATACCTGGGACAGGAAGGAGACCTGATGGAGGAGATCACCATAGGAGATCCGCTGATGTGTGGGGCCACCACCTTGCTTGACTTTGGTGTACATGGCAGCTGACACGAGAGCCTCTGTAATAAACAGGTGAATTGTCATGTTGCGATAGAAAGAAAGTTGGAAGCGATCGACAGCGTAAAAGGTAGGTTCAACCAGGCCTGAAACTTCGCCCACAATTTGAGGTCCCAAAACCTCAAGGGCGCGGTCAACAACCACTTCGGTTGGATATCGATAAAAGTGAGCGACGCGACCCCCCTTAGCCCGAACACGATCGCAAAGCCATTCAACTCGTCGTACCAGCTCGGCTTTTCCAACTCCTCGTCCACGGAGGGTTAGAAGAACCGTTCCGACCAGAGCGGTAGGCATCATCACAGACACATCATTAATATCGGAGAGCACCCTATATCCAAGAGCTCTCAACACGCGGCCTCTCTCTGTATAGCTTAGCTGAAGATCAGGTTTTAGTTGAAGCTGGCCTGGCAGTCGGGATAATTGCTGGGCAAGGAACTCTCTAAGACTCCATGGCTCGTGGAATCGAACATCTACACGCCCGAGTTTCAGCGAGAGCACGGATGATGATGAGAGTAGATCTGCAAGGTTTTCTTTGCGCTTAGGCTGGCCCAGAAGTTCGCTGATATAGGACTCAGTCTCGATGACTTTGTCGTACTGCGTACTAACAGGGCATATGATAGTATCTTCAACGCGACCAGATAGAACACTGTCAACGATAAAGCTGAGAATTCCGAACTTGGGCGATAATAGTTTCCCGGTCCTTGACCGACCTCCTTCAATGAAACATTCGAAGTTATAACCTTGCTGTAGGATAGTGTCGATATATGCCTGAACAACTGTATGGTAGAGGGGATCATTTCCAAAGCTCCGTCTAATCCACATTGCACCTGGATAGAGTTAGTCAAAAAGCAGAAGAAACGAGAAGGGAGCAAGGGAGAAACAGACCTGCATGTTGTAGGAAGGGACCCAGAAGTGGAATGTTTAAGTTGTCACCCGCCACCACAACGGGCAGGGCTATACCCAGACGGTAACAAATGATCTGGAGAGATACATAGTCCACATGGGACTTATGACAAGGCAGAAATACGATCGACTGCTTCTTTTTCGTCGCTTCTTCTGCAACGGCCCTCAACCGCAATACCTCTTCGCTCGACACATGAATTCCTGTTGAAAAGCATCTCTTCTTAATACCCACGAATATAGATCAACAATGCCAAAAAAATATAAAGAAAAGGCTCGAAATTACCTTGGTGATATGCCCGCGTGAGAAGCTGGGTACACAAGTAATATGCACCTCGGATAAACCTCTTGCTCTCCATTTTACAAATCATATTGTCCAACATTGTATCAACAACCTCTTTCAGATTGTTCTGGATTTCATTCCTACGCTGGTTGCGATCCCTCGCAAATGGTCCCGTCTTGATTTCGAGAAGCCCTTCCTTCTCCTCCACGGCTAGTCGTGACTCTGCAAGCTCCTTAACCTTGCCTTGTAAGATGGGACTCGCGAGGATGAGGGTCTTGATTCGCTCCGTAAAGCCGGAGTAGTATATGGGCTGTCCGACGACCTCATCGTAGGCTCGCCAACCCGTTCCCGACATCATGTACATGCTCACCTCTCGCAGAAAATCGAAGGGGTTTTCGCGAAAGCGTGCCATATTGTGGACGAGATTGCGTTCAGTAATCTGTCCATCCTGAGGTTCTGGACCGCCGGTATATCCACTCGGATGAATGGTAACTTGATCTCCAACGATTTCGAGATCCGGGGCCGACTGGCCTACTGGGGTCTTTGCCGACGGCATCTCGTCTCAGGGCCCGACAGAGGGAGCGAGAGAGAGAGAGATGGAGAGCAATAGAGAGATGGGGAGGGAGGAAAGGCGGCGGCGTGAGTATGAATCAAGGGCGATGGAGGATAGGCACCTGGATCAAGAAGGAAGAGCTGCGAACAGGTCAAGGGCCATTGAGAGGGAGACGACAAAATATCATGACATAGTATTAATTTAAAACCTACTACTATGAGCGCGCGCGCTAACACGATAGGCCCCTCATGAGCAAGCAGCTAAAATCCCAACAAAATACATGCGGCCCCCCGGATTCCCCGAACCTCGGATAGTCGGGTGCGCCTCACGTGATGCTCAGAGCACTGGCAGGTTTTAATTACAGGTACTGACAGGAACCAATATTACCAGGCCTCGCCTCAGCTGGGATCATTTCAACGCTGCAGTCACAGGCACGCGACTGGCTGAAGAGGGGAGGGGGAACTATATATATAAGAAAAAATTACAAAACACCTGACCCGCACATTGGCACCTCACATCAAAATGATCTGAAGATACGGATGAATTTGGACCCTTTTTTGACAGCTGCCAAACCTCCTTAGCGCATGGCTTCCCCGAGTCCCAGTTGGTGAACAAACGTCTGCCCTTTCTGTGCCCCGCAGCCAGCCGAAGGTTTCTCCAAAACCAACATCGCAGAGTAGCCCCAAGATGTTTTGCAGGCTCAGGCAGTTCTCTGGTAAGCATGCCACTCTAACCGTGGTTTCAATTGAGTAACTTCGATACCATTCCCCCAACAATCTGTTTATTCCTAAGAGGTAGCTACTTTCTAACCCCAGCCTATCTTTTATCCTCACAGCTGCCTCCTCGGCCCTCCTCAGGTCCCCCGCAGCCTTCACCTCCGCGTCTATCCGCCATTATTCCTTCCAAGTCTTCCGCGATGTTCCTCCTCTCCGAACTCTGCGTCGAGAGCTCCTGCTATCGAAGAGAACTGTCGGCCTGGTTCCCACCATGGGAGCCCTGCACGAGGGCCATCTCTCGTTGATTCGACAAGCTGCCGCCGAGAACACTGATGTCTTTGTTAGTATCTTCGTCAACCCAACTCAATTCGGCGTCAATGAGGATCTCTCAAGTTATCCACGCACATGGGACTCTGATGTCGAGAAGCTGGAACGACTCAACGATGAGCTAGCGCAATCAGGGAGCTCGACGGGACGCATCACAGCTATTTTGGCACCCACCTCCAAGACTATGTACCCCACACTGCCACCATCTTCAGAAATCGACGGCGATGGTTCATTCGTCACAATTACCCCAATTGCTAGAAAATTAGAAGGTGCCTCGCGTCCTGTCTTCTTCAGGGGGGTAGCAACGGTCTGCATGAAGTTGTTCAACATTGTTAACGCCGACCGTGTGTATTTTGGCCAGAAGGATGTGCAACAGACGGTAGTAATTAAGCGAATGGTCAAAGATTTCCACATTGACACAGAAGTCAAAATCGGGGGCACAATGCGCGAAACAGATGGGCTGGCTATGAGTTCGAGAAATGTATACTTGGGCGCGAGGCGGCGTGCTGTTGGTTTGGCTCTATTTAGAGCTCTAACTGCGGCAGAAAATACTTACCTCTCCGGTAAATTCGATCGGCGTGATATCCTCGATGCTGCTAATGCTGTTGCACGGGAGACTCTGGCTGAGCAGCAATCTTTGTCCCCCTCAGAGCGGGCCTTGTTTGAAGTCGATTACATCTCTCTCGCAGATCCGGACACTCTTGATGAAGTAGAGATGGTGGATGCATCAAAGGGCGCCATTCTAAGTGGTGCGATCAAAATGCTTCCCCTTGAGGACACCAATGTTGGGGAAGACTGCGGCCTTGGGGGTGGAAAAGTCCCTGTTCGCTTGATTGATAACTTGATACTGAAGCCTCAAAATTAATGAAATCGAGGCCCTAGCCTTGGCTGAATGTGGATTCCAGCTGAAAGGCCGGTTACTATATTCCAACACATATATAGATAAACCATAGCCTCGCCCTGTTACATAGCCACCACCTATCATATCTCAAACAAATTAAAATAATATGTAAATTAATATCCAAAGATTGCCATACCCTAAACATAATTGCACCTGCTTCGATGCCTTCTTATATCTCAGACTTGCAATAAACTGCCTTTCCAAAATAGGAAAATAGGGCAAATGATGAGGGCTCGGAAGCCAAGTCGGCCCGGTAAAATTTCCCTCTCCAGAATCAAGTTTAGAAAAAGTCTCCCGCCCATCAGCCATTTAACCAGGGCTCATTCCATCAGCCTCAAAGTTATTCGCTGTTACTTTTCCGATTGAAAAGTAATTTAAGAGGAATATCTACCATGGCGGACGATGGAATGCTCCTAAACTTTTCCCTCGGGACCGATATTATCAAACCCGAGCCGAAAATCAAAGGAGGTACCTGGCGCGACCGATTAAGCGTCAAGAAAATCGCTCAGTACAAAGCCCAGAATCCGAAAAGGAATGACGGCGAGTCTGGCGAACGGACCGGTCCGTACAATCCCAATCGTATTCAAGTATCTGGATCGCGCCCATCGAAGAGACTGAGAACGGACGGCGGGTTCGAGCCATCGGATCATGGCAATCATCGCCAACACGAAAAACAACAGCATTCACATCCACAGCACCCACGCCAGGTTGTCTCTTCCCTATTTTCTAAAAATCCACGACCACAGAATGCAGAGCATATCAAGGTGACACATGATGGGGAGGAAGGAGAGGCAGATGGTGAAAATGCGAAGCCGACCAATGCACCGTTGATTGACGGTCTAGATACATTCACGAATCTTGGACTATCGCCGAGCCTTGCTGCACATCTACTCACAAAACTCGAGTTGAAGGCCCCCACGGCGATCCAGAAGGCGTCCATTTCACAGCTGCTCAAGGAGGAGACGGATGCTTTTATTCAGGCAGAGACAGGTTCCGGAAAGACGTTAGCGTATTTACTCCCGCTTGTGCAGAGGATAATGGCCCTCTCGAAGACGAAAAACGAGGGCGACGCTAAAGGCGAACCGAATGTGCAGCGGGATAGTGGTCTTTTTGCGATCATATTAGCACCAACACGAGAGCTGTGTAAGCAGATTTCAGTAGTCTTAGAGGGATTGCTGCGTTGCGCGCATTGGATTGTGGCAGGGACAGTCATTGGAGGAGAAAAGAAGAAATCGGAAAAGGCAAGGTTAAGGAAAGGATTGAACATTCTTGTTGCAACACCGGGTCGTTTGGCGGATCATCTCGAGAATACACAGGCGTTAGACGTGAGCAACGTCCGATGGTTAGTTCTAGATGAAGGTGATAGGTTGATGGAGCTGGGATTCGAACAAGAACTACAGGGGATTATCAGCAAACTCGACGCAAGGCAACGCCCGAGTCGCATTCCCGGTGTTCCGGCAAAAAGAGCAACTATCCTCTGTTCTGCAACACTGAAAATGAATGTTCAAAAGCTTGGAGAGATCAGCTTGAAAGATGCAGTCCATATCAAAGCCGACCCGGATGATGAGGACGGAGATTCGAAAAATACCAATAAGGACGAAGATGAGGCCTTCAAAGTGCCCGCCCAGCTCAAGCAGTCTTACGCCATTGTGGCAGCCAAGCTCCGACTTGTATCTCTCACTGCTTATCTGAAGCGAACCTTCATGAGGAAAGGGTCCGTGATGAAAGCTATCGTTTTCGTTTCGTGTGCAGATTCGGTTAACTTCCACTTTGAGGTCTTTTCACGAAAACTACAGAATAAAGAAGATGAGGAGAAAGATGAGGAGAAAAGTGAAACTAGCGATGCTGAAGATACAGAAAAGGATACCCAGGTCTCTCCCACCGGAACGATTGCCCCCGCCACTGCTTTTTCAAACCCCTCCAACGCTGTCACCCTATACAAACTACACGGATCCCTCCCACAACATGTCCGAACCTCGACACTTTCTTCATTTGCTCGTAATAAAGAGCCTTCTGTCATGATCTGTACCGATGTCGCATCCCGAGGTTTGGATTTACCGAACGTCGATTTGGTTATTGAATATGACCCAGCTTTCAGCGCCGACGAGCATTTGCACCGAATTGGTCGTACAGCGCGTCTCGGCAGGGATGGCCGAGCCCTCATCTTCCTCCTTCCCGGTTGTGAAGAGAATTATGTCGATATCCTCAAACGAAGTTATCGCGATGGCGGAAAGGCACTCTCTCGCCTAACCGCTGACGATATGTTGAAGCGTGGATTTGGGGGTAACGTAGAGTCTCATAATAAGGATTGGGACGACAAGGCCACCGAGTGGCAGTTGGAGCTAGAGCGTTGGGCACTTGATAATCCAGAATATCTTGAAATGGCTCGACGTGCCTATCAATCCCATATCCGAGCCTACGCTACCCATGTAGCGAATGAGCGAAACATGTTCAACATTAAAGAACTTCATCTTGGACATCTTGCTAAAAGTTTCGCTCTACGCGACCGCCCTGGAAAGATCAACGTGCCTGGTCTTCGACCTGGCAAGGAAGATAGCAAGAGGGACTTCAAGGCCGAGAGGAAATCGGCCTCCGGAAAGAAGAGGAAGGCCCCTTCAGGTGGCCGAGGCGGCGACGACGACGATATACCTGGCGCAATGGATCCAACAGCGGCAGCCCAAAAAATGAGAGCCAAGATGAGGGAACACATGTCTGGGGCAAGCGAATTCAATCTTGCTTAAGCGTGTTGAGTGATCACTCCTCCCCTGTCTTTGTTTCTTTTCTTTCCATTATTTTCTCTTTTTTCCCTCTTTCTGTAAATAGCATTCGATGAACTCAATAGATATCCCACAATGAGATCTTTCCATCTTTCGAGCCAGCAACTAGCCAGTGGGTATTCTGCACCCTCTGACTTCGTTGGCGCTGGACATGAGCGAGTGAAAAATCCCGTTTCGTAACCTGAACCTCACGGCTACTATTCTGGCTGTTCTCCCCCTGTCCAGGTGGCGACTGCGACGTCGTGGTAATGGGAGCTGTAGTAGCAGTAGAAGGAGAAGAAGACGAAAAGACCTCTGCAAACGCAACTGAGTAACACCCCTCCTTATGCCATTTCAACACTGCCAACTCCTTCATCGTCTTGCACGAGTAAACCCGCACTCTTGAATCCCATCCCGCCGTAGCAAAGATCTTCCCATCTGAGCGAATTCGCAGCCCCTGCTGCCCAGCATGTTTCGTATTGACACTTTTCGACGGCTTTTCCTCCACCACATGACGCAACAAGTCCATCTCAAGCCGAGGAATCGGATGCTTGACCAGCATCGCATCAGCAGACGAAGAAACAAAGTAATCGGCCTCCGGGAATACATCAATAGAAAGCACAGGCTGTGTATGTGGACGACAAGCGTAAAGTTTCTCCCACTTCCAAGAGCTCCCATGTCCCCCTCGCGTTGATTTCCCCTTTACTTCCCCTCCTTCTCTCAAACTTCCTCCTTCAACAAGTGCATCCCGACACCCAAAGACCATCACATGGCCATCTTCGTACGCAGCTGCCACATATAATTCATCAGATTTTGTGGATGATCGGGATAAATGAGCTGCCATGACCATTCCAGTTTTCACAACCGTATCAGCTGGGATTGTGCAGATTCTTCGCTCCTGTGGTAGGTGGAAAAGATCAATAGCACCGGAATCTAAAGCGTTGGGGACCGCAATCAGGACCGAGGACGGGGGTACGCTGGTGCTCTCTGTTTTCAAGTCCTGGGCAGCGTCACGATCATTATTATTAATGCTACTATTGCTATCACTGGAAGCACCAGCAGCAGTAGCAGCACCAAGATCACCCTCTCTGACATTAGAAGTCGATGGTGGCACATGAAGAAAAAGCATAGAAAACGCGCAAAAATTCAACGCATTCACCATAAGCGAATGTACAAGCCAGGGTTGGCTGAGTACAGCTGTGGCCTTGGCGGAAGATACATCGTTCTCTACATTCATGCTCTGGCCTATGTCCACTGGAAGGGTTTTCTGCAGAAACTCTTCATCTTGAGTGCGAAATCTCCACACGCGTAGTTTATGGTCTCTTCCATGTCTGATGAGAAAAAAAGACATGAGAAATTAATGTTAAAACAACCATTCATCGTTTATGTATGCGAAAGAAAGAAAGAGACGGAGAAAGAGACAAAAGACATACGTATATATTTCAGTCACCCCCAACCCAAGACTAAATCCCTTAACTTCGAGGATGGCTCCTTCGTGGGCTTTCCATACCGCTACGGGCCGTTTAAAGATTAAATCCCACACGACAATCCAGCCGTCAGCATCACCTGAGACGAGTCGAAGGTTCTGGTTGAAAATTTGGAGGGCGTGGATTGGGACAGCATGTCCGCGCAAGATGTAAGTTGGTGTTGCTGGGGGTTGTTGGGGCTGGGCGGACGGTGCCACACTCATTATTTAGTGGGTGTTGGTGGTGACAAGAGTTAAAAATTGATGTATAACGGATGGGAAATTGCTTAGTGTGGGCCTATTTCTGTAGTTTTTAAATATTTTCAAAGCTCTTCCTTTTGTGTGACGCTCCTAGTGATGGACCTGATCTCTGAGAAAATGGTTTGAGATGGAAAGGAATGAAAAGTGAAAGAAAATGGATTTAGAAGTTGGAAGTCTTGGCGTTCTCATTCCCCTCGACCACTACCTTAGCAGAATGTACGTATCAAGCTATGTGTGTATGTACGGTATATAATGGAAGATGTCTGAATTTTCTCTAGATAATTTGAGAAAATGTAAGAAAGATATATTGAATTTTTACAGTCGCCCAAAATAAAATGTTTTACGCCTGGTGATAGTACAAGACGCTCAAAATATACAAAGCCAAAGTTATACAATGTCCCACCCGTGGTGAGACAAAGCGATCTAATAATCCTGGTGCGAGTGATTTTCTGTAGTAAAATCAGAGAATACCACGGGGTGGTTAATATCTCCAACTTCTAGACCTGTCTGTGTATAATCCTCTTCTGAATCGAGGAACTGACCGTCATCCAATAATGAAGTTGAATCAAAGGGAGCAGGGACGAGTTGGTCTTCGCGAGGAAAATCCTCCCAACCCCATATTCTTTGAAGCTCGTGCTTGATTTGGTCAACTCGCCAACCTATTTCCTTCTTTAATTTGTCAAGAGTTTCAAGTACCTCCTGCTGAGCTTCCTTTGTTGTTAAGCACTCAGCAGCAATAGCAAGGAATCGAACGGACAAGGTCGCAATCCCACTAGATACATGTCCAGATTGGATTAGTGAGTACTCCAACCAGTAAGCGATTGCAGGAAACTCATACCGGTCCCTTATGTTTGCCACAATGCCACAGATATCAAATGCATGGCACTCGCGCAGGTGCTGCATCTTCGGAGTAAATTCCGACTCTATCGGGTTTGTTTTAGTGAGGAGGATTCGGGTGACATGGTAAAATAGTTGTGCAATTGTTGCGCAATGCGTGATAAGCCTTGTCCAAAAGAAAGGTTAGCTACCAAGGCTAGCTTCTGTTTAGGGATCTAAGAAATACCCACCATATCTGGGGGAAGGGAGATTTAGAGGAGCTCTGCCAAGATGGTAAATAAGTCACGGGCATCATGGACCGTGGAATAGCAGCAATCCACTGATCACACCAATTAGCGCACTTAGTCCACTCTTGATAGCTTTCATTTATCACCGATTCACTCGCGTCCTCGCGCAACTCTTGCATTTTTGCTAGAGTGGAACGAAGATTTGAAACCTTGGAGCACAAGAATATTATGCGATGAATCCACGTCTCTTCATTTCCTGCAATATAAGAAGCAGGCTCACCAAAATTCAAATCAACGCCCCATGTATCAGGGTCACAGGTCAATTGCCACCCAACTTGCAGACAGCCTAGCAGCTCTAGTACGATATTGAGCCAGAAACATGCCCCGCCAAGGCCCCTTGTCCTCGAGTCCCAACGATATTCTTCAATCAACGCCCGACATTTTCTAGCATGATGCATGCTATGAAATGACATAGAAGACATCATTTCGTAGATATCCAGAATAATCGCGGTTGTCGCACATAGAGTAGGGTCATGTTGCGGGTCCTGTAGGGTTTCAAGAAGCACATGTGTGCTCACATTATAAAAATACAAGCCTTTCTCGCGTCCATACAAAGGATCACCAGGTGAAGCTGCTCCGCATGCGAAACATGCATTGAGAAGCATAGGCTCCTCAAGGGCATATAACGGAATCTCTTGAGTAAACTTGGATCGGTTAGGTCAATCTCCAGTAAAAAAGTTGGATAATTAATCAGGCTTACGTATTTCACACCGTTTAATGCGTCCATCCACGGCCCAACATTATCAATGAAGACTCTCATAAGTTGGATCTGATCCGGATCCTTGAGATAGTTATTTCTATTGGAGCCATAATTTGCTGATTTGAAAGATGAGGGTGGGTATCTTTCATCCACAGGGTATGAATTTAATGCTATCGGTACCGAGCTATTAGTAGGGCCATTCAGGCTTCTGGCTAGAGGCTCCCTTGGTCTTAATGCATTTGAAATGGCCGGTGTAATTCCTAACTGCGAATAGGTTTGAATATTCCTAAAAGAATCACTTTCCAAGGCAATCTGCAACTTTGGGGAGGAATATTTCTCAATCCCGCCCACGTACTCAGAAGCTATACGTCTCGAATCGTCCTGAAATGACACCGCAGAGCCTGGAGGACGCGTGATATAATGAGGTGGCGCAACTATTTGGGTATCTATGAAATTTAGACGAATTCCCCATCGGCACACTCTATCTGATTTTCGACAATTCTGGCATCGGTGCAAAGTTTCGTCGCATTTGAGATGACGTTCTCGGCATGTGAGGCAGCCCGTACGAACGCGTTTCGACTTTTTGACAGTTGTATCACTTTCCCGGTCAATATCATTCGGTGTGCGCGATATGCTTAAAGGGGTGCGCCTGGAGGCAACAACATCCCCATCATCAGCTAGACTAGCATCCTGGATGCCTATCTCAACCGGATGCTGTTTATTGCTGTCTGACAAGGCAACCCGATTTGTTGGAGATTTTGACGTCGATGTTGGAGCATCATTTCCCTTGGCAAGATAATCCATATCAATCCAAACCTCGATAATTTAAAGCCTTCTGTCACATAAGGCGCAACTCTATTAGTACTTCCGACGATCACCAATCCTGACAACACGATTAATTCTCAGATAGCTCCGCGCAAAATCATAGTTACAAGCTCTGAGACCCAAGAACAATGAATGGTGAACAACGACTTGCGGGGGACAACACAGAGTATGCTTCTTGATATATTTAGTGTAACGCAACCAGGGCTGGGAATCTCGCAAAGAAGTCCCAGTTGACCTGACCCTGCTAATTTGTAGTTAGATTATAAAATCCACAACAACACAATGAAGTAGGTTGAGCATGCTGAAGTCGAGAGTCTGTATCATACCATTTTCAAGAAAAGCAAAAATAAAAAGGCCTATGTCAAGGAGCGCCTTTGCATTTCAAAATGATTAAAGTTATTAAAGTTGTTGGAATTCAACTTCGGCAAAGGCCGGGTGGGGCGTAAAGAAAAAGCCCCGCCCAATTAGGTAATAGATGCTAGGCCTGATAAGGCAATGCTTGCTTAAGAGGTATTTAAGGATGACGTATGAAGTATACATGTACAATGTCTAGAGCAACGTAACGATAGGATGAATTTACAAGATTACAATCAGAGGGGGAAGGCGCAGAGGGCATGGAAAAAACTTTTAGTATTGTTGACCTAAAAAAGACATTTTTTAAGGTGCCCCATAATTCATGGTCACATCAAATTGGCAAAAAGAACCAAACCTTCACTTAAATACTTGAGCCTTAAGATTTGCTTCCTAGCCGAGGTAGGCGAAGCCCAATATGCAATAAGAGCATCAGGCCTGCCCAAAATGCAGCGGAGAGAAAAGTCATGCGAAGGGCTGCTGCATAAGCTCCAACTACTACGGGCCTGTTAGCGGGTCCTTATCTTAGGTACGTGATTGGGAGACGAAATAATCATACCTTGGTGTTTGTGTACTGGATCTAGCGTCGCGATAGCGTGGACTGACTTGCGTACAAGTTGAATCACAGTGTCTTTGTCAGGGCCTGTTACCATGGCCTCCAGCTGGTACACTAGGGTATTCTGAAAGATCCAGCTACTAGTCGCTACGCCCATCACCGACCCTAGGTTACGGAATAGCCCTAGTGTTGTGGTAGCCACAGCTTGTTCATCTTGCTCGCTTGTAGCGAGGACAGATACCATCAAGGTTGGGAAGGAGAAACCTTGGCCAAGACTCGATAGAGATACACAAACCATGGCAATGATGTCAGGGGTATCTATACCTATGGTAGCCGCAGCACAGCCGCCGATCAAAAGGAAAATATCACCCAATATGACGGTTGGTTTGAGGCGCTTTGTCCAAGTGATTAAAAACCCAGTTGCAACACTAGAAACGGTCACCGCTACTGTGGCAGAAACCAGCCTGAGACCTGACTCGGTCGGACTAGCTAGTTTGACGGCCTGAAAATACAATGGCGCATTGAATATCATGGTGTTGACCGAAATGGAGCCAAAGAAGTTTCCGAAGACCAGGGCTGCGCGAGGGTTTTTTGATAGCAGAGATATTGGCATGACTGCCCTTTCCACCCGTCGTTCATATGGCACAAATATCATTGCCAAAACGAACGCTAGGACCAAAGATGAAATGACAAGGGGGTGAGACCAACTAAAGACATTACCACCCAGATTGAGCCCCATTATCAATGCGGTGACTCCCAAGACCAGTAAAGCAGAGCCCACAAGGTCAATACTTTTGATAAGCTGGGCAAGAGTCTTTCGTTCCGAGCCCGCCTGCTTCAAGCCCAGGTCGGCCGGGACCGTCCAAGCTGCCACTAGATAGTAAATGAAAATAAAAGGCAGTTGCACGAGAAACGCACCTCGCCACCCCACCTGATCGCAAAGGAAACCTCCGAACGCGAGTCCAAGGCAACCACCGAGACCAAGAAATAGGTTAATGTACGACTGGTAGACGCCGCGATACTCAATCCGAACCAAATCGCTAGACAAGATCATGCCCATTGAAAAGACGCCTCCAGCACCGAGTCCACAGAAGGCGCGGGCGGCAATAAAACTTCCGATACTCTGAGCCGCTGCACACCATGCGGTAGTGATGAAGAACGTAGCTATAGAGAAAAGGTATACTGGTTTCCTGCCAAACGTATCTGATACGCGTCCAAAGAGAGGGAGAAAAGCGGTCGATGTCAACAAAAAGGCGGTTGAAAGCCAAGATGCCGAGTTTGACGAATGGAAATACGAAGTAATAACAGGGTGGCTTGACGCCATTAAGGTCGAGTCAAAAAATCCAATTACATATCCCAATAATACGCCACTAAAGATGAGCCAGAATCGCACGGGAGAGACGTTGATGAATCGAGAGGCGTAGTCGTCCCGAGAACCAGCAGTTTCTGCATCTTGTAATTTTTTGTTCGTCGCCGAATTCGAGAGAACTCTTTCGAGATTTGGGTCTACCTCCAACCCCTGAGGAATGGAATTTACCCGAGAAAGCAGTGCGGCATCCTCTTCATCGGCAAATGCGGTCGACAAGGTTGAATCTGTACGATCATCGAGCGATGTTGCGGAGCTAGTTCCACCGGAATATACTGGGTGGCTGAATTCATCTCTCAACAAGGGGGTCGATTCGGTAACGTGCGAGCGCGAGGACTGCGTGGGGGGACATCCATCTACTTGAGGATGTGAAACAGTCATGACCAAACGAAGAAAGAAAGTCCCTTCTTTCAACCCAGATTTAATTGATTATGCCTGATTGATATGGTCAAATATGGGAAGCCACAGATTCCAGAGAGCTTAGGAGATAAAACAGAGTCGAATGAAGAAGTAACCTAAGGGGGGGGGGGTGGATTCAACAAGAAAAATTTTTTAAAAGTCGTGAGAGGGAAAGAGAAAAAGACTGTCAAGCTGCAGATATGACTCGGCTTTGCAGATTGAAGGAAGGAAATTCCATGAACTTCTGACCAGTGCAAAGGGCGCTAATGCACGCTATACTTTGTAATCGATGAAATGGTCCAATGAGGTCTAGTTTTTTCGAGGGTTTTTCAGGATCCGTCGTTTTCCCGGCTCTTACTGTATACAGGCATTAGTGTCCAGCACCTTAACTCTTCTCTTCTTTGATGCTTTTTGTTCCCTATTCTTTATAATCAACTTTGATGTTTAGGGGAGTGTGAGGGGGAATAGTAACAGGAAAAGGAGATGAGGTGGGGCAAAAAAAAAAAAAAAAAAGTAAATAACGCCTTCAATCTCCACAATTGCCGAATATCAAAGCCTATCGTCTACTGTACCCCTCTATCCCGCGATCCACTCTTCCCTCGGGTGCTCTTGGGGTAGTTATCCGGATATACCCACTCGAAGTAGGTGTGACTCAACCCACTACGAGGCACCTACCGAAATACTAACCTCCATCTCTTTTCACCTATCCTTTTCTTAACTGGCTCTAAGATTCGGAGTCCCTGATCATCGTCGCCTTCATGTTTTTCCTTACCTCCTTGCGGTCACATTGTCCCAAGGCACCAACCTACCGCGAGAATTACAAGCAAGGGGCTCATCCCTCAGGTAACTGGCTCTTGTATTCACGATCGGACGCTGTGAAGTTGAAAAAGGAAACACTACACTCAGCCTCAAACTAACCAAAGCGAGCCTTTCTGATTGTGAACCCATAAGGCTACCCAGACACTAACTAAACACCATCCTCCCAGGGAAAGAAATTCCCGTGACGATTTCATAGTATCTATTGATTTTGAGCCTCAGGATTATTTTATATATTAATAGAAATAAAATACGTCACATAGTGCCCTTGTTAGAAAATAAGCGGTGCAAACATATCAAAAATTTATGTTTTCTTCGATTTTGCCAGGGTGCTGACCGAATCGCCAAAATCGTAAATTGTTGATTAAAGCTCCCCTTTCTGTGACCAAAATCCACCAATGTTCCTCAGAAAATTTCTCTGAGATGCTCATTCATCCTCATTGAAACTTTCTTTCTCGAAACCTGTATATTGTATTAACCCACATTTAGCAGGGTGTGTAGTAATGTGACAAGCGGAAGTATCGCGGTTAACGTATGTAATTGTCTCTCCATCAGGTATTTACGCAAGCGCGGTCCGCTTGGTGAGGGGTTGCTTTTATCTTATCGGGCGACAAATTACCTTTTTGGAGGGGTTAAGTATTATTCATACGTGGATGGAAACCACTCCCAATAAGAGGAAATAAGCGATAGAAAAGATAATTTAGGAAGCATTATTGTCTATGATAATGTGGAACTTGATATTATTATTAGCTCCGATAGTTCCTTGTCGCTCCAAGTTTGATCTCTCAAGAATTATTGCGGGGAAGAGCTGAAAATCTATCTTCAGTGGCGGTAAGAAATCCGTATCCGACGGTCGGTCGAAGCATGACTTTTCCGATAGGCAATCGAAGCTCGAAGCGCCGGGTGGCGGTCGATAAGGAATGGAAGAGTGGCTCACTATCGCGGTCCCAGTGATAATTATAATACACTGTCTACCGCGCTTGCTCTGTGTTCTTTTTTTTTTTATTCCTTTCCTTTTCTTTTATACTATAATCTCTGCTCCTTTCGTCACGTTGATTGTATATACCCATTTAGAATTTTATTGTATTTTCGCTCTTCTAATTTCCATCTATCTACCTGCCTTCCCACCCACAATGCGCGCCCCTCTTCGAATCGCTGTCCTAGAATGCGACACCCCGCCAGAAAACAGCAATGCAAAGTACGGTGGCTACCATGGTGTATTCTCAAAACTTCTTCGCGAAAGCGCCCAAGCCCTCGAACTGCCCTCGAAGCTTGATCCTGAGTCAGGACTGGATATCTCCCGATGGGATGTCGTCACGGCTCAGGAATATCCCCAGCTGGAAAATGTGGATGCGATTTTGTTGACTGGGTCAAGTAAGTTTAAACATACACTCTACTACCTTTTCCTTTCCTTTCGCTTTATAGGTTTTATCACTTGTGTGTATATATGTTCATATATATTTATATATCCTGTTATTGATTGTATATGCTTATATCTCTATTATTAGAACACAATTCGTTCGAAGACCATCCATGGATCTTAAAGCTCGTCGAGTTCACAAGAAAAGCCATTGAGGATTCTCGCGTCAAGGTTCTCGGGATATGTTTCGGACACCAGATTATCGGTCGTGCGCTGGGTTCAAAAGTCGGTCGGAATAATGGCCGCTGGGAGATCGCCGTCTCTGACGTTGATCTAACAGAGCAAGGAAAGGAGTTGTTTGGGAAGGACAAGTTGGTGAGTACTGATCCTTTACTATCATCTTTATATGTATAAATATAGTCCCAGTCACCATGGAAGTACGATGGTCAAGGTTCTTAATTTTTCTAATTTAATATATTTTCTGTTGATTGCTGACATTTGCTTGATACTTAGCGCATTCAACAAATGCATCAAGATATTGTCTTCGCCTGCCCCCCGAATACCGTTGTCTTGGGAAGCTCACCGGTGTGTGCCATACAGGGAATGTATCGACCAGGACGTTTTATCACGGTTCAAGGCCATCCCGAGTTTAGAGAGGATATTGTTTCGGAAGTTGTCACATTGCGGGCCCAGGGTGGCGTCTTCTCGAAGGATCAGGCAGAGGATGCCTTAAGTCGTGCGGGTAAACCTCATGATGGTGTTGCGATCGGTGCAACCTTTTTGAAGTTCCTCCTTGAGTAGACGGGGTAAGTTTAACTTAAACCACCTACACACAAATATATCCCCTTCTTCTATTCTCGCCTCGGGTGGCTAGAGGTTGAGACGAATAGATTTATATGACTGCTAGAAAGATATGAACTATATATATATACAAAAACATAGCAAGATTAATCATGCAGGATCTTCCTGAGACTTTAGGGTAGAATCTAATCTTATTTGCAGACAATTGATCTCTAGCCATGATGGGTATAAATTACCTTAGTGCTAGTTGCGAAAATATATATAAAAGAATATAACAAATACAATAACCCATACATGCAATCAAGCCCAAATGCTAAACGCCTACCTTAGTAATACTGACATGAGAGTTTTAAGATAGAGTGCAGGGAAAAGAAAGAAAGAGACCAAGTCAAGGATGATATAGCCCAAGCCCACTAAAACACACACATAAAATCAACCCGACGCACTAGGATCCTCACGCTCCAAGAATGTAGGATCCATATCCACCCTCCGTTCAAATTTCGTCCACCAATCACGAAAAGTTTTCAAAGGCACAACATCCTGGCCTTTATTCGAGGGGTCCTCAGAGGCAAAGCTTGCCAGAAAATTGAAAGCATTCCCAATAATCCTCTGCGCCAACACCTTAGTCGTGATGCCCTTTTGCTGTCGAACCACCTGCAACTCCATCGAATTACCACCACCACTGCCCGCTGCCTTTTCCGCCTCGAGGGCGGCAAGTTGCGGCGCAACGGCCTGAACGGATTCAATGGAGATGCCCAGCGTCACCATCGGTCGATTGGGGTTCCCTGCGGAATTGATATCGAGCATGTCATCTTCGTCTTGCGCCTCGGTGCGTCGCGGAGGTCGCACATTGATGATGGAGGAGGGTTTTTCGTTTGCGAGCGCGCCGATAAAGCGGAACTCTGTGTCCGGGTATTGGATGTAGATTGCGGCGGCGGTGTCTTGGGGGAGGACGGTGCCCGGGAGGAAGAATACGACGATATCGGTGAAGGAGGGGCTATAGGGGAAGGTGAAGGCGAATTTGGTGGCTTGGCCATTGGGTTGTGTATCGACGGCTACGATGTCTGTGAGACATGGTCTACCTGGGATAATGACCGAGAACATAGCGAAGAGAGAGAGAGAGAGAGAGAGAGAGAGAGAAGAAGGGGGAAGGAGGGAGAAAGTGAGGGGAGGTCGGTAACGTCGGAGATAGTTAGATGATGGTATTGGAGGGTAGGTAAATAAGTAATGACGAATTAGAATAACAAGAATCGGACATAGATAGAACTAGTGTATATGAGGGAGCTAATATATTATATATTATCCAGAATAAGTAAAGAGATGAGAGACAAAGACACACACTAGCTAGGTGTGTTTTTCCTCCGCAAGAATTCCTGGAGATTCTAGACTTCGACGATGGAACCTCAAAGAAAAAAAAGCCGTTGCTTAGGTCGGTGACGAAATCATGCGTATTGCCCTTATCGATAAGGGTTTGACAGCTTCCTTGTCTGGTTCTTGGCTCTATTCCCCTATGCTTTTGATTTCGATTCATTTTATTTATTTATTTATTTATTTATTTTTTTAAAAAAAAAAATAAAGGAACAAGAAAAACTTGAAAAGATCATCGGTTCTACTGGTTTATCACATATATACAAGAAAATATATATGTTTGTTTGTAACATCAAGAAAATAAAGCTAAATCAGAGATGGCTGCTTGTTTCTTCCACCCCTCCATGTTTTTTTTCCCCCTGTGGGTAAGTTTGATGGTCTTTATCCATTTAAATATATTTAAACTAATATCTAGGATCTTGATATGGGTCTTATAGACGCATCTTCCACTATCCGAAAACATGATGAAAGTTTTTGCAGCAGCGTTATTCACAATCCGACATATGAGCCTGTATTATGATTCTTCACATCCTGATCCCTTTTTGGGAGCAAGTCATTAGACATCAAATTGGGCATGAATGTGTCTACAAGAACATCTGCGCTTACTCTTCGTATGAATTTCTGCTGCTTTTGGTTGATTATAATGGATATCCCAATGGCGATGCGGCCGCACATTGAGTCTGCAGCCTTGCAGCCTTGCAGGAACACGTAGCTCTTACCCCTCTTTTCTCAGGCTAATGAACAGTGTTTTCCCTTATCCTGCCTTTTAAAAAAATGCTTTCCACCTCAAACTGGCTCCAGCTTCTTTCCAAAACCATGGGCTTGTGATTCCCAGTTTACTTGTTCTATCCTATCCATGCTTGACCCACCATGGCTTCCCTGACGCACGACGACTACACAGTCGCGTGGATATGCGCCTTACCACTGGAGGTGGCAGCAGCCCGCGTCATGCTGAACAAGATCCACAGCCCCTTGCCTCAGCCCTCCACCGATCCAAATGCTTACGAACTTGGCGAATTAAACGGCCACTGTATTGTCATTGCCTGCCTACCCTCCGGCGTATATGGAACAATCTCTGCCGCAACCATTGTATCTCGCATGCGTACAACATTTCCCCAGCTTCAATATGGACTGATGGTCGGAATTGGAGGTGGTGTTCCAGGTCAAAACAATGATATTCGGCTCGGCGATGTTGTGGTCAGCAAACCGGTTGGAAAGTATAATGGGGTGATACAGTATGATTATGGCAAAATAGTTCAAGGTGGGATATTCGAGCCAACAGGAAACTTAAATAAGCCACCACAAAGTCTTTTAACACAGATAAGTCAACTTGAAGCAAAACAAATGACGGGGGCACAGGATAATATTTTAAAAATAGTGTGGGATGCATTGAAACAAAACCCTAATATGAAAGAAAGATTTTCACCTCCAGAACAATATACAGACTCTTTGTTTCATTCTTCCTACCACCATGCCAATAAGGAAGATACCTGTGAAAAGTGTGATAAACAACAATTAATTAAACGACAACCCCGTGATAGCAGAGCACCTTTTATCCACTATGGATTGATTGCATCAGGAAATCAGGTGATGAAGGACTCTGAAGCACGAGACCGTCTTGGGCAACAGTATGGAATACTATGCTTTGAGATGGAGGCAGCCGGTCTTATGGACGAGCTTCCGACGCTTGTGATTCGAGGGATATGCGACTACTGTGACTCCCATAAGCAAAAGCAATGGCAAGGATACGCAGCCCTGACAGCGGCTGCATATGCAAAGGTGCTATTGTCAAATATCCTTGTCCAACAAATCGGCCGTGTTATACCCCGCACCAGTACGACTTCCTCCATTTCTGATTGGAAATGACTCAATATAACTGACCTATGAAAGCAGCTACACAAAGTACTATGGGAATAGCTACTCAAGGTAATGATTCTATGAATCACCCTTGCCTGCAAGCCCTACAATGCCCTGAGCCATTTTTCATTAAAAACAAGTTAAAAGCAAGCAAGGATAAATTCCTGTTTGAGGCCATTAAATGGATTTCTGATGACCCGCAATATTGCCGTTGGCTTAATGAAGACAAGATCCGCCTCCTTTGGATTCGGGGTGGTGCGGGCAAAGGAAAGACCATGATGTCTATTGGTCTTATTGAGCTACTCTCAGAGGATAGCACTTCACTTATCACCTACTTTTTCTGCCAAGATGCCGATTACCAGCTCAACACAATTGAAGCAATCATGAAGGGACTGATATGGCAATTAATCTGGCAACGAAATGAGTTATTAAAGATTCTACAACGCCATTGGGATGAAACTTACTCGCGCTTCAAAGAAAAGATTTCTTGGGAATCACTTTGGTATATCTTTCTAGAAATGCTGGAACACTGCAAGCACCAAAAAGTGTATGTAGTGGTAGATGCTCTTGATGAGTGTCAGTACAAGGGTATGGCAGAGTTTTTAAGGCTCATCATTCGAACAGGTCTTAATTATAACAGCATTAGATGGCTGTTGACAAGTCGACCTTTGGACAGTGCTGATCAGGAACTATTAAACACATATGAGCAGGCTGGGATTAGATTGGAGCTAAAATCTAATCATCTTGATGAAGCTATTAAAATATATGTTGCTCATAAAGTTACTGAACTCTTTTCTCAGCGCCGTTTTGGACTGGAAACGCAGCAGAAAATCCAGTCTGAACTTCTAAAAAAGGCAGAAGGGACATTCCTGTGGGTTAGTTTGGCATGTAAGAGCCTGGAGGGGGTTCTTAAACAACTTCCGCGAGATGAAATTCTATTAGCAGTTCGAGACTTACCACCTGGACTGCACTCTTTTTATGAGCGCATGTTTTGCCAGATAATCCAAGGGGAACCGCTGCTTGTAAAGGGCAGCCTGAGGCTTCTTAAGGTGATGATGCTTGTATATCGACCTCTAAATGAGGCAGAAGTTGATAGTGTGACAGGCTTTTCTGAGATGGGGCTAGGAAGTGAACTGATAGTGGATCGATGTGCGTCATTTATCCGGTTGCGAGGAGCTGATATTGAATTTGTGCATCAATCATCCCGAGACTTTTTGGCTGAGCTATCTACACTAAGGGCCTTGGCGGCCCCCTCAATACTCAACTTTTATGAACAGTACAACCATGAAGAGATTGCATTAGGTTGCCTGTCATATATGTCAGCAGTACTTAAGGTTAACCTCATCAACTTACCGTTACCAAGTTCAACTAGACCAGCAGTGATAGAGGTAGCAGGTGGAAAGCATGCAGTTTTATGGAAGTTGAACTATGCAGCTACCTTATGGGCGGAGCATCTTGAAGCTGCAAAACACACCAGGCTTTCACAAAGTGTGCTAAGTGATCGGGGCCAAGTCATAAGTTTCCTGCGTATGAAACTATTAGAGTGGCTGGAATGTCTAAGCTTGCTTAGCCAGCTCCCGCGCGCCATCAAGGCATTACAGATACTTGTTAATATTTGTAAAGTGAGTTTTTTTCTATCCTGAGATCTGGATTTGCGGGAGCTAAGAAGATTTTAGAATAATACTTTATTACAGAGTACAGTGTCTGATGCTTCACGCTGTTTGCTACGCCATTATCAAACTATATTAGCTTGGCCACTCCAGCTTTATAGCTCTGTGATTATTTTCAGCCCTGAGAGAAGTCTAGTCAGAACAGAATACAATATAAAGAAAGTTGAAAAGTGGTTTAAAGAAGTTCCACGGGCAGAACAAACATGGCAATCACTAATCCAGACTCTGGCTGGCCATACAAACCCAGTGTTGGCAGTGGCATTCTCCCCAGATGGCAAGCAGATCGCTTCAGGATCAGATGATAAAACCATCAAGCTATGGGATGCCGGCACTGGCAACCATCAAAAGACTCTAGCTGGTCACACAGGTCCAGTATGGACAGTGGCATTCTCTCCAGATGGCAGGCAGATTGCTTCAGGATCATATGATAAAACTATCAAGCTATGGGATGCCGGCACTGGCGACCATCAAAAGACTCTGGCTGGCCATACATACTCAGTAATAACAGTGGCATTCTCTCCAGATGGCAAGCAGATTGCTTCAGGATCAGATGATAAAACTATCAAGCTATGGGATGCCGGCACTGGTGACCATCAAAAGACTCTGGCTGGCCATACAGACTTGTTGATGACAGTAGCATTCTCCCCAGATGGCAGGCAGATTGCTTCAGGATCAGATGATAAAACCATCAGGCTATGGGATGCCGGCACTGGCAACCATCTAATGACTCTGGCTGGCCATACAGACTGGGTGAGGACAGTGACATTCTCCCCAGATGGCAGGCAGATTGCTTCAGGATCAGATGATAAAACCATCAGGCTATTGGATGCCGGCACTGGCAACCATCTAAAGACTCTGGCTGGCCATACATACTGGGTGAGGACAGTGACATTCTCCCCAGATGGCAGGCAGATTGCTTCAGGATCATATGATAAAACCATTAAGATATGGGATACCGGCACTGGCAACCATCTAAAGACTCTGGCTGGTCACACAGGTCCAGTATGGACAGTGGCATTCTCCCCAGATGGCAGGCAGATTGCTTCAGGATCAAGTGATCACACTATCAAGCTATGGGATGCCGGCACTGGCGACCATATAAAGACACTGGCTGGCCACGCAGACTGGGTGAGGACAGTGGCATTCTCCCCAGATGGCAAGCAGTTTGCTTCAGGATCATATGATCTTACTATCAAGCTATGGGATGCCGGCACTGGCAACCATCAAAAGACTCTAGCTGGCCATACAGACTTGTTGATGACAGTAGCATTCTCTCCAGATGGCAAGCACATTGCTTCAGGATCATATGATAAAACTATCAAGCTATGGGATACCGGCACTGGCGACCATCAAAAAACTCTGGCTGGCCATACAGACTCAGTAACAACAGTGGCATTCTCTCCAGATGGCAAGCACATTGCTTCAGGATCAGGTGATCATACTACCAAGCTATGGGATGCTGGCACTGGCAACCATCTAATGACTCTGGCTGGCCATACAGACTGGGTGAGGACAGTGACATTCTCCCCAGATGGCAGGCAGATTGCTTCAGGATCAGATGATAAAACCATCAGGCTATGGGATGCCGGCACTGGCAACCATCTAAAGACTCTGGCTGGCCATACAAACTGGGTGAGGATAGTGGTATTCTCTCCAGATGGCAAGCAGATTGCTTCAGGATCACATGATAAAACCATTAAGATATGGGATGCCGGCACTGGCGACCATCCTAAGTCTCTTCTTAGGAGGGGTGCTCTTAAAAAGTTCGGTAAATGGCGACACGAAATCCCGCGTCATGAAATCCAAACCCCAGCTCCGGTCACAAAGTTAAACTTCTCATCAGATGGTAACTTCCTCCTCACAAACCTTGGGCCCCTTAAAGTCGGTAGCAAGGAGATCAAGGGTGGCCTTTCTCTTGTAGGTGACTGGATATGGTACGGGTTGGTACCAATATTGCGGATCCTGCCAGACTCTAAACCATCCTGCTTTGCTGTCCGAGACGATTGTATTGTTGTAGGTTTCCAAGATGGTCGAGTTTTATGCCTTCATTTTCATTGTCAAATATTGGACCAGGTGACTCGTGTTTCATGACGAAGCATGAAAACGTTTTCTGGTCCTGGTGGAGCTTCAAGGATTTTGAAGAGTGCGCCGAACTCTCTCTCTCTCTATATTTTCAATGCCAAGTGGATAGATATAGCGTTATATTTACGAACTCACCCACCAAAAAACTTACACCCATATGTAATTCCACATACATTACGTAGGCTTCCATTGTTCCTTATTAATAACCTATTGCGAAGGGCTCTCGTCCGGTTTCAGCACGGTTCTATCCTAGTTCAATTGCGCGCCAACTCAACTAAGTAACGTAACCTGATATCGATTTAATCACAGCCGTGGCGCCGAGAAAGAGTACCAAGAAGTTGCAACCCATAATAAAGCCGCACTTACAAGACAAGACATTGTACACTCTCCATAAGGTATATCCCTATTATTCTCTTAAAGACTCCTCACCTCACAGGGTTAACTAACTCGTCTAGCCCAACTACCAAGTCAAATCACCGACAAGGGCGTCGAAAAAAAATCGGGGGACCTGCCCACCGCTGCTGACAGGACAGGGGAACGAACTACTTGTGTTGGACGAAGTCCTTGGTACAGCCAGCCAGCCTAAACTTGAGTCAGTTGGGAGTCAATCCCTCGTGGGCGGAGGTGTCAATAGGGTGGGTAAAGGTAGGTAGCTACCTAGGGCTAATTAAGTTAATTCCCTACCTACGATGTAAAGTGTCGTCTTGAGGGCTTAGTGTACTACTTACTACCTGCGTACCTTATCTAGGGCAGAGAAAAGTTTCAGGGCAGGATATCTAGGGTACCTAGGAGGTAGGATAGAAGGGGATAAGAGGTATCTTAGGAAAGACCCGTATAGCTTTAGTAGCTGTAGCTGTAGCTGTAGCTGTAAAGCACCGGCTTGGCTAATAACTAACTGACTGACTGCTTGAAACAGGCTACTAATAATGCGTGAGCTACTTAACAACCACTAGGTACTATGTTTACCTCGATGTTGTGACGAGGGGTCAGGAGACACCAACAGATATACATCTGGAAATGTAGATGTTGTTGTTTTTATTTTTATTTTTATTTTTTTTTACTTTCTTTTGGAGACATTATCCTAAAATTTGCTATCCTATATATATATATAGGTAGTCCGCTTATTATTCAATTTATACCGGCGCCGGTCAGTGATGGTACATACCTAGTACTTAGCGAAAACATGGATGGTTAGCTAAAGCTCAGTTTATCATAATAAACAGAGACAAGAAGCGCTATCACTAAAATAATAACGGCACTAAGGAGTGGTAAACCCCTTTGCCGCCATTGAATCTTGCTTTCTACTTTCCTGAGCCTTTCTGCCGCTTGCAGGGTCGTTGAATCATCGAGCCCAAGAGCCTTCTGTCGCCTCTCAAGCACGAGTTGGTAGCTGTCCTTTGCTTCCGCGTATTGGCCTTGCCGTTCCTGCACAGTCCCCAAGGCATAAATCACTTGGAGCGTAGAGGGGTGGTCAATTCCTAGCTGTTCTTGGAACCCTTTGCTTGCCTGGAGGTAGGATTTGTGTGCGGTATGCAAGTTGCCCCAATTTGCATACAAGTCGCCTTCGTCGGCGAGAACCCGTAGCACCGAGATATGGCCAGGTCCGACGGTATTCACCAGGCCCCATAATGCGTTGGTGTACATTTCTGCAGCCTTGCGATGTTTTCTTTGTTTTAGCAAAAGCTTTCCGAGATCGTGTCTGACCAGCTGCGCTGACCAGTGCTGATCCCCCGGCAGGGCGCTAAACTTAGATATAATGTCAACATACAAGGCCTCGGCTTGTTCGAGTTTGCCCTGTTCTCGGTAAGAATTTGCCAGTCCATGCATTGCGCGCAGTGAATCAACCTTGTCTCCACCAATAACCTTGGTATAGCCTTCGACGCTTTGCGCATACATCTTCTCCGCCTCTGCCAGTTCGCCTTGTTTCAGATAGAGGTTTCCCAAGTTTTTCAGAGATTCCAGGGTATTGATATGGTTCATTCCTTGCGTGTCTTTACGACCGGTAAAGGATTCCTGATACATATTCTCTGCTTCGTTCAATCGGCCTTGCTCCAGGTATATATTCCCCAGACCATTGATGGTGCCCAAAGTATCAGTGTGCTCGCGACCAATAGCTTTCTCGCGACCCTCAAGCGCACGAAGAAGCATGGCTTCGCCCTCGCGCAACTTCCCTTGATCCAGATATAGATTGCCAAGGTTATTCACGATGTCGAGCGTGTCTGTATGATGGGGGCCAAGGGTGACTTCACGGGCCGCGAGTACACGCTGGTAAAGGTCCTTTGCGAGCTCGAACTTACCCTCAACGCGGTATATGATTCCCAAATTCTGGTATACATTTAGAGTGAGGTGATGTTCCGCGCCGAGGACTTTAAGTCGGTAGTCCAGGACCTGCTGGTACATCTGTTTAGCCTCTGCTAGTTTATTTTGGTCCGCGTAGACGTTCCCAAGGTTCAACACTACTCTGACAGTTGATGGGTGGTCAGCGCCTAGTGTTCTCTGGCGGCTTTCGCGGACTCTCATGTAAAGCTCCTCCGCTTGTTGTAGTTTGCCCTGGGTTCTGTAGAGGATTGCGAGGTTGTTAGCCGACGCTAGAGTGTTAATGTGGTCTGCGCCTAGCAGGGACTCCCGACCACGCAAGGCTAGCTGGAACATCTGGTTTGATTCACTGATCCTTCCTTGATCTTGATATAGAATTCCAAGCATGTGGACTGAGAAGAGTAATGTCTTGCTGGCTTTGACACTATCCCAGCGGGGTTGAAATAGTTGTAGAAGGTGATTCGCGTGTGGCATAAGTCGATGTTGTACAGTCCAGTAGAGCCTCTCGGTGTTCATGGGAATGCAGTTTCCGACTGCTGCAAGGGCGATATTTTGTACCTCGTCCAGCACCTGACTTGTTTCGTATATATGTTCAATACCATTCTGGCACCAGTCCTGGATGACCGGGTGGATGGAATAGTTGCCCTGAACGGGATGTGCCTGGACCATGGAAAAGTCAACTAGGATTTGCATAATCGTGGAGAAGTTGATCTCGTCGGATACTACCTCCTTAAACCAAGGTGGGATATCTGAGATGGATACAGCACTCGACAGCAATTCGTACCAGATGTCCCGGTTACTGAAGCAGGACAGAAGAAGCAATAGTCGGGCAGCCCTCCGGTTCTGCGCGAGGATCTCGCGGTAGGAGACTGTCCAGGTAGTGAGCATATCTCCGTTGAAATAGTCGCTCCTCGGCTCTGCTTTCGACATGAGACTGCGCCACGAAACCTCGTAATGCTGTAGGTACTTGGCAAAGCCCATTCCAGTGCGGCTGATGAAAGATCCTGTGATGACAATTGCAAGGGGTAAGCCATCGAGCCGAGCAAGGAGTTTTGTAATGTGCGGGTCGATGGTGGAGGAGGAGCTTCTTTCCTCGTGTATCTCCTCTGTCACCCTCGCCCCCGAACATAACATCAGAAGTTGGTTGGCTGCTGACATTTCAAGTTTGTACAATGGGCAAGGGGATCCAATCTCTGCCCACTGTGGGTGCCGGGTGGTCAGAATGATTGAACCGTGGTCCGCGGATGGGAAGAACTTGCGAATATCAAACCTACTGCTGTTTTCCTGATCAGAAGCAGACGCGTTTTGTTCGACGTTATCAAAAATCAAGAGCCAGCCCGAGTTTTGCTCTATCGCCAGCCAAGCTAGCATCTGTTTTGCCATGCTCTCGTAGTCCTCTTCGGTCCCTGGAGTGATGCTCATTAATTCGAGGCTGGCCAGCTTCAGCGCAAACCCTGCGAGTGACTGAACCAAGTGTTCTTGGTCCTTTGCATTCAGCCAGAAGGTTGCCGTATACGTATCCTTATGTGCTCGAGCATATTGAATGGCGAGTTGGGTTTTCCCAATTCCTCCCATTCCATGGATTATGGCAACCTTTCTTAGCGTAGAGACTTCTGGTGCAAGCATGTTCCACAGTTGTAACATCTCACTCTCTCGGCCTATAAAACAGGATGTAATTGGGAGATCGCGGATATCAAGGCTCACTCGGAACTTTTCTTTTCATAGACGTGAGTATAGTCTTACAAAGGAAACCCTTCCCCAACCCCCCAAAAGGACACTTCTCAAGCGTGGAGCATTACATACCTCGCTGGAAAATATCTGCTGCCTTGTCGGTTTTCTTGATCATGTCAACAGGCATCACCGAGAGAAGAGCCTTTGCGTATGCTGCTGCGGTGGCTGCGCTGTATCCTTGCCATTGCTTGTTCTTGTGAGAGTCTGCGTAGTCACTGATGCCCCGGATGACAAGACATGGGAAGTTGTCCATTAGCCCTGCAGCCTCCATCTCAAAACACACAACTCCAAGCTCATCTGCGAGCCGATCGCGAGTGATTCCATGCTTCATGACTTGGTTTCCAGATGCAATCACCCCGTAGTGGACATTGGGGTGATATGTCGCCCGTGGATGTCGTCTCACTCGACGCTGTTTATCACAGCTATCACAAGTGCCCTTCTCATCGGGATGGTCGTACTCAGCCTCATATAAGTAGTCCTCGTGTGTCCCTGGGTACAGAAAGCCTCCTATCTGCTCGAATCGCGCCATCCTGTCGTGAAGGTAGCTTGGGATCAAGTCCGGCCGCAACATGGTCTCTGTTTCGAGACTCGCAATCCCCGTTAAGAGGACTGTTGGCGGCTTGTTCAACATGCCACTCCGCTCGAAGAAACCCCCCTGAATAGTTTTTCCGTAGTCATACTGTACAACTCCGCCATGTCTCTCCGTTGGCTTACTCACAACAACGTCTCCAAGCCGGATGTCCAGGTCCCTTCCGGGAACGCCGCCTCCAATACCCACCATCAAGCCGAAGCGAATGGACGGAAACGTGGACAGCATCTGTGTAGCAACTACCGCGGCGGAGGTAGTCCCATACACCCCGCTTGGCAGGCAGGCAATAACGATGTTATGCCCCGATATCTCTCCAAGGGCGTAGGTGTTGGTGTCAGTAGCTGGAGTTGGGAGTTTTGGGTGTTCCACGTCCAGCATGATTCTGGCAGCGGCCATCTCCACGGGCAAGGCACATATCCACCCAACCGTATAATCATCGGGGGATAGGCTACCCGACCCGGGGGGGCCTTGATGTGGCCCAGTGTGGTTCGCCATGCGTTGCTCGATGTCGAGGAGCGAGCCTATCTAAGTGGCGACAGGAAGGTGGCTGGAGGAAAGAAGAGCGACGAAGATACACCATCAGCTTGCCAAGGCGCCAAAGGCTGAAGATCCCAGGTCGCATTACAATGATATCCAATAGCAAATCTAGTTTCAAAGCAACAGTCTGCCATTCACTCGACCTATCAAATTACTAAACGATGCTTACCTGAGGAAATCCATGAACCTTTGTTACCCTCCATTTATTGGAAAAACATCAAGATTTAGCAAGAGTGTTTCAACACGAGGCCAGATCTATCCTGTTAGCCACGCGGAGATTCTGGAAAATACTTATACAAGCTTGTGCTATGCTAAGAAGTTAATTCATCATCTATGACGAAGCAAGGAAGGAGTATTCTGTCGACACAATGGCTTGATAAGCGAGGCTTTCACGAGTGATGAAGACGCTGTTCACGATTGTTCGGTATAGATGACAAGATACTGTAGCCCACTGGGACTTTCCTGTGGCAGTGTGTGGGCGGGTGGGGGACAAAATCAAAAAGAAGAGCAAAAGAACATCACTGGCTAGATGGGAGGATAAAAAGCAAATAGTCAAGGGCCAGACTCTTTTCAGCCACCCCCATTTATAGATTTTTAATCCATGATGAGATCGATGGAGAACAGGAGAAGAAGGCCGAAAGGCAATCGGAGACCAGGTATTGGTTACTTTTTAGCTGTGCCTCATTTTCCGGAATAGGTCATACCTGCACAGCCTCTTGTCAAACAATCTCATGGAGTGTAAGGCTGAAGAAATTTTTCTAGTTAGTAGCCTTTCTTGTCTTTGACATTGATAGGCATTAATGCAGGCAATACGAGAACCTGCGCCATCTCACAGAAAGGGGCGGCGAGTGAGGAAGAGGAAATCCATCAACACATAAATAATAATATAAGTAAGTAAAAAAGAGAAGCGCACTGTGGTTGCTGCATAAAAGCCCGCTGACTCGACTGGATCGCTTTTTTATATTCATGACATTCAAAATGGTCCCATCACTTTCTTCTTTTATAAATACAGCCTGTTTGTGTACTGCTCCTATATTATAACAGCAATGATTCGAACAAATCAAGCTACCTATTACCTGTATTTTTTGCTCCTCGGGGCTGCCCCAATCTTCGCCTCCACTCAAAATCCTCGCGCCCCCGACAGCAAACCAGTGGACCGAGTAGGATGGGTCTCGGACCAAAACACCAGAAGCACATCCGGTATCATGTGGAGCTGTTTCTCGGTTTTCCTGATTTGCTCCTGGAGGTGTATGCATCTGAATGTACCCAGTGTCCAGGAGAGTGAGGCTGAATGGCACACACTGCTGGGAGGATGGCTGCCCTACTGGCCCAGTTCGCTTCTAGTGACACTCTGGATGCGAAAGATCAAGTGGACGTTGGTCATGGCCATTGCCCCAGAGCTAGGAGTGGCCATGTCCTTGAGACAGCATTTGGAAGCGAGAAATGTTTGCAAGAAGTTTGAAGGAATGGGCTTCAGCATGGCCCATGCCTTCTTAGCCAATATGGGGGGATTCGTGATGGCTGTCCCGAGGGAAGGGGGAACACTCGAATATTTTCCTTTACGGGCGCCTAGAAACTTTGGTAAGTCCATATCAAGTATATTTACAAACAAATACAACCTTAGAGAAGAAAGAAAGAAAGAAAAGAAAAAAGAAAAT
This sequence comes from Aspergillus haitiensis, assembly GCA_027569155.1. NCBI lineage: Eukaryota > Fungi > Ascomycota > Eurotiomycetes > Eurotiales > Aspergillaceae > Aspergillus > Aspergillus haitiensis. The sequence goes on from JAPDEO010000017.1 coordinate 164,360, forward strand.
ACCACTCCGGACTGAGGCTAATTACAGTCCTAGACCAGCTCCGTCAATTAGATCTATTTCCTGCGACGTCGAAATCACAAACGCAAGGGCGTTGTCTCCCGGTCATAACCACTGAAGACATTCTAGACCGATCCAAATCGGATGCAATTTCGAAAGTCCTCGCACTCATCCAGTGTGGTTGGCTGATCACACAGAGTATTGCCCGGACATGGGAGGGTCTTCCTCTCACCGAGTTGGAGCTCATCACCCTGGCCTTCATCTTCGCAGCGGTTGTCATGTACGGATTCTGGTGGGAAAAGCCATTCGACGTGCAGCGCCCGGTGATGTTGATATGTCCTCAGGAGAAAGCGATGGATTTCAGAGCATCAGTATCGCAGCGTACGAGGGATGGAGACCGCCAGAAGAACATGACCATGCGCGAGTTCGAGCAATATTTCGGTGACTATAAACTGATCTCGGGAAAGTTTAGTCGGGATACCCTGGGCTCACTGGTATTTTATGCCACAACGATTGTGTTTTCGGGCCTGCACATCGTTGCGTGGGATTGGAATTTCCCTTCGCTCACAATCCAGATTCTCTGGAGGCTGTTCAGTGTGGCTGCCACCGCCAGTGCAGTATTTCCACTTTTGGTCCTCGCTATCTATTACATAACGGGAAGGGATGATTCTGGCACTCTGGGTGGAATATTACTCATCGTCGCCCTTGGTGTCTATTTCGTGGCAAGATTTGGGATGTTTGCTCTTGTTTTCTATTGTTTCTCCTCAATGCCAGCGGCGGTGTATGAGGCTGTGGATTGGGCTGTGGTGTTTCCCCATTTCTCTTGATCTTTTGGCGTTATATTTATTTATATTCACAATCTTGGGAGGCAAGACATGTATTTTATGTACAATAGGTGAATAGCAGCTTGTATTTACTTCTTACAATGTATTGGTTTTAAGTGAAAGAAGAGTCTGTGCGGGAGCAAAATACAACCACAGCTTGAACTTTGTGTAATCTATCAACGTACCATCCACAATCAGCCAGCATTCAATATTCCCTTCCCCCTGTATCCTGTTGTCTATAATGATGAAGTGTAAAATTGAAATAACCAGGATATACAGCGAAAAGCCATAGGAAAACAACTTGGAAAGGGCCTTTTGATGCACCAAAGAGGTAAGGGGCTCAAGAACAGCCGTTGTTATTGGGTGCGATCCTAGGTGCGTTTGAAGTTACCTTCCCTGGTATAAACTCAGGATTGATGCCCATAGAGGCCGGACGAGTTACTGGTTGTAGACTTTCGCATCTAGCACAAGCTCACAAACCTGTTACACTAGTTTTCGCTTTCGTTTGAATTGAGAATCTGATGTTCCGGGCGTGCGAGGTGTGTGAGGTGTACAGGGGGCAACATTGGGCGTGACTGTAAGGGAAACAGCAGCACCAGAAGTCGTTGAGCAACGGCGATCTGAGGGTGATGGACTATCATCTAGCTTCCGCTTGTATCGGTTAATGGAGTTGAGTTATGGGAGGATGGAAATGATGTTGTAGATTACGAGAGCCCTGTTTTTTGCTATTAGTACAAGTTACCTCCAAGAATTCTAATTACTTACATTTTGAGACAACGTTTTCCCAGAGAAATGGAGAAAAGAAACTCCTAATTATTACATAGTTTGGGCTACTCGAGTCACCTTGCCTTAATCCATTGACAATATCTTGAAGTTTGTCAATATTGCAAAGCCAAAGAAATGCTCAGGTTGCGCTTGGGGCATTTGAGAAATTATCGGAAAAGATCCAGGGCAGGACTAGTAGATCAGGCAAATTTGGTGCCCTCAAGAGCCCATTGTGCTTTTTAGCTCAAGTGGTTGCCCCTAGTAGTCTGACAAAAATCTTTCATCCAGCTCAGAAAGCTCGTATAACAGCAGCTTCTTACGGTTCTCATCACCAAACTCGGCATCTGGCCCGCCTCTTATGATCTCAGACATGGTTTGGTAGTGCCTGATGTATTGTGTCAAAAAGCTATTCTTAAGGACATGAAAGAGTTATGAGATGAGGGGCAAAAAAACTTCAGGGTAGACGAGTAAAAATACTTACGGTTGGCTCTACTAAGGCATAGTCTTCTGATTGGTCAGCCAGTTTTCGTGTTTGCCAGATAGGAGGTACCTACGGTAGGTAGGTACCTGGGTGGGTATGTATGATCTGCTTCGCGTCAACAGGTACGTAGTATTCCGTAACAATCAGAATTCTTCCTGATAATGGAGACTAGAATCCAAACGACCAACGAGGTATATCTAATCAGTATATGGTGAAAGAAAACAACAAGGAAAATAGTAAAACAGAAGCAAGATAAGCGGAGGTACTGTCAATTATCAATCCACTACTATGATCTGGCGCAATATACTCCTGAACATGGGTTAGTTGTGCTCAGAACTCTGTCGACCAGGGTATTGACTGGATGAAGCGGTTCGAGAGGCGACTCCACATTCATCAATGGCGAGTACATCCCAAAAATCACCCTGAGCTTACTGTTTTTGTTCCGAGACAGTGACAAGGAAATACTTTGATGACCAGACGGATGGTGCTATTGATACTACGGATATGAGTTATGAAGTATAAGTTACATTCCACGAGACATATGTAACTTTATATATATAAAAACCACGATGATAAAGCTAATCTGTAATTTTGTATTTTCCAGAACCTCCCCCTTAGAACGCTGTTTCTGTCCACGCTGAGTGGCCCCGAGTGTGGCAGCAATACTCCCTCTCTCAACGCTATCGCTACATACCTACGAGGGTCTATTTCCTTCCATGTAGAATATCCTCGACGGACGAAGAAAGCTGAAAGCGATGCCCTACCTTTCTCCTGGATTATCTGCATAAAGGTCTTGATTTTCACCCCACGTCAAATGGGAGCCAGGAACGGTTGAAGTGTACATACGACAATCGCATACTTCAGCATTCGGCCACTTTAGACTATCTTTTCGGCAATGGACAAAAGCGTCACTCGGCACGCGTCACGCCTCAAGCTAAAGTGTCTTCCTTGTAGGTAGCCTTCATTCAAGTCAGACAGGTGTTCTAAAGATCTCATTTAGGTGCTCTGGGGTTACCTACATATCATGAAAACTGGCCACAATGAGACTAGAAACCAACCGTATAAGCCTGAGAATTGAGATACTGTCTTGTTTGTATAATAAAGAAATTCAAGGATCCTGCTAGAAACAACAGCCTGATCTGGATTCCAAGTATTCAGTATATGTATAGAGATGAATATGTGATATTCTATTTAATAGACCCAAGTGCCAAATAAACGCCGACGCTACAACACCGAAGCCACTTCAATCAATGTACACCAACTTTTTCTTGGCCAGCCTAAAAAAGCCTAGAGCCAAAAGAAAGAACCAGTAAAATGACGCTCCCCCCCCGAGTAGTACCCAAGCAATGCTCACAGTCCCCTGCCCTCTATTTCTTGAGGAGCAAGTACACATGGTCTATCCTCAAAGGCGCCAACTTCTTGTAGGGACCTTCGAGGTAAAGCAGCAGTCCTCCGAAGGAAACGAAAACGGCCCTATATTGGACAGATTGTTAGCGGTTCCGTGATGGTATGTACGCGGCTTGAGCCAGCAAAGGTGGTGGGTTTGGTAGAGCTTACATGTTTCCGGAAGTTGATCCCTCCTCGAATCGATAGACCTTTCCGTGGCAAACATAATCGTAGTCATTTGCGAGGGTTTGTTCGCCCATGCCGACCTCTCTCCAGCCTTTTGCGCCCGCGTCCTCCTTGCCATCCAGGGAGAGGGTCGAGGCTAGCGCCATGGAGACGGACTCTCCAACAGTGCATGGGTAAAGCTCGGAATTGACATCCAGGGTGAAAGTTGTGAAAGAGTCCGAGGAGGTGCAGCTCAACCGAGAAACGCGGTCATATTTCTGAGCATTAATCGCAGTGATGGTGAAAGTGTCTTCGAACAGTAAAGGGTCAGACATTATGGTAGTTGGTCGGATAATCTCTCAAGCGATAGTGAAAATTTTCGGAATAACCGTTTAGCTAACGAGCCAATCTCAACAATTAGACGTTGAATGGGACGGGTATGGTAAATTTGGGGGGGTAGAAGTGGTGATGGTTGATGGGAAACTGAAGGAGAGCGAACGGGAGGAGCTTTTTTTTTGCTGGGTTTTTAGCGCGGCCGCTTTAACTCCCGCCGAAGGATGCCCCGCCGCCAATCCTCAGCCAAAAAAAAAAAAAGAGAGACGAATTCAGAGCGAACTCCATTCCATTTCTATACAAGCTTTTCGTACAATTCTCAAGCTCACTATGTCTTTTCGAAAGAGGAATATAGGATTATCACAGGGTACTGAGCGTACACCTTTAACAAATTCTCATACGCAGCCTCAGCAAGTCGCATTGACCCCCGCACCAACACCCGGAGTCCGACCTTCCCCCGATGACGGTCGACCAACTACTTCAACAGGAACTCCATCGCTCGATAATCTCTTGGCCGGGCATGGCGGTCTTCCTATCGGAAAATCATTGTTGATAGAAGAAAATGGAACAACAGATTTCGCCGGCGCATTGCTGCGATATTATGCTGCGGAAGGCGTGGTTCAGGACCAGAAGGTTCACGTTATTGGAATGCCCGAACAGTGGGGTAGGACCCTACCAGGTTTAATAGGCCCTGCAGGTAGTGCAGATGAAAAGGCAGAGAAACGGAAAGGCGAACGAATGAAGATTGCTTGGCGATATGAGCGCCTCGGTGAATTTGGGGCAGGAGTTGCAGGGTCTAGAGGTAAGCTACAGCTGCGGGTTGGCCGAAAGATTCATATTATACTAACATATCCAGCCCCTGCACCCAGCTCAGCAGATAAACCCCAATCTACTACAGATAGTAGTCCAGCGCAGCAAGCTGCATTCTGCCATGCTTTCGACCTTACAAAACGCCTCACACACCCTTCCATAGCCAACATGACGTATATCCCTCTAATGCCATCAAACGAGCCATTGTTCACCTCAATCCTGAAGAGACTTCAAGCCAACATTGCTTCAAGCCCACCAAACACAGTCCACAGAATTGTTATTCCGTCCCTACTCAACCCAACTCTATATCCGCCCGGAGTCAGCGAACCTGAGAATGTCCTGCCTTTTCTCCATTCTCTAAGAGCCCTTCTAAACTCACAATCGGCCCGTATCACGGCGATGGTCACAATTCCGCTATCTCTTTTCCCTCGGTCGTCGGGACTTGTGCGTTGGATTGAAACGCTTAGCGATGGAGTTATCGAGCTCTGTCCCTTTCCCCATTCTTCCGACGCTCTTTCAACGTCAGGTGCCGCTACAGCGCATGAAGAACCACCACAAGGCATGTTGAAAACTCATCGTCTTCCAGTGTTGCATGAACGTGGAGGCGGAAGTGATCAGAATATTGGGCAGGATTGGGCTTTCACCCTTAGTAGGAGGAGATTTGAGATTAAACCCTTTAGTTTACCACCCGCCGAAGGAGACAAAGAGGCACAAGATAAGGCACGACCAGATGGAATGCCAAAAAAGGCTGACCTTGAATTCTAAGTGGTGGCATTCTGGCCGATAAAGAGCGTTCCGAAGATCATTCTTCGTGATCCGATTCTCTTAGCATGTTTTCAAGTTCGATTTGTTCGGACATAGCGGAACCGGTATTGGCCATCATTCGAAGGTAGTCTCTTCCATAAGTGTCACTCCCAAGTCTAGCCGAAGCGAAACGAGAACGAAACCCGCTCCCTAGACAGGACGACAAAGCGAACCATGCTGTTTTGATGTCAACAACAAAGCCAGGAGAGAAGTAGATGCAGAATACCGACCTAGAAGTAAAAGAAATGGTGTGAAAAACACCAAAAATAGCAGCAGCAGGAAATTCATGGTGGAATGGTTAGCTGCAACAGTTATTGTTCCCTGGACCGTGGGGCGTCTCGCACTAGGCTAGAACACTCGAAAAAGAAAAGCCTGCTACCCATGTCTTTACAGGTCACCCAAGTAAGCTCTCTCGATTAGGAAAGGTCACCAATTATACGCTTAGCTCGGAGTCGGCTTGTCATTCATCCGAGAAGCTTTTACTTAAAAACCCACATCCCACCAAAATTTGATTGAATCATTATTATTTTTTCCAAAAACACCTAGAAGCTTGATAATTGCAACCGGATCCAAAAGGATTTGCTGGACAAATTCTATTCATCCTTTTTCCCCCTATAATGTACTCTTCAGTTTTAATGGTAAGTTCTATCTTGTTAGTGAAACCACCCACCTCTCTGCTATTTAAATGATTATATAACTACATAATCTGTCAATCCCCTGAGCTCGCTATAAATATCTCAAAAAAGAGCATATGTGATTGAGAAACGTATTGAATATGACTCGATCTCTTTATTCTTGATTTGAATCGTTGAACCTCTCCCGGAGTTAAGGCTAACATTCAATCTGTTTCCGCAGTGAATTTTGATCCATATCTTTCCAATATGAATACCGAACCAAAGCTACCAATTCCAATCTCGTACATTGATGGTAACTACTTTGTCTTTTCGGTCGATGCAGCCACTTATATAAGACGTGAACATCATATATGTGGTGTTCTAGTTGGTACCCTCCCACAAGTACCACAACAAAATGTGTTCACAGGTCTGCCATTAGAGCTGATGCCCGAAGAGGCAAGGCTTTTAGTGGAAAAGGGCGTAGCTTGCATTGTAGATGAGGTAAATTTTCAAAAACAAGGCATGAAATCCTTAGTGGAGGAAGACCGCAAGAAATATCTTCAAGAATTAGAATCCCAGGGCCTCGAAACCATGCAACTCCAAAACCGCCGAAAGGAGCAGCAAAAGCAAGAGGCTTTGAGGAAGGTAGAAGAGAGGAAGGCTGCCAAATCAAATAAAAAAGAGACTAAATCCCAAAATTCTGATTCTCATGCGGCTTCGGAACAGCCCCTTCCATCCCCTCTTGGAGACAATCCAGACTCAAGCTCTAGTCCATTATTATCCCAGCGTACGTCCACTACAAGTGAACCAGTTGATATAATGGGGATTACACCCGCCATCTCTCATCCACCTCTTCCACAGCAACCGCCTGCGGAACACCTTCTCCCACTTCCTCAAGTGCCTTCCTCGTACCCTCTCTTCGCACATCTCCATTCCAAAGGTTATTATCTTTCCCCGGGACTTCGATTTGGCTGCCAGTACCTTGCATATCCTGGAGATCCTTTACGGTTTCATTCACATTTCTTGGTCGTTTCAACGGAATGGGATGAAGAGTTGGATTTGATGAAGCTCATCGCCGGTGGTCGATTAGGCACAGGCGTGAAGAAAGGATTCCTTATTGGAGGTGCAGAAAACAAGGACAACAACGAGAATGTCGCGGATAATGTCAGAGCTTTCAGTATTGAATGGGCCGGAATGTGATCTGGCAGATTGCATTTTTCAACCCATCTCACAATCGGTATCCTCTCCCTCGTACCGCTCCACTAGGTGCATTAATGCCATGCACTACATGAAGAAACGCAATACTAGTACCAGGAATCCATCATATTGATTCACGTCCTAGTGACTCAAGTATCGCGTTAACTCGGGTTAAGGTAGCAACTAATGCTGCAACCCAACAGCAGACACGCTCCGGGGCTTGTGTCAACCGTTCTAGCGTCGATTGGTTCTAAATCTTCTAGGACTACTTGGGCATGGTCAGCTGGTGACTGCTGTCAAGTTGATTTATGATGACAATAGTCGCCCTACGGCACTCAAGCCCGAAGAATATTCAGTCAGATATATAGTTAGTCTAGTATAAAGGCCTATGATACAATAATAACATCCTTTCTGTATCACGATCATCCGTAGCCCCGACAGAGTTGTGTATGAACTGCGTTTGGTAGTCTCGGGACATGATTAACACAGGATTAGCATGCTGTGGAAGCCTTCTTGTTTTGAAGCCATTGAGGCTCGGATATTGTGTCGCGGACTGTGTGCGCACATGCACACCCAACGCAGGAAGTGATTGCGGCGAGCGTTACATATCCGATGGGCGAGGAACTACTCTCGGAACAAGTAGGGTCGTAGTGGCTATTCACATATACCTCATCGACTGGAGGACAGATGGTCAGTGGACGAGAGTCCAATTTTCAAAAGTGAGTTCCTTGGAGTCCACAATGTAGAATCATCCAGCTCAAAGTGGGCACCAGGACAAAGAACAACCCCCTATAAGTATTCCACATTCCGCCACTTAAACTTCTTATTAGACCGGTCGACAGGGCGATTCTCAAATTGGCTCCCATGAAGTTCGAAAACAAGCTGTTTGCTGACAGCACCGATGCTTTCTCCGGCTTCCAAGTTCATGGTATTTCCTTCTTCAAGATCCTCGGGTTTCGGCAAAGGCACACAAAATCGGAAGATTGTCTGTTCTTTAGGAATAGCTGTTATGCGACTCGCAATCAGCAACTAGTTGGACCCAAAGAAAAAAGAGAAGGGAGAGGGAATAAAAATATAAAGTCAGAAAGAAGAGACTCACTCTTAACCTCATCCTTCTCCGTCACGATCACAAAGGTAAACTTCGTATCCCTCACCACAATTCCCTTAGCACCTACCCTCCCTGCACACCGACTCCTCACCACCTCCACCTCCGCACCATGGAAATCCGCACTGACCAATTTACTCCCATGCGACAACGCCGTCACAATCGCCCCGGAGCTCTTTCCTCCCCCGGTACTATTCGAATTCTTCAGATCCAAGATCTCCTGCATATAGGCCACCCACATGCGATTCAATCCCTGAAAGATCGCATACTTGCACTCCTCCTTGGGCAGATTGTAGAGTCCTGATTTTCGCTTCTCCCGCGCGGACAGTGGCTGCGGCTTCTGCTTGCGGAGGAAGTATTCTTTCTTGCGGAGACGGTGGTGGCGACGACGGTCACGGTTGTCGGCGGGTGTGGGAGAGGTGGGTCGGAGGTAGAGAGGTTTTTGTTTGATGCGTTCTGTGAAGAGGGTGTCGGCTGTGTCGGGGGAGTGGGCGCGATTGAGGAGCTCGCGGCCAATGTGAATTTTTGGGGTTGTCATTATGTATATATTATTCTATATATATATATTGTTGCTTAAATATGGGCTGAGGCGGATGAGGTGAAATTATGAAGTGTTTGTTGTTTTCCTCTTCGTTTGTTGACTTTTTTTCTTTTTTTTGGAGGAAATGAACGCGCGTGGTTGAAATGGTTTGAAGTTGAGTAGTGGAGATAATTAGATAAAGAGGAAGTGGAGTGGAGTGGGAAGAATTTTGGGTTCCTGAAAGTTAAGGACCCCCAAAAGCTTGATTTGGTTCATTCTCACCACTTATTTTCCTTTCATTCTGGATATTGATACAGCCTAGGATTGGATATGATCACTAAGTTACTTATGAATTATCTATTTCTAGGTCTTATCAAATAAAATGAGGTTAAATTAAAAAAAAAAAAAAAAAGGTAGAACTATTCTTATGATATTAAGATAATCATAGTTGATACTCATAATTATAGGATTAGGATCGTATACTCTCTGCTCTCATCGGACGGCCCTCCCATCCAAGTAGGTAAACTATAGAACTATTAGATAAATCGATAAGTATAACTAGTATATCGCTCGTGACCTGAGTGTATCAAATGAATATCTATACTCTAAAATAAATTAGTATTTGAGATAGGGTTATGTTATTCTATTATTATTACCCATTTACCTTTCTACTAAGGTCAAATCTCTTTCTAAAGGAAAAAGAAAAAAGAAAAATAAATAAACAGGAGAGGAAGTAATGGTGGGGAATGTATAAACGTCGCACCGGTACTATACCCTACGTTGAACTCTATCCTCTACCTGAGACTTGCTCAATCCCGCAGAAGCATCATCGGTAATATCCGAACCTAGAATATCCGCATCCTCTTCGTCCTCTCCGAGAATAGCCAGTTCGTCATCTTCCGGTTCGAACAAGGCGTTGATCTCCTCGAGAGTCTTTCCGGCTGTTTCGGGCATACAGAATACGACGAACCCGGCGAAGAGGACATCAAACACGCCGAAGATGAGAAAAGTAGCCCAGCCAATTCCTTCCAGGAGATAGGGGGTGCAGAAGGACCAGACGAAGTTGAAGAGCCATTGAGAGGCGACCGCGGCTGCAACGCCGGGTTCGCGGATCCGTGTTGAGAACAATTCCGCGGCACAGGGCCAGGGGAGGGGGCCCCAGGAGAGATTGTAGAAGATGATGTCGATGTAGATGAGGGCTATTGTAGTTATTCCAGAGATGGATATCGTTGATGTAGAGGAGGAGGTAGGAACGGAAGGATTTGCTTTAACGACGAATGATGTGGCTACCATGCATGCGGACATTGCGAGGGCGCCGCCAATCAGGAGGGGCCTCCGGCCAAATCGTTCCGCGACAAAAATTATAAAGACAAGGCAGCTGATGACTTTAAGAGCCCCAAAAATACCCGTTAAAAGTAGGGTGAGGGATTGGTTGTTTCCTACGAGAAGGCTAAAGAACTGGGGGCCAAAGTAGGCCATCGCTGTCGCGCCGGTCGATTGTTGAGCAAGGAATATTGTGACTGCAAGACCTATACGACGGGCGTTCGGACGGTAAAGGAGTTCTCGAGGATGAAAATCGGCAGTGGCGTGACGGTCGTCGTCCACGGCGCGTTTCATTTCTGCAAATTCGAGGGCCACAGCGGAAGTGGGATCGGAGATTAATTCGCGAGGCACCGCACGTATCCAGCACAGGCTAGTCCAGGCCGCTGGGGAATCACCTTGGGCAAGAAGCCACCGCACACTCTCCTCCAGGGTGAACATACCGAGTCCCATAAGGGCGCCGGGAACCAGCTGCAGAGCGAGCGGGATTTGCCATTGCGCGGCCGTCGGTGGACTGAACTGCATGGCATAGTCGATCCAATATGAAGCCAAGATCCCAATAGTGAATGTGAATTGGTAGCCACTCCCCAGGCGGGCACGGAGATGTTTAGGACTCATCTCTGTCAAGTAGATAGGTATAACCGTGGCGGATGCGCCAATGCCTAGTCCGCAGACGATGCGGCCCAAGTAGAATATCAGGAGTGAATGAAAGTTGACAACCTCCAAGATGACGCCGCAACAAAATACGGCTGAGCAAAGCATCATGGCACGGCGGCGGCCCCAACGATTTGTCAGGGGCCATATGAGTAGACAACCAACAAGAGCACCAGCTTGCTGGATGCCAACGGCAATGGAGCTGACCCGGGTCGCATCATCGGCAGAGTATTGGAAATCACGGAGGAAGGACTCGAAGGTAAGGACGCCTCCTACACAAACATAACATACAAGCTCTATATTAACATAGCTCTACATCTCTAAAGTCAAGATAAAAGGGGTGAAGAACCGATGACGCCAGAATCATATCCAAAAAGAAGTCCTCCACAACAGACGACTGCCGTCAGCCAGTAGATTCGATAGGTAGAGGATTCATGACGAAAAGGGTGCGGGCTGGACAGTCCAGGGAGGTCCTGGGGAATCTGAGCATACGAGGACATGATGATCCATCGAGAAACTGGAATGAGGTGATGAAAGCTAATCCAACCAACACAGATGAGGTTATACAAAAAAGAAAGGGGATGGTTACTGCCTGCCACGTGCCAGGCACACCTCCCTGTCACATGATGACGTCATTGTTTTCCATATGCGGAAGTAGAGCCGATGGCCGAGATGGCGTCAGATGACACCACCAGCCCTTGCCCTGACGACATCAGCTGACTTCCCCAGAATGAGAAAAGATTGGTCAGTCTCGCAGCATCCTTGCAGCATCTCAAGTATATCACGTAGAATTATAGGAGACATATTCCGTTTCGGTCTAGAATTATCATGTCGGGGTAACACATTGGAGGAACAGTTTCATTGCGTGGCATATCTTCCCGCATACTTTGTTACGTACTTGGAACGCATCCAACACTCATTCCTCCTTCATCCCTCAAGTCGATTACCCGACAGCCGACAGACGATGGATGCTTACGCCCTCAGCTTATATAGGAGCGGTTGTAGAAGCGGTTTCAATGAGAGATCATTGATTCCTGCTTATTGTCCCTACCTACTCTCCTAGATCTGTTTGACACCATGGCTAAGCGTCCCAATTTCCTTGTCGTCGTTGCCGATGATCTCGGTTTCTCCGACATTGGCTGCTTCGGGGGTGAAATCCGCACCCCTAACCTAGACAAATTGGCTCAGCAAGGTGTGCGATTCACTGATTTCCATGCTGCTGCTGCTTGTTCGTATGTAGTTCTCGCACGAAATACTAGTGTCAACTCATCAAGAAGCTAGAGATCACAAGCTAACCAGCAACAGTCCCACCCGTGCCATGATCATGACTGGTACCGACCACCACATCGCAGGTCTAGGCAACCTTATTGAGTGGACCAACATCTCGGGGCAGAATGGGCCCAAGGGCTCAAACATAAGCACTGCTCCACAACGGGGTATGCCTGGTTACGAGGGATACCTCAACGAACGTGTCGTTGCTCTCCCTGAGATCCTGCGTGATGCAGGCTACCACACCCTCATGTCCGGCAAATGGCATCTCGGCCTCACACCAGACCGGTCCCCATATCATCGGGGATTCGATCGGTCCCTCGCTCATCTCCCTGCCTGTTCCAACCATTATGCCTTCGAGCCCCAGCTCCAGGATCACGATGAGACTCCAACTTTCCTCGAGGCCAGTTACATCGCCCTCCACATGGAAGATGACAAGTATGTCAAGAAGCTCCCCGAGGGCTGGTACTCATCGGACGGTTATGGCGACAAGATGCGCGAATATCTATCAGATTGGCACAAGAACAACAAGGCCTCGGGGGAAGACAAGCCTTTCTTTGCCTACCTTCCCTTCACAGCACCTCACTGGCCTCTTCAAGCCCCACGCGAGTATATCGAGCACTACCGGGGCGTCTACGACGAAGGCCCAGATGCTCTCCGCCAGAAGCGTCTCGAGCGCCTCAAAGCCCTCGGTATGATTCGCCAAGATGTCGAGGCTCACCCCGTCGTCGTGGACGAAGGCGAAGGTAAACCCTGGGACGAGATGACTCCCGAGGAGCAAAAGCTCTCAGCAACCGCCATGGAAGTCTTCGCCGGAATGGTCGAATGCATCGATGCCAATGTTGGTAAGGTAGTCGACTACCTCGCCTCTATCGATGAACTTGACAACACCTTTGTCTGTTTCATGTCCGACAATGGTGCCGAGGGCGCCGCATACGAAGCCTACCCCCTCGTCCAAAGCGGCGTTATCCCCCACCTCCAGAAATACTACGACAACAGCCTCGAGAACCTCGGCAACTACAACTCCTTCATCTGGTATGGACCTCGCTGGGCCCAGGCCGCAACGGCGCCCTCTCGTCTCTACAAAGCCTACACAACCGAGGGCGGCGTCCGCGTACCCTTCCTCGCACGTTTCCCCACCTCCACCAACCCCGGAAGCAATGTCCTCAACGGCTCAATCACCGACCAATTCGCTACCGTCATGGACCTCGCCCCATCCATCCTCGACATGGCCGGTGTCTCCCACCCAGCACCCCAGTATAAAGGCCGCGAGGTCGTCCAGATGCGCGGCCGCAGCTTCTACCCCTGGGCCCAAGGCGTCGCCGAACGCATCCACGAGAAGGACTTCATCCAGGGGTGGGAGACGTGCGGTCGTGCAGCGCTCCGCTTCGGCGATTGGAAGATCGTATATATCCCCAAGCCCAAGGGGCCCGAACGCTGGCAGCTTTACAATCTCGCCGAGGATCCCGGGGAGGTCAACGATCTTGCCGAGCAGCACCCCGAGCGGATGGATAAGCTGCTCAAGCTATGGGATCAATACGTCATTGAAACCGGTGTGATCCCGTTGAACCCTGATCTTGGAGCGTTCCTTGAAGCGATGGAGGCCCAGATGCCCGAGAATGCCTGGATGGAATATGATTATTGGAAGAAGGGGGCAAGAGAGGAACCCTTAAAGTTCATGAGGAACCCCCCTCGATTTCAACGTGTGGTGAGACAGTTCTAAAAAAAAAAAAAGGAACCAACATATACGGCACGATCGAGTATCACGAAAGGGAAAAAAAAATAATAAACTGCATTGAATAATGTGGAGCGTTTAACTCTTTTCTATTTATTTATTTATTTATTTATCTAGATACCTTGGCGGCAACTATAATGATAAATGTTTAGATGGTTCCCACGCACGCACACGTCGATCTGTTTTATTTCATGATTCATAAATGAAAAAAAAAAGGGCAAAACATCATATATCCAGGCACTTACATTTGAAGTCTTATATTCGTTCTCTATTACTCAAAGCCAATCAAAAATCTACCCAAAACTACCTATCTATCTACATTATCCCATACACTTGGATTTGTGTAATAAATGACCTCTTTCCCGCCGCACATATGCCGCAAAACACCCCGCTGCTATCGCGATTGCCCCGTAGCTAATATAGACTGGAAACTTGAACTGGCCCGGGTTGGGAAACACAATCGTCGTAGCAAACGACAGCATCTCGAAGATGCTCTGTAGGGCCATTTCTGTTGAAGAGAAACGAGCCCGTGATCGTGGTGCGATGCCCTATTGAGATTACCTCGTTAATTTTTGAACGTCCGTAAAGAAAAGAACATATATCCCATATCACAAAAACTGACAGAGAAAGAGAGAGAGAGAGAGAGGAGTGCGTGTTTCATTTACCTCTTGAACAAGAAACTGCACCGATAGATCGAACCCCCAGAGCCCCAGCCGGCTCAATGTCACACCTATTATAAGGCTACCAGCCACCAACTGAGACGAAGGATCCTCCGTCAAAGCAAATGCAGCGATAGCAGCAGCCAAGGTACCGAACTGCCAGTTTAGAAACCACAATCCCGAGCGGATGGGCCCAATCCGAGCCGTCAGGTAAGGGGCGGCCCAGGTTCCGGAGAGCTCGGATATCACGGCGGCGATTCGCACGCAACTGACCTGTAGCGAAGTAAAGCCGGTGTGGAGGAGGAACGTCACCATGGTTGGTCCGAAAGAGAGAACCGTGAGATAGAGCAGGCTGAGCGCAAAGGAGGCGAGAAAAACAGGTTGGTGTACGTATTCTCGCCACGGCGCAAAGGACTGCTGAAGAGATCGGGAGCATTGACGGCTTATATGATGAGGAGAGAGAGAGCTAGGGGCGCTGTTCTCTCCAGAGCCTGCCTCTTCTTCTTCGTCGTCGTCGAGGTCCTCCCGTTCCTCTTCGCTATTGGTTTCACGATGCTGTGAAGACCGATCCAGTTGCGGCACTGAATAATAGACCTATATACGTCCACCCCATGAGTTGAAAATACAAAAATATAGAAAGAAGGAGTATCATACCTGAGCGATGGCAAAATATTCAATAAAGACCGCTACAACATTCACACCCAATACTGTCCAGATTGCAGCCTTAGTAGACAGTAAGCCATCCATTAAGGAGACCACTACGGGGGCAAGAAGTTTGCAGAACAGATCAATCCGTCTCATAGACGCGTTCAAATCTAAAATAGACATATCACTTAACTACAATCCAAGAAGATTGAAACTCGCCCTTAAATATAAGGAGGGGAACTCTCCGCCTTACCTTGTCTGGGTATGAACAAAGCGTCGGAAATGACAATGGCCTGGCCACAAAATCAGAACACGTCTCCTCGGATTTCAAGGATCCCAAAAGAAAAAAAAAAGTATCAAGAATACATACCCAATCTCGCTCTACCGATACCGTATTGGCCGTTGCAGCGAGCTTCTCGACTCCTGCCAGGAGAACCAACGCGACGAAGAGGGCCCAGGATACTTCAGCCGGTGGCGAGCTAAGCAATAATACCAGACAAACGCATGATAAGGCAACTGGCGCACGTTGCCAGACTAAAATTCACAAGTCAGCTCTTTCTATAGTTCCAAAGAATGCTTTCGTCAAGAGAACATACTAATCGAATGCCGAATTGCGGTTAGCCGGTCAAGAGAATCAACAATGGATCCCAGCCAAGATGATAGTAACACTGCTGACAGGGAGCGTGCTAGTGCATAGACAGATGCATAAAGTAATGTTTCGGAGAAAATGGAGGCCAAAAATACAACGGCTCCAAATTCAAACATGCGCGAGTTCCATGTCGAGAGGAAATGAGAGGTGTACAGTCGGAGCAAGACTCGGTTCT
Source organism: Aspergillus haitiensis (assembly GCA_027569155.1). NCBI lineage: Eukaryota > Fungi > Ascomycota > Eurotiomycetes > Eurotiales > Aspergillaceae > Aspergillus > Aspergillus haitiensis. The sequence continues at coordinate 180,467 of JAPDEO010000017.1, forward strand.
CTCGCGGGGAGACCGCGGGAGAAGAGGGTGCAGGTTGGGGGAGAAATGGTTCTGCTTCCATTTTAATACGAAAATGAGATCCTAATTATGTTAGTGGAATTGATAGATTACATTGTTTACTTATTGGGTTTGGATAGAAGTGAATGTGGAAAGGGCAAAAAGAGCCAACACAAAATCAGCCCACTTCGGGTGCAATAAGAAATTAACGCAATCCCGGAAACCTTCAACTCAACCCGAACATCAGCCTCGTCTCTTTTCTATCCATTTTTGATAATATTCTAGTGTTACTACCGTTATTCAACCTAGTTTTATCTTCTTTTTTAGTAGTCTACGAATCAGTATAATTTCATCAACTTTCGTGGGAGTGTGCGTGTCCTTCCAATGATAAATAAATAAATGGATATGTAAATATACAGACAGTCTACGGGGGGAAAAAAATACTAATCAAATCCTTCTCGCTCTTCCACTCTCTACCTCCATTCCAAGCCCTTGGGGGTTCGCACAGTTCGTCGTGCCAGCACCTCAGCCATCTTCTCCCTCACGCCGTCCTTATTGCCCCATTTAGCCACAAAGGCCTCAATAGTCTGCTTCTGGTTCTCTGAGTTGCCATCCCGAACAAACTTCTCAATCTCCTTCTCGCTGGGAAGACCGTAGTGCGCATGGGGGTAGTTTTTGTAGTCGCCCTGGCTGAACAATTGCATGCGAGCCTCGCCTTCGGGGATGCGGAAAAACTCGTCAATCTGCTCGCCAGTAACCTCAGACAGGGTGGCAGGCTGCCACGAGGCCTGACGAGCGGGCTTGGATATAAGGCGGGCTTTGACACCCTCAACAAAGTCAGGGTGGCGCATGAACCGAGCTGCGATTTGGTGTTCACGCTGGAATGTCTCCGAAATGGACCACTTACGGCCCAAACGCATCTGACGGAGGGTCACCTTGAGGGAGGTGGGAGAGCGGATCGACAGGGTCTCCAAGGTCTTCTGGGCCCAAGCTTTCTGCTCCGTTTCCTTCTCCAGTGCCTGGATGATCTCCTCCACGGTATCATGTCCAAAGCAGCGGTCGATCGCTGTCCGCAGGCTACCGGAAAGCTGGATGGGCTCCTCCTGGAGCGAGGGGAGACCGGTAGAGAACTCGGCCATTGTACGGTTAACGAGGTCTAGTCGCTCGGGGAGGGTTGCCTGATCGCGGAATACCAATTCAGAAAGGCGAGATGTCAGGTTACCAAGGGCACTGGAGTGGAAGTAGTGAGTAGCAATGCCAGCGTAGAGAGTCTGGACACCATTGAGACGCTCCGACGTAAGAGCAAGGTAAGTGCCGATTTCGCCATCAAGTCGAGGAAGGAAGAAGGAGCCGCCCACGTCTGGGAAAAAGCCAATGGTCGTCTCAGGCATGGCGAAAACAGTGCGCTCGGTAGCGATGCGGAAGGGTGAGTGCACGCTCAGGCCAACACCACCACCCATGGTGATACCGTCCATCACAGAAATAAATGGTTTCGGGTAGGTCGCGATAATGTGGTCGAGTTGGTATTCCAATCCGAAGAAATCCGTTGATTGCTGTTGTCCTTCAGGGCCTTGTTCGTTCTGCTGGGCGAGTGCGGCGACATCACCGCCGGCGCAAAGGGCCTTGGAGCCGGCGCCTGAGAGCATCACCACGTTTGCTAGTTGAGATTTCTCCCATTCCTATATTTTCACCGACATGAAGACCAACCGCTTAGTGACCAGAGTGTATCATAATTTTGAGAATTCATCGCTAACCTTCAATCGAGGGAGGATCTTCCGGGCCATCGAGCCATTCAAGGAATTGAGCTTCTTGGGTCGGTTCAACTCCACCAATCGCACTCCGTATAAGGAATTGAACAGAACATCATCGGGCTCGTCGCCGGGGAGCTCTTTGGGAAGCTGTGGTTCCGTCGAGGTGGACATCTAAGCCCAGGCTAGCGTTAACTATAATGAACAAGAACGAGTGGGTGGAGGGGAAATGTTGGAGAACTATTATAAAAAGCAAGTGCCAATAGAGTACCTTAGATGTTGCCACAAAAGCTGGATTCGTCACCTTCGCGCGAAGAGGCATGGTGGATGCAGGTGAAATCCGTGAGATCCAGCTCGACGGCGTTGGGGAGCGATACAAACTGTGTCGAAGTAACATGAGGCAGACTCACAGTCTGTTGTGAGGAAAAAAAGGGAGGAGAAAGAAAAAGGAAGAGGAAGAAGGAGGGGTACAGTAGGTAACTAATAAGTCCCTAGACTGGTTTGGAGTAGTTAATAATAATCACGAAAATGATGGTTCGGTCTCCGCAAGTTGGAGGATTTTCGACCTCGGAAGTTTTTTTTCCATCTCTCTCTAGCCGGCGGATGATCGCAGCAATGCCCGAAAGTATCCAGACACGCCGATTTTTATACTTCTTTTATAACAGTTAACAATATTTCTTTACATCTCATGGAGTCAGGACATCTTTAAAAGTTTGTAAACTTCGGGGGAAATAATAATTTATAAAAATAAAAAAAATGAAAATTTTCAATCAATAACAATTCTAACAATTCTAGCATCACTGGCTTATCACAAGCGCAAGTACACAGAGGAGAAGATTGCGCCAGAATCCTCAAAAGTAGTAGTATCATTCATACAGAATTGTCGAAAAATAGATCTATTTGTACATATATTCCAACCGAATTAACGGGGCAAAAAAAGATAGAAACAAGCAAGTCAACAACACCCCTCCGTGGCTCCCCCAAAATTCGACTCGAATCAATACAGAGCCTTTGCAGGCTCGGTCTTCAGGTCTCTTGAGTGGTGGGACAGAATACGATCCAAGGCGGTCTTTTCCACGATCAACCGTCCAGTTTCAAGAAGGTCTTTGACATCAACATCCCGACGACCCAGGATTTTTGCGTGCTCTCCAACCTCGCGCACCGTCGCAAAAAGTCTCTCGTGTGGCTGGTCTGTGATGAGCGTCGAGCGGCCAAACTCCCCTCCCCAGCGGTTCACCTTGAAAATCTCCTGGATCAAGTGAGGGGTGGCGTCGTCCGGGATAGTGATTTCGTTGTCAATAATAATCAGCTGGCCTCGTCGGTATCGGTAGCTGAGAGCAATTCGCCAGGCTTGGTCGTAGATCTTCTGTGGAAGCCCGGAGGAGAAGTCTCGCGGATGGGGCCCAAAAGCAACACCACCACCCTTCCTGATCGGCGATTTCTTGTCACCTACTCGCGCCCGTCCAGTTCCCTTTTGTGCGTGCAGTTTACGGCCACTTCCATGCACATCATCTCTCCACTTGGTGCTCGCTGTACCTTGTCGGGTCATATCGCCTTCGTACACAACAGCTCGGTGTAAAATATCTTTCCGTAGAGGCATCAGGAGGTGGTTTCGAGGGTACTCGACGAATCGAATAGGCTCCATCGAAGGGAACGAGTAGGTAGTTGCCAGGACAGGCTCGGGGTTCCATCGTGTTGGGGTGGCTTCTCTGGTGAGGTGTTCAGTGGTCGAGGCTTCTGTGCTCATCGATCGTGACAGAGGGGTTGCAAGACACCGCTGCTACAAAGATCATCAGCCTGGATGCTTCTCTTCCCGCATCTATAATGCATATTTATAAAAAGGTTGAAGGAGTGAGGACAAGCTCGCCATACCGTTGTCGCTTCAACGCCGGAAAGAAGCCCCCTTGAGCTGCGAGAGAGCCATTTCAGCGTACCGAAAGCACCCACTCCTGCCATTATGCAATCAAATTAACCGGAAAAGAGTATTTTCCCAGAATATATCCCCAAAGCGAAAGGTCAATTATGGTCTGATGAAATCCAGCCAAAAGTTTTGGATGAGGCGGTGATTTTGGCACTAGTGGAGAGTCTCTGCCAAGAAAAAACGAACCAGGAAAAAAAAGTTCCCGGTCTTCGATCCTCCCAGCACCGCAACATCAACAGCCCGCGACTGCTCTTGATCCCAATCATCCCTCCATTTCCCTCACCCCAATTACCTCGTTCGTGCCAGCCAAAATGGCCCACTGTGAGCGGGCATCCAAGCCCCTCCTGCAATGTCTGCAGAAATCCTCCCTGCGAGGTCTGTCCAGCGTCCAACTGCAGTCCACACGGGCCTTTCAAACCACATCTTCTGCGCGTGAAGAGGCCCAAGCAGAAGTCAAGAGCCAACCTTTCTATAAGGCACCCGATCCGACACTCGTTACAAGTCGCCGTCTTGAAAGAAAGTTGATACGACAGGGTGTAGCTCCCGTTGGATCCCGTCGACGTCGTGCCGCCCTGCAGAACTCGTCCAATATACCTTTCGAACAGCTTCCCTATCAATGCTTCCAGGAAGCCCGCAAAATCTTAGCTGCAGATCGCGAGGAGAAATTGAAGGAAATATCGGCGATCAGGGAGAAGATCTCTCGAATTCAATCAAAGTCATCGGAAACAGGGGAAGAACAAGCCACCAAGTCCCGGCTACGGGCACTCGAACTTCATCTCGAGAAGCTCAAGGTTCATGCAGATATCAATGACCCCCTAGTGAAGAAGAACTTTGAGGATGGGCTAGGTGAGCACTGCCTTTGTTGCTTTTCTGTCCCGACATAGCTTCAATTGGTCTCGTGAAGGCAAGTACTTGAACCGCACTAATCGGAAATAAAATATAGGTGATATGAGCAAACCTATTTATCGCTACCTAGCCGATCAGAAATGGAGGGAATACCGACGGAAGATCCTAGTCCAACGTATCACACAAATGAAAGTCATACCGGATGTTCTTCCTCACTGCGACCCGGTCGTAGACACCAAGCTCTACTTCGGCCGAAGAGCTGTGCAGCCCGGTGAATTCGTCACTGCCCAGACCAGCAGCACCGCGCCCAAATTGGATATTCAGTTATTTGAAGGCGGCGAGAAGTTAGTGACTATTGCAGTTGTGGATTCGGATGTCCCCAACGTGGAGAAAGACGGTTTCGACTATAAGATGCACTATCTAGCCGTGAACATTCCCATCTCTGCCACCAACACCAAAATTGACCTCTCCAAGCTTGCGACGGAGTCACAGGTCGTTCTACCGTGGTTGCCTCCCGTGGCCCAGAAGGGCAGCCCGTATCACCGACTTTCGGTCTTCATCCTAGAGCAGAAGGATTCACAGCCCCTGGACTTTGCCGCCATTCAGGCCCGCGAAAACGATCGTGACAACACTCTCCTCCGTACCCTGCAGGCACGCTACCACCTGAAGCCTATTGGCGCGCACCTTTTCCGAACCCAATGGGATGAGACCACGCTGGAAGTGATGAAGCAGATTGGTTTCCCTGAGGCCGATATGGAGCTGCGCCGGAAGAGAGTCGAGCCTCTTCCTTACAAGAGGAGAAACCCATCCACATTCCGGTAGAGTTCGGCGGTTTTGCTCGTCTTGTTCCTTTTCATCATCAATTGCTCCTTGATCTATCAAATTATTTCTTTTTCTTCCCCTTTTACCATGTCTATCTCCTAGATCTGTACTGTACAACCAATATGTATGAATATGCACAAAAATCCCTGTTCGTTTTATTTGGCTCTCTCTCTCTTTTTCAACTCCGAACTCCCGTCAATGCCGAGTATAAATATACAATAGTAAACAAAAAAGAAGAAGGAAAAGAAAAAATGATAATCGTACAACATAAACCCCTCCCGCTTCCCAAACACAAGCAAGAACCCTCTTAATCCAATTGAGCCTCTTTCATTGTGTTTTCCACCCACTTCATCTTCTCAGGCGGCCAAACCCTCGCAATGATTTTTCCATTAATCAGACCCATCGGAATAGGTCCATAATTCCTCGAATCTCTCGACCATGGTAAATTATCTCCTGCCAAATAAACGTGACCTTCGGGTACCTATAAACAAAAAAAAAAAGTCAGTCAATGAAGGATACTCCCCGCCTTCTCTGTCCTCCAAACTTTCCAAGAAAGAAAAAAAAAAAGGATATAAAGAAAGAAGAAAGGAAAAAAAGAAAAAGAAACCATACCCGAATCATCTCCCCTCCCTTCCCCACCTCCGTACTAAACGGTAAATCCCTACAAACATAATCCCCCGGCAAGCCAATAACCCGCTTCGCACCATGCACGCCCAGAAACGTCGGATGGTAGAAACGCACGACGTCGCCGACCTCGATGTCGCGGCCGTGTCGCTGCGTCCGCGAGATGAGCAGGTAGTCGCCGCGCGGGTTGAAGGTCGGGTACATGGAGGGTCCCTCGCTGAGTTGGACGGTGATCAGGTGTTCCCAGACGAAGGTGCAGGCGCAGAAGACGCCCAGGCCGTCCAGGGCGAGACGGAAGATGGCGCCGGGGGAACTGCGTTTGAGGGTCTGGCGGAGGAGTCGTTCCATTTTGGGGGCATTCTTCTTCTTCTTCTTCTTCTTCTTCTTCTTCTTCTTCTTCTTCTTCGGAGACAGGTAAGTAGGTAGGTAGGTAGGTAGGTAGGTAAGAATTACCTAGGCAGGTTATACTTCTAATAACCTACTACCTACTAGCTACCTACTAACTACCTAGGTAGTTGACCAAGTGAGCTCCAGGGCGAAGTGGAGAATAGATCACGTGTTTGTGCCGGGTTTATAAAGAGGCTTTCTTTTTTTTTCTGCTCTTCTTCTTTCCCCTCCGCCCCCCTCAACAACTCTCACTTCCATTCCTGGAAGCTACGATTTAAAAACATATCCATATACCCATTTTGAAAATGAGAAGTAATGGTTCCAATTGCTTAATGATGCATTGATTTGGTTTCATTTTCCTTCTCCATTGTCTGGCGTTTTGTGTGTACATGCACGCTTGCCGTTTCTTTCTTTCTTTTTTTTTTTTTATTTCAATTTTATCACCAGTGTAGAACAGCTTCTAAAATTGCTAGAGCTCACCGTTGCCGAAATTCAAATCCAGAGCGCGTGAGTGTGGACAGAGAAGCAAGATGAATTCTTCCTCCTTTTCCCTTCGGGGAGGGGGGGTTCCCTGAACGATAGCTCGGCTTGGACCCCATTTAACTATGGGAATGGGAGGCTGGGTGGTAATGACGGGAGACATTTCTTGAGATCAGTTGATAGATAGATAGATAGGTAGATGGAATATATTTGTTGTTCTTGACTGTGTGAATTATTTCTTATGCTCCAGTTCTGTCCTACTCGATCATACACCACAGATATATAATCAGTAGTGTGGAGTGATTGTTTTATATTGAAAACACATACATGACTATTGCCTACATCTGAGCGAGTAAATCTACATGGCATTCTTCATCTCTCTCAATGCCGCCATGACTTCCACCGGATCCGTCTTGCCTGTCTTCTTCTGGATTTCAGGATCCTAAAAATATGTTAATGAGAAGAGAACCTTGAGCCCAGCCAGCAGAGCAGGACAAAATAGGGTTTGACTTACGTTGACTCGCATAAACACGTTATGAAGCTTGACAAAAAAAAAAAAAAAAATTGTCCATGTTAGCTTAGTTGTTACTCACAATGTGATAGTAAGAAAATTCCTAAAACAAATTTTAGATGATAAGACATACCTTCTCATCCCCAATAGTGAATTTGCCTTGCGTCTGAAGGTTCGCCTCCGCGAACACCTCTAGTTTCTTGATCGGTTCGGTCTGCGAGACAGTAAGACAGAACTTGACGTTGGATTTGGTGTACTCATGTCCGGGCTATTAAATAGAAAAAATTTATCAATCGACGGCCACAAAGCAGATGTCATGAGGAAAATCAGGAGGACGGAGAATCATACAAAGACCTTCGTATCATCCGGAAGAGAGGCCAAAGTCTCATTTAAAGCCTTGTGCATCTCCGGTGCAGTACCCTCGAAAAATCGACCACAACCTGTAGAGTTGTAAAACAAGCAGGAAAAGAAAAAAAATCAGTTTCCGTCATCAGGATTTCACCTTTTTTCTTTTTTTTTTTGTTCTTGAAGTAAGGGAGGGAAGCTCATACCTGCTATAAACAACGTGTCACCCGTGAATACAACCTTCTCATCACCATCTTGCATGAAGTAGCAGATGCTGTCTTGCGTATGACAGGGAGTGTGAAGTGCGGTCACTGAAATGCGCTCTCCAATCTTGAATTCTTCCTTATGGCCTGGTGTTTTGGTGACAGATTGGCAGTTGCTTCCTCCGATGACAGGGACGTTGAAAGTTTTGAGCTAAATGAGGTAGTAGACATGTTAGTTCGATTTAAGCAACCATCTCTCTGTCTCTCTCTCTCTCTTCCTTTGTTTATCATTTATTTATTCATAATATAAATATGAGAGGGTGTATAGAGGTCTCCAAACAGCTTTGATATAAAAAATAGGGAAAGGGGAATTACCACTTCATCATTGCCGCCAGCGTGATCCCAATGACTACAAAATATTCATCAGCTTTTGCGCTTTTTCATTTTTGTTTTTCTTCTTAAACAAGAGAGAAGAATAAAAGGATGAAATTCATACTGATGGGTGTTAACGATAGCAGTAAGGTTGATCTTCCCCGCCTTAGTTTGAGCTTCGAGCTCTGGAAGAACCCTAAGAATATCCTGTTAGTGAGGTACCACCACAATATATAATCCCAGAAATCTAACTTGGGACTGAGGGTTAAAAAAAGAAAGCAAAAAAGGAAATGAAAGGGAAAGAAATATGTACTCAGGTGGGTTAGCCGGGTCGATGATCACCGACTGCTTCGTAGGTTCATCTGTGACCAGGTAGGCATAGTTATTGCCCTTCCCAGTCCCTATTGTTATTAAAGGCGTGCTACTAGTTAGCAACACATATAGTTCAAGTTAAAGTTTCGAGCCTCGGGGTTAGTCCCTCTCCGATGAAATAAATTAAGATAACGTACACATAGGAATTGATTGGATATGCATGGCTCTTGTAGACTGTTGCACAGGTATTCTAATGGGACGGGTAGTGACAAATGACCGAAGAGCTCTTGCGAAGCTCATGGGCGACGATGGGTGAAATGGGGAGAAATAAGCTTGATTAGAAATTCAATGCGGGGGTGAATCTGTCTGTTTCTCCTCTGTTTTTTCAAGGGAATTCCCCCATACGAGCTGCTGAGTCCGTCCAGTTCGCTAGTTATGAAATGAACATTACCTCATAGGCTGGTGGGATGGTTGATGGGCCGCCTTAGCCACATGTGGCGTTAAGCTATGCCAAATATAGCATCTACATGTTGAGGCAGGTAGTTTCGCTCAAAAAAGTCGCAACAATAAACATTATAGAGTATCAAAAGAATTCCAAATTAGGAAAAAGGTTTTCATGTAAATAAGTCCCTGCGCCCCGCGTATGTAGGCTAAACAACCCCCAACGGTCGACTATCCCAAGTCTCTAATGTTTCCCACCCATACTTATTTAGCGTCTTCAAATCCTCATCCACATCTACCGTGTAAGGCTCAGCCTTTCCGGACTTTGTTGGGTTTGTTTTGGAGGTACCGTTTCCAGAAAGTGGAGGTAATCCATTAAGGCCGTCTCCCAGACTCTCCTTGAGAGACGCTGTCCAATGTGTCGAGCTTGCTTCACAGACAGCAAGAAGGTAGGATCGTGAGATGAATAGCTTCTTAGACGTCCATTGTGAAGATGTAAGAATATGGTCCAGCCACATATAAACACCTTCACAATACGGATCCTTCTCTACATTCGACGAGCTTCTGAATGCCAAGGCATTCACCATCTCCTCTGTCAATGCCACCAGAAAAGCGGGATATGCTTCTATAACCATTTGCAAGACCGTGTCCCACCCAGCAAATACATCTGCTAAAGAATCACCAAGTCTATGGACCAGGTTGTTGAAAAGGTCAGCCAATTGTCATACCAAAACATGGAAAGCAGGGAGTTTAAAGACAAAGCAATATCAAAACGTACTTCCGTCCCTGAGGGACCAAAATTGAATCCTCTAACAACGTTTGCGAGATTGCTGTTGGTGCCGCCCTTGACGACCTACAAATAGACGCCAATTGTGTGGAAACAATAGACAAATGCTGTTGGTGGCCCTTTCTCTTTTTTCTTGGTGGCTCTGATGATGATGAAGATGATGACGTCTCATAAGAAACCTGCTTTAGAATGGGTCTTACTGATGCTTTGATAGAATCAATAACAGCAAGTCCATCTCCTTCTTCATCAACGTCTTCCCCCTCGCCTTCTTTACCCCATTTCTGTTCAGCTATTCCATAGTCATTACTCCCGTTACTAGCAGGCAATGCTAGACGAAGGTGAAAGGAAGTAAAAAGAAACATACCTTCAGGCTCCGTCTTAGCCCAATAATAATCCCATAACCATTCCAACGACCGCTGCGTGGAATTTCGTAATACCGTCAAAGACGGCAACTCACGATGTGTAGCCTCATGACGAAGCTCCACAAAGGAAGCAGGAAGGCCTAGATCAATAGCACGTTGAAACATGGTCCTACGCTGTCCACCAAGTTTGGAATCAACAAGTCCCGTCACAAACCTATATTCCAATAGATTAGCTAAAATGGAAAGAATCAAGAAAATCAACAAATAATGCTTTCAAAGAAATTCAGGTATCAGGTAAGGAGAATACCCACCGGCAAAATGCAGCTGAATACGTAGCGCGAATAGAAAATATCGAATTTTTCTGAGCATCATCGTGAAGGATTGCATCTGTTAATAGAGCTGTAGCTTCAACTGGATGCGGTAGATTGCCTCGGAGTTTCCATGCCTCAACCTTTTCAAAAATCAGCCCATACATATAACCTTTTTTCTTTGTAGGAGCATGAAATCACAACACATACAGTAGCACAGGCTTTGGATCGCATATCTGGACCGTCATACGCTGGGGTTGGGTAAAATTGATTGCGCACAGCAAGCAATTGAGATTGTTCTTTCCATGGTGTAAATATAACTTTAGCCATTTTGTTTTCAGTTCGTCTCTACGATACGAATGTCAAACTATTTTGCTCCTCAACAGCCTCTTCAGCATTGATATCACTCATACTTGGTTCATCTAATGGTGAATTTTGTGGTCGGTGAATAGTTTTTCCTACCGACAGGTTTTGCTTACTAATAACCAACCCACCTTACCTAAGGTACCTACCTGAGAGGGAGGTATGTGGTTAGTAACCAGAAGTACTGACCTAAGGTACCTTTCAGTCGGAACTGGTTTCCGACATTTTCTCCACCCAACTAGTTAAAACCCCCCTTACAGCTCTAGATCGAATCTGTCTAAATTCATATACCAGTGTTGTTTCATTTATGATAACTCTCATGTTGTATCGAAATTCTATCATACATTGGATCGGGAGAAGAAAAAAAGTGCTCCCGACAAATAATCGCTCTCGGGTATCCTTACACATATCCCAATACTATTCCACCCAAGATAAAAGAATAAAATGCCGCAACGCCACGCTATGCGATAATTGAAGCAATTAAAAAATAAAAACGAAAATATGGATCAAATCCATCCATAGCCATAATTCATGCATGAGGTAGCTCCTAGGTTGAAGGGGGGACGAGGCTCGACCACGGCGTATTGTTCAAGAGGCTCGTCAGTTTCAAAAAAGGAGGATTTCATCATCGGTTTAGAGGGTTGCTTATATGGCTCATACTGGGAGTTCAGTTGAACCTGGGAGTGGGCAGGCTTGTGGCTGATAGGTTGGGTAATCTGCGACTCTTCTTGGTCGTCATCATCACTATCTGCATCGTTCTCGTCGGCCTCAGCTTCATCGTCAGCTGATGGCGTAAATGTTTCCTCCAGCTTCAAGCCCTTCCCTGTGAGTCCGTACAAGGCACTTTCCGTAAAAGTGTCGGGATGCGAGTAAAGTCCCATTCCAACAAGTTCATCCTCCCCATCATCCTTCTTGAAGGGCGAAACATACGAATCACCTTGGTCGTCGAATTGCTGAATGGGAAGAAAGTCGGGAGTGGGCGGCTCAGTAAGGGGTCCTGGGGATGATACGCTTTCATAACTTGAACCCGCAACGCCCACAGAAGGGATGCTTTGGTTCATAGATGTCATATCCAAGGACCAAGTATCAGAGATAGGTTGGGTGAAAGTAGGTAGACCAGAGGGGAGTACATCCCAAGACGCATCAACATTGGGGCCGCTCACTTGCAAGAAAGGCGGCTCTGGCATTGGTAAGTGATCTTGGAGGCTGTGGAGGGAGAATGTCGGCTGTGAAACTGGAATTTCCGCCGGGGCAAAGGTTTGCAACGAGGTGCTATCATTAGGAGTAGAGGCGGTTTCATGCAAAGATTGAGAACAGAGTGGCATGACAGCAAGGTTTTCGGAAGCTGTGCAGGGGGGATAGTACTGAGATTGAGACGTCAAGAAGTCGGTCTGTTCCATTGATACTGGATGCCAGCTCATCGGGCGGGACGACCGTCTACCTCCTTGTAGAGCAGTTTCCAAAAGAGCGGCATTTAAAGAAACTTGATAGTCCAAGTTTGTGAAGGGTTGGTACATGGGTGAGCTATGAGCAATGGTGGTTGTCCTTCGTCTGCCAGCAGAGGACGGACTATTCCCGGCACTACGAGGTTTGGTTACTCGAGAGGTATTCCTCGGCCTAGGAAAAGGCTGCATCATGTCTCGAAAAGTAGATGAGCGCACACATGACTGGTTTTGTGGAAGCCAGTTGGGGCCTGTGAAGGAGGCCTGTGGGGGGTAGCAGTTGGCCATGGAGGAGACACTGAGATGAGACGAAAAGGAGAGAGTGTGTGAGAGTAGGGGCTGGAGAGAGGAAATGGCGGGGTCAACAATCAGTTGCAAGTAGCAGGTGGAAGATAATGTTGACATACATAGTCGTAGTGTTAAAGAAAGGAAGGCAAAGTAGACAGGAAAGACAAGGTAGCTTATATGAAATCTCTCAGGTGGGTCGGGTCCATGGATGACTGCAGGTATATGCAAAGGATCTTAGACTAAGATTGGGGTTCAAGACTTATCACTCCAAGATAACACAAGGAGGGAAGGGTCATCAGGCGCGGTAATGAGGCAAGGTACGAGAACAATTCGAAAGCAGCTAAGGTAACAAACAGGCTCAGTTCCAAGTTAAGTAATTCGGGCTAGATCGTCCCCAAGGAGAATTCGGAGGATAATTCCTTCAGTCAACAGCCAAGTATAAATTAAAATTAAGTAGGGAAGAGTAGAAAATAAAAATTTAATTTATTAAATAATAACTAGACTAATAGTCATCATGAATAAATAAAACAAAATTAAAAACGAAGGGCAAAATACTAGTACGGAGATGTGTGGAACGTACGGATGTCCAGTCCATGAGCAGCATTACTTGATCTACCATCCGCCCAGGTCTCCACGATCCCAGGAGTGTAAATGATCATAGTTTAATATTAATACCGGACATATGTTGGTTGGGATGACACGACGTTGGCGCGACGAAAAGAGACTAGTGGTGGGAATCGGACAAGGCGATGGACGACTTGGGAAGGAAGGAGCGAAGGAAGGCACGAAGGGGAGAGAGACAAAAAGGGCCAAAGGAACGTCGATGGAGACAAGAAAATAAAAATAAAAATAATAAAAAATAAAAAAATAAAAAAAAAGGGAAAAAGTGAGTGATGATTCAGATGGAGGCCATGCCACTCGGCAATGCTCCACTTTCGGGATACATTGGGATTTTCGAGCGACAATCCTGACCAGACACTCCTAGGGAGCACTGGGCCTTTACTTGAGACCCATAAGAATGGAGATTAGCGGTGGTGGTTCGGGTGGAGGAGGAGAAGGTAGAAGGAAAAGAATCATCATGCTAATGGTGGGGATGATCAGACCCATTGGCAGCTGGAGTTAATGGTCTGCAAGCCCACCAGCAAACTCCACAAAAGTGTGACGCAGATTGATTGGATACGACATTGGGACATGAACTCCAGCCAGAAAGGATGGACTTTTTTAGTCTGGGACATGCCGAAACTAACAGTGAATTAAACCTCCACTACAGTAAGGCCCGTGTGAGCCCCAAGTCTGAGACTAAAACTGGGACAGACTAACGTATCATACTTACTGTACGAATGATGCACAACGCCCGTGGACGCTAACTAGGTCGCCGGGACTTGGTATTTGAATTCGTTACATTACCCGAAAGGGGGTGGTGTGAAGCAAATCCCTCTAAGGTTTTCGCCCAGCATAATTCACAACACCCTTCTTTTTGTTGCGAGAGAAGCCAAGGTAACTTAAATTCCAGAATCAGTAAGGTGGTATTTTAGTTTAGACCAACTTCCTTTTCCCCATAGTTGGTTGGGAAGCTCGAGGAATCTCCTGTTAGCAGCAACAAACTTACCTCACTAGGTAACGACTCCTGATGACTTGGGTTATTCCTCCTTCTCATTTGACTATCCCAAGACTAGTCAGGGCCGTGGTCGGAGGATGTTGAACTCTGTAATCTGACTTTGTATTATGGCGCCAATGCCACCACGATCCGCCTGATCGCCGACCCTGCTGTCAACAACTCAAGTTCTTTTCATCTCTCTTTCTCTTGCTTTGTATTTTTTATTTATTATTTTTTTTTTTTTTTTTCCCACAGACTCCTTCCCTCAACTCCCTGGATTTTGATTATTACGTATTATTTCTTCTCCCCTCCCCGGTCAACACCCTTCAACTTCCGTCGTTGTCCCCACAAGTTCACCGTTTCCATCTCCAACCCGTCACGGCGCCTGTTACGCAAGGGTTACAATAATGTGATAAGGTTCCCAGGACCACCTCAACACATTTCTAGTCCAGGTCTGTTTCCAGGACTCCGTGCTCAGCAATAAAACACACACATAACTCTTGTCACCTGCACCGTGCAGGGTCAGTGTAACTCCGACGAGGCTCTCATTTTTATTTTTACATTTCTTTATTTATTTCTTTTAAATTAGATTGTCTGTTTTTTCTTGACGACCAAGTGATGATGCCTCCTGAAGAACAGGGATGAAGGGCGGACAAAAAGGAATCTACTCATCAACCGCCCACCTCTCTCATTCCCGAGCTATCTTCTTCCAAGCTTGGTCGCCGGGCGCATCATCAGCTCAAGCATGTAACTGGTGGTGGATGGAGTACTCCGTCCTTACTTAGCATCTAGTTGTTATTTGCCTATCCAGCTGCTAGGTAGGTTTCTTTCTCGTACATGTCCAACCACGGGATCATTGAGTTCTTCTCACTCAGCTGGCTACCTAGTATCTGTTGGCTACTAACTCGCTAGGAGTAGTGTGATGACTTTCAATATCGTTCGTGATGATTACTGGTTACACTCTCTTCCAAGCTCTTCCAAGCCACAAACCTCATTTACCAAATGGGTGGAGTATCTTTTAATGACTATCTGTTTACTCCCACCACCAGCTTCATCGAACTAATTGAATCATGGGTTTATGGTTTACTTGTTTGGTAACGAAAGAGAAAAAAGAAAGGAAAAATGTGTTGGCCCAGATGGAATGATGTGATCATTAAGAGTCACCACCCAGCAACTTGCCACGATACCGGGTTTGGCAAAAAATCACCATCATCACTAGCATCCTTCAATAAGAATACCAAGTTAAAATCGGATATGAGATATGAATCCGAGGTTTATTGATTTTTCCCTTTTTTTTTTTTTCTTTTTTTTTTTTTTGGTTTTACCCTTTCGGTCGGGGACCTCACATGTGGAGCTTCAAGATTTTCTAATCTTTCGGTAGTGTACATGTCACTACTGCCTAGAGTAAGTGGGCGTTGGCTGGGGCGGCGAAAGGCCCAAAAAAATTCATAAGAATAATAATAAATAAAAGAGCCTAATTAGTAACCCCATACAGCCCACCGCCTCTCACTCTTTTTGACTTGGTAGAAAGGAGGGAAGGAAAAAAAAAAAAGGAAAAAGTAATTATGAACGGAAAGTTCGGCTACGATGACAATTTCCTATGCCATCTGAGTTTAAAACCCCGAAGTTGGAGTTCAAGCATCACCTTTTGCCAAAGAGAGTCCAAGAGCAGCACAAGACATGCAAATTTCGCTTGAAAAAAATATTTTTTTTTAATTTTTTTTATTTTTCTTTACTTATTAATTTTTTTTTTTAAAATTTTTTCAAAAATTAAATAAAAAATATAAACATGGTTCCATGCATAGTGGGATGACCACCATTAAGCGCCTTGTTGTCACTGTTGTTGTTCTTATTACTGCCGACTCAGGTACTCAACTAATAGAATAGATAGGATAGTTAACTGCTTACTACTTTAGTGATCATTCTTTAGCAAAGCCGTAAGTCAGTAAACTAACTAACAAGTAACTAGTTAGTTATATGTCTCAATCAATCACTCCGACAGATTTAGAATTGCCAGTTTTAGTTCTCGACCAGGTAGAGCAAGCACAGGCAGGGGTATGTATGTAGGTAGGATGTGTGCGTATGACTATTAGCGCTAATAAGAATGTAGGAGGAGTACAGTAGTTCTGACAAGTCCACCTGCATCTCGGAGAGTACTCCATATGCAGTCACTCCGTACTCGGTCTCTGCTCCCCTGTCCGTACATATATGGTGCTCTATAAACATATCTAGGTATTTCCTAAGGTAGGTCTATTATTATCAACATCACCATCCGTATTACTTTCTTACTCAATAATATATACTGATATATAGTCAGAAAAAGTCTCTTCAAGAAGCGCGATTAAATAGTTATTTTCTAATAACCCTGGCTGTCTACTAGGAAAATAATAATAATGATTATAATAAGTATGTACATGTATGTGTGGATCAAAGGAATCAAAATCTGGTATAGGTTAGCTATAGTTACAGAGAGGTTAGAGAACTTAAGACCCATTATTGTGGATATGGAGCCAACTTCAGGTCAGGTTCCAGAAACAAGGGAACCCGGAACCCCCCCTCATCTCTTTTCAGCTGCATCAGCAGGAGGCCAGCGACAGTAACAAGCGACAAGTGAGAGAAATAAAACCCTTGTCAATCAGATGAAAAAGAAGTAGAAGAGGGGGGCAAGGCGGGGGGGGTTGTTAAATTAAAATAAATTAAATATAGGACCTTCGTATTAATTAAATTAAATAGAAATATTCAATAATAACAATAGCCCTATTGATAACAGGCAGATAGGGAACTACGTAGGTGGTTCCTCCTTCCTGACTTGACATTTTATCTGGGGAAGGAGGAGAAATAATAATAATAAACCATTATTCACATTTTTTTTCAGACAACACTCTCGAGACTAACTCCGTATCTAGTAATTAACCCTGGACAAACAAGATGATCAGAATTTAAGCATGCTCCATGCATACCAGACATAGTGAAATAGTATAGTACATACATATACATTCATATATACATAAATATATACCTACCTACAGATAATACAGGTTATGGTGAAGGTTCTCAAAAACTGCCGGGTTTCTTCAAGCTGTAAGAACCAAGCCTCGTCTTGAAAGATCATCTAGAGTGAGCGCCGCCAGAGCCGAGCCAAAAATGGGCATACAATGAAGGAAAGGAAGGGGTGTGTAGTGGGGAAGAAGGCGAAAAAAAAAAAAAAGAAAAAAGAAAAGAAAAGAAAAAAATTAAACAAAATAGAAAAATAAAAGTTAAAACTTCCGTGCGACCTGACACGATGGAATCGACATCATTAAATCGATTACTCGGACAATTGAGATCATCGCCCGTCTGTCCTACAAATCAGAAGCCGGAGATTACAGGAGGGGAACCGCCGGGAACGCATGTGCGGGGCCCACGGTACCACAAGGAAACTAACTAGAAAAAAAGAAGAACAAAATTCCAGAAGGTCAGGGGTTGAGTCAGCTAGTTCAACCTTGGGTACTAGTAAGTTAATTAGTAGGAATTTATTTTTTTTTTTTTTGGGATTGATTATGAATATTAGAGAAGGCAAACAAAAGGAAAAATAAAATAAAATAAATAAAAGGAAACATCTTGAAGTGGGTCTTCCATAGAATGTCTCCTGAGATACCATAGTTGCCTACCTTCTCTTACAGCAAGCAAGGTTGAACGTTCTCAGGTCGAAGTTAGTAAGAGAAGTCACCTACACAGTAGCTAAATAATTACCTAGTAGTGCTGATCTAACCTCACTGCCACACATACCATTCATTGGTTCGAGAACCCTTTTTTCCCAAGGTCACTCGTGAAAGGAACCTTTTTCAAGCCATTTAGCCCCCTAGTCATCATTAAGCTGCTGATTGACATCCAAGTCCCTGATAGAGAGAGAGAGAGAGAGAGAGAGAGAGAAAGAGAGTGTGTGGAACAACATAGTTGAAGGAGCAACATTGCCGATCATTCTCCAATACAACGGGCATGGTTCCGTTCGCGTACGAGAAACACCACCCCATTCAAGGGAAGTATTCCATAGCAGTCAGGTTTGGTTTAATTCATCAGATATCGGTACGACTATTGGTGATACCTAACAACAACAATAAGAAAATAGTGAAAATGCCTTCTACCGCCCGCATTATGGCCAAAGCTGACCGGCTAATCAGCAAATATGCCTCACTACAAAGAGTTAGTCATTACCTTTCCCTATTACTTTGAGAACAGACCGTGGGGAGGGAAGTAAGAGGAAAAAAGAAAAATTAAAATAGAATAGTTGCTCTTGAGGCACCAAAAACTTGGTTGGGAGAATATCATTTGTGCACCCTCTTCCTTTCTTCCATCTCCCCTTGCGAGCTGTCCGCGTGGATGGAATTCAAGGAGTGATCGGAAGGGGTCCCTACTTAACCGAATTCATCTGTACATACATACATACATACATACCCTGTAACATAGATCGTACGTACAAACTACAAGGTTAGCTGAGCCAGCGTCAAATGAGACCGTGTAAGTGGTCATTCGGGTCGATTCTATATTAAGAGAGAGCGAGAGAGGGAGGAAAAGAGAAAATTGAATTGAGCGTCGTAATTGAGATCCATCTGAAACCAAATATAGGTGGTGGGAGGAGCAGAGGACTAGTTACGTTGGGTGGCTCAGTCCAGAAACTAGGGTGGGAAAATGGCGGTCGCACACATTAGTATCCGAGACAGGAGGAGTCCGGACCTGGCCAGCTGGTCTCGGAGAAAGTCCTCAACCATGTAGGGATCGTCCAAAGCCATATGATCAGCATCAAATCAAGGAGAAGAGAAGAGAGAATCATGACTGGAAAGAAACGATCTTCCTGATTCTCTTTGTTTTGATTTTTTTTTTCTTTTTCAGCTCCCTCTTGATTATCATTTTAAAATATCTTTTCCAAAACCATGGTTGGGTCCAAGCGCCCACCCCAACCAAACAAAATGAGAATTAGGGGAAGAAATGAAAAAGAAGGCGTAAAACTTGGCGCTAATTAATTTGGCTTACCTTAGTGCCATGTCATCAGTCCCTACTTTGGGCTCCATCGATCAAAAAGCTGAATCTGATATGCCTAGTCTGTGATGATAGTAGCACTTACGACAGGCAATCACATGTCCAGTTCTTTGCTTTGCTATACATAGTTACCATAGGATGAATATCAATCTAGCATATAGATGCCTACCAAGGTAGATAATAGACATTTAACCTCTCCTTTTTATGACAAATAATGAAATAAAAAACCAACGTGGTACTACATGTCTGATTGCAAAGCCTCGCCTCCTCTCAGTAACTAGCTAACTAGTGAGTCCACTACGAGTTATTATTCGTAACAGGGCCCAAAAAAAAAATATATTAATTCAAAAAAATCCAAGGTGGCGGTTAAACTGGTAAGTCAACCATCGGCTCAAGGGATGGATGTGACACGGCATGCCTTGTCGATTGTGACTAACCTACTTGCTTGGTACCTAGTAACTATGCTGCTTGTCTCGTTTTGGTTTAGACACCTCCCACAGTGGCCCTGCCGATGACATACTAAATAATAACTAGTGTAACTACAGGCTCGGTATTTCTTTTGCTTGTGAGTATTATTTTCCAACAGCAAAGTATAATTTTGGTCATTGATAAGTACTGATGAAGACCCGCCCGCGGCTATACAGTAAACTAAGGCACAAGAAGCCAACGAGTCAGAACGGCTGTACCCTGTGCCATGTCGACGCCACAAACGTCTGAGCTCCCCATTCAACCCAGCAGATCGAGGCACAAGCGACCTCTGAACGGGTCTTGTCTCTCTCCTGTTCTTGGGCAACCCCTCTCCTATTCAAAATGACCCAAACGGATCTAAAGGCCAGATTTACCTTTACCAAATACCGACTCCGTAGATTCGCCCAGAATATCTCCTGTTCAAGTAAGTGGGTAAGTTGTCTAGGCGACAGAATTGAATGAAAAAAAATTTTTTCTTTTTTCCTTTTAAGGGAAGATATATAGATGAATAAATAAATAAAAATAAAAAATTATTAATTTGATTAATTAGAATATATGATAAACCGTCTATCCTAGTTCCAAGACTCCCTACCAAATCAAAACACAACGATTTCTGCAGGTGGCCATGAGCTAGGTAAATGGCATACATGTTTGCATGCATGCATGTCTGTATCCTGCATAAGGACAAATGTGTCCCTCAGCCAATTAAACCACTCAAGGAAGAGAAAACGTATGCTAGCTGCCCCCCTCTGACCCTCTGGGATAAATAATAATCGTAATAAAAAAAATAACATTAATTAAGTTATTAATATGAAAGGATGGGACGTGTAAGAAATTACCAAAAAAAACAAAAATACAAGACGATGAAGATCTCCTCGCTGCTGAGCATGCAGGATCTAGGTAGGCAGGTAGGTAGGCATGGCTGATGTACATACAATAAGGTACATACATGCTTCAATTTTTGGAATCGGCATTTAATCCCATACTTTCTTCCTCCGTACATTGAACATTGCAGCAAGTAGGTTCTACATGCTTCAGCTTCGTAGTGGGTAGTACACACACACACACACACACACACACACCCCTTTAAAATAACTACGTATGAATCCACGTTCCGTTAACTACCTCGTACTTCGTAAACTACCGCTTATCCTACAGGGTATGCGAGGGCGATGCCGGAGTCTTGCCCAGGCCTAGGTACTGACGACCTAAGACTGTCCAAGATCTCTATCTTTCTTGTTGTTGCCTCTGTGTGACCAAAATCAATGCATCTTACGCTTTTATCTTATCCTTGGGTACCTTTACCTCGGCCTTAGCCCTACGCGCCTAGGTACCTTAGCTTGGGGGGTCAGACTTGCCAATCAGGTTCCTACAAAATGATGACATCCTCACTTCGAGAAAACTAACTAATTGCCACTATAGTTAGTGATTACCTATTATTACTATCTCCTCTTCTTTGTTTGATTAAACGAGTCTTGTTGCTTTTTTTAATAAGCATATCATAACCCGTCCAATCATATGGGAAATCTCTGTTTTTTACCTCAACCTCGTAAGGCAACTAAACAGGTAATGGCGGTAAGCCTGTAAGAGGTGGGGGAACAAAAACAGAAAAAAAACAAATTTTTGACGAAAAAGAAAAAAGAAGAGGAAGTGAGAAAGAAAAAAAAGGTACAGCATACAAGGGTCACTAGGTACTTTCCTTTTCTGACTATGCATTAAATTGAAAAATCAACCACCGAGGAAAGAACCTGAAGTTTTAGACAGATTATTTACAGTACCTTACAGGGCTTTCGAAAATATTCCCATGAATAGCAGTCGTCCGTCAGAAGTCAAGACGGCCACAACAACCGGCGCTGATAGTGTGACCGTGGCAAGCATACGCCCAATAATGCTGACAGGGAATAATGCAAGCTACAGATGGAGCGAGGAGGCAAGGAAAGCTGGCTGCAGCGATTGGAACCACATGACTGAAGCAAGCGACGATGATAGTGCGGCAGGCTAAGTACGGGGTACATCACTTCTATTGTAATTTTCAGCTAGCGCAGTCTATTACGAGTGTGGAGGTGAAACTCTCCTCGCTCTAATCAAAGCAAAGAAGCAAAGCAAAGGCTAGCCACGGCAAAGGATGAAAGGCGTTGGTTGCTGCTGCTAACTCAGGCCAGCCGTCGAACAATGTACGACTGTCCTGCGATGTGCTGAGGGCGTAACAGGCGAAAACACTCTGATCTTGACTCGCTCACCCATTCTCCCCTTGTTAGTGTTGTCACTGGGGCGCAGCCCTCCCCAATCCCGGCCCCTAAAAGGATGCTCCGCAGATATCTCCAAAGCCACCACACGACGCCCTCAGTCAATTTCACCACAAGTGCCCCTCCTCCCTGCCCTCCCTCATTAAATATTCCTGGAATAATAACGAGGATTATCTCGCGAGCCAAAAAAAAAAACTTGAATTTGGCCTGTCAGAGATACCACCAAATGAGTCCACAGTTCCACATCGCTGTGATGATCCACAGAATTCTCGCATTAGCATCATCCCTCTTGACATATCATCCTGCGATCGACCAAAATTGATGTTTATTGGCTCCTGTCGAAGCACCCAATTGACGCAATATGCGGTGATCCATCATTCAGGGCGAAAGCGAATAAATAAAAGAAGAAAAAAAGACAATAATTATGAAGTTAGTCCCACTAACATATTGCCTAGATCGGTAATATATCCTATCATCATCTATGATCCTAAGAATTGCTAGTGGTGGGCTTTGAGAAAGAATAATCATTATTGTGATTATGATAAGTTTAATCAATAAAAAGGGTGATAATAGGTATGACCCACTAATGGCTAGTTAAGATCCTGACGGTATTGGTCAAGGTCGATCCATGATGGTTGGAGTATTGAAGATTTGCCACTTCAGTAAGTAAAAAAGATTTTTACCTTTTTTCTTGTCTTCAGTTTTCATGCTTCTCCGGTGATTTGAAGTAAAGCAGCTGTGGCTTGCTAAAGAGTTAGAGATCAAAATATCTATAAAATTACGTATTCTGCTCAGCTTAAACCCGCAAGGCAAATGTGCCCAGACAACCACCAATAACGACTGTCGAGCCGTTGGTGGGTCGCACCCAAATTATCAACCCAATGATTTACCTGTGTCCGTCTTTTTTTTTTTTTTCAAGTCCAGAGAGGGAGGTCCATGACTCCATCCCATTGTACGCCACACAAAGCGTTGAATTCTATGGAATAGGCACGCTTAGACTTTAGTTCAAGGTTTCATACTAACAACTTCAACGGAAAACCCTGGGTGAGGAGAAGGATGAGTATTGCATTAGGCACTTTTTCCCACTTTTTCCCCGCTATAATACCGAAGCCAAAACACTGAGGCAATAAGAACAATAATCATAATTATCAAAGGAAGTTTAAAACGGAGTCATGAAGTTAGAAAAGTATGACGAATCATGATTTGTGGCGAAACCTTGGTATTTAATTTGATTCCTTTATTCCATTATTATTACTTTACCCCATAGCTCGGGTTCTGATGCCTTTTCACCGGAGTCCCGACCGCATAGAACTTACACTAGTAATCGAGCAGCCTGAATTCAGTTTACAGAAACCTTTCCTGACCAGGAAATATAGTGGGGGCCCATACTAAACCCAATTTATATGTGGTCAAGTCAGAGGTTATTGCCAAGGTCTTCCCAAAACTTAGGAAATTAAGTCTAAAAAGGATTAGTCCCTATCCATCGGCAGTAGTTACATTTTTTAAATAGTTGTTCATATACAGCCAATCAACCAGCGATATAGGGGTAAATTCACAATACTAAGAACAATATTATTACAAAATTAATTAACAAAGTATTCCCGACAGACTAAGACAAAACAAATCATAACAAAAGGTAAAAACATAATATATAGTTATCCAAAGCCTGAAGGTTCTAAAAATCATGATCTAATTGGCGTCTAATTCAAACCGGTAGAATCGGATCCAGACTGTGTTTGTTAAAACAGTCTAAGAATCTGGATTAGAAATTAAACAAAGAAAAATAACAATCATAATAAATAAATAAAAAATAAAAAATAATCATCTAAGTGGAGAGACCAATGTTCGGAAAGCCACATGGTTTAATTAAAGCAAAAAAAAAAAAAAGGTTTTAATCCGTATTAGTAGGTTAGTCCGTCCGTCTTGACTCTTGACTAACGCTCAAAATGTCTTAGTTAATTAGAACTAAGGGCCCTAGTACATGTTTATCCCGCCGTCCGTGTCCGGGGTATGACCGATGCAACTCCCTGAATCGAATTCGAGACACATCGGCTAGAAAAGGAAAAACGAAACACAACCAATTTCTGCTAACTAGTTTACTGCTTATCGGCCTAGGTACTATCGACTCCGTAGGCTTCGTAAAGTGGGGAGGAAGAAAAAAAAATCCTACCAGGGCAATTGTGGATCCATGCATCTCTTCTGACGGCGATTGCCGTGTTTGGACTAGTTTGATGCTGGCCTTTTTAGGAAATATTTTGAGTATTCTTTTCTATGACTGTTTGTGGTCTTGTTTGATGTGTTTGTGTATATATATATTTTTGATAGTATTAACTATTGCATGTTTTATGCTAATTCCTTGACCCAGAAATGCATGTCTAGGTCGTATAATACTGATGAATCAAGTTTCTGATAATTATGTTCTCACAGTCTCAATACTCTAATAAGCTATATGTTATCACGACAGGGTATCTATCTTGTTAAGGTAAAAGTCCCATTGATGAGGCGGTAACTTCTACCAATGGCCCGCGAGTAGGAGAGAAAAGGAAGAGAGGATGCTGCCTTGGATGGTCATCAAAGCTCTCACTCAATAAATATACTAGAAGATCATCTAGAAAGGTTCTAGGCCCTACAGGGCTCCGTATCTAGTTCACTCTTCTTCATCGATATCATCTCTTTCCTTCCATATTTAAACCATCTCTTTTATTTACGAGATACTTCATTTTGGAGTCTTCAATTATATCACAGTTAGAGTCTTGATATCCGCATATCAAGATCGACTCTACTGCCAGAAGCCGCAACAACCGAATATAATGCCCCAACAAAACCTTATGTAAATAGGATATATATCTGGATTTCGCCGGGAATGCATTACCTGAGCACACTGTCATATATAATGTAGAGGTACTCTTACAGTTCAGAAACGCTCATTTCAGACTAAAAGACAATATAAGATCAAGAGGCTTGCGTAGATCTAACTTAATTGTTGACTTTGATGAGTTATTCGTGCCATACAAATCCAACCTTTTCTCTAGGCAACCATCAAGCTGCCATAACGCTTATATGGATCTACTCGCTTTCGGAATGTGAATACAGCCTGAATATTATACTGAGCGAGGTCCCCAGACAGTGCCCACCTAGGCATGTACTGCAAGCCAGACTAGCAGGGGAAAGCTAACTCTGGAGAGGGATTTATACATCAACTTTCATTTAGAGACTACAAAGTAACGTTGATTATTCTGAGGTAGGACAATAAAGAATAGTTGCACCGTCATATCCTTACTACAAAAAGAATATGGTTGTTCGAGAATGTGCATAATCCCGAAGGCCGCTAAACCTATTATACAGCAGTTACCTAGTATATCATCCTACTCCTAGTTACTGCATCGCAAAATTCTCTCTTGAACAGGAATTTTTCTTTTCTTTTCTTTTTTTTTTTTAACCATCTCACACATCTTCCCCCGTGATCATGTTGTTCCCCATATTCCATTATATGATACCAGTTTCAGTGACGTGGCACAGTCTTTAAAAAAAATCCTTGTGGTGTTACATTGAATAACGGACCAGATGCAAGATCCGTTCAGGCAACTTGAAAACGCATTGCTCATTCTCCACAGTAAACCAGACGGGTTAGAATTACAGGAACGTTAACTATACTTACAGATATTTATCCCACTAGCATTGACATCCATCAGTAGGATCAAGAATTTCACCAACGAGTTCTCGACTACGTCAGACTGCGAGCTTATCGTAGTAGAAGTGGGCCAAAGGGAGGAAGGGGGGCTTGCTTTGAATCTTATTCATATCTTGAATCAGCTAATCATTAATTCTCTGTTTGTGTTGGATTAATTAATGTCCTTGATACTCCGAATCGGAGAGTGGATGCTCGCCTTGTCTTACAGGCAGACATACACTGTGTTTTGGGGAGGGAGGGGGGGGGCTATGGTTGATGTATACGAAGTCTAAAGTAAACCACCCCACTTTTTCGCTTTCTTTTATTTTTGGGGTCTGCCTGGCGTGGAATTGGACTGGTCATTATTATTATTATTATTATTTCTATCATCCGTCTTGATTATGCTGCATTGCACTGCACTGCTCGAGGATCAGCACGCTTGTTGGTCTCACCCACTCCCACCTCCCCCTCAATAAATGTTTCCCCCTGAATCCTTTCGGTACGGAGTTGTTGTAGGCGATGGCTGATGAGGCTTAATTCTCCAGCCTGGTTTTTAAGTCACACCCATAATGGAAAACCAAATAACAAATAATCGATTCGATAATCTAACTAATAATAGTGAATGCGATTCAGGTCTCGGTGGAGAAATGGAGAGATATGGAACAACGAAAAGTACTATCATCTCCTTAGCATATCCACTATTCATCGAGCGAAGCGTCTAGAAATTGTTTCTGGATTCTGGGAGTTGGGGGGGAACCCATTTTAGGTTCAATAATCCTCCTTTCTGCCCCCAAGACCGTCACAAATAGCCTAGAGTGACACACGGTCATCCTAGAGTCTGTTAGAGCGATCATCGTCTGCCTGGCAAGTTTGTGGTTAGTCGGATGGAGAGAGTCGGTTAGCATCAATAACAACGTGCCAGGTCCCCCAGCCACCAAAAAAAAAACTACTCAAGCGACTTAGTTTTATGTCGCGAGGCTCCACATCTCTCTACCATTTAGTGGGCTTCCTAATATTTCATTAATTAACTAGGTATGTTGTCAATTTACTCTAGTGTTTTTTTGCCCCTCGTCGATTAAACGCACCGGGGGTACTCCGTATATGTCTTTGACTCTTCCTTGAAACTCGTTTAGGCACCAAGAAATACGAAACAAGTAGAAAAGTAAAAATAAAAATATAATATAAAAACGGGTGGGAGTGATTACGAAGTATAATAATAATATGGAGTAATATAGAACGAATCCACCCGGTGATCACCAATTCATCCATCGCCCATCAAGTCCAGACCACTGGATGTAGCCATTTGGATCTTGCGATACGTAAGAGTGATAATATTTTCTTGCTCTGATGGATCGACACAACCATGGATGATGGGCCGTTTGTCCGAGGTGTGTCTAGATTCCTGCACAAGGCCAGCTTGGGCTCACATCTTATCTCTTGAAAGCAATGGTCAAATAGCTTCCCCCTCCCTCCCCCGAACCATCATACGTACCTAGGTAACTACCTAGGCGCTAGGTACGCACACCTCAGCATTATGTATTCATGAATAATCCATAGCCACCCACACCTCCCAATCCACAATCTTAATATCCCTCCTGATGTAGCGAGAGAAGATGAATCCTTTGGCCTTGGCTTGTGTTGGATTTTGTATGTGTCTATGCTATTATCACCTCAGAGATCAAGTAAAGTAGAAAAACCCACATGTTTTGGTAGGAAACGGGTGGGAGGGGAGCATCGACGTCATCGACATAGAGTGACACCGCTTCCAACTTTCATTCGCGATACCACTTACAATTAGCCGTCTGGCCATGCATAATGAGAGTATCATAAAACAAACGCCGCAAGAGCAAGCTGAAGGATCGTATATATTAATTCTACTACAGCGTACGGCATAATGAACGAGGACAGATTTCGGGACACAGTACGGTTGTCTAAACTCGGGGAAACTGACGATACTGACTTGTTTAGAACCGCCATTTGGAACCTGATTCCAGCGCGGAGAGTCCCAAATTCGAGGTACTCGAGAAATCCCCTCTCTCATCCCCGTTGCCAACATCATGATCAGCCGCTAATCATTTCCCTGGCGTTGTTTTGTTGCCGTCTTTCCTACCCATGCCTCAGGTCTTACTCACACCCAAAAAGTCTAGCCACCGCCGCAAGTCTTCCCTTGTCATGACCGATAAACCCAGTTCGGGAGCCCATCCTGAACAGCCAGATGAAAACACTGCATGTTTCGTGCATTCCCTGATCGCGAGTGAGGGGTTGATGGCCAAGTCCAAAGAGGCAAAGGACCTCATCAGCGCATCCACTCTCCCTGACGTCATCTCTATCACCGAGACTGAAGATGGACAATCTGACGATAGCGATGCCGCGGTGCAATCGCGTCATCTGACTAAAAAACAACTATCCGACATGGCCTGGAATGTTCGGAAGCTATCGAAACGGCTCGATAGTATCAAGCTCAAGCTCAATGTCAAAGCTGTCTTCATAGTAACCAAGGCCGGTGATGAATCTGTCATAACCGCAACGCGGGACGTCACCCGGTGGTTATTGTCGCGGGACCCTGATAGTAAGAAGGTGGTCTATGTCGAGAATCGGCTGGAGTCTGATCCAAAATTTGGCTATGCGCAATTGCTCAAGGATGATCCCCCTGCAGCTGCGCGGATTAAGTTTTGGGATACCAATTTTGCCAATGAGAATGCGCATTTGTTCGACTTTGTAATTACTTTAGGCGGCGATGGGACGGTGCTTTATACGAGCTGGCTGTTCCAGCACGTTGTACCGCCGGTACTCTCCTTTGCTCTGGGGTCGCTGGGGTTCTTGACGAAATTCGATTTTAATAATTACAAGAAGATTCTCGGAGCTGCCATCAATGATGGTGTCGTGGTCAGCTTGAGGCTAAGGTTTGAATGTACGATCATGAGGAGTAAGCCTCAGTCAGGCCAGACTCCAGAGAGTAAGAAGCACCGGGATCTAGTTGAAGAATTGATAGGTGAAGAGTGCGAGGAGACATTGACGCACCAGCCGGATGGCGTCCTAAATATATTGAATGATGTTGTTGTTGATAGAGGCCCGAATCCAGGTTAGTTTCTCAGCTCTCGCGTGTTCAGGCTTCAATCCACGGCGTGCATAATTGCTAACTGCTCCACCAAGTTATGTCGACTGTTGAGCTGTTTGGGGGCGATGAGCATTTCACTACTCTTCTCGCTGATGGGGTGTGTATAGCCACACCTACCGGTTCAACTGCTTATAATATGGCGGCTGGGGGGTCTCTATCCCATCCGGACAACCCTGTCATCCTAGTCACGGCGATTTGTGCGCACACTCTATCCTTTCGCCCTATTATTCTCCCTGATACCGTGGTGCTACGGGTTGGAGTACCCTATGATGCTCGAACGAGCTCTTGGGCGAGTTTTGACGGACGACAGAGGTAAGTTAACGAGATCTCTTTTAATCGCCTTTATGCTTCAAGGCACTTTGTTTTTTAACGTCTATTGCAGAGTTGAGTTACTGCCTGGCGATTACTTGACTGTCTCTGCCTCACGATACCCCTTTGCCAACGTGTTGCCTCATAGTGGGCACGGCGACGATTGGATGCGCAGTCTTTCAAAGACACTAAATTGGAATTCTCGACAGAAGCAAAAGAGTTTTGATGCAAAAGACAAGCCCTACTGATCAGGAATATAGGGAGGTGATACGAACAAGGCTAGGATGCTTGGTCGCAAGAATATATATTTTTTTCTAGACGACTTCAAGACTCAAAAATCGTATAACAAACGGGAGAAGGAACCATTTCATGTATTAACAGGAAAACCTGACCTACATAATCCCATGCATGGGTACATTAATGCATTCTGAACAATAATAATGTCATCCTGCCTGTAAAAATTTTTTTTAAAAAAAAAAAATATCTTTTTGTTTTCGCGGGTCTCTCTAGAAGCTTCGTATGGGGCGGCGGGTTTCCAGGGCAGCCCCAGGCAGACTATAAAAAGCCTTGTCGCACGAAGAAATTTTTTTCTCTTCTTTCTTTCTTCAACCACACACCACACCAATAACCAACAACAGCCACACAGCATGAGATTGGATTTAGGAATTTAATGGCGATTCCGTGATTTCTCAATTCTCTTTCTTATTAATTTTTCATTTCCTTTCTTTTTGTGCTAACTCTGCTTTCAATTCCATACAACTAACAGAACATTCGGTGAGTTTTTCTCTTTTTTTTTTTCCTTCTCTCCCCATCCCCCTCTCTTATGATGAAAACATTTTCCACATTCGCAGTTTCCACGCTAGCCGTCGCCATGAACCCATCATATAGACGTGCTCTGTGCGCATTACTTCCTTGGATGTCTGACCTTTTTGGCACTTTTTTGTTTTTTTTACATGAAGCTTTGAAGCATAAAGCAAGTGCTAATTGTGCTTTGATTAGTATATCTAGGGTTTACTTCGACCTCCAGTAGACTAATATCGTTTGCCATGCTCGACGGATATTGTATATAGGTTGGATTGGTATATCATTGGAGCAGAGTATGCGGTGCGACCTATCGCCCCAATGTCTACGATGTTATGATACTATAATATGATTATGATAATGAAAATTTGTTTTCCTGGCGTATTCTCTCGCATGAATTGGCATCAAAATTTAGTCCAGTTCACGTCCAACTAGAAAATTAAATCAGCTCAAAAATCGTAAATCATCAGCCCCTTACGAATAAAAGCAATACCTAAAATAATATAAGAATATATCACACAGACCCAAACCGAACTCAATCAAACTCCGATCCCGTTCTCCTGCTCAATCATATCCCCAAGTTCGAATATGAATTCGGCTGTTCTTCTCCCATCACCCTCTAAATCCTTGGCGACGCAGATGGAGCCCTGTTGACGTATAAAATATACTCACTCACGTTAGCTAACTTACTTCCCCATGTCGTGTATCATCACCATCCCTCCATCAATTATTCATCTTTTATTAAACGGACTCAGGCTGGGAAATGAGGGAGGTAACGACATACATCTTTACTTAGATACGGCACACACCCGACAAACCAGTCGGATCCGCAACCATGCTTTGGGAGTGACTGGCCTAGACACGAAGGGTAAGTAAGAGAATTGGAGCTGCGTTAGTTTTCATTTGGGCAGTCGATGATAGTATGTAGGTACAAAGAAAAGGAGGGGAAGGAGAGAGAGAGAGGGAGAGAGGAAACAAACATCCAGAACCGATCAAATCATCCCAGTGAAAAGCACTCGCATTATTCCCCGTCTTGTGGAGGAGCGCTGCACCCCGGGTTGTATGTACTGGTGAGAGGCTGCTACAGCATGCGTAACCGCCGATGAGGCCGTAGGATTTTACTCCGTGGATTTGGGATTTAGAGGTGGTGTTGGGTGTTGTTGGCCACTGTGTAGGTTTGGCTATGGTTGGTGAGAGAAGGAGGGTGAGGATGCTAAGGTATAGTTGATGCATTTTTTTTTTCTCTTTGGTTGATCTTGTCTACTTTTTTTGTATTTTATTGTAGGGGGAGCATCGAAGTTGTTTTAAGAAGAGTAGGAGTACAGTCGTTCTTAAGGTTGTTAGTTTTTTTTTTTTTTTTTTTTTGTCTCATTGTCTACATTCCTGACCCCTAGGTAGAGGTGGTGGTGATGAAGGTATGATTGGCAATGAAGGGGTTATTATTATCCCCAACTTGTGTAATTTCAAGCTTCAAGGCATCAAACTAAGTCAAGAAAATGTGTGAAGAGGGTAATTCAAGGTGAGTCAATGGAATTTATACAGTAGTAAGTAATATATCATAAGTAGTATTTCAATACAGTTATTGGGCTAGCTTGTCATACAATATTTTTTCATTAAGGCGTTCATGACTCCTCCACGAACAAGATCAACAATACTATTTGATGTAGAATCAGTCTCGGAATTCTTCGAAGTTGATTATCTTCGTGATAATACCTAGCTTCAAAGTAGACTCATGATGAAGTACCTACGTTTGGAAGGTTTAACCTAGGCCTTGGGGAATTGCTCTTCTTTCGTTAAACCTCAGCCTGCCCCTATCCCTCGATATACCTAGTTAAGTAGGTAAAATTTATCGGAGTTGCTTGAAGCTAATCATATGGTTTTCTTCAAGACGTTGTCATGTTGATATGACATCATCTTTGGCTGTTGTTTTCTCCTAGAGCAAGACGAGACGGCTGGTGCAATTCTCAGTCTGCTTTGGCAATGTAACTGTGACAGAGGTAAAGGTAATCTAATCATCAAGCTTTAGCCAGTTGCTCTGGGATTGCATGGGGTTGGTTTCTGTGAAAAATGCCAACATAGAACACCAACAAGCTAATTCATGTTTATAGGACTGCGGACTGGTATATATAACTGTCTCAATATTAGCTCTTCTTTCTTTTGAACCATATGGATTCAAGTCACCCTCGAATATCTGGCCCGGATAACCCATAGAGAAATGTGCCTTTTCATGGCTGAAAGGAGCAATCCGTCGGCTATGTTCTAAACTTAAGAGGTCTTTCGTTCGCGGGCCTCAATCTCCTCAGTACTTTGTTCATTCTCAATGAGAGCTAAATACCGCATCATAATCACCCACAGTCTTTTAAACTCAGCTCCTTTCTAGCAGTAACAGAGTCATAAAACTTGAAGAATCCTGAATAATCTGTCATTTTTGCACTGCAAGTTTTCTCTAAGAAGCGTCACCTGAAATAGACTACTATAGTACTAGACAAAAAAAATTTTTTTTTATAGAGAAGTTGAGGCCTTCCACAAAAAAGCCAACTTTACCTCAAAACAATAACTGCCTTACTTGATCAAGTTCCCCATTTCTCTGTGAGTTTTCTCAGAGGCTGCCTTGATGATGATGATGATGATGGTGCAGCGTTCTTGTCGTGGCTGTGCATTACCGTCGAAAAAGCAAATGCTAACCAGTACATCGTGGCAAGGCGGTGTTTGACAAGGCTGGTTTCTCCAGCTTTCTTATTTTTAATATTAAGGCGAGATCTGTTTCTCTCCATCTTAGTTATGTTACTTGGTAAATCAGCTGCGATATGGAATCCTCAGCACTGATCCCCAGTCAAACTGGGCCGGTCTTTAGCCAACAGGGAACTGTCGACTGGACTCAACTGGCCAAGTCCACTGTTACTCTATCGTTTGAAATTCTGTCAAGGCTATCCCAGGCTGGTGTTGAGCCTCTTACTCTTGCCGTAGGGCAAGCAATATTTTCACGCTTTCCAATACCTCCAAGTACCCAACGGAAGATACAAGATATATTGGAAAATCTCAAGCCTTTTTCATCATACAGCAACATTCTTTGGTTTGGATTTGGCGTCAAGCATGTGGTCAGATTACTCGTCGAGTCTGAGCAAGGGGTCATCTGTGTTGCACTATGCGGCGGGCTTTCTGTCTCTTACGACAAATTCTATTGTGCACAGGTTCTTCGGTCAATGACGCAGATTCAGGAAACACCCACAGTTCTCAGCCCCTCAATTACACAGTGGTCGAACCTGGTTGGTGTCTGCTCTGGAACGCTGCTATCCTCGCATTTCCCAAACATAGTTGAGGGATTTTCCCGACTTTGGTACAATGGTGAAGACCAAGATGCCTGGAAACGACGAGGCGCAACACCTCCAAATGCCTTGGCTAAGGCATTATCAACTTTAGCGGCTGTTGCAAGTGGGACTCTCCAAAGCGCAACTTTTGTTGGTGGAGCAGATTGCGCATGGATAGCAGCCGTTGCGGAGTGGGTGCTCTGTCTCACAATTGAGATAAGCGACGCTAAAACTGGCAACTGCCTGTATCAGAAGTTGGGCAATACCCAGTACGAGACTGCCCAGGTCATGATCCTACGAACATTCGATGCACAGGACTCCATGGTTCGTGTCAGGGATACAACCTGTTTTCTCCCCAGCAGCGCTGAGATCTTTCATGTAAGCACAGGAATGGGAGTCAATTTATTTGCTGGAGGGCGTTCAACTTGGGATTCAATACTCTCAGATACTTTTCCAGTTGACTCCTTGCATCTCCTCGCTTTGTCTGAAGCTGGGTCTGCTTTTGCACATATTCTATATAAGGTGGCGGACGATTTAAATTCCGAATTTGGCGAAAATAAAAATGTTTTAGGGATTCTCCCAGAGCTTACGCCTATCCTGTCGAATATTGTGCCCGACAACAATGGAGATTTCATTCACGCTGAGAGGATTATTCGAGCCGCTTGTGGCTGTCATCGCTGTAAAAATATATTTTGGTTCCCAGCGGTCTGCCCTCAACCTGGAGTGATTTGCATACATCGCATAGCAGCTACCATACTTGAATATCTGTGGATACTTGCACACGTTCACTTACATGAGAATATTCAACCTTCTTCCTCTGGCCTCCGACAACTTTATTTTCTCTCGAGCGGTGAACTTGGTTACCCCCGAATTGAAAATATATCGCAAAACCGTAAAAATAACGTCCTTGAAAAAATATTGCTGGCTATGACTGGTATCCCAGTCCAGGAGAACCTCAGCCTCGACGCATCAGCGGCATCGGAGTCCGGCATGTCCATCTGCTGCGCTTCTCTCTTGAACCCTAACCTGCCACCCCGAGGAAGGGCAGCCTTCCACCTCATCCCTGGCCAAATCCAGAAAGACGGTGCCTTTTTTAAGGAAGTGTACGACCTAGATCCAAAGCTCGGGACACGACTTGAAGAAGATAGTTTGATGCCATTCACATTCGACCAGAAATTGCGACTGATGACAAGTTTTCGCCAGAACCAATCTGCCCCCGAGCTCCTTGTTAAGGAGACAACCCAATATCAAAAGCTGCAAGCGAACTACTCATGGCAGTATCAACTTATCAATTCTCAATTGCAGGAAAAACATCCTACGCTGGGCACCTCCACACCATCTACAAAGGTGCTCGTCACTGCATTCGGAAGCGCAGAGCTCCAGCGGCTCCTTTTTCAAAGCGTCTCCGTACCATGTTGCAATTCTAGAGAGGTAGTAGTCACAACAAGAGGCAATAGATTGGTCCGTGGAACATGTTACAGTGTCACGGAAGATATTCTCATGCAGATAGGCAGCCCCCCATCTGGCCATCTTCCACGCGTAGGGGAATGGGTACTCCTAGATGTCGGCATTCAAAAAGAACCTGACGGTTATGCTGGGGAAGAATTTCCAACAAAGCTCTACACTGGATCCTTTTTCGAGCTGTACAGCCTTCTCTGTAACAGTGAACCGGGGAAGCGACTGAAATTGGTGTGCGCATTAAGCTGTTTATTCTGTACCTGCTTATGGAAAGCGCGCACGATCATCGTTGTTCCCGGCCAGACTTCTCCATCGGAAATTGTCTTTGCAGACGGTATCACAGTACTCGAGCCTGATGACCAGAAGACTGAAAATAGAAATGCGGAATCTAGTCTTGCTAATATCCATTGGGATGATGCCGGTGTCGTTGATATTGAAGGAAATAGCACAGCACCAGAACCACTCCCTCCGCAAGAAGCAAAATCCAAGAAAAGGAAAAGTTCCAACAGCACACGAGGGGGTAGGAAGCGTCGTAAATAAGGCTTCTTCCAGGAGCCAATATTGCTCATTATATATATTCATCTGTATAATTACCGCGGTAACGATTCCCCGAAGCAAAGAACGGGTAGCCAATGCCTTCAATATTAATAATTTATCATTCAACTACAACTACCTCTTGGGCAAGCTGCATAGCACTATTTCCATACAATCTCTAAATTATTATATATGCTCCACCAAGGCAAGAATCAAGGATAAATTAAGAATCCCCGGCCAAGCAAAACACTGACTAATGACGACTAGTCTATAACTCACGTATAAAAGAAATTGGCAAAGTATATGCCTAATAGACACAAGGGCCTATTGATGTGAAAACGGGAAATAGAAAATTGTGGCAATTTATTTTTGTTTAAATGGACAACGAGTCTAGAAATGCTTGAATAGGCTGGCTGGACTTCGTACTGCGCATGATGACCATGTGATCTGCCGTAGTTACTACTCCATCATCACCTCGCTATATCATCATCCGTGTCATATCAACAGACTAGTGGATTGATTCCCAAGCCTTGTATTTACATGATGCGCTACATTCCTAATTGAAACTAGCTTGTCTAATTCGCCCAATCTTGCAACCCTAGGGGCATTGTCTCTCTCCGACCCCTGCTGGCATACATAGCCACCTCCACTGAACCATCACAGCCATGGCACATCCTCCCCGACATTCATCGATGCTTTCTGTTAGCAACACCTCAGGTTCCGTGACGCCTACCGAAAAGCAGTCTTCCCAACAGATCCAAACGGCCTCCCAGACTCCAGGCCTGCGGGTTCCGTCGAATCGCAAGACGATATACGATAGGCACCTAAATAGAACTCGGAATGCGGAACTCAGTCGGGCTAGTTTTGCGTTCTTGTTCGGAGAAATGGTAACCTATGCCCAACGGAGGGTAACGGGTATACAAGACCTAGAAAGACGGTATGTGCCTCTCTTGTCTTGATACCTAGGATTGGGGGGCGGGGGGTGGGAAGGTACACTTTGGCTAATCACAAGTTCTCATCCCGAACTCAACAGGCTGAACGAACAAGGCTACCCTCTCGGATTGCGCTTGTTAGACCTCCTCTTCTACCGAACGGTGTCTAGCTCCTCCTCCTCGTCGCTTTCGAGCTCTTCCACTTCC
This sequence comes from Aspergillus haitiensis, assembly GCA_027569155.1. Classification (NCBI taxonomy): domain Eukaryota; kingdom Fungi; phylum Ascomycota; class Eurotiomycetes; order Eurotiales; family Aspergillaceae; genus Aspergillus; species Aspergillus haitiensis. Next base: position 216,690 of record JAPDEO010000017.1, read on the forward strand.
GCCTCCCCCCCTAATCGACCCCTCCGTATCCTCTCCCTGCTACATCTTATCCATGGCCCCCTCTGGCGTCTCCTTTTTAATCGCCCCGCAGATGCCCTTGAACATTCTGTCTCGCCTGACACTCCGAATGAATATATGATCACAGATAATGACCCCCTTGTCAATACCTATATTAGCGTTCCCAAGGAGATGAGCATGCTTAATTGTGCTGCCTTCGTGGCCGGGATCATCGAAGGAGTCTGTGATGGGTGTGGGTTCGAAGCTAAAGTCACAGCTCACAATCAACCCACGGAAATGTGGCCTGGTCGCACAATTTTCCTCCTCAGGTTCGGGGAGAGTGTCATGGAGAGGGAGAAGGTGTTGGAACGGGCAGGAGTCAAATAAATAAAAAATTTATTCTTAATTAGATACCCAAAACCCGTGGCCTAAAGACGGTGGATTTCTTTTTAATTTTACGGGTGATGTTCTAGCCCAGGCCTCCACGAAAACGAAATTCGGAAAACCTTTTTATCACAAGCAGTTGGACTTGCGGGGTTTTGCGACATATTGTGTGGGATTAGGGCGTCAAGCAATTTATTATCATATTTGGTATGAAAGTGGGTGTTTATTGCCCACTATGATCAGCCACGGGCGGCGTTTCAGTGCTCTTTCATGTCTACAGGCAGTGCTTCCAGATTATATTCCCAGGTGATCAACCGGGTCTGAGACCTTAGGTACAATATACGATTTATGCCTCTATGAGGCCTCATAGAGGTGGAAGATAAGAGAAATATAGCTTTACATATGTCATGCATCATAACCTTGAACCACCCATGCTGTCAAAATACCCAACCAACGCCAATGAAAGTAGCACTTATGATTGTCTTTATATCGTACGTTTCTTTATACAGGTCGGTTTACGAAGCGCTCCTCATTCGTCTTCGCTTGTCCCGGTCTTCGTAGGGTGACGGACTTCGCTTCCTACGACTGCTCGAGTCTGGTCGGTATCGGTCCCGAGATCGATCGCGTTCACCATCATATCGTTCTCTCCGATCATCACGTCGATCACGTCTAGGGGAGTGTGATCGGGACCTTGATCTCCGTCTCTCACGAACAACGGAAGCATTTGCACCCGTAGGGCCCCTCGGCCGGTCGTCTCCACGGTCGGGTAAGAATCTCTCATCTGTAATGCCTTCAGGGACGTCATCACGTCGACGAAATCTGTTATCGAAGCCGGTGCCAAAACGGCCCGTATCTTCGGATTTCAAATCTTTGTACCGTGTGCGACCCTTCTTACCCAGCTTTGTCATATCGCGAATCTGCATGTATTGTGGTAGCGTTTCTCGGGCGACATCATCTGCAAATCTCGCACCCATAACGTTCCTCTTATCCAGTCCTTCTTTTTCAAGATCAGGGCGGAAGAAGGCACCCTTATGGAAGTAGCGCTGCATGAATCCTGTCTGTCCACGAGAAGCCTCTTTCTCTTCCTTCTGCTTGGCAATGAATTCGTTATCTTCTCGTTCACGTTCCTCAGCTGTCAGATTGCGGCGCCGCTCGATCTCTTCTCTCTCTTTTTCGGCTGCCTCGATCGCTTCACGCTCCCGCTTTATGCGCTTGAGCTCGCGAAGCTTCCACGCTGCATACTCAGCCTCAGGGTCCTTTCCATCTGTGTCATCAATTGCCCCTTCCTCACCAACCTCAGCTTCATCATCATCCCATGCCTTATTTGCTGCGCTTCGTGCGATGGCGTCCTTTTCTAGTTGATCACGCACTAACGTATCTGCTTTCTCTTGTCGCTGAGCTTTGCGGGCCTCCGCTTCCGCCATGGAATCCGCTGAAGCACCACCCTGGTGGCCGCTCTGTGCATCATTTTTGACTGCACTGGAACGCTTATCTTTTTTGATAAAGGTCGGCCGTAAAAGAACCCTCCGGGGAGTCTCCTCAGAGCTGCTCTCTTCTTCTTCCGAACTCTCTTCCTCTTCCTCCTCCTCCTCCTCCTCCTCCTCCGCTCCTTCCTCTTGTTTGAGACCTCTTCCAGAAATCCCTGCTATCCTTCCCTCGGCACCGGGGACGTTTCCGGCTCGTTTGCCAGTATCTTGTTTTTGTTCTTCTTCTTCTTCTTCTTCCTCCTCGGTAACGAACCCCTCCTCATCTTCATCCTGCTCAATAGTAACCCCCTTGACCCCCTTTGTAATTGACCCTGTAGCACCTACACTCGGAAATGACGTCGCCTTTGGTGCTGCCTGTTGTCTTCGTCGCTGTTGCTCTTTCCTGCGTCGCTCTTGTTCCCTGAGCTTCTCCTCGGCATCTTCTTCCTCCTCCTCCTCTTCTGAGGATGAGGGTTCTTCCGCGATTGGTTTTCCAGGTCGATATCGGCTGGGTTTGAGGGGGTTCGCAGTCATCCCCCGATGAGAGGAAGGTAAGGGAGGAGGCATCGTGAGGTAATTAGGGACGAGAACAGAGAAGAAAAAAGGAAAAAGGTAAAAAAAAAAAAAGGAGAAAAAAAATTGAGATAGAGAATCAATATCTCATTAATGCAACAATACCAATCAATCGACCCCTGTGATAATGTGAGGATGAGAAGAGGGGGTTGAAGCACCTACTATGAAAATTGGAATGCTGCGTTGATCTTTATCTCCACTTAAGCTCTCTCATCCTCCCTACGCCAAGACCCGAACTCAAAACTTTAGTGGTCACATGACCACGCGTTCCCGCGCTGCACGCGTTTCCCTAATTAAGTCCCATCACTACCTATCCATCTCAACTTCAGAATCATATTTGCAATAACGAACTGTACCTTCTTCCTCCATTCTCCAGAAACTGGGACGGAAAAAACAACCCATCGAGAAGAAAAGAAGAAAAAATCGAAACGGAAAAAAGCCATGTCCCTCCAAACACCCCGCGTCCTCCCCTCGCATCTCCATGCTTTCAACCCAGCCAACTCAGGCCCCCGCTCTCCGCCTCCAGTCCGACTCCTCGGCACAGTCACAGCTCTCCGGGGAGACACAGCTACGATTACCTGCGGAACTCATGGCGATGTCACATTGATCTTGAAGCCTGACTCGCATTTACAGATGGGGAAGCTTTTTGAGATTGTTGGGAAGGTGGCCGAGTTGGAGGGCGGAGAGGTGAGTCCTATATCCACCCACCATACGTATACATATATCTATATCGTATTTATCTGTACATATGGATATGGATATAGCACATGAAATTAGAAGAAGTGTTGGGGGAAAAAAAATACTAATCAAGGGAAATTGATCATATAGGGTCTCGGAATTCGAGTATTGGGAGCACTAGATTGGGGAAATCCGGCTGATTGTGGTATGTGTCCCCCCTCCTTTTTTATGAAAAAAATAAATTCTTTTCCCCTTGCTTCTGTTGCGTGTGCGTATGTGTAAAAGGTATTTTTTTGCTATTGGACTATGCTGATATTATATAAAATTTTTTTTTAATAGACTATAAAATCTATGAAAAACTAGTGGATGTTACACATCGGTATAAGTCCATTTTCTACGATTCAAATGAATAAATATTTCCCTATCTTTTATTTCCGGTACATGGCCCCGATTTATATTTATGACCTCTCAATGAGGATAAGAGACAATGAGTGGAGAAAAGAGAAATTAGGAGGCAAAGGTGAAAGGCTGGATATAACAAGATCCTGTTCTGATAATACTCTTAATTTCGAATTGCGTCATAGAGGCCTCTTTGATAAATTTTGTAACGACTTGACGAAAAAATATAAAAATAAAAATCAGTTGCAAGTTTTGCGATATATTCTTCCCAAAGCTGGAGTGTAGGAACATGGAATCAAAATTGTCTCATCCATTGCCGAATGGCAGGTGGTAGTCTTATTATTAAGTATTCATTTACACTAAACATAATGTGCTGTGTCAGCCACAGATGCTAAACTAACAAGTAGAGGGAAAGAGCCTCCCACTTTCCAAACCACTAGATATAAAAAGGGTTCAAGAAAAAAAAAGAAAAAATAAAAGAAGGTCTATAGTCCAAACAAGCTGTCAACGTAGCCCTGGTTAGACCAGTTAAGATTGCGCCAAACGCCGCCGCTGAAACAAATATATGCGGAGAAAAAGGAAAATTGATAACTGTGGGTGTTCATGAAAGAAAAAAGAGACTCGTAAAACCGTCAACAAAAAAATTTTTTTTTCGCTTTATGCTTATTGCTCCTTGTTGCACATTGGCCCCGAGACAGAGGGCTTGGGCTTCTCTCCCAGTGCAATAACGTCGGCATTCAGTGAATCAGAGCTGAAAAATCCTGAATCAAGAACGTTGGTGTCTGTATAGTTGAAAATGTCTTTTTGAATGTCTGGGTCGGATAATAGGGCATTAATGAGGTCTCCGGAATCATCATCATTCTGGTCCTTATCTGATCCAGTCGGAGAGATGTAGTCAGAAGGCATCCAATCAGGCCAGTTAGTACTTGATTGGCATTTCGATGATTCAAAGCCAAATAGTTGGTCCGGATGGGCCGCAGAAACTGCGTCCTCGGAAAAGATATCAACAATCATACTGTCCATTTCTTGGAATGCATCGGTGCTGAATGCATCATCAGGCAAAGACGGAAGATCAAGGACCCGGCCGCGCGATCGCTTGGGTGTCTTGTTATGCTGCGAGACCGATCCTGGGCTGCTCTGAATACGCTGTAGCCGTTGAGCTGACAGTTTAGTGGGAGTGGAATCAGGTCCTATCTCTTTGCGCGCCTTAGACAACGGTGAAATGCAAGGGAGCGAGAGTCGCTTTTCTCCAACCGCGCGGGGGTTTCGTCGTCTAGGAGTGGGACTACCACACATATCAAACTCGAATGTGGGACTCTCAAAGAGGTCTTCAAGGTCTGTAGTGGTGCGGTTTTCTTTCTCTTCGGCCTGCTTATCGCTCACCTGATGGGAAGATGAGCGAGGACTTCGTCGAGGACTGTTTGTGACAGACTCGCCTAATACTTTCAAAGGTCCTCCCTCATCGTGTGAATTAGGAAACAGCACTCTCCTCACTGGTTTGGGAGTAAGATTTTCCTCACCCGTGGCTGAAGTACTGCGATTTTCTAAATTCCTCCTCGCTGGGCTAGACTGGATAGCCCGCCTGAGCGCCTCCATCGCATCTTCCCCCTGCCAACGACTGCCCGAAGTGTCAGATGATTTCCGAGGCTCTAAGCTATTTGCACGGCGGCGCTTTGAAGGAGGTTCCTGGTTATCTTCGCCATTATCCTGTTCAAGTGCACCGGTCTTATTTTCGTTACTATTTTCATGATCTGCGCGAGGGGTAGTTCCGTCCTCGCCCGCCGGTGATGAGGCATCAGAAGCACCAGGAGAAGACCCATCAGGCTTCGCCGAATCGCTTCTACCGCGGTTCTTTACCGTATTGTTGTTGGTCGAAAGGGGACCTCCCCCCCTACGGTTCCTCGCGGGGCGTTTCTTCTTCTTGTCATTGGGTCCCTTGTTCCATTTATTTTCGGGTCGCATACACCTAAATTTATGTAGCCAAAGACCACAAGCTGTTATAATGTCAGCAAGAAGATTATGGATCTCAGTTTGAATCAAATGCTTACGGTTGCAAAGAAGAATCTGGACGAAGTCGTTGTCGGCATCCGCTAGAGACTTCTTGTAGATTTTGAATTTAGTGACTTTTTCTTGCTCATCGCGCTCGAGAGTTTGCCAGAAAAACATAGTTGGGTCTTTCATGAGTTCGTCTGCATCATCCTGGCCACCTTTGACCTCCTTGCCATACGCCCGGCGCCAAGTTGGAGTCTCAATAGCGCCACAGTTTTCACAATAAGGAGGTACTCGTCCATCGCGAATGCATTTTTCAAGCCGCGCCTGCACCTGCTTTGATCTCCTAGCACCGGCTCCGCTTCTGATTTTGCCATCTTCATTGGTGGGCTGAGGAGCAGGGGTCTCGGCTGTAGCAAAATCGCTCATAGGAGGTACCCAAGTTCCTGAATGAGGTGGAATCACCGGGTCGCTTGCGGGAATTGTATTTAGGAGGTGTTCCAACTCGCTCTGTGATATAGGGGCAGGAGCTAAAGGCTTAGGTGCTTGTCTCACACCAGCTCGCGAAGACGGTCTTGAGCCACACCCATTCGCTGGGGCGCGTGGTGCAGGAGCGAGCTCTTTGACTGGTTGCTCAATTGGGCCATCACTAGCTGGGAAATTATCGTGGTGATTTTCTGGGTTTGCTACCACGCTAATTGGGGAGCTGGGGTTAACCATTGGCCGGCTATTCAATTTATTCCTCGTAGGCCCCTTAGTCATTGATCGTGTGCAATCATCAAGCGGAGTCCCGATATCGTCATCAATGAGATCATCGATGCCACCACTCATAAAACCGGAGTCGGGATCAGCAACCATCGGCGGGAGGACCGGGCTAGACCGGCTCGGGAGTCCGTAGTCTAACACAGGCGGTGAGGATGGCATGCTAAAAGATGGTTCAAAAAGCCCTTGGTAACGTGATTCTTCTGGAGATTGGGTGTTTTGTTCCCCTGAGGGCTGATCATCACTCATGGGGTATGGCGATGTGTATGAGGCACTGCTCCGAGTAGATGACTCACGAAGAAGGCTTTGTGTAGGGCATGCTCGACGTGGTAGGTTATTCAAGTTTGAAATAGGTGTGGGCGGCCGAACGGGCTCTTCACCAGAGTTTTGAGCGGCAGTGATGGAGGGGTTGATAGGCGTTGGACGGTGGATACGAACAGAAGCAGCTGTACTGGCAGCCACTCTCAAGGAACTAGGCTGCCTTTCAATGTTCAAATCAAACTTGCCAGCTGGCTCTGCCCGATATAGCTTAGCTCTTTTTCGAGGTTGCTGATCAGATGATTCTTCACAGCTCCCATATCCTGACTGGACTGAGCCCCTCCGACTATTACATCTGACAAGAGCCTGGAGATCAATGTCACGCATAGAAGCACTAGATGAAGGTCGAACGATGTCGCTCTGAGCTCTTTCCGCACGCGAAGATGACCGAGCCATTGCCTGCTCCTGATTATGTGTAGAAAAGTGGCCTCCTGGAGTAGGCACCCGGCTTGTTGGCCCCAGCACAGACTGAGTGGGTGATACCGACCGGAAGGGTTCATTGGCTGGAATCGAAGGTAGCTCCCTTGGTGTGGAACCCGCACTGAGTATTTGATGAAACCGCTCTATCCCAGGATGATCCATTGGTGATGTTGGCCTTGCCGGAGGCTGTGGGCTCGGGGCCATCAATCCAGGGTTTTGGCGAACAAAGTTCGTCCAGGCCTGCGCGTCAAATTCGTGAGGGATTATGTCGCTAATTTCCCGGTACCTTTGCATGCTTTCCAGATACTCGCTTTGTAGAACCGTGGGGACAGGTACCAAGCGTAGCTTGACCTCCAGTGTCTCCTGCGCACCTTTTGAAAAGAGCCCCAAGACATTTTTACATACACGACCCGTCACCATGGTTTTTGATTGATGTGCCGCCGCATTCGGAGTTGGAGAAGCCGAAGCCAAAACCCATGATAGCATTCCTTGCCCTACCAGGGGCGTCTCATATTCTGAGTAATCGTATGCGTACACAGTATAATCTTGTCCGAGTTTGGCTACCAACTCGGGGCTATGTAGTAAACAACAACTTTTAATTATTCATTTTTTTCAAAGAAGGTGGGAGTAGATAGCAATGAGAAGACAAACCTTGCGGAGACAATGGCTTGGATGCAAGTCTTGAGTTCGATCACTCCGATTTGAGTTTTTTCATCCAAAACAGCTGTTTGAATGTCCAGGAGATGAGGCCATCGGGCAAGGCAATTCGTTTTGCTCGCATCGTCAAATGTGTAAAGCACCTTCACTAGAAGGCCGTATCCCAAAAATTAGCGTCAACTAGCTGCACATGAGTGATCAACTTACGCCTCATAGGGCGGACGGAAATTCCGTCCTGAGATTCCATGCCCCCAACGAGATCTGATCATAAGCAGAATTGCAGCGACAGTAGAGATTAGAATTACGGTTCAATGATGTGAGAATTGAAATGTTCGTCGAGATGAAAAAAGGCAAGGCCGTCAATTGAAGTTTTAGAAACAGGAATTGGAAAATGGGAACCACGAATTGAGGAAGGCTCCACGGAAAACGGAGTCGTTATGTCGAAGCAAGGTATGGGCCAATGTATGCGACCTGTCCGATCGATCACTCAATCTGGTGCAATAGAAAGTTCCGTCGGCCGGGAGAATCGCAGAGGTATGTATGTACGTCGCGGGGATATCGACCTATGGAATGCCAACGCGGGACAGGGAGGAGCGAGAAGGAACAATGCGGTGAAGGAGCCAAGGCAAGAGGAGGAGAGACATAAGAAAGGACGGGCAAGGTGGATGGCCTCGTTTCACCTCCCTGTGGTGCATTCGACAGACAAGATTGGAGCAGATAAAGCAGGGAAAGAGAGGCGGGAGGTTGGGGAGAGAAAAGAAAAGACGCCTTGCATGAGACGAAGGCGTGAAGCTTTGAGGATCAGCGTGTCAGACGCGACGTGACGCCAGCCAATCGCGTTGAAAAGATTTGCTCCGGGCAAACACGGCAAACACGGCAGGCACGCGCTCCACGTGACTAGGCGGGAACACTGTCTAATCGATCGAGAGGGAAGAAACGAGTTGAGAACGCGACTGTCTACACACTCTCTCCCCTTTCCATTTCCCCTCCCCCCTTTCCCTATCGCCCTTCTTATATCCTTTTCCCATCCTCTCCAGGCAGCCTGCGTCCAACAGTTTACCCCTCTTTCCTGGGTCTATCGATTCTCAGATGACTCATCTTCCATCGAGCTTTCTACATAACTATCACCTGATAACTTAACCATCATTCTATCCGCGACAACTTTATGGGATCCGCCATCACCCACACCCAAGTTCTTTCATCGCCTTTAATCTAGCTTTTTCATCTCACAGTCATCAATTTTATCACCCAGTGCATAAAAATGTCCCCCTTATCAAGATCATGACCTCATACTTGAACCTTTTCTGTAACTTTTCTCGAACCACCCTCTTGCAAACCCACACACCACACCACCTCGACTCCCTCTCTCCGAGACTGAAGCTCTAGGTTTTCCACTATGACTAGTAACTACGTCCATCTAGCATGTCTTCAAGGAAAGCACCTCTAATCCACCGAGGAAACTTTGTCGATAATACCTCGTATACCACAACCAGGTAGGTAGTAAACCTCGACCAGTAGCTTTGTCATCCATCTCCCAGTGCACAGAGCAACAAGAAAGTCTTAAGAACACATCCATCACATCAAAGGAGAATTACGCCATCCACACTGGCTGGTCAGCAAATTCCGGTCCTGATAGGTCACTTCCTCTTCCGCCCACTCTTCCTGACAGAACCCAAATCTAAATCTCACACAACTACCACCACCGGGCACACGTGACCTGGGTGTCGTTTTCACCTTAACCTCAGTCCTTTCGCTTGCATAGAAAATATTTTTTGGTTGCGTGGAAGCCAAGAACGCTTCAAACAGGGTTGAACTCTCTTTTTCCTGATTGTTGTGTAACTATCTACAGCTACTGGAACTAAGTACTCCCAGTGACCTAGTAGTCCCCTATTTTCAACATGAGGCATCGAAATGAGTAGCTGTATGACTTGAGACACTAAATAACCATCAGTTACTCGTAAAGACTGTCTATGCATCAAGATATCTCTCAAGATAAGCTAATAGCTACAACTGCTTTATATGGGTTAGGGAATATAAGGGAATATAATAATAACGTAAATGTATGGTTCCTTAACCAGTTAAAGATAGACAGGCCCCCCACCTCTTTTGTCGTGTTAGATGGAATGCATACAACTGGAATGCTCAGTGTCCCTTTTTTTAAACCTACTACAAGACAAATGAAAAGATTTCTTTACTTTATACCTTAATCAATCTAGTAAAGATGTAAAAAAGAAAAGAAATTGAAACAACTACTTAGAGAATATATTCTAGTTATTGTCATCATCATAAATTAGGATCGGCAAGGCTATAAAACAAATCAAGAAGGAAAAAATTAAGTACAAGCAAACAGGATGGGTTGAGAAAGAAAGAATGAAACCAGGATATTAGAAGGCCGCGGCCATTCCATTAAAGAACTCCATGAGCCCATATGCACCCGGGTCAGGAACCTTGCCAACCCATTCATCCTCACCACCAACATAGACGGCACGGCCCAAGCTAGCTTTCATGCTCTTGGTCGCTTCAGTGCCATCCTGGGCTGCCTTTGTAGCAGCCTGAATATCTTTGGTCTCGGAAAGTTTTGTGCAGAAAGGAACGAGGGCATCGATCATGGTGCGGTCACCAATTTGGGCAGGCGTGTATTTGCTAAGAGCAGCAACAGAATATTTCAGTGCAGCACCCCAGACAGCAGCATCCGCAGGCGTCTCTGTGCCCTTGTCTTGCTCACGAAGGCCGTGAACAAGAGCATTCAAGAAAATAGCGTATATGGCGCCCGAAGTTCCATCCATGGTGTTCTCCACCACTGTGACGATTCGGTTCACTGTGTTGACAACATCGTCGTTGAGGTGAGCGGATGGATCGTTAAGGAGAGCTAGGATGGCTTCGGCGCCACGCTTCAAGCCCACACCGCAGTCTCCATCTCCGACAATTGTGTCATAACGAGTAATTAGAGGCTCGGCCTCGATGACCTGTTTGAGACCAGCACCGAGAACTTTCTTGAGGGTGGAGAGGTCCACTGCATGTATATTAGCTCGACTCAAATCGATATTACAGGGCACTAGACATACGTTTCACATTGCTAGGCGGTTGCTCCCCCAGCTTGCTCTTCGACAGCTCAACAGGTGGGGCATCACGGTATTTCCAGGTAGATGTGTTGATAGGAGCAGACCAACCAACAGCCTCTGCGGGGGCATCAAGGAGCTCTAGGAAAGATTTTCCAGGGCCCAGCTTAGTGTCAACCAGCTTGAGTAAAGAGATGCTAAACCCTAGCCCGTTCAGGCTAGTGAGGAATGTTCCTTGAATAACTCGCAACGGCCGGATCTGATAGTCCGCTTCGAGTTGACGATATACCTCATCTGTGATACCAGAGAGTTCAAGAGTGCTGACTCCACCCAAATTATTGATTAAAAGGACAAAGTTGTCCTCGGGCTCACGAGACACGTAGGCGCGGTCGGGGTCGTTGGGGTCCAGCAGTTGAAGAAGCATTGTCTGAACAAGTTCGACGAGGGTGGCTTTCACTCGGTGTGACCCGGGCTCGTTATGGATACCCATACCGACCTCGACCTCACCATCGGGGATGGTATCCCCTTGGACAACTCTGCCCGGAATATGAACATGCTCCAATGAGGAGCCAACCGACACGAGGTTTTGGTTTGCCAGTTGGGCAGTCTTATAGACGTCATCGAGTGACCCACTAAAGCAATCGTAAGCATTCTCTATTGTATGCAACATTGACATGTGTCACGGGTATGTCTCAATCTTACCCGGCCTCTGCCAAAGCACCGACAATCTTCAAGATGAGTATTCCACCACCAATACCTCGGCGGCCAACCTTTCCGCCCTTCTTCTTACCAACACCGACGTCATCGTTGATGGCAAAAAACTCGGTGTTAACTCCCGCAGCTCGGGCTTTCTCAGCAGCCATACCAAAGTTAAGGACATCACCAGTATAGTTCATGGGGATAATTAGCACGCCCTTTTCATTATTGACACGCTCCATTGCAGCCTGGCGAATCTGCTCTGCGGAAGGAGAAGCAAAGATAGTGCCAGCCGCAGAGGCATCTAGAAGTCCCTTGCCAACATATCCCGCAAAGGCAGGCTCATGTCCCGAGCCCCCACCGGATAAAATGGCGACTTTGGACTTTGTAACGGTCTCTGGGCGGCGGAAGACAATCTTATTCTCGGGGTCATAAGCGAGAGAGGGATTCGTGAGTGTTAGAGAATGCAAGGCAGTTTGAACCAGATGGACTGGATCTGTGAAAAAATGTTTTGCTGAAGTGCAAGGTTAGCGCATAACCCCAAAGCTCTATACCTATATAAAATTTTTGGAGTAAATTGATTGGAGATTGCGGAAGGAAGTATGGATGGAAGGGAGTGCGGTGATGTCAATAGTAATGAGCAAAAATGGCAATACAGCTACGTACTCTGCATGGCGAAAACAATCGGGAGATCAGCAGCAAATCGAAAGTGGGTATGACGTCTGCCGTTAAAATGGGCGAAAGGCAAACTAATGAAGGCCTTAGGTGGGGTAGGGCAAAAAGCAACAGATAGAATCGCAAACACGAAGCTGAGTCGATGCCCGCTTTTATATGTGAACTCTCCTAATTAGGTCCCTTCCCTATTTAAACCGACCAATTTCTGGGCAATTTTTACTCAATAGAGAGATCCGGGGACTCTCGCAACAACTGCGTCAGGGGTCCGTTGTATACTCGGTTTCCAGTCCGGCGAGGGCGGGGAAAAAGTGGAGAATTTCGATTGTCACTTTGGGTCTATTATTATCCGTTAATACTCCAGAGGCTTTTGTGCATTGAAATCTTTCGAGAAAACCATGAGGTCGGGTGAATTGTTCACTGGCTCTTAGACTCACAGTATTGTGGCAGGTTATGATTGATGAGGGGGTCTCGATGGAGGTCGTTCGCCAGTATGTAAATTTAGGCTCAACGATAGAAAGATGAATAGGAGGATATTACAGAATTCAAACAGCGAGAAGGAGGTGGGGAAGGATATATAAAGGATAATAAGATGACAAGAAAGAAATGTATGTTCTTAGTGAGGGGAAGCTGGATAAATAAAGGCCAGTCTCGAGATGGTGTAACCAGGGAAGTAGGTAAAAAAGTCCTGACCATAACAATCAATACCAGTCAAAACGCAATTATTGTTCTTAGCTTATTGTCACTGATACTGATAAAAGGCCTTTTTTCTTTTTTTTTTTCTGTTCACATGGACATCTCTCATAGGACCCCCCACTTGCTGGCACTGCATATTGTATTCCTGTCTAGCCAATGCTATCCGAAAATGGAAAGGGATCGGAGAAGAACCGACTTGATGCTGAGAGCACCTCGGCTTACCCTCTAGGGAAATCCCGCCCGAACCCAAACGGCTGATCCCAGTTCACGTACGAATTATCTCTTCTACCACCTTCACGGGACAGTTTGCTTTCATACTCTAATTACTTTATTAGGTCTTTGTTAGAATGCCCTGGGTGTATTCAAGGTTAGAACATATATTTGCTACAGAATATCCTACCGTGACAACTAGACTTTGTTCTTGATTCCAGGCCACAATACGCCCCTCCCTTCTCCCTAGCTTCCTCATGACAAGATCAAATAGGCTAAGTAACTATTCCCCACACCTTCTAAGTGTTCCAGACTTTCTTATCTAGAATTTGCCATTCATGGAACAAATTGATGTAACAAGTAATTATAAGAATGGTGGTGTACAGTGCACATATTGTTAAGGACTGGGGCCTAAGTAAAAGAGGAAATAAGAAACTGGATCAAAATATAAAGTTTCATTGAAATATGAGAACCAAAAATTCACAATACAGCAATACCACCATCTATATCAATAAGAGCAAAATGATGTCCCAGTTATCATACTATTTCCCAGGAATCTAGCATGGCAATAGCAACCACTCAATTAAACTTAGAATATCGATAGGAAGCCCACTGGAAGGTCTAATAGCTACCCAAGGTAAGTATCTTGGAGGCAATACGGTCCTGGGAGCTCCACATGAGCCTCAAAAATCTTGTTGAGCCCAGACCCGTCGAGGATGGATTTCCTTTTCCAGTGCTTCCCGCGGCAGCTCGCATGGGTAGCAATAGCCAATCCGGGCATGTTCTTTATTGTTAATCCCTCCTCTCTGCCGAGAGCTCCGCCTCTCTCTCGGGCGAGTACCTAAGCGACTAGGTACGTAGCTACTAAGTCATTCCTAAATTCCAGTCCCTTTTTTATTATTATTGATTCCCCCAGAATACCCCACTAAAAACCCCCCACCCATAGCTAATACAGCTTAGGTCTTCTACCCAAGTATCAAACAACTGAGACCCTGCATTACTATAAACTTCTGAGGAATATTATTATTATCTCATCCACCCAGTTATGCTAACATTAAATTGGGTCCATTTTTGGGCACTTTACCTCACGTGCTCATGTCAATGTCAATGGACACGCAGCCCCCATTTTTTAATGGATGTAGTAGGTATAGGTAGTAGTTAATTGCTTCTTATGCTTATTTATCTATTGAGCTACGGGTGCCTTTTTCCTTGTTCATTATATCACTCATTAAGTATTGATTAATACTACCTAGTTAGTCTTTACTCGTCATCTGCAGTTGTTCTTCTTTGTCTGGCTATTCTCTATGCACTGGAGTATTAGCATACCAGCATCTCATAGCAGCCTATCCACGGTGCTATATCTCGTATTCATCATATATCTTGAGTAGAGGATTCAGACAAGCTTCAATTCAGTTTCCTCTAGTGGGTAAGTAGATTGACTAAATGATCTGTGGGGCTGCAAACGATACCAGAGCTAGGAACTTGGAAGCCATGTTTACTGAAGAAGTCGGAATACAAATCAACCAATAGGTTTCATTTGATTGCCATGTCAGGAATCAAGTCCGTAGATGGTTGGTCTACTTAGACTCAAGCTCACAGGGAAATTAATTCCAGGATTACTTGAAACAAGACTGGTCAAAGTGAGTGAACAATTTATACACCACGCATTGCTATGAGTAAACATATTGCATAACTGCATATAGAGATTCAGCTGTGCAGTGCTGGAAAGTGTGTCTATAACCTGAGGATGATATGATATTATACCAATGCTTGCTTGGTACTATTCCAGATTCACAATCAGTCTATTGTGGCAGCATCTATTTACCTATAAACCAAAATTGATGTTGTTAATATATAACTTCATACCAATAAGCCAACTAATAGTGCGACCTAGTATAAGAAATGAAAAAAGAGGAAGAGAAACAAAAAAGAATAATAGAGAGGTCGTGCCCGGGATCGAACCGGGATCACCAGATTCAGAGTCTGATGTCATGACCATTAGACCACACAACCTGATTGGATGGTAAGCCGCTAACTTTTTGCCTATATAAAGCAAAGCTAAATATGCAATGTCTTTTCCTCCCTCGAAGTGTAAATACTACCAATAATGTCGTTTATCCAGAGGTTTTAGGCTACAGGAATAGTATACCTTTATAATGTTTTTACCTTATATCTTACACTACCATCTAGCTCTCACAGCCTAATCTGAGTCCGAATCGGACGACAGATCGTCTAGATATACTGCGAGCAAGTCCGCGGCCTCTTCCCACGCCATGGAGGCCTTCTTGAACGCCTTCCGGGTCCTCTCCGCGGCCTCTTCACACGCCTTTGACGCCCGTTCAAATGCCTTCTGGGTCTTCCTACCGGCCTTCCGTCCTGCCATGGACCTGAAAAATCCTTTTTGTTTCTTTTTCATCTTCCTATCATCGTCATCCCCTGCCCGTTTTTTCCCTCTTCCACTCCCTTCGTCTCCTTTACCACCTGTATTTCCCATATTTCCTATATTTCCCATTTTTCCAGTGTTTGTCCCTCCACCTCCATCTCCATCATTACTGTCACCGCCCGTGGTGTTTCTGCGGGTTACCTGGCCCTCTGTGCGTTTTTCAGTCCATCAGTAATATCTTTAACTTCTAGTATAATTAATTATACATACGTCGAAAACTACATCGACTGCCCAGTCCATTGTAGTGACAGTTGGTACAACTTCCACCGATCTCGCCCAATACAGTGATACAAGTGTCAAAGACCATGTATCCTCTCTGGCAGTGACCACACATTGGGTTGCTGATCATGCCAATAACCTGTGCCATGAGTGCTTCACGATTTACAGTCCTATCCCAATTTGTTTGACGGTTCATTGATACCACAGGATCGCGTACTCCAGGCATGGTGCTCAGGCGGGCCATCATATTTGTCGGCTTTGCAATGGCTGTAATATCCAAGGCGGTGTTTCGATCCTGGGCAGGGTTGAGGGGTGCAGGTGGTGTAGGTGCTGCAGCCGGTATAGTGCCTGCAGTCGCCATTATTTCTTTCTGTGTCTGTCTGTATTTCCCTGTCAGCCTGGAAAATGGACCAAATATCAACCAACGGCGGAAGTTGACGTCTAGATGTCTCTTTTAGCTCAATGGTTGAGATTACGGTATTTTTCACGGCCAACGTTCCCCATCGGGTCAGTGGGAGTTGGTTATGATGATCTGGAGTTTGCAGATTTGGTGTGCAGCTCATCAATGGACGCGATGTTTTTGTTTTTGGGTGGTTTGGTGTGTGGTGGGCTGGACCCCTATACCCCCTATCCTATATATAATTTACTTCATTTACAGTAACACCATTCTTTGTAGTAATATTATGTAATCTAAAAAAATATTCATTCCTGTCATCCCTTTTTTGGTCTCCCCGTCTTTTATCTAAATGGTTCTTTCTCCTTGTGTTCTGTCTTGCCCATAACCAGCTTACTAGGCCATCTTTGAGCTGTCACTATTATACTTTTTTTATTGTCTTAACACAACCATCATAACAGTTTCTTTTTCTTCTCTGCTGGATCATAATGTCAAAATACGAGCGATTTACATCAAATCAGGTCGTATGGTCTAATGGTCATGACATCAGACTCTGAATCTGGTAATCCCGGTTCGATCCCGGGTACGACCTCTTTCTTTCTTTTTCTCGTTTTTGAGAGCTTTAATTGTTATGCTTCTTCAATAAATCCCTTATGCAAGGGAAGTTAGTGCAGGTAGGCTTATAGGGAAGGCTACCTGGTGCTAGCAATCATATGGATTTCTGGGACTTACTTTTTTCGCGCAATCATTGGTTAAAAACTTACTTTCATATGTGATGAAGGGGCTTTAAAGCTTCATTTCATGATCATAAGTCATTATTCTAGTTAGTGTTGGTCGGTCCGTTACAGCTACTATGTGAGCTTGAATACTCGACTTGTCATTGCCACCTCGGTCCTTATGTTTCTGCCTAGGTAAAGTCATAGTCAGTGTCTTCTGTGCTTTCTTCGACGCCTCATTGTCATTAAGGTAGGCTACTTTCGTCTGGATGTCCCAATTTCATTATCCATTTCCCTGTTGGGTGGATTAGATTGATATGGCCATCTGTTATTCCCCGAGTTTGCAGTGTAGACATGGCTTTTTATGTCTTGGTAACACCGCAGAGGCTATTGAGTATATAGATACCCAGGGAGAATCTGATTTCGGCTCCGAGCCCTGTCGAAGTTAAATCTAACGTACCAGTCAAGAGTGGGGGGCATTAAATAGAGGCCAGAATATACATTACGTTACTTTAGAGACCCAATGACTTCTAGTCATGGTTTTTATACACAGTGAGTACATACATGGCCAGAGCAACGAATTGGCGTTAGTAGATATATATATATTGGATCGAAAATACAATGCTTAAGCAAGACAGAATATCCACATCCCCTGAATAAAATACCCAGCAGGGGTTTTAACTAAAAAGCCTATAGTATTAGAATGTTGGTTCCCTCATGATGGTCATAGGGTAGACCATGGGTGGTGGATGGGGTTATAATACATACATTAGTCCTGAGAGAGCAGACAACTGAAGGGGAGATAACAGGGAGAAACTGATTAGTAATCCAACATATAGAGTTGAGTTTAGACCATAAATATTATGCTAAACTGTAAATGAAAGTTAGTAACATAAAGACGAAAATTTACCTATCATCCATCATCCCCCCAAAAAATTTCCGCACTCGCGGCTTCCAGAAGGATTTTAAGCACATTGTTCCTGTGATCAAAAGGATATAATCAATGTAAATGAAAGGGAGAAAAATTAAAAAGAAAGCAAAGAGGTCGTACCCGGGATCGAACCGGGATTACCAGATTCAGAGTCTGATGTCATGACCATTAGACCATACGACCGTATTTGATATTTGCCTGAATCGCATCTTTATCTATGAGCTATTCCGTCCATAATACGTTCATGCCCCGCTTAGTAGGGAAATAAAAAGAAGCCCTACCCTAAAATAACTCCTCCCGCCCCACTAAAAATAAATAAAAAATCGATATCAATCAATCAATGAAAGGGCGGCTCTAAGATACACTTCTCCCTTAGCAGTAGCAGCATTGAACTATAAAAATTAAAAAGGTCGTACCCGGGATCGAACCGGGATTACCAGATGAATCTCTGAAATCAGAGTCTGATGTCATGACCATTAGACCATACGACCCTTGGTGTTCGTCCTGCGATAAATATGCCTATATGAACGGCAACCTCGACAGATAAACTCACATTACTATGGAAGTAATATTGATTGATTCCTTTATTTAGAATCTTTTATTATTGACCAGCTACACTACCCATTCTGTCCTTCAATAGGGAGCGAAGGCATGCCGGAAATAATACTAGCCTCGTCATTCTTCACTTGACGATATTTTCCCCCCCAGACCCCAAACGCCGATGTGCCTCTGGGAGAATAACCCATAATGCACGGGGCTGCGAGCGTTCTTCTCAACGCCCCACATTCCTATCTTGGAAACGCAATTCGATTGCATCTTCATCAATAATAATAGTGTCAACAGATTTTCGGAGTGCTCCGTGCTAGTCTACGGAGAAAGAACGATTGTATCGGCTCGGTTCTTCTGGACCCCTGTGGAGAGACTCGGAGCTTCTCCGAAAGCATCGGCCGACAAACGACAAACTGAAAAAGAAAGCTAAAAAAAAAAAGGCGGTATTGGACTATTGGCGGCTAAATCTTTCATATCTCATCAAAATGATAACAATATCGAACGCTATGCAAGAGTTTCATGGATTATCTGCTAATTGTAGTGGTAATATGATTGGTTTGATTTGACAATGAAGCATCTATCTCCTATAGTACGGAAATCTATGCCACGTATTGGTATCGATTTCCTTCCTCACGTTCCATATAGTCTTTCTCGATCAATCTGTATTGGTGAATCAGGTTAGTTGGGAACAAACTCCCAAAGGAAGCGAGGAGGGGGGAAGAGATAAAAAGAGGTTGAGACTCACTTTTCAATATTCTTCTTGATATCTGCTGGGTCAAGAACGCCTCGGCTCCGCGTTGCCTTGATCACTTCAGCCACTAGCTCTGCATGCGTAATAGTCTTACGGCTCTTCATAATTCGAACAATGGCTGCTTGTGTTTCATAGTGTCGGTCTGCGGCCACCCGCTCGTGTGTAGTCTTGTTCTCTTCCTTTGTCTCTTTTAGCTGGATTTGGTTGATCTTGATTCGCATCTTAGCGTCAGAGAAACTTGGATTATAACCGAATTCATCTGTCTCATTGACATCTCGCCCTTTGGGCTTTTTGATGAGCACGCGGTACTTGGCACACGCCAGAGACTGGAGCGTTCGTTTGAGCTCTTGGTCCGCTACACCAGGTTAGCAATAGAATATGAAAAGAATAGAAGAAACTAAATTGGTCAAACGAACATAGGCTTGTTGCTTCTTGAATTTGCCGATAGCTAAGAGTCGCGTTGTCTGGCACATCGTTGAAGAGGAGCAATACAATGGCCTGGAACGAGCTGACGACGAGTTCTTTATCGCCCTTTGGAAACCGCGCTCGTAGCTGACAGTGGGCCAGCTGGTGCTTCCAAGTGAGTTTCCGGCCATTATATTTACTGTCGTAGAATTTCTCGAAGTCGCTGACTGCCGTCGAAATTTCTGGCGGTATCCGTACTTGGACGTCGGGGTATGATGGCCATGCTGCTACTGATAATACACTGACATTTAGATCTACCGGGAGCGCACCTTTTCGCTCTCGTCGGATCGAGCTATACGCAGCCATCTCGTCTCGGGCGACTTCCATATCCTTAAACATGGACTCAAGATTGTGAGTGAAGCTTGATCCACATTCTTCCCATCATAATTAGCAATGGCCGGGTAAATGAGAACGGAGAGTACAAACCTATCTTAAGTCTTGCGAGCATGCTTTTTTCCGCATCATCGCTTGCACTTCTGCCCATCAACAACCGACGAGCGAGGTCATTTTTGTAGAATGCCTCGAAGACTGCCTTACCATGCACAAACCGGAATAGGTCTAGGACTTGGTCTAGTTGTCGGTTGATCTCAGCGTCCTCATCTGCAAGTGGCATATCCTCGGCTGCTCGTGTCGGAGCCAATTTCCACCCGCCTCTGAGAAGTCTATCTACGTATTTCGCAATCATTTCACCGGTTTTCGGGTTGTCCGTACCACCCGTGGACTCGGACTTCCTGCCCTTGTTCATAAACGTCTCGAAAGCCTCACGAAGCGTATGCCCGAGCTCCTCGTTTCGATGGAAAGAGATATTCCAAGTTTCATCCAGCTGTTGTTTAAATTCAAGTAAGCGGGCTACCATTTCCGCGTCCTTCTCTTCATCAAACACTATACCAGAGCCCTCTTCGACAATGTACAGGTTGAATGCATTCTTGAGCTTCGATCCAAGGTCCTTTCGCTGTAGAAGACAATAGAGCTTTTCCAGCGCAACCTTATTTTCTAGACGCAGTAGACCGAGGATATCCTTTTGGTTCAAAAGCACACTTTCCTGGTCTGTCACTAAAGTTTGGTCCAGGAGCTCAGATAATTTCTGCTTCGTGCTTCGATTGAAGGAAAATAGCTCGCATCTCTTTACCTCACGCTCAATCAAGCGATGGCTATTTTCTACATAAGAAGCGAGATAGCCTGACGATTCTTGCTGAGCCCATAATGTGAAGAACTCTTTCGAGTCTGAAATGAGGATAGGCTCAAAGCCAGAAGTGTAAACATCAAGACCGTGGAATAGTTCGATCGCGTTTCGAAGTAAGGAAGAGTCGGCTTCTAGACTATGGCCTTCGCTACGGTCTGCCGAGACTAGATCGCAGGCACCGTGTAGAATTTTTGGTTGTAATACGGGGTCGGAATATATATGTTGTCGAAATTGAATAAGACCCATCTCACGAATAACAGAAAATTCTTTGGAGTGCAGGAGGAAAGACTGATCAAGATAGTAAAAGATCCAACGAATCGTAACCTATGATATGGTGATGTTAACATCATCTATGAATCATAGAGGGAGGACTATGGTGTGGTATACCAGTTTTGATTGCCATGTTTTCCACGCCTCTACCACGGATCGTAGTGTATCAATATTCGTTCCGCTCCGCGCTTTATCTACCAATCCATCGTGCAATTTCCCCGCTACATGGTCTCGACATTGACCCTGTAGTCGCTTGGATAGGACTGCTGCCCGCCCTTGGCGACACACGTTTTCTGCTCCCTTATAGAGTTCCTCGAGAGATATATCGGGCTTCCCGCCGCTGAAAATCGCAGAAAGCGCGGCGTCCAGCTGACCCCACACTTTATCAAAATATGTATCCTGATTGAGCCGTGAGCCTGTTCGAAGATTTTTCACGACAAGCCTCTTTGCGCCAGTATGGGGTGTAAAATTGCTTTGGCGAGAAGCTGGGTTGACAGGTCGAGGGTGGGAGGAATTCGACGCGCTGCCGGCCGCGCCGGGACCATTCGGTCCACTCCTTTTAGGTTCGCTGCTCGAAAAGCTATACATATTGTTGGATGATGAGGACTGCTCTTGCGAGGCGGGGGAGGATGGAAGACCAGAAGCTGCGGGCGATAAGCGTGAGCGCTTTCTCGTTGGACTTGAATGTTCCGGACGGTCGTCGAGATTCTTTTGGTTCCTGGAGAGAAGTTCCGAGATGGTTGCTTGCTGTGGTTGCTGTTGTACTGGAGACTCCTCTTGCTCAAGCAGCTTCCTCTTGCCAATCGACTTGCGCTTACCGCTCCTCTGCTCGGTGGCGCCTCTTATGTTTTGCTGCATCTACCCGGTTCTGTCCAAGAAGGGCGCTCAGCGTTGGAGAGATCCAAGGAATGATGGGACCATTCAGGACATGGCAAATGCTGGCTTCGCTGTCGTTTTCAAAGTATGAGATGAGGTTACCTGATGTTCCGATGGCTAGTGAGGGAGCAAGTCGACGATTTAAGTGGATTGGTGAGCATCGGGAAGAGAGTTGAACTTGGGAACGGGGCTCTCCGCAGTTCCATTGACGTTAGGCCGGAGATAAGATAATACGTCCGCCCAATAATTACAAGAGCTTAAAAGAGCTTACGGTACACGCCTCCATCGTTCATGCATTATTTTTTGCGTATATTTTAGGGTTCTTAATTTTTTTCCCACCCGATTCTAGAGTAAGGAATCCTTTCCAAAGGGGTTTATTTCCATAAATACAATATTATCCGGTGCTCTCCATAACAATGCTCTTGGGTATCAATTGTACCTTATCTTAAGCTACGCTCATGAAAATAGCATGGACCCCACTCGCTCCTTCACCTCTTTCTCTTCGGTCTGGTAAAAAAAAAAAAAAAATATTAGTCAATGTTTGTACTAAGCGTCGGTGCCAAGGCCATACCTCTAAAAAGTTTGTGGCAGCGATGAGGGCGGTGTATGATTTGGCTAGGTTGGTGAGGGCACCCTGGTGGTCTGCTGCACCAGGTCCTCCGATTCTTGCGAACCGTTTGAATATACCGACCATGCTTTGTCTATTTTCGGCTAGGAAGGAACGGGTATGCTCCATCATCTGCTCGTTGTGAAGTCCACGAGAAAATACTGCCGAAACAATGACCCGCAGCACTGAGTCTAGGAGATCGTAGTATTTTCGAAGAGCATCGGGGTTATCAATATCTGATCACTATTAGATGGGGATAATTGCCTTTGTTGAAGAAAATGGTACTGACCAATGCCAAGGTCTGGGTCTGCGGCAAAAAGTTGCGAATCTCGAACTGCTTGAAAAAGACCCGCCTTTAGAACCTGAACTGCACCGGCCTTGGTTTGACAGAGTTGTTGGAGCAGAGAGAGCAAAGATTCGTAGTATGATAATAATAGGGGGGTATCTGTGTACGAAATAGTTAGTGATATGTTTTTGAATAATTATCGCCCACAGAGTTCGTTACCATTCGCTTGCGCATTCTTCAATTCAAGGGGCAGCACCCTGATGCTGTCTAAGAACAAACTCAGATAGTTGGACTGAGACATTGACTCCGCTAAAACGGAGTCTGCGTGCCGGTCTAGCGCTGCTAGGAAATTGAGCAACAAGAGAGCGGAAACGCGGCATGCTTCCTGCCCACTGTATGCATCATCACAGATAGCCTCAACAAGATCACGACCAGATGCCCTGATCACTTGCTGGCTGTGGTTTATCATACTCTCAGATCCCATCCCAGGCGAAATAATACGGGCAATGTAGTGTGAACAGATGTTGTAAAAAGTCTCTTTCATGTTCACATTCCCAGTAGCGAGCACGATGCCCCGAACGGAGATTTGGAAGAGCTGGCGAAGTTTCTCGTCAACAACATCTCCATTACGTCGGCCAGGATTTGATTTCGTCGGAGTTTGCTCCAGTTTGCCGATAAGTGTCTCGGCTAATCGAGCTAGTTCAATGCCCTCTGGTAGGTCTCCCTCGACGGCAGCTTCGAGTTTGGGAAGGATTAGTTGGATAGAGTGGAGTATAAATGTAGATCTTTGGCCCCCCTCTATTTCAGAGCAAGTAAGAATGGTTGTGATAAGCTCTGTCCAGGACCGAAGCGCTATGTGGCGATTGAAATTGATCTGCCTGGACTGGTTTGTTGACTGTATGAATAGGGTAAGGCTCTCAGCTTCAGCTAAAAACTGATCTTCATCCTGCGGCCGAAGGTGACCGTTCAAAGCTAGCTCTTCCTTCCTGACTTTTATAAGCTCCTCAACCTCCGCGACATTATAGAGTACAAGTGCGTCGTCACCATGGGGTTTCGCACACATGTCAATGTCAATTCCTTCAAGAAAGACTAGCGTAGGTGGTTGGAATTGACGCCTGATGTCAATATCTGCAAAATCAAAAAGGTCAAAGATAGTGGGATTCATTATAGTCTCCCCAGTCTCCGAAATCGAGCTTCCGAATAGGGATGAAAGAATCTCTGCTTGAAGAGTAGGAGAGCCAAGCTTAGTAGTGGCGGAGCGAATTTCAGTTGCGGCATAGTCATATAGGTAGCACCTTTGCAGTAAGAACTCTGCGAGGGCAGTGGTTGACTCGCAGACCCAAAATTCATCACAGCTAATTGGTAAACCATCCCAATGAGTGTTTGGACCAATCAAAGGTTGATTTGACAGCATGGTGAAAAGGAAGCGACTTGCACGCATCTCTGCTAACGTGAAGTATGAGGAAAGCTTAGAAGACCAGAGATGTTTCATGACTTCCAGGGCCATACGCTTAATGTGCACGGTCCAGGGCAAGATACTCCCGTCCAGCTCATCAGGATAGCTTTGTAGGAAGACTATGATGGCATGTAATAGGGACATCCTGTTGGCAAATAAACCATCAGAGGGGACATCTAGAGTATTCCCGATACTGTTGAACCCAAGAAGAAGATGGGCCACCGTTGGACGATCAGTAATCATACCGAGACAGCTGTTGAGGAGATTCAATATGCTCTCCCGGATAATGTATCCTGTGGATTGTGAACCAAACTCCAGCTCTCTCAGCTCAGGCTGCATTTGAGACACTAGTGGCCGCGAGACACTGTCTACATCCACCTCGTTGCTCAGTACTTCAACAATTTTGTTCGATGATCGCCACCGAGACAATTCGGGGGACGAGAGTTTATTGAGCCTTCTGGAGCTGGAAAGTTTTTCTAGGAGAGCCATTGATGTGACGGTAAGTTGCTGATGCCCGGTGCTGCAATAAAGACACAGGGCAGGCACAAGAGCCAAGTTGTTCAAGATAGAGTCTTCGAATGCTGAAAGTGCAGAGTTTGCGACACTTACTCTGCTTCCGCCGGGTTGTGATTTTATCATCGGTCGAACGATGTTAAAATAGGTAGACTGGAGATCCAATAACAAATCCATGACTTGAATACTTCTAACCAGGGAGAGTACTAAGATGGAGTCGGAGGGGGCTTTGGAAATTTCAGCAACATCTTGCTGAGCAGTAGCGAATATGGCTTTGATCACATCTTCATTAAAAAGCCACTCTGTTACTCGGGCGAATGGATGAAGCCGGATGTATGTGACCAGCGACGAGGATTTGAATGCTGAGTCAGGAAAGGCTGATGGCTGGGTGAGAACACTGACTAGCGTTTCGTTAAAAGATCTTAGACATGTCACAACGAAATCCAGACAATTATAGTTTAGCAGCCGAGTTTGGCGTTCATTGAGATCTGAGATTCTCCTGGAAAGGGCTTGGCCTAAAACAAAGTCGACATATGGTTCTATACCGGGCATACGATAGGACGAGCCTAGAGATTCAGGGAATGGTAACCAGAGATGGAAATCGGACGAGTCGGAGGTAGGAGAGACGAGTGAATAGATCAAGGTCACGAAAGAATTGGTTTGGTCAAAGCTTTCACCAATCTTTTCAAATGCTTGTTGTTCATGCCAGGCAAGTGGATTCGAAGCGATTGGGACTTTGCCGAGACCAGACGCACTCATGGATCCGCCAGAAATCCATTGATCAAGAGAGAGCCACATTTCATTGCCAATTGGGGTGCTTCTATCAGTCATCAAAGCTGCGAGCGCTGAGAATACCGTTGCCCTTAAGTGGGTAGGTATCGGACCACTACATAGCGTCAATAGAGTGCTTACGACGTTGAAAGATGGGTGGTGCAGCATCCAATCTCTAATAGTGGTGCTTTGTTTGGATAGATACTCGAGGAGTCTTAGGTAACACGAGAGCATAACAGGGCTCTCCGGCTCACTCATATCGGCAGGCTCAAACTTTCTGGCACGGAGGACCCCTTGAGATGTCGATGGTTTCTCCGTAACTTTTGCTGCATACAATTGAAGCTCGGCGAACATCTGCGTCCAGTTCATAGACGTGGACCGCTTGAATTTAGAAGACATGAATTTATCTTCTTCGGAAAGAAATCGATGCGCCGAAGCAGCATTGTCCTCTCCCCCGGAAATGGAGCATAGAAGTTCACAGAACGCACTGACTCTCGGAACAGTCTGTCTTTTGGAGGCCCATTGGAGGAAGCCATATAAATTTCCATCCGAATCCGCCCAAAATTCCTGTGCGGCGTCTGGGCGACGCTCAAAGGCAAAGGCCATGATCATGAGGAATGACTCGAGATGTGTCCGGGCTTCTACTAAGCCGCGATGGAGACTAGAACTCAGACCATCCCTTAGGGCAGTGATTTGGTCTAGTCTCTGCAAATCTTCTTCGGATTTCAGCATTCGAACCGCATCAGGCATATTCGCAACACAGGACTCAGTGAAAACCTCGAGGTATTCCATGAGAAGAGATTTTAGGTAATCAGAATAAGAATCTGTCTCAAGTATGGCAGAGGGGCTGTCCTTCAGCAGCATTGCTACTAATTCACTACGGGCTGGGTCTCCCCATTCCTCGTTGTTAACACCAGAGCAGATCGCGAGGATAAACTCAAGGCCACCGTCATCCAAAGCAGACATGAATGTTTTTGTGCGATTCTCCATCTCCTGTTCAAAGTCGATGCCTGGGAGGGGTGATGGAGGACCGTCAAAGTCCCAGCCGCTGTAAACCGCAAGCCAAAGGGCAATGACGGCCGCATGGAAAATTGGAAGGGCCCAGTTATTACCATCCTTTGTGGATACTATAGCTGTATTCAGGCTGCGAGCCTCGTTATAAGAGCTTGATCGTTCCGGAGATCCATGCTGAACGAAGGAAGAAATGATACTAGGGAGGTAATGAACAAGAAGCCCATCAAAGCGATCTAGCTTTCCGAGGCGTTTGAGGAGTAGCCGAAGATCCTCAGAGCTAGTATATGTTCCCTTAAACAGATAGCACATGATCGCGCCGAGGGATTCATGTTGTTGTTTTAGGCTGCTGCGCTGGTACTCTATGGCCTCCATGACATCTTGATCTTCCGACTGCCCGACAAGAGAAACTTTCTGCACCTGTTCACTTAGAAGCAGGAGCCACTTTTCGATGTCCTCCATTGACTGCAGGCATTTTCGAGTGAAGAGGGAAGCGTTCCGTAGGGGCGCATCTTTTATTTCGAGAACGAAAGCTAGCATTTCTTGCATGATGACTTGAGTTGTTTCGCGTTCTACCTCAAAGGATTCCTGGAAGATTAGGCGTAGCGATTCGAGTAAAAAATGTCGTCGTTCGTGAAACCGCATGATCGCTGCAATAAGAGGGGGACGATCTAGGACCTGGGCGTCTTCCTGGGCGCCGAGGAATATAACTGCCGCCTGTAACTCGTCGATATTGAGGGCATCAGCAAGCTGCAATGCCCCCTGTTGGAATTCTTCGTTGATCGAGTACTCGACATCGTCCACCGTGATTTTTCCTACATTGAGTCGCACGGAAAGTCAGCACGATGTCCGGAATGAGCGCTTTAATAAGCTTCCGTTGTGAAAACTAAATAAAACATCCCGGTCTCTAACCTGAAAGAATAGCCTGACGGCTAGCATTGTTTTTCAGCGGCTTGTCAAGGAGATTCCTGAAAGATTCAATGTGAGTCTCCAACTCAACACGGAGACGCTCAATGTTGACAAAGGATGAGTCTGAAAGAGCAGAAAGATCCTGGTACAGGCCACGAAGGCTGCCCAGAGTATCCTTACTCTCCATACTCAGAGCTGGTGTGTGGTATGCTAGAAGCGCTGAACGAGAAGACCTGGAAGCAAAAGAAAGTAACTCAGCTGTTTGCTCTGGACTAAAAAAGGTCGGAGAACGCGCCCAAAATTCCGGGCGGTCTAAAAGCGGCAGCAGGAGCTCACCCACCTTTTTTTTTTTAACCCAGTAGTGCCGACACAACAAACACACTTGCAGCTCAGCTCCAAAGCTTGCGTTTCATATTTATTTCTGCAGAAAAAGTTTTGCTGCAGCCTTGCATCTTCCATCTAGTTTGATAACACAAAGAATGAATATGGAGAATTAAAATCCCTCCAAGATGAGTTGAGAATCTATTTCAAATGTCGGAACCTCCCATCCCCGCACTCGATGTGTAGAAGCTCAACCGAGCGACGGTAGCGATGGCAGGAGAAGTTACTCTTGATAGAGCAATTGCGCTTCTATCGTCTGACAAGCAAAGAGATCGCTCAGATGGCCTAGCCGGTTTGTTACCCGGCGAAGCGCCTTCACTGTATGATTCTGACGCCTAGTAGATCTGAAACATATACTCGACCAGAACAAACGAAACTCAAAATTGTATGACCTTCCAACGTCGTTTCCGTAGGGGCCTGAGGGCAACGTATATTAACAAACCCAACCTTATCCAGACTCGCTCTGAATGACAAAGCCTGCCATAAGATCTTCGAGTCGCTTTTTCGGTTTGTCTCTGTCGAGAAAGCACTGTATAACCGTGCGAATTCTAAGGGACCCGCTGCTTCCCGTTTGTCTACTTGCGCATCTGTTTTTCGAACCGCTGCTAGTGTTTTTTTGCATAATTTGCGCGCCAAATCTCTTCGCGCTATAGTTGACCACATAACTGATATTTTGATCATTCCGCGAGATGGTTTGTTTGAGCTTCTGAGTGTGGATTATACGAAATGCCTTAGTACAATTTTGCATTATCCCCCGCATGCTGAACATCTTGGAGTCGAAGAATGGGAGAAGGTCATTAAATTCTGCCTCAGAGTTATCCATGCCCAAGACGATGAAGAGGGTCAAACGAGCGCACGAAATGGCCGCCCGGCGACTCTTGACAGCTATCTTGGAGCTAGCAGTACTCGGTCCACCCCGTCAAGAACAACGCCAACGCTCACTTTTAGAGAAAAGCCTAAGGACCATACGAGGGCAATTGGGGATGCATTGACATGCATTCAAATCCTATCCGGCATTCCGAATGCCCCTATTCAGAAAAATGCGGAAAGTATGTTCTATGGTCTGAAGATATTCGTGGGGTCATCCCCTATTGCTGGAAGTGGATACCAATCCGCATTCAAGGCTATAAACACAATTGCCATGAAGATCTTCTTTGATGATTCGCAACTTGTCCAGACATCACTCTTAGACTTGGTACCGATAATAAGACTCCTCTGGACCACAAAGCTTATCGGCCTGAAGGATGAATTGCTTGTTACCATTATGCTAACTGTGATAGTACTGACCGATGGTGCTCGGAGGAGTCCATCGGCATTGTTGGCAAGCTCAATTGAGGAGCTTGTAGACACTTTACACTCTGAGTATATTAAACGCTCTGAAAAGGACATGCTGCAAGTGGATGAATTGGATTTCCATCCAAAATCTTCGACAAAGAGGGAAAACGTGCCCATATGGCCTCGTTTAGAGAGTAACAGATCCGAACACAATTGGACCATAGTGTGGGCCATAGCATCCTTGTTGGGACTATCAGAAGAGGTGGCGGTGCGTTCATCGTCTGCTGCCGTTACTGGGGAAGCTTCGAGCAAGAGACAGCGTTTCACATCGATGATTGAAGACGTTTTCCGTGATTCTACAAAATCATCAGGGAATAAAAGAGTGTGTGCCTTGCAACTGATTCCATTTCTCCACCAACGTTCTGTCACTATTGAGTCCAAAATGGCGCTTCTGGAGCAGCTGATGCCAAATATACTTGATGATAACAGCACTGTCTCCTGCTGGACGATGATTGCTATTTCAAGGTACAGCTTTATCTAGAAATGTCTGGCAATAAAACTGACCTGATTTGTGATAGTATTGCGAGTGGGACTGATGCAAAATTACCACCCCTGAGAAGTTGTTGGCAACAAATCTGGGACCTAACATCCCGCGCTTCGACATCTCAATTCACATCTAGGCCCGCTTGCAGTCTCATGAACATTTTACTACAATGCGACCTTCTTGACTACTCAACAGTTTTAGATACGGCAAATTCAATGATTTCATCAGTTACCTTAAATGGCCCGTCTACTTTGTCAGATTCATCTTTGGCTTTTTGGGCCAAGCTTATTCGAATGACGGTACAGACAAATCCGGGATCTGTTTCTCATGCTTCTAATCAAATTTGTGCCTGGCTTAGAGACACGTGGACTATTGGTATGCATGCTTGCTCGTGCTGGGAAAATGTATGTACTAATGTTGAAGTAGGGACAGTTGCGGACCGAATACAAACCGCACAAGTAGCTGCTTTCGCCCGCCCTCTGGACCTGATTAATTTGTTGCTGGCATGTACTAATAGGCAGTTTTGCACCCCTGAATATATGTTCAAGGGGCCAACAGGCCCTGTTGCCTTTGGCTGGCATTTCTACTATCGGAATAAGCAACTGCTCACCTATTTGTTTGACCTCCAAGGTATGCCGGACTTGATTGATGTGTGGGGTGGTGCCGAAGAACAAACAGTCTTCGAAAAGTTTACACGACTTGATCCAAATGACACTGTTGTCCTCGACTTGCTACAGACAAAATCGGAAATGTTTCTTCTCACTTGGCAATCTCTCTCTGAGGATAAATCACATCATATAACCCCTGATATTGTGCAGATAATTGCATCCTTTTGCATCACCGTCACATTATATGTGTCTTCGTTGCCCCAGCAGCCATCATCTCGACCACCAACCCTGCAGCATAACACCCAAAGTCTTTGGCAGAATGTTTGCTCATTTTTGGGTTCCCATGAACCAATATTTGCTCAGACTTGCCTCTATCTTTTTTCTCCCTTTCTCCATCCGGAGCTACTCCTTTCTGTCACAGGAGCTGCTACGCATAAACCAATTTTCGAGCTTTTACCACCCTTCACAAAGGTTCTCGAAAGCTTTAGACAAGGGCAAAGAGGAAATTCGTTCAATGAAGAGGAAGAACCTGCCATGGACTTGGACGATCCATTTCTTTCCCCCCCCGACAAACTAGGGGAAACCGCCTCTATTGTTGCTTTGAACAGATGCACTTCTCCTGAATTCAAAGATTCCGAGACTTTCCAACGCTATATGACTATACTTATGTCAGTTTGCCATATAATGAATGCTTCCTCTTGCTCATCGCATGACCAAAAGCTAGACAAGTATTTGACGAATCTTAATGAGGTTGATATTTTGGCAGCACATAAACTCCTACCGCAAGTATACCGTGCATGCGCTCAAATGGAGCGAGCATCTTTGCTTATGATACTTGAAGACCTGGGTGAAAAATGCCTTCAGTCATATGAATTAGAACGCTGTGAAAACTCTCAGCTTGTTTGCATTCAGATGTTGAGCAGCTTTGTTGAATCATGGACTAAGGGCGAGCAGGATCATCTCAACGAATCAGCCTCAGATATATACACATGGTTTACCGAGGTTTTGCTAATGAAGGGGCGGGCGTCTTCATCCGTTCAAATTGCTTTTGCTGAGTTACTAAGAGACGTCATAAAATCTAATCCCACATATTCGAATGATCAGTCATGTCCGTCTCCTAGAACGACTTTATTTCTGATTATTCGTGAAGGTGATATTTTGGTAAAATTCAATGGCGGAAATCTGATCCCCGAGTTATTCGCTCAATTTCCACTTAAGGATCACGACATCATCTTTAACGATGTCTTGGATAGTTTACCTCGAGATCCTGATTGGGGTGAAGGGATTGCGCTTCGCTTGTTCTTACTCGCCCAACTAGCTTCTCGATGGCATACTCTGCTTCGAAGAAGCATTTATCATATGTTCGAAACTCCAGCCCAGGTGCCACACTCTCTCTGGTATGCTGAAAAGTGCTTACATTATGTGTCTGAGACTCTTGGGCTTGAGGATGCTAAGGAGTTATTCCGACTTTTCTCTTCCCAAATTCTCTATACCTGGACCGAAACACAGTCAATAACCTCAATGCCTTTTAGTATCTTTGAATATGCTACTCTCGGGGATATGCTAAGTGATGCACAGGATGAAATTGTTGGTCAAATAATGATGCGAGCGAGCGAAGAGGACGCATCCGAGCTCTCAAATTTTATGAACAAGCCATTTGTTGAGCTTTTAACAACATCTTTCTACAAAGCGGAGGCATACACCATAGCTCGGGATATTACGACGCCTCCTGGGCAAGGTAGCCAGCCTAAGGGCGTGGAAAATCGATTGAAGAAAATTTTGGGCGCAGATAAGTTCGTAAACTTAATCGACAAGCAGTTTCCCCAAATTATCGCCATCTTTTTTGGGTCACTTGACCTGTATGAGCAAGTTGAAAAAGCATTCACCAAACGTGAAGAATTTCGGGACGCTCTTAGTGCATACAAAAATATAATTGGCAAAAGCACCTCGAAGATTGTCCTCCCTCCAAATCAACAGCCTTCTTTCAGAGCCCGTGTCCTTCTCGATGAGCTTGAGTTTCTTTGTAGACGTGGTGGATATGAGCTTGAGACGATATGGACCCCAACTCTGGCGTCCTATGTCTGCCGAACCCTCTTGGAATCAATTCACCCCGCCCTAGGCTCCCTGCATGCATGCTCTGTGATACGGAAGATTAGGATTCTTGTATGCGTGGCTGGCCCTGTCATGCTGAGAGACTATCCTTTTGAAATGACCATACATGCCCTTCAACCCCACCTTGTTGATTTATATTGCTCAGAAGATGCCCTTGGGATTTTCTGGTACCTACTGGAAGCTGGAACCTCCTATCTGATCGAAAATCCGGGCTTGATGGGAGGAATTGCGGTTTCTACACTGCTATCGCTGAGGAAATTTATAGCTTCACCACCCAGGAACGCTACACAAGGAAACCAGTTGAAAGTAGTTCTAGAAAAGCTCCAAAGTTTTCTTCAATGGTTTGAGGAATATTTGAGTGCCTATGAATCGCCTGCTTTAAGCCTGGAAAGTTTCGAGCTGTTTCAACGTCTTGTTAGGTCTTCTAAAGGCATATCTACTTCAAGTAAAAACTCGGCTAACACAAATGAACGGGATTTACTTCTTCAAGTCATGGCTGACCGAAACTCGAGGGATAGTTTATTGAGCAAGCCGATATCTGATCATGTCATATCGCTCCTCTGTGTTGAATCTAATGAGAACTTCAACTACCGTCAAAATGTTATTGAAAAGGACGATGACGCTATTTCAAACACAGTCTCTGTCTTTCAATCGCTTCAAAATTTCACCACCGGAAGAGACTACCGTCTATGGGCTGCCAGAGTGATTGGACGGGCCTTTGCAGCTACAGGAAAAATAAACGATGTCCTCTTGAGAGAGCAAGACCCAGTTCTTTTCCAAATTAAGCCCCAGGAGTCGTCATCTGTCAATGATTTCGACTTTTCAAAGGCTAGCATACTTCAAATGCTTTGCGGCATGCTCCAGAGTGACCGTCAAGTTGGGTACATTGAACGGACCTTGCAGCTCATTGTGAGTAACCTTGAAAGATCATCGGAATTCGGGCATTGCGGGGGCTATATACCTTCATCTATCATGAAAGCTCTAACATGGAGCCCATATCACTGCCCCGGGATATCATTAAATGCTTCAGAGATGAAGAAACGCCAGAGGGTCTCTGGATGGGACCTGGCCCTCTCACCAGATCACTGGGCGCGGAATATTGCACTTTTGTTGTCTGAAGCGGCGCAAAAAGATCCAGTGATTGGACCGTTGAGTACTATCATCTACCTCATTCCCGATTTGGCGTTTCAGATCTTACCATATATGCTGCATGATGTATTGCTTGCAGAGCTCCAAGGAAAACTAAATATAAGCCGAACCATCTCGGATATATTTAAGCAGGCTTTGCGGGAGGTCGACGATAATACTATTCCCCATGTTCGACTTGTCATTAGCTGCATTTTGTATTTGAGGAATCAACCAATTCCCCGTGAAAACACAATAGTGGAGCGAGATGAGTGGCTAGATCTCGATTTTGCAGAAGCATCGAAAGCAGCTAGTAGATGCCAACTACCAAAAACAGCGCTTTTGTTTCTTGAAATCCATGCCTCTCGAAATTCCAGTGGCTCCCGTCGCTCCTCGCTCTTTAGATATGAAACATCACCAGATACCCTCCATGACATCTTTAAAAGCATTGACGACCCAGACTTCTTCTACGGAATACAGCAGACCTCCTCATTGGATTCTGTGATGGAAAAGCTTGAGCATGAAAGTTCTGGCTTCAAAAACCTTCTCTTTCAAAGTGCCCAATATGATAGTCAAATACAAATGACAGGGCAAGGGAGCTTCTCTGGACTGCTAAAAGCGCTTAATTCGACTAATCTCCAAGGAATCGCTAGTGCTTTGTTCGCTGCTCCTAGAAATTCAAAGGATTCATCATTCTCATCCGATAGTATGCTCCAATCTGCCATGAATTTGCGGCAATGGGATATACCCGTTTCGCCTTTTAATACTTCACCTTCTTCGGCGGTTTTCAGGGCCTTCCAAAGTCTCAACATGTCTGGAAGTTTGATTGATGTCTCGAAGTCAATTGACGAAAGCTTGCTTAATAGCTTGAATGTTCTAGGTAGCAATCGTCGCTCAGCAGTTTCATTGCGGGCAGCAATGAGGGTTCTCGGCATTATGACAGAAATTGATGATGTTTTGAATTCAAAATCAAGCGATGAGATTAACCAAAAGTGGCAAGAAATGGTGACTAGGAACTCTTGGCTGAATACTACAAGGTACGTCCTACAGATGTCATTTGCTGAGATCTTGTCTAATGTAGAATGCAAATAGTGTCCATGAGGTTGGCGAAATACTCAACTGCCACGAGGCTTTGTTCTCTTCAATAAAAGAACGAGATTATCTGAAGTTGGCAATCAATATGAGTGACGATGATGCCCAACTACTTGAGGTGAAAGCAATTCGCCAATCATTAAGAATCGCCAGAAACCAGGGGATCGCTCAGGCTTCCTTAAAATTGGCAGTTTGTCTTTCAAAACTTTCTAATCAGTCTGCTTCCCTGGGACTCAATATCGAGGGCGTAGCCAAGTTTGACTTGGCCAATGTTTTGTGGGACCAAGGTGAAATGACAGCTTCGATCCAAATGCTTCAACAGCTGCGGGAGCAAAACGATCTGCATAAGCAAGCTGTCCCAATGAGCCGTGCAGAACTTCTTGTTACTCTTGTAAGTGACAACCCATATATAATAATTCCATCCATTATTCGGCTTAATGACGCGCTAAATGTTCAAAGGGGCATCATGTAGCAGAAGCACGCTTAGAAAAACCAGAAGCAATTATTCAGAATTACCTGAATCAGGCAGTTAAGGAACTGAAGAATCGGTCAGAAGCAGATGAAGCTGGTCGAGTCTACCATGGCTTTGCAATGTTTTGTGACCAACAGCTGCAGAATCCAGACGGGCTCGAAGATTTTACACGAATCGAGCATCTTCGCAACCGCAAGGAAAAAGAGGTTCTTGCTCTAGATGAAATGTTGAAGGCAGCAGAAGGAAAGGATAGAGACAATCTGAAGTACCACAGGACAAAAACAAAGCAGTGGTTTGATCTCGATGATCGTGAATACCAGCGACTGAAAAGAAGCCGAGAAGCTTTTCTCCAGCAATGCCTTGAAAACTATTTGATTTGTTTAAAGGAGAGCGAGTGCTATAATAATGATGCTCTCCGGTTTTGTGCCTTATGGCTCGATGAATCTTCGAGTGAGATCGCAAATAAAGCTGTTTCAAAGTATCTAAACCAGGTTCCAAGTCGAAAATTTGCTCCTTTGATTAATCAACTCACGTCCCGACTTCTGGATGTACCTGATGAGTTCCAGGAGATGCTCTCCGCTTTAATTTTCCGAATATGTGTTGAACACCCATTCCATGGGATGTATCAGATTTTTGCAAGCAGCAAATCCAAAGGTGGTAAGGACCAATCAGCATTGTCACGCAACAGAGCAGCAGGAAAAATTGTTGAAGGGTTGAAGAACGACAAACGAATTGGACCAACCTGGGTGGCCGTGCATAATACAAACATCAACTATGTGCGATTCGCTGTTGATAGACTGGATGATAAGATGAAGTCTGGGGCTAAAGTCCCACTGAAAAAACTCCCAACTGGTGGACGGCTGGAGCAAGATGCGGCAACACAGCGGCTACCACCTCCGACGATGAAAATTGACATACGCGTTGACTGTAATTACAAGGATGTCCCCAAGCTTGTCAGATACTATCCAGAGTTTGCAGTCGCGTCGGGAGTTAGCGCGCCAAAAATTGTCACGGCCGTTGCTAGCAATGGCGTGCGGTATAAACAGCTTGTAAGTTCGCTTATGTTAGTCTCTATTGGCAAAGCTAACAGTGCCAAAGTTCAAGGGAGGAAATGACGACTTACGGCAAGATGCTATCATGGAGCAAGTATTTGAACAGGTTAGCAGCCTCCTCAAGGACCACCAGGCTACTCGGCAACGGAATCTAGGGATCCGGACTTATAAAGTTCTCCCTCTGACATCAAATGCGGGTATAATCGAATTTGTTCCAAATACGATTCCCTTACATGATTATTTAATGCCTGCGCATCAAAAATACTACCCCAAGGATATGAAGCCCAACGTGTGCCGAAAACACATCAGCGATGTTCAGGGTCGATCATTCGAGCAGCGTGTCCGAACATTCCGCCAAGTGACGGAACATTTCCACCCCGTCATGAGATACTTCTTTCTGGAAAAATTCAATAACCCAGACGACTGGTTTGCGAAAAGACTCTCATACACTCAAAGTACTGCTGCAATCTCGATCTTAGGCCATGTCCTTGGCCTTGGGGACCGGCATGGTCACAATATCTTGCTGGATGAAAGGACTGGGGAAGTGGTCCATATTGATTTAGGTGTAGCCTTTGAGCAGGGTCGGGTTTTACCTGTTCCTGAAGTCGTTCCCTTCCGACTGACACGCGACTTGGTTGACGGAATGGGTATCACTAAGACGGAGGGTGTTTTCCGACGCTGTTGCGAGTTCACCCTTGAAGCTCTGCGTCAAGAGTCTTACAGCATCATGACTATCCTGGACGTGCTGCGGTATGACCCATTGTACAGCTGGACGGTCTCCCCACTACGAATGAGGAGAATGCAGGATGCGCAAGCGGCGGGCGATGACCCTCCGATGCTCGCTGGCGCCAACGACCAACGGCCAACCAACGAGCCTAGTGAAGCTGATCGTGCATTGACCGTAGTAACGAAGAAGCTAAGCAAGACTTTGAGTGTTACAGCCACTGTGAACGAACTGATCCAGCAAGCGACAGATGACAGGAATCTTGCAGTTCTATACTGCGGTAGGTCTATCTTTATCCTTGGGAAAATGAAAGATATTATGTCACATTGTGAAACTAATGACGTTATTATTTCAGGCTGGGCTGCATATGCATGAGAGATTTGATAATGGAGGATTTGGGTATGATTTCATGCAGAAAAGAAGCCCCTTTGGTTGCTCACGTGGGAGTAGCCTGGAAGAAGAGTGTGTTGGTAGCATGTACAGTGTATATACAATAACAAAATAGTGAATAACTCGCATCTCTGCCTAATGAAGTCGAAGTGTTGATCCACTTGAAGTGGTTTTTGATTTCCGCAGTTGGTGGTGTGACCGCGGCGTATATTTCCACCTCAGGTTCTTTCCCCCTCGCCCCTCAGGTTCTCCCTTTCTCCCTTTCTTCTTCGCTTTTTTCAACCTCTTCTTATCTTTGTATCGTATCTGATAAAATCCCTATGCAATCTCGTAACTGTTTGTCTTCTTTTCGATACATTTGAATATCACCCTACCAATCAGCTTCAAACGCTCCTCTGAGATCTTGGCGTCCTGGACTTGGCAATAATGCCTGCGTGGCGTTTCTGGGAACATTCATAACCAACGGCTTTCCCCCTCGCTACCTAGGTAAGATTCAAGCTTGTCTAGCGCCATGCCTGTGAATGGGGAGCATTATTGTTATTGGACTTAAATTAATTGATGACTGAGTTGACGTCTTGGCAAGCAGATCATTTCTTTAGATCCTTTAGTGAATTAGCGTGCAAGCCAGGAGGAAACCCACTATGCCGGCCGACTCTTCCACCCCCAATAGGGGTGTAGTGGTCTTTTCTGGAGGGAGTGCAGCGAATAATTTGGTGGATGTTTTTGATGCTCTCCGAGATAGTAAAAGATGTCCTTTAAGTTATATTATTCCAATTAGTGACAATGGCGGGTCCTCGTCAGAGCTGATCCGAATCTTTGGTGGCCCTGGTATTGGTGATGTTAGAAGTCAGTTATGCCCCAATTTCCTCTCCCTCGTCTTTCTTCATACTCATCTCGATATATAGGTAGACTGGTCCGCTTGATTCCGCCATCGCCTCAAAATTCAGAGCGAGCTGCTATTAAGGATCTATTTAACCATCGGCTATCAGGAGGCACTGCTGCTCATGCGGAATGGCTTTCGATTGTAGACGGTACTTCCGATCTTTGGAAGTCAATTACGCCAGCTAAAAAGGAGCTCATTCGATCATTCTTCAATCTCCTAAATCTAGAGATCCTCAAGCGCGCACGTCCACCAGCCTCTACCTTTGATTTCTCGTCAGCCAGTGTCGGCAACCTCTTCCTCACAGGCGCTCGACTCTTCAGCGGTAGTTTTGAAAGCGCCATATATCTCCTCGGCAACATTTGTGGTGTCTCGTCAGATATTGTTCGTGTGATTCCGGCAATCAACACGAACTTTTCTCATCACATTTCTGCCTCCCTCGCCGATGGTACTGTTATAGTTGGCCAAAATAGCATTTCTCACCCCAGCTTACCACCAAAGCCCCCTTCCAGGAGACCTAGCCTCTTGGCTGATGGGAATGAAAAGATTGATTATACAGAGCCTTCCGACGTCTTCGACCACGAAGATGACCAACCCCCAGGGTTTTTACCCACTCTGCGCAATAAAAACATACAATTTAGCAAATCTGAAAATGAGGAGCTCCCTTCTCGTATCACCCGCATCTGGTACATCAACCCCTATGGCCAGGAGATTCGTCCTCGCGCGAATCCCCGCGTCCTTGAATCCCTCCGTGACGCGCAGGCTATTATTTACAGTATCGGCTCCTTGTATACGTCCATTATCCCATCTTTGATCCTCCAAGGAGTAGGTCAAGCGATAATAGCTAGCCCCGCTCGACACAAAATCTTGATCCTGAACGGTTCCCTAGACCGTGAGACCGGTCCATCATCTGAACCTTTCACCGCTGTCGATTTTATAGAGGCGATCACTCGTGCCGGAGAGGAGAGCCGCGGTCGGCTATCTCTAGATATCGCCTCCACATTCTCCTCTGCCGCTGTGTTCTCTTCTTCCTCCCCCTCCTCTTCTTCTTCATCGTCCTCTTCTCCTCCTTCATCTTCCCCGCATTCGGGGATTCTTCCCCCTCAAGGGTTCTCTCTTCCATATACATCCTATGTAACACATGTTCTTCATCTTGAGGGCCCTGGGACCCCTCGGGTTGACCGGGACCGCCTTGCTCAAATGGGGATCGAGACGCTTCGTCTATATGGACGCAAAATTGTCGAAACAAATGAAGACGGGGTGGAAACCCCCGTTGGAATGAAGTATGACTCAAAGGCCCTTATTCAGGCCTTGGAAGTCGTACTCGGCAAGAAGGGTGATGCGATGCTACGTGGGGGGGAGGGGAGTGGATTGAGTCGAAGAAATACGTTGGATCCCGGGAGGAAACGGGCTCCAAAAGCGACGTGATCCTGGGCCGGAACTTCTCTAGCCTCTTAATTTCTTAGCTTATTATAGAGACGCCCATGGTTTTGATAAAGAATATAATATATACGTTTTACGTGTACCAATCTCGACCTTTTGCGCTAATCGCATGGATATCCTACTCGTAGATTGGGACAAGGGTATGATCCTACCTAAGATAGGGTAGGTCAGGAGGCACCGTTCATTGCGTAGGAATTCTTTAATTTACTAGAGCAATCCAGCTGGGTCATATCTTGCAATAGTTATAATTCTAACAGATAATTTCACACTAGAACCAATTGACGCCCTCCAAATGCTTCATGGTGTCATACAATACAAAAAGAAAGATTGAAAGGGTAAAGAAACATTGTAATAAGAATAGAGCTTGCCAAGATTGGAAGGAGAAAGTTTAGTAAATGTGATGTAATAAATAATATATATAAGAAAGTGAAAAGGAGGAGAGAGCGAGGCCCAATTATACTCGGGCAGTTGAGCGAGGTTTCCAAGTTTGGCGGCTATTTAGTCCAACATGATGGGGATGCCTGCTCCCCTGTGGAAATTCTCGAAAATCCCCATATAGGCCCGATCCGAGGTCCATTAGAATGGCCTTCTGAGGTTCGGCTGAAGGGGAATGAAACGGTTTTGCACGAGATTTTGATGATCCTGTACTTGAAGGCCCAGTCATAGTGTTAGATTTTGTCATTTCTTTGATGATTTCACGGAGTTCCTTGTCATCCTTTGTAATTTGAGCTTTGATGAAAGCAGGATTGTTGGAAGACGGAAGCGATGACATGACCGTTTCTCGAGGCGTGTAAGAGTACTTTTCAGGACAGGGTGGGGAAACTGGGGTAATTGAAGGGTCGAGATAGGCTTTTTGATTGCGATCTAAAAGCTGAAGAATATCAAGGCTTTCACCGTGAGGGATTTTGTGGGGATGGGAAGGCGTCACGCAGTCCACGTCAACCTCCTTCCGCAAAACATGGTCGATATCCACTGCGGAGAAGTAGGCACAAGATTGAGGCAGATCATTTATGCCTACTTGCTGCGAGAACATGGCGCGGGTCCACACATTGGAAACCTGCAAGGCAAGTGCAGCACGATATTTATCCTCTTCTTTGACAAGATATCTGATCTCGTCATGGACAGTGATCGCTAAACGAGCAGCGATATTGAAGCGTCGAATAAGGTAGTCCATGGATATAATTAGAAGATGAAGATAATCAACCCCAGAGGACTGGATAGCCCAATTGATTCGGGAGGTCATAAAACTACCCCTGTTTATGAACCGGCGCATGAGAGCCTCGGTGATACCGGCTCCCAAAACTGGTGTTCTGGGTCGTTCTTGATCTGCAAACTCTTCGAGCTTGTTAAAGACAAAAGACTCTGTGCCTCCCCTCCAGAAAGGGCTATCGCTGAGGAGGCGCCGAGTGGTGCGGGTACCCTTAGTCTCCTTGTATAAATTCGTTGCCACTTCCTGTGTTTGTTTCTCCGTCATTGATGGGTTGAATTGGCGTAGTAGAGTAGCAGCAAACTTGACGCCAGCTCCATAGATACGACCGTAATTAAAAACCTTGGCATCATTACGCGAAATCCCAAGTATCTGAGCAGTTCGCGAATGCATATCGGTGCCCGCAGCCTTGGAACCCTCCAAAGTCATGAACCCGATTGCATTTCCACCATGGATTTGGAATTGCGCGTCGCCGATAAGACTTGCGATCCACAGTTCTTGAGAGTCAACATCTGCTCCAACAAAAACATAGCCTGGTGGAGCTTTAACCATGGCCTTAAGTTCGGATCCCACGCGATTCTCTTTTGCATTGCTTGCCGTAAGCCATGTGTTTTCTACTGCTCGCCGAGTTATAGTTCCCATGGGAATTATTTGCGGTAGTATATATCCTAGCTTGTTTGTATCTGCGCCATCTGCCTGCGATTTTCGCAATTCGTTTTCGTAGACGACAATCTGACCCATTATCCGATCGCGAGCGCTAATCCAGTAAGAACAAGAAGCATTCATTTCCAAAGCCTCCTTGGCAAGGGCATACTGGGAAGTCAGAGTCCCGCGCTCAAAATATTGCATATACCCTTTTGCTAGAGGATTAACACACCGCGCTTGGGGACCGTCCTTGTGGGGAAGCTTAAAATATATGTGCTTTTTGTCGTTCTGTAGCTCTGCATTCTTCTCTTCCGCCATATCGCATTGGACCACAGGTTGGTTCTCATATTGCTTGATTTTATCTCTTGTAACTTTGAACGTCCAGCCATATTTATCTGACCAGGTAAGAGGGTGCCCATCCCACGACAGCTTCAGAAGTATTGGAGCTATTCGGGTGCGAACTGTCAAGTTGATATCCGCTGTGTTGGAGGAAAAGAGATCTTTATACCATCGCGGCATACCGGGCTTTTTCTGGCGGGCGGCAGGCCGAGGAGGGTCGCCCTTCCTTTTACCTTTAACCATTTTTACTTCCTGGCCGGACCAGTCCAGCTGGCGCAGCCAGGGATCATTCATATATTCATTTGGCTTGTCCTTGACGGCCAAGGCTTCATCACACAGTTCAATAAGTTTGCGTTGGACATCATCTAGTCGTTGATGATAGGTTGACTCAGCACTGTTAATATACTCTTTCCATGTTTCATTAACTGGCAGAATGACTGAAGAGAGATGTCTGAGTGCGCCAAAGCTCACAGGGTGAGGGCAAACCTCCAAAAAGTTGGGAAAAACTTTCTGATAAACGCGGTGAGTGATGGCGACATCAGCAGCGCAGTAGTCAAGCAATTCCTGCAGTTTGGCTTGGATTTGATGCCTGTCGAGTTCACCAAAATAGTCCCTTTGACCCTTGTCAATTGTTACATCGCAGTGAAACTTCGCCACGTCGCGG
This sequence comes from Aspergillus haitiensis, assembly GCA_027569155.1. Lineage (NCBI taxonomy): Eukaryota > Fungi > Ascomycota > Eurotiomycetes > Eurotiales > Aspergillaceae > Aspergillus > Aspergillus haitiensis. Next base: position 258,969 of record JAPDEO010000017.1, read on the forward strand.
AGTGAGTTCACAGAGCTCCTCCCAACCCACAATTCTTCCTCCTCATCACTTAGCATTTTATTTTCAAGCAAAGAGGCAAGTTCAGCAGAGTTATTTTCGCTTGCGATCTTGTCTCTCAAGTCTCTGTTCTTTTTGTGGCGCATCCAGGTAGGTCGCTGTTGAGAACACATTCCATTTACCGCGACGTGAAGGGACATGGTATCGATGAAAAAGTTTTTGGTTTGCTTCATATCATACTCTTCGAGCACACGCGCGCGATCGTACCCAATATTGTGCCCAACTACGATTCGTGGCTGCGATGGATCGCCGAGTGGCACAAGCTGCACTTGGTTTTCTGACTCTCCGAGTAACCAGGGGGAAATCCACGCGTACCACGCTGTAGGACTGACAGCACATGCCATAACGGCGAACGAGTGTTCCTTCCACATCACTTCGGTGTCAAAGGTGATCATCGACTCGTTTGGTGCGTCAACAGCCTCCCAAGATCCGTCACTGTTGTATTTAGTCCATCCGCTGCGCTGTACCCATTTTCGCGGCATCTTTGGTGATTCGACCATTGTGTAGTGTTTAGCATATGTTAGATATGGTTCTGACGAATCCATCCCTAATTTGAAGAAGTGCTCATCAAGGGTTTGCCCCTGAAGAGCCGGCAGGTCAAACGCGACTGGGTCCGCATCGACCTGGGATTTTCCAAGCAGCTCATGGCGCGCAAGGTGCTCTTTTGAAAGGGCAACCAATTCTGGATCAGGGGGCTTCGTTTTGTTGAGAAAAATTTGGGAATATACATGGTCGCTTAGCTGTTGAACACCAATCTCGTTGAACCTAGCCGAGGATGAGACTGGGAAGTTAGCTTAGAAAAGCTTTATTCAAATCCCTTTGAGGATAGTTACCTGCAAGAGAGTTCCGCCGCAACTCCTCGCCGCCATTTTGCGATGTGTAATACCTTGTTGGAAGTCGCAAAGCCTTGGGCAGGGCAAAGGTACGGGCTAGACGCAATCTCTGCGGGGAAGAAACAGCAACACTCCTCGAGTAGGGTGTGCAATAATGACTCAAAAGCATTTTATTGGCAATTTGTTATCGACTCCATTGTATTCTTGAGCAATATATGGCAGTCAATGCTGCGCGCTTGTGGTGATAGCGATGAGGCAATACTCCGCACTCCATTCCTCTCGAACATGCTTTCCTATCGCGGTAAGAGCGCGGGACCGGAAGATGAGAAATCCCGCCTAATTTGACCGCCTGCCAATATAGGAAACAAACCGTTATCATCAGGTGATAAGTCCGGCAGTTCTTTTGACCAGCATCATCTTTGATTGAAAGAGAATAATGACTTCCTTGTCAGCGCACAGTGAGATCACTAGCTAGCTAGCTATCATCATAAATAGTGTTTCCTGGCACACACAAACACACACATATGCCAGGATGGATCAAGCTCCTTCAAGATACTGTTCTACTCAATCCAATTTCGAAGTCACGACCCCATCCATGCAACCTCAGATGTCCCCTAATAACGCATCAGAGCCACGGAAACGCCGTCGTGTCGAGAACCCCGCATCTCCATCAGCCTCTCCAATCGAGAATGAAGGAAGCGAATTTGCCGACTCGGTAGATCTAACAGATGTGGCTGGTCAGCCCAGCCTCTCCAAATTTCTAGCGAAGCAACGAGAGGATGCGGTCGCGGCGCAGAAGACAAGCGACAACGAAAAGTCTCACTCAATATTAACTGCTTACAGGTGCCCTGTGTGCATGGAAACCCCGGTGGATGCTACTTCTACAGTTTGCGGTATCTCTCCCCTTTCCCGATAGAAAATTCGAAACCTAACTAACGTGCAAAAGGACATTTGTTCTGCCATAAATGCATCATCGATACATTGAAATTCAGCGAAGAGCGTGCAGAACACTCCGGAAAAACTCCACGCGGCACTTGCCCTGTCTGCCGAAAGCCACTTTCACGAATCGATATAGGACCCAAGAGAAACCTCATTCCGCTGCAAATAAAGCTCCACACTAGAAAGAGAAATGTGGAATGACTTAGGAATTTATCGACAAGAAATCGATGACCTTGACGCAACTTTCCCCCGTATTCTTCTTGAAACTATCTTTCTATGCACAAATACACAACAATTATGATGAAGTGATAAACAGAGAAAGATAAACAAGACAAAATCACAGCCCAAAGTCGTCCGTGTGCCATGCGTTCTCTCGTTGATATGTTAACTCGGTGAGCCGAGCGTCGCTCTTCGCCGGAAGTAAAATGCATGAGGCTGCCAATGACACTCGTTTGCATGGTTTCATATCTAGGAGCCGCTCTACCCTTTCTTTGGCACAAAACAAGCGACGAAGGAATGAAAGGGGGGCTGAGGAGAGAAGAAAGAGTGGAAAATAAAGCGTATAAGGCTGTCCTTTCCTAACTGGGCGTAGGATATTTATGGGAGTTCCGAGTAAGACACATCAATTCTCCCTTTGTGATTGATTTTTCTTCAATTCAATTGACTCATCTTTTTTTTTGGGGGGTTAATAGACATGGTCCCATTTTCTGCGACTTCATGATTCCTCTGGGTGTTAAAAAATTGGAAGACAACATGAACGATTCTAATTGCACCCTGAAAGCCTCCTCATATCACGCCATAGATCATAATGGAATTGGTGAGAAAAGGAGAGCCAACATTATAAAGGAGGTGGTAGTGATCCAGCTTGCAAGTAAAATATTTGGGAGTACTCTCCTGATTTACTATTAAAGAGTTGAAGGTTCTTTTGAGTTAGCCAAGTGCAGCAATTTAGAACAGACAGGCCTAAAATATTCAAATATGAGCAAGCCCAGTATTGGATATCACACAAATCATGCTCTTTATACAATATATACCTTATAAAATGGTTGTGTTGAAATTAAAATTGAAGAATTATTCTGGAATAATCATCATGATTTATAAGCTACCTAATAAATTCAACGATCCACCGACTGATAGCTCTCTACTTGGCATCCAATCTCTATATTTTGGTCTTGACCACTCAGGTTAGCTATCTTAATGGTTGGTCGAATTCACTTAAATATTGAGTTGACTTAGATTTACTAAAGAGCTACAGCTAAAGTCTTATTAAATCTCTATTTACCTCATTTTATTCATATACTATACCCTTCCTTCATTCATCGTCAATATATCATTCTCTATATCTTAGTCTTAATAATTTAGGTTAGCAAATTCTTTAGTGTTTAGCTAAATTTACTTAAATATTAAATCTAGAATTGAATTAAGATTTATATTCATTTACATAGCTCACCTTCTCTTCATTCACTATGTATCAATATATTTATTCTTCATTTTTCCCAACCACTGTCCTCCTCAACTCTTTCTTCTTTTCCACATCTCAATCCTCGAATGAGCCTGTCAACTGTTCACCTCCTGAAGCCTGATCCTTTCCTTTGTCTCTTGAAGCTCATTCTTTGTCTTTTTGACAAAACAAATCCAAGTCCCATCAAGTCTTACTGTTTTCCTTGTGATACCTGAGTACTCGCCAATATTACTTGTCTCTTATCGGGTACAACTGTCCAACCTTGTGACCCTGTCCTCCCAATATTTCAAGATTTACAAGTAGTTCTGAGTATTTAAGAGCAGTTCGCAAGGTAAGTCCCGAAAGCTTACAGTCATCACGTCATGGGAAACTTGCTAACCAACTCTGAAGATGGACGCAGCCTTGATCAGGACGTGATGAACCCACGTTCACGACGGAGGTCTCGTTGCGTCGTTCACCAACACAAAAATGTCTGGATACATCGCCATACCCTCATCCCAGCTCGCCCTAACTGGGCAGTACCCTCCAAAGACCTTTGTAAACATCAGCGAGCTCAGAAAATCCATCGCAGCCATCTCTAAACGACTGAAAGAAGAGGATATCAGCCAGTATATTGCTCTAAAACATGTTTCTGAACAAGACTTTGAATACCTAGACGAACATCGAAGCGAGCTATCCAATACAGTTAGATTTACATACTTTGCCAATATTAGCACTCTCATCGTCAAAATCCCCACAATGGCTCATGAAGTGGCACACAGGACTTTTGGTGAAGAAATCTCTTATCGATTTAGGCTCATGGGCCTCACCAGCAGGCAGTTTTGTGCGCTTGGATCGACCAAGTATGTCGGCCCTACAGCTTCACAGAAAGAAGCTGATAGTTCCTGGAAAAACGCCAGATTGAGACCTAGCGAAGGCGATTGGCCAAGTCTTGTTATCGAAGGTGGGGTCTCAGAATCAATGCCTAGGCTCCGCCAAGATGCTGCTTGGTGGATAAGTAACTCTGGTGGCCAAGTGCAGATTGTGATCTTGATCAAAGTGAGCAGAACCAATCAAAGAATGGTATTTGAAAAGTACTTCCCCAAACTCCAAAATTATCCCAATGCCGGGGCAGGAGTATGCTACATTCCAGAGCTGGTTTAAACCACTGTAGTGCGTTACGGAGATACATCTCCAACTGTGCAAGGCCCTCCAATCATGCTGGAGTTTCAGCGTGTAATTGGCAGAGCACCAGCTCCCCATGAAGGTGATGTTACTATAGGACCAACACTGTTACTGGAACTCGCCGAAAATGTTTTTCCTTGATGATCTTTCAAGTGTTGTTCTTAATCTAGAGAGCAAATTCAGAATTTCATACCATTTCCTTTGAAATAAAAGCTGCGCAATCTCCACTCCTTCATATAATAAGGTGTAATATGCTAGATATTGACAAACATGTGGCTTAAGTATGTGAATCGAAGTCAAATTGCAAAAGCCGCTTGAGAGGCCAAAATACCTCCCCTCTTTACTCGTGAGCTTTGTGAAGTATTTATCCGCCTTGAGTGATGTAGAACTGGGGTAAATCGTGATAATTAATTTACCGCATATATCATATCCCAAGCTCGATAGAAACTAATACTAATAGTAGGCCTATACAATTTGGTGCAAGGCGTAGTCCGACTGGGGCGTCCGAATGGTGCCAAGATAAAATCAAAACACTGACATCACCTCTGGCACAACTAAAAACACTATGTTCAAAGACCTCGCTACCGAGAAGATTTCACTCGAGGACAATAACATCTAGAGCCTGAGAATATTTGTTTTATCAACGTTGAAAAACTCAACATTCCATACTTGTTCCCTACACACTGCACCAACGAATCGCGACGACCTCCCTGAAACGGAGGCGGCTGTGTCTTCACTAGAGGACGTCATATTCGTGGGATGCGAACCCGTTAACTCTCAGTGTCCGATTGGAGCCCAAAACTTACATCGGTGTGCTACTTTCGGATTGGATGTGACTTTGACTTGGCTTGAATTGTATAAAGCCCACAAAATTCCCCGACGAGATGAGCATCTACTCGCATGACCATGCGCCCGTAGTGGGCCCATCCTCGGCTTCTCAAGATAAACATGATATAGAGGCATACCCACGATCACCAGCCTCTGGTATATCTCCGGGCGCGGATAGAGCGCCAAGTTCCCCGGATTCATTTACCTCGCCCGTCCGTCTCAACTCACAGGATACAATTAAGCGTCGTCCGCGGCGTACAACCACAGCTCGGTCTTACCATCGCGATACTCTTTCCCATGATCCAAACTGGCAACCTGGCACGGAGCCGGGCATTGATCCTACAAGACCTCCAGCTTATAACGCTGAATGGATGGCCTCGATCCCGACCAGTCTACAGAAGCAATGCGAAATTATCGTTGTGGATTTTTCACAGCATGAAATGCGACAGTACGCACTGGAAAATGACACCCTTGAGCAATTTCTCTCCAGGGAAAGGGAGTCTTGGGTGCAATGCAGGTGGATCAATGTCAACGGTCTGAGCTGGGACGTTATTAGGATCTTAGGAACCAAGATGAGGCTACACCGACTCGCGATTGAGGATCTCATAAATGTTACTAATCGTACCAAAGTAGATTGGTACTCCGATCATGCGTATATCGTCCTAACCTTACAAAAATTGATCAATCTTCGAGAAAATGCAAGTGACTCGGAAGAGGAAGAGGATGAAGATCAAGGGCCATGGCGCCTGAACCGCAGATTCTCAACTTTCAGCAGCAAGTCTCCATCCTTGAATAAGTCTACAAAACGAGGTGTTGTTCTGGCAGCGTTGAAGGATTTCTTAGGTCTGGGATCCCGGGAGCCCGATTCAGCTGATCAACCTGCCCGTATGAACTCTCGTTTAAACACTCGCCTGGGAAAGGCTCCAACAGCTGCTATGCCCGATTTTGGTGATGTCTCTACCACTGGAAGTAATGCTCGCTCTATCCAGCGATACCGAGGTGGGCCGAATGAGGATCGTATCGCCTTTATGGAGCGCCACGCTGTTTTGGCAGGGAAGGGATTAGGCGTCACGCTGGAACAGGTTTCCATATTTCTTCATGCGGATAACACGGTGATTTCCTTCTTCGAGAGTAGCGCTGAAGACATAGAGGGCCCCATTGTCCGGCGACTCAGTTCGCCCGAAACAATTCTACGACAATCCTGCGATGCAAGCATGCTCGTGCAGGCTATTCTGGACGGCATAATTGACCTTGCAATCCCCGTGACTACAGCCTACCATGACGCGATTGGAGATCTGGAACTAGACGTTTTGACCGATCCCGATATTGACCAGTCCAAGAGTCTCTATATCTTGACTTCGGAGGTTGCAATTCTGCGCAGCTCCATGCAACCAATTGTGACCATTATCAATGCCCTCCGTGACCATCGCTCCGAGCCTGTGAGCACTCCTGGCCTCCCTGTTTTTAAAGGGCCATCGACACCCTCATTCTCTACGCCTCTTCATATCGGAGTCACCCCTCCAAACCTCATGAGCTTAGGTGGGACAAGTGTTTCGATCAGTCCCATGTGCCATACGTACCTCGGGGATGCCCTCGATCACTGTATTACCATTGTGGAAGGCTATGACCAAATGAGGCGGGCTGCTGACAACATGATTGACTTAATTTTCAACACAATTGGTGAGTTGTACTTTTTTTTCCCCTCTCAATTTCCTTTTCAAACCACACAAGCTAGGGATGCATTAGACTATCAATCTCACACTTTACTTCCAGGCGCATACCAAAACGAAAGTATGAAACAACTTACGCTAGTCACTTGTTTCTATCTCCCTCTTACATTTTTAACGGTTTGTCAAGAACTCTTAACAACCATTTACCCAGATTCCAAGCTAACAGCCGGTGAAGGGTTACTTCGGAATGAATTTCGATACGTTTTCAGGAATCAGGCATAGTGATTCGTATGTAGAGAAGGACTCCCACCCGTCCCCCTTATATGCTTCGTGTACTAATTTGACGAACTACCTAGGTATTTTTGGATGATTGCTGTCCCATTTGTATTTGCAACTACTATTTTCCTCATGTATGTTATTTTTCCATCCATCCACATATATCCTTTCCCCTTGTTTTGCAAACGCTAATGACATCTCCGTAGGCGTGACAAGCTTCAACGATATTTCGTCTTATTGGCTCAGAGACGCCTTATTTCTAGCTCAAGACGGAAGAGACAACGAAAGGCAGAGTATAAAACAGCATGAAAGCTTCCACTAGCATTGAATGTACACACCCCTGTTTCCCGCGGTACCCGTTATTGTTTTGCGTTGAGTTATTGTAAAAGACAAGCATATATTTGTGCGTGATTGTTTTTATTCTATTATATTCTATTGCTCTTGTTCTATTTTTTTAATGATATATATATAGCGAGTTGTTGATGATTCAGACTTTGTCATGATTAACTAATTTTTCCTCTATTATTCAACTGAAAGAAAGTGTAGGGGAATGTTATACATATATTCTGTCTATCCTAGCATTTTCCTATTAAAGGCAAGATAAGCCTTCCACGGAAGTTTCCAATCCGATCGCAAGAGCTCCGGTCGGAAAATATCAAAATCCACACTTTCGAGCTGATCTAGCCACAACCGTGTTGCCACGGCCGGCATGAAAACGCCAAAAGCCCGATTCACCTCATCCAGAGGAGAGTCGTGTCCACTGCCATCGGCTACGGAGTAGTCATGACCCTCCTCACCCTCGTGCTCAAAGTCGTGACCGACATCTTGACCAGCGCGGAGATTGCTCAACATCTGCTGCACGGTGATCAGATGGTCACTTGCCCGAGTCGCAACCGTGAAGACTGCATCGCGCAGGCCAGGAGCATCGGCACCCTGCCGGAAGACTTCTTCCTCCTTTACCCCGGCTTGCGCCATCACATCTAGCGGAAGCATAACGGCACCCTGTTTTGGTCCACCGCCGACAGCCGTAGGAGGCTGCTGTTGCTGACTGGAGGATTGTCGCGGGAAAGCAACAAGTGGCAAGCCACGTAGTACTGCTGCAATGCCAGCTGCCTTTCCGATATGGGAAGCAACATGGTCGGCTGTGACGGAGGTCATAGGAAGAGCGGACAGGGTCAGGTAGAGGAGGGTAGAGTATGTGTTTTCGGCGTAGGATTCAAGGGCTGCGATGTTGGGATAAGGGTCATTCGTGAGAGTTTGTTCACGGGCATTGATCATTCGATTCAGCCAGTTCTTGCTCAGGCGGGCGGAGCCTTGAGTTCTCTCATGGAGATCTGAGATTGCGGAGGCGAGTAGGATTGCGATAGGCTCCTTGGGTGGGGTGCCCGCGAGGGTCTTGCTTATTGCGTCTCGCCAAAATTGGAGACGCATTAATCCGATTGTATGTGAGGAGGTTGTATCGGGGATCATGGAGAGGGTGACATTGAGGGCCCGAAGAGCGAGATAGGTGGCCTGGGCATGTCGGGGGATGAAGGTGCTGAGGGTGTAGGAGGGTCGATCATATTTTCTAGTTTGATTTTAGTTCTGAGGCAACAATGAAACAATCTAGAACAATTGATGATAATGATAATTTAGATGACATGCATGTTAAGGAAAAAGAGCACGTACGAGAGGAGATTAAGACAGTATTGTCGTGCTGCTTGAACCTCTGCGTCTGCAGCTCCGGTCGCTGGACGAGATTGGCTAAAGTGTCTATGTTGGCGATGTTGGAGGACTGAATAGGATCGAAATATTTGTCGACTTGAGCGACTCGGTCGCATGATCTGTGGGAACAATGACATGGTCCTTTGATGGAATAGAGAATGGTTGGATTTTTTTTCCTTCGTCCGCCAAGTTAATCAATTTATGACGTCGGTCCGAAGTTCATTTTTTCGCGTCTCTCGGCGCGTCTCCCAAGCGATGATCATCCGTTTAATGGTCCAGTGAGGCTCTTTTTTACCTCTCCTCACTTTTTTCACCTCCCAGCCTCATCAACCAGTGCCCCTGATGCATGATGGATTTTGATCAATGCGATGAGAGGCCGTTAAAAAAACGTCGCTTCTTTGTTGATGATAACGATGGTGACCACGAGCCACCAAACCTCGCTCAAGTACCTACGACTGGTGTCAACGCGTTGACAACGTCCTCCTCGCAAACCGACGTCGATAACACTGTACATGGATTCGATCAGACATCTAACGATACGGGATTCTCTTCAAAAAATGCAATAAGGGGAGAGAATGAACAGGAGGTGCTGGGCACCCTTCTACAGGCAGCAACACCGGCGGCATTGTCACCGGAAAGAAATGAGGATAAAACCCCTAATGATGGATTTGACACTGCGACCTTTGTTAGTATTATTGGGGAAAATGTCTCTGCGGACGTGCTTCTAAAAATTCGAAAAGCATCCGGTGGGAACCTGGAGAGAGCAATCAATATTTACTTTGACGGTTCCTGGAAATCCTTGGGGAACAGCGCAGTGAACCAGACAACCATCATATCCCGCGATAGGGCTCTCACAACCCGCTCACCGTCGAGTAGTGTGGCTCTTGAATCAAAATCAAATGTCATTTCAAGAAATAACGAACCTAAAGCGCCCAGAAAAGACCATCCGCTTCCGAAGTCACAACCTGCCGTACGCTACATTGGGGCATTTGGTGTTGGGGCGTGGGCTACAAGGAGTGGCGCAGGTTTCATAAAGCATGGAGATCATGTTAAGATTGAGCGCGCAAGATCTCAACCTCTTTCCATGCGCGGCCGGACAGGGAAATTCCGAGTGAATCAGAAAGGAGATGTCCTCACGCGATTCACCAATAGCGCCGGCCAGGAAATTGGAAGGCTACCCAGAGAGACAGCAGAGTGGGTATCCACTCTGATTGACCAAAAGATATGTAAATTCCACGGAGTTTGCGTGTTCGCTCCCGATCGTATCAGGGTGAATGACACCATTTATTTGCAACTCTGGTGTTATCTACGCATCGAGGCATTCCGGCCTCGGATATTCTCTCAAATAGCAGATGATAACCGGTCAACTGCCCTTTTTGAAGAGGAGGAGAGCACGGAAGAGAAACAATTGCGTCTTCGTCAGGTTGCATTGGTAAAACTTTTTGACGAGATTGGTCTCCAGCCCACTTCTGGAGACGATATGACCAAGAAGCACAAGAGAGACGGATTGCTCCGTGCTGCGGAAATGGCTGAACAAGAAGCCATGAAGGCGGCAAAAACGGCAAACAATGACTCTGAAGAAGAGGAGACTGCAGAACTTGAAGAAGACCAACTCGATACGCTCTACAAGAAGGCCCAATCATTTGACTTTAGCATGCCGGAGGCACAGCCGCCGTCGAGCTTTGTCCTGGATCTTCGAAAGTACCAGAAACAAGCACTACATTGGATGCTTGCGAAGGAGAAAGACAATAAATCAGCTCGGGAAGTATCAATGCACCCATTATGGGAAGAATACAACTGGCCCCTGAAGGATGTTGATGACAAGGAGCTCCCAGCTTTGGAGGGAATCGAACATTTCTACGTCAACCCCTACTCCGGAGAGCTCAGTCTGGAGTTCCCAGCACAAGAACAACATTGCTTAGGCGGAATCTTAGCTGATGAGATGGGTCTGGGGAAAACCATTGAGATGATGAGTCTGATTCATTCTCACCGCAACTACCCACCAAGTCAAGGCCTGGATGGCTCGGGTACTGTTAACAGCCTCACAAGACTCCCGAGCACTTCTGGTGTGGTCCGCGCCCCGTATACCACCCTAGTCGTCGCGCCTACTTCGCTCCTTTCTCAATGGGAGAGCGAGGCCTTGAAAGCCTCCGAGCCAGGATCGATGAGAGTCCTTATGTACTACGGAACAGAAAAATCCGTGAATCTGAGGGAGCTTTGTGCCGAGGGCAACGCAGCAGCCCCTAATGTCATTGTCACAAGCTACGGGGTAGTCCTAGCGGAATTCCGACAATATGCCTTAGCAGCAGCAACAACAACAGTGCTATCCACTCTTTCCTCGGGAGGGCTATTTTCGGTAGATTTTTTCCGGGTCATCCTCGACGAAGCCCACATGATCAAAAACCGACGTTCAAAGACAGCGCGGGCATGCTATGAGCTAAAAGCTACACATCGATGGGTCCTTACAGGCACTCCGATCGTCAATCGATTAGAAGACTTGTTTAGCTTGGTAAGATTTCTCAAGGTTGAGCCATGGAATAACTTTTCCTTCTGGAAAACTTTCATTACAATGCCGTTCGAATCGAAAGACTTTGTCCGTGCACTTAGCGTCGTGCAAACGGTTCTTGAGCCACTGGTGCTCCGCCGTACAAAGACAATGAAGACTCCCGAAGGAGAACCTTTGGTCCCCTTGCCTCGTCGGACTATTGTCATTGAAGAAGTAGAGCTTTCGACCCAGGAGCGGGAGATCTATGATTATATTTACACTCGAGCCAAGCAGACCTTTAATAGCAACGTCGAAGCTGGCACCTTGCTGAAATCTTACTCAACCATATTTGCGCAGCTCCTCCGTCTTCGCCAGACATGCTGCCACCCAATCCTCACACGCAACCAAGCAATTGTTGCGGATGAGGAAGATGCCGCTGCCGCGGCGAATTTAACAAATGAGTTAAAAGACGACATGGATCTACAAGAACTCATTCATCGTTTCACAGACTCTATGCAATCCGCAAACTCGGATGAGACCCAGGATTCGTCCATGAAATTCACCGCTCACGCGTTAAGACAGATCCAGAACGAGTCCAGCGGCGAATGTCCGATCTGCTCGGAGGAGCCCATGATCGACCCAGCCGTCACAGCTTGCTGGCACAGTGCCTGCAAAAAGTGTCTCGAGGATTATATACGCCACCAGACCGACAAGGGTGTCGCACCTCGTTGCTTTTCTTGTCGAGGAGCCCTCAGCGCACAGGACATCTTTGAGGTAGTGCGTTATCAAACCCCAAATTCCACCCCCACCACAACAGCAGACGATCTCTATACTAGCACGCCACCTCCAAACTCGCAACCTGCACCCCGAATCTCTCTCCGCCGAATCAACCCCCTTTCTCCCTCCGCACACACATCCGCAAAGATCCATGCCCTCCTCACCCATCTCGCCCGCGTCCCCGCTGGCACCAAATCAGTCGTCTTCTCCCAATTTACCAGCTTCCTTGATCTTATTTCACCGCAATTGACCCGCGCAGGAATATCGCACGTCCGTCTCGATGGGACAATGCCGCAAAAAGCAAGAGCTGAGGTCCTAGCCCAATTCAACAAGGTGGAAACTTTTGATGCTGAGGAAATCGATGCAGCCGAGGCAGAAGCTACACTTACTACTACTACCACCACCGCTACTACTACGGCTACGACTACTTCGCTTCGCAAACCTCCTTCCCCAGGTTCATCCATTCAAAACAGATCTTCCACTTCCGGCTCATCACCGTCAGTCCTTCTGATAAGCTTGCGTGCGGGGGGCGTAGGTCTCAACCTCACTGTCGCAAATAATGTGTTTATGATGGATCCCTGGTGGAGTTTTGCTATCGAAGCCCAGGCTATTGACCGGGTTCATCGAATGGGTCAGTTACGGGATGTCTCGGTGGTTAGGTTTGTCGTGAAGGATTCTATCGAGGGAAGGATGCTTAGGGTGCAGGAACGCAAGATGAATATTGCGGGCTCGCTGGGGCTAATGGGTACCGGCGAAGGGAACGAGGAGCAGAAACGAAAGGATAGGATTGAGGAGTTGAAATTGTTGTTCGAATGATAAAATTAGGTCTTTCGACACCAATAAGCATACATACATACATATACAACCTATGTCTCCAAATGATAGACAGACATCTCATGGATATATTTCAGGATAATGTAACAAATTTTGTGGCATGATTATTATACACAGAGCTAAGTGAATGAATAGAGAACATATAAACCTGCTTTGAAAACAATATCAAAAGAAGTATCAATTTGAAAGATCCCTCATCAACATACTGTTGCAACATACATTTCATTACATCATCATTGTTCCATATAAGTCAGTTATTGTCGATTAGAATGATGAAGATGATCCCCGAGTTTCATCACTTTACCCAGTCGCTCCTTGATCGATTTATGGTGATGATGTCCATCTGGGTCTTGAGTGCTGCTGTTACTGCTGTTGTGACTCCCACTGCCATGTTCGGCCTGGGCTTCGGGGTGTGCTATTCCACCATGAATTTTTTCTGTGGGAATACCAATATTAGCAATCACTCACATCCTGTACTGCATGTGACGAAAGTAATGCGAAAAAAAAAGGCCGAAAAAGAAAGAAGGAGAGCAACAAACCTTCCAAGATTTGCATATTCTGCTGAGGATCATTGTCCAACTTCTTATTCTTCTTCCCCGCGTCACCATCGAGTTCTTTTTCGAACTCGTAAGGCTCCCGAGGTGCGGGACATTTAGGACCCTTGAGGGCTTCTTCACTAACTTTAGGTTTTTTATGCTCTGGTTTTTCATCTTTTTGTTCCATTTCTTCTTCGGATTTGTATTCAGATTCGGATTTGATGTCACTGTGCATCGAGGTTTTTGTGTCTGGTCCTATTCCGGAATCCTTTCGCTTGGGGACCGTATCAGAGGGAGTTTGTTGCTGTTCAATATTTTCACTTCGAGAAGGAGCGGGAGTAGGTGGTACTTCTGGGGTACGAGTAGTACTATCGGCGGCAGCGGCAGTAGTAGTAGAAGAAGATGAAGTATTGGAAGAACTAGTCGTAGGAGCCGTAGTGATAGGAGAAGACGTGGCAGGGCTCACATCCTTCTCATCCATATCCCCCTTCTCAAGTTCCTGCTTAGGACTTAATTCAGCAACCGCGACATTGTCCGGTCCCATGTCGTTTGTGATGCTCAAGTCTCCAAATTTACTATCAAGACCTGCGGTGGAGCTGGGTGCTTCAGGCCTAGCCCGGAAGGCGTGAGGGTCTATTTCTGGCACTGTTGTTGTTTCCATTGCTGATGCTGCTGGATCGGAAGGATGAGAAGGAGAAGAAGAAGAAGAAGGAGGAGGTGAAGACGGTGATTGGGATTCAGGAATAGCTGGTAGAATAGAAACGAGTGGTTCGGTGACGAGAGCAGTGTTTTCTTGAGTTTCGGGGTGACCTGGTTGATCTATTCCATACACAATCACTTCTCGTTAACATATAGCATATTATTACAAGGTGTATACGAACGTGGATCGTGTAAAATGCTTTAAAAATAATAGTTAATGGGGGACACCCATACCTTCGCGATTCCCAGCATCATATGGATCCGTCACGGTCCCTTTACCCTGAATTCCAGCAAGTGGTTCTTCATGACTTCGATCCTCTCCATCTTGTTTTGGCTCATCGTGCCCTGGTTGTCCCGTAGCATATTCTTGGAGAGATTTCACCTCGCTCCAAATAGCATTGGATGCGGAATGAAGGGTTTGGCTTATGGTTTCCATATCTTTCGGGGTTCTAACAATAGTAGTCAGGCAAGACTTGCTGTATGTTTGGTTCTTGCCTAGACGATGCCAATAAACTGTGGAGGATCTCAATCGTATAAGAAGTTACGCTAAACAGTAGCCAAGTGTGCGATTCACGGTTCAAGAAGGCTTGGTATTCTTAAAAAGATCAAATTCATACGTTCTGGAGGATGTTGCCACTCGATGAGCAAAGGTCGAGTCAGCTCATTTTATAATTCTTCCCTACTGCATGGGTTAGTCTGAGGGGGGTACGTCAGTGGATCTCGGCTACCTTGCCGTGTAGTCAGATATTACGATTCACTGGCAAACTAGCATTGAATGTATACTGTTCTCGACGTCATCGTCCATGTCCGTCTTTGTGTTAGCTGTTTTTGACCTGTGATACGTCGCTCACGGCGACTAATGAAAGTGCCTTGTGACGTCATACCACGGGAAGGTGGCAGAAAGTAAAACGAAACGGGCCCTAATGGGTGGAGAGAAAACAAAAAGTAATTGCTATTTTCTAGGTAGTCTATCTCTTCTGCCAGGATAGCCAGCTGCCCTGTATTTCCATCTAAAATCAACTATTTTTAATTCCAAGTGGATGTGAGATCCGTCGATCTCTGACCTCACAACCATCCTAGTTTGTCCTGCCACACCCACACCAATAGGCCAGACTATGCTGAAATCTTTAGCTTCTTGTTGATCTCTTCAACTAGATCATCTCGGGAAACAAGATATCCCTCCTTCTCTGGGTGACCTTCAGGTAACCCAAGCTCCTTCACCTTCACCTTACCCGCTGCGAGCTCATCTTCGCCAAGGATCACGGCAAGGGGGATACCGCCAGCTTCCGCCAGCTTAAATTGTTGTGGCAGCCTAGGTTTGACGGATGCAGAGTATTCAGCCTTGATGCCCGCTTTCCATAGCTGGTTTGCCACAGACATGCGCTCTAAAAGGAGGCCGTTGAAGCCCTTGCCGCCAAATGCCATAACAAAGACATCGGTCTCGCTGGACCGAACAGTAGTATTTCCTTCTTTGGCCTCCCTTTCCAATCGAGCCTTCATGATGGTGAAAATTCGATCCACACCGAAAGAAACACCGACACAGGGAATCTGACGCTTCTTGCTGAACATATTGACGAGATCATCGTAGCGGCCACCAGCGGCAATACTGCCCACACCAACATTTGGATCGCCATCACCGGATTTCGATTTCTTTTGAGACTTCTTGAAGCCTTCTGCGGAGGAAAGGGGTGTGATAACTTCGAAAATCAGGCCGGTATAGTAATCGAGACCTCGCGCGAGAGAAAGATCGAAGGAAATTTTGTCTGACACCTCAAAAGCATCCAGATAATTGAACAGTAATTCCATGTTCTCAATACCCTTTTTAATATCTTCATTCGTGGAAAGCAGCTCATCAGATTTCAGGGTCTCCAAGATTTCACGACCGCCATTAAGCTTCACGTATTCTCCAACCTTATCGGCGACCTCTGATGGCAATCCTTTTTCTTCCATTTCAGCCTTTACTTGGTCCCACGGCAGCTAAACCCTAGTTAGACTAAACTCAATATGAAAGGCATAATAGCGCCCCAAACGGACATACCTTATCCAGTTTGTCAACTGCAGAACTGATTGTGCGGATCTTATCATCTGGAACACCTGATGCGGAAAATAGGCCGTCCAGAATCTTTCTGTGATTAAGTTTAATTGTAATATCTTCACGCAGCCCTAATGCCTCGAAAACCTCCACAATAATACGTAAAATTTCTGAATCGGGGATCATAGGATCGTAGCTACCAGCAATATCGAAATCGCACTGATAGAACTCGCGCATTCGGCCCTTGGCAACTGCCTATAACTTTTGTGTTAGGTCTCGAACTATGCCAAACCACACCAAACTTGAGGAAACGAAAGAAATCAAAATATATAGTTCGCCATAAAGAAGGAAGGGTGCTGACCGGTTGATCTCGTCGGTAAACCTTAGCAATCTGATACCGCTTAATGTGTTGCACTGAAGTGTTCATAGCCAACCACCGAGCAAGAGGCACGGTCAGATCGTATCGTAGTGCACAGTCCTCTCCACCCTGATCAGCTAGATCGTAAATAAGACGAGAGTCCTCGCCATATTTTCCAGCCAGGATCTCCTTGAGCTCGAAGACTGGTGTATCTAGGGGTGTACCGCCGTGGCGCTTAAAGACAGAGGTGATGGCGCTGAAGATGGATTCACTGTTGAGCAACAAATAAATATAATGAGTAGGTGGATTCGAATAAGGAAAGAACGAAGGGTTGGAGGAAGAGGGGCACCGCAAGCAATCGGAGTGTGCTTTACCGTAGAATCATATCCACACCAATCCCTATTTCTGGTTAGTCTTATTGGGGGGAGCAGATAGAAAAAAAGAAAGAAAGATATGCAGGGATGTATATAATTAAATAAAACAATACTCCGTATCTAGGGAGAGGGGATTGGGTCACTGACAGTCTCTTGTGCCCTTGGGCACCTTGAGCTGGAAGCTCAACTTGCTTGGCTTCTCGTCCTTTGTAGCCATGTCGAGGAACTGCTCGTGTGGGGGAGATAGGGAAGAGGAGTAGGAACGAGATGAGACAAAGGGGTCAATGGTGCTAGTCCGGACTTCCCAATGAGCGCGAGGTAATGGACTCCGAAGGGCGCAAAGGTTGAAATCGCGGAAAGCCTTGACTGAAGAAGGCCGGAAAAACCGCATGAATAACAGGCGAACCGCACGAAATGGGGCAATATTAATGGAGGGGAGGGCCTCTTGTCACGGGAAAAAGTTTTTTCTCTTTCCTGAATGAGTCAATCGCGGCTGTTTACCAGCCACAGCCGCGGGGTTCCTGCGCCACACATCTCCCCACAATTTTGGTAGAGTATATACATATTGTAGAGAAACCCATATAAGAATGCTCTTATTACTATTTGAATCATTTTAACACCATGCATCAGCCCTATTCTCTACAGGTAAAAAAGGGAGGAAAGATAGAAATAAAAATAAGGCTATGCGAGGAAAAAAGAAATCGAGATAAAAGACCAAAGAGAGAAAAAAGAGAGCTAGCTAACCCATGAAAGTTTGGACATAGAGAATGATCTCGGATAAGAAATCAAAAGTTAAAAAACTAAAGAGAAAAAAGGGATGACAAAAGAAAGAAGATGAGTAATAATAAGGAAGATAATCATTGTTTCTTTCCCTCCGGTTCCTTCTTTGCTTCCGGGTTCAATGGCTTGCTCATATCATATCCCACGCTCTTGACAATCCCTAGGCCCTTGGTCTTGCCCTCTCGAAAGAGAACTCGATCACCTGGTGCGAGAAATTCAGGTCGCTGCATAAAGCGGAAAGCAACCAAAGCACGATCACCAGTCCGGATAAATGGACGGTCAATGTCGATGACAGAGCAAGTTTGGCTTACGGCACCGACATGAAGCATCGCTTGATACTTGGGCTTAATGGTTGTGGCATGGGAGAGAATAAGAACTATTTGAGTGTTAGCACACTACGTCCTCTGAATGAAGACAAATATACTGTACCCTCTGCTACAAATTCTCGGTAAACCTTGGGCTGTTGATCCAATTTCTTGAGAACGACCATACCCTTGCGGACCTCTTTTCGGCGAACACGCTTCAAAGCAAACGAGCCAGATTGTCCAGCAAAACAAGCGTTTACTTGGATACGCTTGCGCTCGATTGACTTGATCGTAGTCGTCGTAAATTGACCGAGGGAATCGGGCCCGACAAGTACAGAGTCCCCTGCGTGGATCACTCCCGATTTAGCTACTCCCGATACTACCGTACCAACGTGAGGTACGGAGAAAGTATCGTTGACCAAGAATTCAAATGGCGCATCGGGGTTGTACTGCCCCCGGTAGGGAAGGATATTTAAAAATGTGCGAACGAGCTCTAGATTCTCTCCGGTCACGTTGGACACTTGGAAAATAGGGCAGATTCTTTGGCTGACAAACTGCGCCGCAGTGTTGATGGTCTCCTCCATATCTTTTATGAAAATAGGGATCTTGCGAGCGCCGGGAGACTTCAAAATCTTCGTCAGTTGGGAGATCGTCTCTTGGAGGATCTGTGGGGGGCAGATATCAATTTTAGTGACGATGACCATCACGGGCACATTCAAGGCCAAAGCAATGCCCAAGTGCTCTTTACTCATCCCAATTAGACCGTTATTGGCAGCGACCATCAGAAGACAGTAGTTAGGACTGCTGCTGAGCATGCCAAAAACTGTGGTCCGCAAGTAACGTTCATGGCCAGCTAAGTCAGAGAATGAAATGACCTTGGCAGAACGCTTTCCAATGTCCTCCCAGGATAGTTTGCGACCTTGAGAGCTGCTCACAATCTCACCATGACTGTCAAATCCCATGATCTCCATACCAACGGAACTGGTTCTACCACTCTCCACCTCATGCTTATGGCGGAAAAGATTCACGCGCGCCTTACCGCGACCATCATCCAGGCTACCCTTCACGAGCACGCCAAGCATGGTACTCTTTCCCGCGTCAACATTTCCCACAACTGCCACTCGGATTTCTGCCATCTCTTCCACAGTCTCTGCAGGCTGACGAATAAGAATTTTTCCCCAAGAACCTTTGACTCGGTCGTTCTTAACACGCGACTCTTCCGGCCCCCCCACGTTGTATGTGAGGAGGATGCGGCAATGAGCAGGGAGAGTGTCCGCGGCTTCGTGCAAACGCTGTAAAGCCAAATTCCATTGGTCAAGGTCAAAAGACATTGCCTCCCCTCCATCCTCGAGCCCCAGGTCAAAGACAGTCTCCCCATGACCTTCATCAATCCTGGTCTGCAGGATCCCGGCTAAAGTCTGGAGGTCATCTTCCGCCTTGTCGCCAGAGCTTAGGAGCAGATCTCTTAATTTGACCGTTTTCGGGTCATCTGATAGTCCTAGCTGGTCGAGAATATCTAGCTCAGCGTGCTCTTCAACGGCCACCTGCGAACTCGGAATGGGCTGGCCATTGTTGCGAATTTCTGTGTGGGCTTCGCGACGCGACTGTTCTTTATCAGCGTATTCGGCAAATTCACTGAGTGCCTGTACAATTTGGTTTTAGAAAAATATTGAGTTAGCTGGCCGATAGCAAGGTGAGAACCAAAGAGGGGTAGGAAGGCCCACGATTTCGCCTCGTCGTCGATCCTCAGCTGAGGATTTTAGGCCAACCACTGGCATAGTACGGGGGCAAATTAAAGGAAAGAAATAAAGGAGTATAAATGAAAAATAACTTTAAAATGCCTAATTATGGATAGTAGTAAAATACTCTAAATTCGTGCGGTCGGGAAGAAGAATCGCCGTTGGCGCATTCAGACACGTATTCGTAGGATCATGTTCCACTAGAAGGAAACGAATTGTGAAGGAGGTAAGGGGAAGGAGACAACGAAAGGGGATGCGGATTGAAGTAGGAATGTGTCAGTAGAAAGAGAGAGAACGCGAGACTGGGGGGAGGAACGACAAGTTAAATAAGAGAAGCGGCGCAGGTGCTTTTGCTGCATTTGGGGGAGGGGGGAGCTTTATCGATAGCGAGTCACCACCGCCTTGAGTCATACTTAAGCATATTAGGTACCAGGTAGAATGGAGCGGGGACTCTGGTCCTCGACAAGGCAACCATTGGGGCTGAAAAAGAATGACTCAAGCAGTATGGGGTTTACGATAGCTTATAGATAAATATTTTTCAATTTCGTTTTATTTTCTTTTCTTTTTGGGATCCGAAACAGGGTCGAGTATATTGCGCCCAAAGTTCTCCACAATACCACCACCAGTACTGTATTCGGTCGGTAGTCGTCGATATTACTGCTGCTGCTTTCTAAACCTTCCCTCCCCCATCAAAATAATTGTGGGGAGGTAAAACGTGATAGAAGTATTGGAACCCATCAAATACTAGATACTCTAATCTCAAGATCCTCGTGGTCATCGTTGGATGTGTAGTCTCATGATCGTGACTCGTGGGTGTCGGAGACCAAATACGGCACTTCCCATGACAATCATTCACCGTACTTTCTATATATGAAATTCCGATCTTGCACTAGATACCTCGGAAAAAGTAACACTCTCAGGCCTGGGGAGAGATCAGAACGACGGAATCACCTATTGTCGAGAGTTAGTTGATGGGTTAGGCATAACGGAGACGGGACCGCGTCGCACCTCGTACAAAGAGCATTTCCTCCTGCTTCTTGATAGTCTAAAATAGTTGTTTCGAAGTCAGCTTGTGACTGAAACAAAAGTTTGTTCTAAGACCGTCGTAGGGAAGTGGATAAAACATACTCGCACGGTCTCTTGCTCGTTCTCGTCCTCCTCCACAACGTAAATCGTTTCCTCGACGTCGCCCAATACTAGGTTGCAATGACTATCGTATGCCTAAGCCCAGCGTACCCAAGATCAGCAATGCCATCATCTCAAAGGATTAATTCTGACCGCTAGCGACCCACATGCAAGCGACCCTTGAGCTCACGGTCTCCCCGCAGCTTCACAAAGACGATCTCATCAAGCGACAGGCGCACCAGATCCAACGGTTCGGAGACGGAGGAGGGACCGTTATCTTCGGTATCGGCCATTTTGAACAGAGAGAGAGGGTGGAGGGCGAAAAGGAAGCTCCAAAGACGATGGTGGGAGCTCGACAGGAGAGGTCAAAAATGAGCGCAGAAACTGGACGTTCGCCAAGACCTTCACCCCCAACTTTCTGCGTCTAAAATGGGACGGCGTGTTTCTCCGCTTTTTACAAACAGTCTGGTCTCTGCCCCCCTCCCCCCTTACACCTCCTCATTTTCCCCTCTTTTCTCTTTCAAACTACGACTGTCTTCATCTCTATCCATCAGATTCGATGCCATGCGTGGGTTTACTCGTCTAAGTGGGAGTATTTCCTCTCACTTGATCTATCCTCCATCTCGTCCTCCTCATTCCAGCCAATTAAGCCGCTATAGTGGTCCCCATCATCTACGGAAGGCTCCACATTCCGCGAATCCACTTGTCCCTCTTCGGCGCTTTACAAACAAAGCTGAGTATGTGGATAGTTCCGAATTCTCGGGGGCCTGGTTTGTAGATGAGCCAGATAATGGTCCTAGGTATACTCAGTCTTATATCATCACTCCAGGGATGGGTCCGCCTGACCTCGTGGACGAGAGTTCCACGATGGAGATGGATGACGTGGAGCCAGTACGGTCGCACGAGCCCGAGTGTACCGAGCACGAGGCCCATGAATTGGCTGCACTCCGGTCGGAATTTTACTCTATCATTCAAGAATGCCAGCCCGAGCAAGTAATGGCTGCCTTGCTGGAGCCTCGATTCGTAGATCTGGTCAAGTCCATGCCGCAGAGCACTTTCGTTGAGGCCTTTCATCTGCTTTCTCCCGCTTATTTTGTCGATCCATATCGGGAGATCCACCGTCCCTTGCATCCATCAGCTGTCAAGATCAAACAATATCGCTCTCTGGAGTCGATCTTTGATGAGTTTGCCAATAACCTCGCTCTCATAACCCGAATCAGACGGTTAGGAGGGCAGGCTCTTGGCCTCGCGGAATACACACACCTTCTTGACTGTGCGCGGTCGATCGGAGATGCTGTCATGGCGGACCATGCTTGGGATATCATGCAGGAGGATGAAGTGGTTCCGGACATTCGATGCTACAACTACTACATGGAGGCTAAGGTCTGGGACCTAGCCTACACCGGTCGGGAGAAATATAGGATGCGCATGACTCCCTTTTTATACCGGAAACGACGCTTCTACGCACCAAATCCTGGCTGGCAAGGCTACGGCACCGCTGGTCGAAGTGTCCGAAAGGAAGTGCTAGAGATATTTAATCAGATGACCGAGGAAGGAAACTATGGCGATGAAGCCAGCTTTGTGAATGTTATCCTGGCATCTAGTCGAGTAGGCCATTTCAAGGGCGTCAAGAATGTCCTAAAGACTGTCTGGAATGTCGATGTAGACGCACTTCAAGAACAAGCCGATGAATCGGAATTACCACCGGTCATTGAATACGAGCGGTCCTCCCCATTGTACCCAACGAGCCGCCTCCTTTTTGCAATTGCTCATGCGTTTGGGACGAACAATGATATTCCTGCTGCATTGCGGACCATTGACTTTATCTCAAATTCTTATGACATTTTCGTGCCAGAGACGGTCTGGCTTGAGTTGTTTGAACGATCCTTTGTCCTATCACGTCCACGATTCGGCCCAGATGCACGTCGCAATGCAAAGGGCAAAGTATCCTATGAGTTTCTCAACAACATGTTCCAAACCATGACTTCGGAGCCATTTAATGTTCGTCCCACTGTCGAAATGCACCATATCCTTGCCAAGTGCGCGTGGGATCGTGCAAGGCTCTCGGAATTTCAGTACCATATGGGTGCTGCGTATGATCTCATGAAGGAGACTAGGCGGAAACGAAGGGCTGCGAGGTCAATCGTTGAATCCTACCTTGCGGAATTTCGTGTGAACGACTCGCAAATCGATCCTAGTCTTTTACGATCTCGAGCGTTCTCCGAGGCAGTCCACACATACGATATTCTTCGATTACGTGTTTCCCAGCAAATTAATACCCTAGAACGACTTGCGCGACTTCTCTTAATACACCACCGCTGGACGGGGCGTAATAATCCCGCTTGGGAATGCCAGCTTCTCCCACGCGCCCTCGAAGAATGGCAGGACTTTTTGCCTGAATCGTTCGTCTACTACACTCGCGCAGGGTTAGTTCAATTTCATGGCGCAACCACTTGGGGGCAGCGCCGCTTGACAACCCATCAACGAATCCCAGTTCGTCGACCAACCGTTGATAATAAAGTAGAGTTCGATGAAGAGTACATTGAGATGGATGACGACGTATTTTGGAGGAAGTATCGCAAAGCCTTCCCGCAACTTGATCTAAGCTCTCCTTCCTTAAAGCGCCTATTTGGAGACTCTTACGAGAGTACCAAGTCTCCCGCATATGAAAATAATACACCTCCCGCAGAGAGCTTAGATTATGAATCTTATGACCCTGAGAGCGAATCGCCTTATTCGCATACCAATACACAGCGACGGAAACCCAGCTCCACCCGGCAAACCCAAAGGGTGGACGAGTACGATCACTCATACAGCACCCTAACTAGTGATTTTACTATGGCTTAAGGCTATGTTTTTTTTGTTTATCCATTATGGCTTAGCATGTTCCCTCTTCCTTTTTTTTTTTTTCTATGACAAAAGAGCAAACTCTCTTTACTTTCATCTCTCTGCTTACCATTTCCATTTCTTTTACTCATGTTTACCACAACCACTCCTACTATTTATACCCCGGGGGTGTCTCATATGATGATGATTCTTTTTCTTTTTCTTTTTTCTTATCCTTGTATGATTCTGTTTTGTTTGCTTTGCGCAAGAATAGCCCATATTTGCTTTCTCCGTTGATGAGCCATTTCACGTTCCAGGATACCACCATATTTTTATCCATTGTTGTTCCAAATTACCCCAATCCAACTCTTATTGTCATTCATAGTTTGTTGTGATAGGATCATGCTTATATCTTTTTTTCACTTCCTACATTTTAGGTAGGTACCTATATATACTCATGCATAGGGCGGCGCCTTAATATATGATGCAGAGAAAGAAAAAAAGAAGGGAGGGAGATATAAGAAAGAAAATTGTACTATACTATACATTTACATAATCCAGTAGGTTACTTCAAGGGGAGTTAACATGATTTATTTTCCATTGTTTGTACATACATACAATTCCGATTTAATTAATATACACCTCTGTCTACCTACTTACCTACCTTTCTCTCCAAGACATCATATGTAGCTAGGTAGAAATATAGTAGGGTGTAGGTAACATATTAAACTATCCGAGTTATTCTCGATGGCGATATTGTTGTTCTTGTTGTTTAAATCCCCTCCTTCTTCACATCATTAACTGCCATATACCTCCCTAGTGTAATCCACCCCCACCGGAACCATACCATCTGGCTTTTATGCGCCTTAACCATGGCCGACTGCGCCGTCATCCACTCTCCAACCGAACTCACAAAGAGTAGTCTCCGGGGCATATCATCCTTGGTCTTTTTCGCAGCACTGCCAAATAAGCTCTCAACGAGGGAAAGAGCCGCACCCCGAACCATCGTCAGCGGTGCATCCAGCACACCTATGTATTTCCTGAACAAATTGGTCGTGGTTAGCGTGTACACTGTCACGGGACACGAGTACCCGGCGTGATCTTTCATCAGCGTGCGGAGGAAATGGAGAGCGCCATGGTAGAGTGAGCGGTGGTTGGGATGATTGCTTATGCCGTGCGCATCGAATGTGAGGATCACGTCGATGGTGGCGGTGGGCGGCGAGTCGCTGCCATTACCCATGTCTGGCGCGAAGGCGGAGGCAAGGAGTCCGGACACGTCGGCTTTGGACCATTCGGTAGTCATGCTATCGGGAAATCGGGAGGGGTCATCGACGACAAAAACGTCGGATTCGTTGCGAACTCCTAGACGGAGAGCGGATTTTTTGAGTTCTTGTTTGCGGATGTGTCCGAGGCCGTCGGCGTCTCCTATTATTGTACCATTTTTCTTTATTAATGTGAAAGAGGGAGGGGAGTGAATATATACATACCACTACTGAGACATAGAATCTTGAGATGATTTCCAAGCTCGGGCTTCGTCAAGGCGAGCACTGTGGGTGCAAAGAACATTGCCTCGTCATCTGGATGGGCGATCAGAAGACATATTCGCTTGTTGTATAAGCGGGGAAAGGCATTGGCGAATGGTGAAGACGTAGTGGAGGATAAGGTCCAGAAGAAGAATGCCGCGATAATTGCAAATCCCAGCGAGAACAGAGTGGAGGATGACATGGCTGAATTTTTTTGTCTTTTTTCTGTCCCAAGCTCGGATTTGAACCTCCCCAGGAGGACAAAGAAACCAATCTCGGTTTCTTATATAAAAATAATAATAATAATAATGAAGTTAAGCGTAATTCTCAATCAATTGTGGATCAGTCGGGGGAGAGGAATAGTTATCGGTGCAGTACGTGCGGGGAGAGCAAATCATCCAACAGAGCATCCTCCCGCCTCCACCATTTGTTCATTCAAAGAATGAGTCAATGTGGGAATAAAAGTATATTTTTCTGAATCATAAGTCGGAGGAATTGAACTCGATATGAAATTGTCGCCTAAGAAGCCACGGTGGCATGATGAAAAGGGGGGAGGAGGGGGAAGCTTGAAGCTCTTCTTCATTCGACGATCTCGGAAAGCTTGCTGCTCCCCCACGTGACCCATCCATGAATGTGACGCATTCGAATATAAATTTATAGTTATATGAAGTACGTTCTAGGTTTATATTGCATTTTTCTTAGGGCATGGTGATTACTGTGAGCCCTAGCAGGCTTTTTTTTTTTTTGGTGGGGGACAGGCTAATGTGAAAGATAGAGTGAAAGTATCTGAGTAACAGATACACAGTACAGAAAAATATATTTAAATACCAGGTACGAGGAATAGGTCCGCCAGAATGTCAACAGAAGACATGAATGAGTCAAAACAGGAAAAGGAAAATAAAAAGAACTATGTTATGAGGAAGGATAAGGAGTACCACCAATCTTCAACGAACTATAGCTTATCTGGTGACGAGGGGCTTAAAATACTGAGCTAGCAACTGACCGTTGTCAATATTGTTTATATTCGATTGCTGGAATAATAATACCTTTATTTATATTCAGTCTATCTATACGCTATCATTCATGTAATTATTTCACTAACGGACATTATATTATAAAGACTTTCAGACCAAAGGCTCTCTCTCATAGCTCATTCACTTATTCATCATGTTCATCAAAATGAGCAAGGGAAGGAGGTAGATTAGAATTATTTCCACCTTTCTTCGGGACCGGGAAGTGTTCCAAAATCCCTGCTTCAAGCATCTCGTGAACGCTGGGGTGGATTATAGCATGGTGCGGAATGTCTCGTTCAGCACCGAGGTTTGGAGGCAGTCGTCGTGGAACCCATCTTCCGTCTTCCAGCTCAAGACGGTTGGTGATGGGAAGGATTTCTATTAATACTGTCAACAAGAAGAAAGAAAATGGGAAGGAAGGCAGAAAAAGGGGGGCCGAACCCAGAATCCACCATAGCATCACAGATAAAACGCTACCTCCGTATCCAAACCGGAGCGGGTCATGTGGTTGGTTAGCTTTCTGCTGTCGTAACCATGCTTCAGATCTAGGGGCTTCATCCTTGCACATAGTTTTAATTTCAGGGATAAGCGCCCTCTCAAGGTACGGAGTCATGAAGCTGATTTTGTTTTCGGTATCCGGCAGGTTCAATACCTCTTGGAGCATCCAGCGAAGAGGAATATCGGACAGAAGGTGTTTCTGCTTATGTTTGAGGGGCCAGCCGCCACCTACATCGCCGTGGTTCCCCGCAAACCAAACCTCCTTGATGTCAACTGGGGGGCCGTTGCGGTCAAGGTGGAATAGAGCCGGCTTGAACTTGAGGCGACGCTCGTGAATCGACACGGCATGGCGTATATGACGGGCGGCCGGACTGGCGATATATCGATACTCTCTCCGGAAGAGCGGAATTTCAAATTGACCAACACTGTTGACACAGTCAAAAAGGCCAAGAAAATGTACTCCGACATCTGGACGACAGAAAGTCATCTTAAACTTTTGCATGTAGTTAGCCAGGTCGTGATCTCTCTGTTTCTGCGGGACGTTGGCTCGCGAAGTCTGGTACTGGCTAAAAGTCTGCCACGCAAAGGGGATCATCTCCTCATTTCCACGGGAGAGGAGGCCAATATTATGAATCATCTCTGCGAGAAATCTGGCTGTATATGCACCACGCGAGAAACCGAAGATGTAAATATGATCGCCTTTAGAATAGTATCGCATGATGAACCGGTAACCGGCCAGCACATGGTGAACGAACGACATGCCAACTGCCTGATCAAGCAAGGCTCGCACGCGTGCCTTTGTTTTCGCCCAGAAGCTAAATCCACCCGAACGAAATGATGCGCCTTTAACATACGTCAAAGTACCAATTCCCGCTATGTGTTCAAGAAGGGTCAGTTAGGTATAGTCTGGTTGGAACAGGGGGACAGTCGAAAGGCTCACGCTGATAATATGCGTATTGATCGGGTGAGTTCATTTCAAGCATCTCAAATATCTTGACGATATTGGTATCTTCTTCGGTGCCTAGGTACTGATTACCGGTCCCATCAAAGCAGAGCACCAGCCGGCGTGGCTGCCCTGAGGGCAATAGAGGAGGATCGGCCTCAGACCCGGATTGGTAGAAAGTTGGACGAGGCATGGTGGTTCAACTTCAGAGCAATTGAGAAGACACATTTACTTGACCCGACTCAGCGGATCTCCAGAGGGTTTTTACACCTTTGCATTGCCAGACCCGCAAAAGAGAAAAAAAGAAAAGAAAAGAAATAGTCAGCTGCCGCAATGTGATGAGGTCTTCGAGTGGGCTGAGAAGCTGAGAATCATAGCCTGCTTGGGAAGCCGATCGACAGGCGCGCCGACCAGAAGTTCATTCTTGTGATGATGACTGGAAAGACATAGCCTCTCATGGGGCCGTCAGCCCGCCATGGCCCCCGCCAAGATCCCCTAAAGTTCACTAACCATGAGGCAGGGTTCGAACTTGCAGAACATACTCAGGGATATCCTCCGTTACATGAGCCAATAGGCATGAATTCGGTGCGAACACCCTCTCTGATCAATTGGATTCTCTCCAATATACACAGTAGTGTTGTACGATATGGATACAGTTCGCGGCATAATTGGTGGTTTGCTTTTGGACAAGCCTTTTAGTCTCACAGAGCTATCCATGTGGAAGAGAAAACATGTCACGCCGAATATTTAATACCATGCATGTATGAAAACGTCACCATTTCCTTCGATTTCTATTAGCTCAGAAATTATTGGTTGGTCAGCAGCTGGGGACTTCACGAGCTGAGATAAACTGGGATAGTTAGTTAGGGCGGTGTTATTCTGCTTTTTTGATCCCTCATTCCTTCCCCCCCTTTTTTTTTATCCATTGTCAGCGCCAAGTAGACTTAATAAAGTCCATCTCGGCTGCCAAATTGCCGATACCTTAGGCATAATCATTCCCTTCCGTCTGGAGGGATCATTTACACCTAATTTAAGGCTGACAACATCAGACATAGATTCGACCGAATGAACGATACTTTGGCCCCGGGCATTTATAATTAGGCGTTCCACTCACCAGCCAAGAGTGCTTCAGCTGTCAATACCCATCAGTTCTGACGCCGCGGGATATAGTGTCATCTCCAAAGAAAAATTCATACCAGCTGGCCGATTGCATCAAATTCCAACACTGTACGGCCTGATAAAATCCCATGGTTTTTCTTTTCGTTTATTGCCTGGATACGGTTTCTGGATGTTGAATTTAAGTCCTCACAAGGGAAGTGTGGTCATGAAACCCCAGTAGCATCTCGAAAAGAAGAAAACGCTTCAATCAATATAATATGGTTGTTAAATAGAATCTTGCTTTGTTTTGACGCGTTCTTTCCTCCGCAAGGCCCCTAAAGCTGGAGGTTGAATCCAGCAATTCCAGGGTCCTGGGGGAAGAGGATCTATTCGTCAGGTAGGACAAGCTACTGTCTCTGTCGTCAGACTCGAAACGAACTCGGATGGTTCTATAGTTGTAGGTTGTGGTAACGAAAATGCATTCTATGAATTCGAGAGAGGCTTAAGGTGTTACTGGGCCTAGGATAATTTAATTCAAGTGAAGCTACCCTGGAAAACAGAAATAAGTGAAAGGAGCGAGGTAAATATCTTTTCTAGGAACTCCAGGTTTGAATATGCCACTTTAGGTGATAGTAATATGGATCCATCCTGCATCATATGACGTGTTGCTGGCCTCTTCGTATGGGTGAAACAGGATCCTAGATTCAAGGAAACATTTGAAGTGGGCTGAAACATATATGTCTCACCTCTTGAATCTCTTGAATGAGTAATAACCCTCGAGGAACAATGTCTCCGATAGTGCAAAGTATACAATTCTGCCTCTAAAGTCAGTCTGAAAATGCACTCTAGATCCGGATCGGGTCCATGCTTCCATCGAACTATATAGAGTAGTTGAATGGAAAGCTAAAAAGATGTAGATGATGCTTGTGGGTGGAATGAACTGAACAACTCTCATTCTTGCAATTTCATGAGTCATTTTCACATGCTATTTGCCATCTATCACAACTGAAGAAGATTAATAATAGTCCTGCTAAAGAAAGTTTCTGCTGAGGGATAAAAGGCCAGCCTTATCGTCAACAGGGCTCCTTTGGGCAAGTTGGTGCGGAATTGGAAATAAACTACACAGTAAAAGGTTAGTTCAGAGCGGTCCGAAACTGGAGTCGGTCCTGAACCGCGCATGATCAGCCCATGGTCCTGAAATGCCTTCCGCCAACAGCCTTACTATGTGAGGAAAGTCGTACGCCGAACAGGCCCACTTGTGCAAGTCCAGCCGAAACCACAGTTGCAGAGGAAAAAATAAAATTGGTAATAATAATAATAAATTCGGCGGGGATTTCACAAGAGGGCGAAAAGAAAAAAAAAAAAAAGGGCGAAGAAATTCTTGGCGCGGCACTGCGTGGCGTGAACCGGCTTTCTGAATGGACCCCACGAGGAACAATTATCGACAAGATTGAGGTTGATGACCAATTTCTAGCTCACCTTGCATTTCGAGGTCATTCCATGTAGTTACGAGAACACATTACTCACAGTAGGACTACGCCATTAAATGTAACACCCCTTAAGCTAAGGACAAATGTTTTCGTCAGTTGACAATGTTCTCTAGCCTGGAATTGGCGCTTCTCCATCGTTATTATTGCTATTTGTTTCTATAGCCCTCTTTCCAGGCTCAAAAATAGGAATAGTAAATTCTCCTCATCATCCCGTCTGAGCTTCGGCCGTGAATTTATGCATAATACAACTTCTTCAACTAGATAGTGTGCTATCCCATACTTTCTCATATCATTGTTGTTATTTGGCATCCTCGATAGTATGATGATGATGATGATGTAGAATATGATGAAAATGATATCTGAACTCTGGAGGCTACGTGAGTGACTGAAGTCCCACCAATTATTACTGATTCCTGCCAATCGACTTCAGCAGGAAAATGACGCGATTATGGGTCCGCGGCCAGCGCAGCCACACAGGATTGAATTCTTCTATTAAGGTTTTTGCATGCAGGCGACAAGCCAAAGCCTGTGTTACTAGAATTGTTCCATACTGATTATATTGACGTGAGGCTCAGCATATCTGATGTCTTTGGCTCAAGGTCTTGAGCTTCACAGCTTCAAGAAATAGTAGCTATGTGAACTTTGGAAATTTGCACGAGTCAAGGCAACAGACTTAGTAGAATAGTTAGATGACACTGGCATCTTACAGGACCGTGTACCCTTCGTCACTTCTCATAGGTTGTGTGTGCTTCACGCCAGATCGGAACGAGTGATACAGAAGATAGAAGAATCATACTATTGTGTAGATCGGCCAAGAAAGGGCCGGATAATTCCCCGTCCCTCACCTCACTTTCCCGCGGGAAGGTCCAATGAAACGCTGTTTGACTGTCCAAAGCTCCGCAACGCGAGAACAAAATTTAATCTAGATGGCTCTGGAATAATCTGCATGAGATAATGAGGTCAATGCTGCATGTACGAATGCTCGTTTTGAGACATGGGTAAGAAGAGGAAGGGGGGGAAGCTCAAACAAGAAAGCACAAGGGTTACAAAAGTAAAAAATATAAAAACATATATATATATTTAAACATTATTAACGTGGATTAGCAAACCAGCCCCTATTTCTCGAAGTCATACAAATGCTTGGTTTAGTTGGATAGACAATTTCTGACAATTTCTGATGGTTCAAGACTGGTTCTATCCATAATAAGATTGATGAAGACCCATCGTCTCCATTTCTCGGTGGATGTAAAAAAAAAAAAAAAAAAAACTAGCAAGGTTGTACTAGGCGGACGGCGAAAGCCGCCCCTAAGCAAGGAGGCCTCACGCCGGGCCACAGACTGGAAAGCCACGGTCGCGATCTCCGAACCCCAAAAAATTTCCTCCGTAAAATTGTATGTACCGTTCCTTTAGTTTAGGTATATCGAAAAGAAAAAACACTCAGGGGTAAGACTGTTATGCTGGATTGGGCCCAACAGTCGATGAACCCCCTGATAGTTGAGTATTGGGATCAGGACTCCAAAGCATAAATCAATGTTTGGAACGAAATCCTCCACCGAAACAATCTGTGAATCTCCGGCGATGAAGCAAAGATAGTGTAAGAAAGGCAACTGATGAGGTGAGTGATCACATCAGGATTCTTCCCAAGAGTTCCGACAGGATTGATTGCCCGGTTGGGAATTGCTGGATCCCTACCGCAGGTACCAGATACCTCAACCGGGCCCTTCTATGGAGGTCATTGAAACCCGTGACAGTATGACACTCGGACTCTCTGCCACAGGAGACCTTAGGAGATAGGTCTCCCTACCTAGCTAATATTTACCACCACGCGCCTCCTGTAGGTAGCCGGCCGAAGAGTCACCGAATCGGGACGGACCTGCAAATGCCTCAATTGGGCCTCGAGCGGGTGATCATTGAGACTCGGAGATGCGTCGTATATACTTTACTAGGTGATGTGTAGTGAAAATGAGCAGCTTCCAATAAGTGACGATGGATGGGAAACTGTTAGGTAATGAGTATGTGGCTGGTGAATGACTATTCGCCAGAAAAGCGCCTGTCCCTGCAAAGAGAATGGAACTGGCCCCCGTGCACAGGGCACAAGCCTTTGATGGTGCCTCGAGTTGGCTAGAACAATCCACTATTCTTCCGGATATAGATATATCTATATTTTTACTCCTAAAATGATGTTTAGATACAATACTCTTTTATATTGACCTCGTTTCAGTCGCGTGTTCACCCTAGGGTTGCCGTTATTTTTTATTTTACTTTTTTCGCTATGGCCCAACGGAATTGAATAAAGAGGCAAAATGATGCAATGCCCCCGCAACTTGCTAATTTCCTGCAGTGCGGGGAAATTAGACCTCCGTCATGCAGATGAGCGCCATGATATCTCTCCAAAGGGTCCCTTAAAAGAATGGCTAGGCTCTAGTGCGGTTTTGGTGGTCTTAGCCAAAGATGGCAATTGGAAGGAGAACGCCATCAGCTTGGAATATGGGACAAGGGTATTGCGACTGTCATCGCTTGTGGACAAAAGAAACAGCTAAGAAAAACCTAATTTTGCTGGGCGGGGACTTGCTGCTTTTTTCTTTTCCAGATATTGACAATATTTTTTTTGGGCATTTTGTTTTTAGTCCGACCAAGCTGGCTGGCGTGCTAATTTTTTTTTTTAAAAAAAAAATCATGAAAAAAATTAGTGAAAAGAAGTCAGACTTTCCAGGATATCTGGTTCAGATGGGTCTTTTCTCTTACCTCTCTGTAAATCCCCCTCTTTGGGCGAAGGGTTAGAAGTGGCCACGGACCCAGAGAGGATCTTCCATTAGCGCGGCAACATTTTGCTGTATGGTATTGTACACCCGTTAAACGGTGCCGGTCACCGATCTTACAGACGAAAGATTACGGCAGACCGCCTAGGGATTCAGGGCCACTATGCCGCCACGTGATGGCTAAATGACGGCAGCTGACCTTGCAGGCAAATCGCTCAGTCAGGCGGAGAAAATAATTGCTCGTCTCGGATCTACGAGCCGTGGATTGGATTGTCAGATGCCTCCTGTTTGATATTAATCTGTTTTCATCGATGATGGGTTGAAATCCTTCTTCCCAATGTGAGGCAATCTCTTCTGCCATACTCTCTCAATCCTCCTCATGATACATGATAGTCGTAGTCAAAGGATTGAAGGCTGTCGTGGCATTCTAGAATTAACAAAATGTGAAGCAAGATAACCAATCATATGGGGTATGCAGGCGGATGGGAACCTGGATGGGATGTTCCAGGATATGATTGGAAGGACATGACAACTTAAGTCATTGTCTAGCATGATCTTGAACAGGAGTTATCCAGTCAATGGAAGGCGCGCCGCCGCTAGAGTCTCCTTAGGAGCCATCGTACAATTAAGCCAGACTCGGACGAGATCACGCAACGGGCGACTCGAGTTTGGTTGTCCGATCCGGGAATTCTATTACTAGAGCACCTCAACTTCCCTACTAGTCTCAGCACTAGTGACCTACAGTACTGTATGATTCAGTGAGTCATTGCACGTACCCCTAAAACATATGCATTGACTCCTGAGCTTTGAAGGCTTGATGCCCCATAAGTTACAAAGCAGCCTAAAAGGTTCAATTGAGCCATTCTTATTTGGTAATTGAAGTTGGACTAATAATTCCATTTTTTGTACACTAGATATTCTAGAGTTGTAGTCCAGATCTGAACTAGGTGTTTTGGGTAGTAGTAGCGACGCAAGCTCACTACTGATTGATCTGGCCTAAAGAGTGTGTGAATGAGTATTGTTGTTGACGTGTCGGTAGGTAGGTAGGCATGACCCATGGTTAGTTGAAGCAAAAATATAGCTAGCCTCAAAAAGAGTGCCCAAGGATAGTAATTATTATATCAATCGAATGGTCATAGGGGGAAAGAGGGGAAAGAGGGGGGTTCAAATAATGGGGTAGTTATTAAATGTACCTCGTAAGTCCGCCCTTCAACCTGGGCAGGGTGGTGATGTAATGCTCTTACTGAGAATAAACAGTCGAACACGCAAGCCAAAGCCTAAGCGACAAGAACCATCTCAAATCTCCTCGGGAGACCTGTAGTCTAGTCGCTTCTGGTCTCCCAAGTTCCCCGGTTTGAAGGCCCTTTTGCCAGTCGAAACAGTACTGTCACGTATGGAAAGAAGGCTGTAATACCCACTATGACGTTTTTTTCGACCAAGCCCCACAAGAGCCCACTTGAGTCCTGAGAGTGGCCAGACCAAAAAAAAGAGAAAAAAAAAAAAAAAATGTACCTGTTACATGTGGGAACCTTTCGAGAAAACTATGGACTAAAAAAAAATTTCATAGACTAGTAGCAAAAGGGAATGAAAACTGGAAACATGCGCGAGTGTCCATAGTTCTAATCTAATTGAAAAAGTTTCTCTTGGTTCATTCAAAGGCAGCTGCTCGCCCATAAGATTTCATTCTTTTCTCTTTCCTGATGCCACCAAACTTTAACCCTCTACCCCAACCTAAAAAATACCCAACACTACTTCTACTATACACTTTCTACCTATACCTGTTAATTGTCTCTCGCCACAGTGATCCACCATCAACTTAGACTGCACCCAAGATTATGTGTCAGACTGCCAACTACGTGCCTCATCTAGATCAGCATTGCATTGAGTCTTGAAGAATAAAAAAGCATACACATAGAAGCACTTAAAATCACTTGGGCCTTGCGCAACAGAACAAGACGATCAATTGAATCGAGGTCTACTCCTCCCCCATTCTAAGCGCCTACTCCTTGGCCTATTTTCATCTTCTATTGTCATCCCCTTTGTACCCATTCATACACCACCTATTTGCGCACAAGGTGAATCAAAGTCACCATCTGCACAATACACAATGCCTGGCCGTCTTCTCTCCAGCTTTGTTCGCCCCTCCACCTCCTCCATCTCTTCCCATTCTAATGCCTCCTCCTCTTCCTCATCGCTAAACGAGGCTCATCCTTCAGCAAACGCTAAGAAGCTCTCAACACAAGACAGAGCTCTCTCTCCGGAGCGTCGCCTGTCATTCTCAATGGACCACATCATCCACCCATACAGTCACCATAACAAGGAAAAACGACGCGGGCATGGGCGGTCATCTCGTTCAAAGGAACGCTCCAACCATGATGAGAACATACAGCCCTCTGCCAAACTAGACGTCATTGTTGAATCTCCTCCTCTTGTTTGTTATGGAACCCCCGCCAACTCGACTGGTGCACTATTTTCGGGACGCCTAAGGGTTAGTGTGCGGGAGAACCCAGGGGTGATAACCTTGGATCGATTCGATATGCGACTGATGATCAAAAGAACAACAAAGAAACCAGTTTCAAGGGATTGTCCAAATTGTGCCTCAAGAACCGAGGAGTTAACGAATTGGACCTTTTTAACCGAACCTCTTTGCCTCAAGGCCGGCGACCATGACTTTCCTTTTAGTTACCTTTTTCCAGGTAATCTGCCAGCTTCCTGCAATGGATCATTGGGACAAGTCGAATATTCTTTGATGGCCCACGCTCATAATGTCAATGGCGAGGATTACACGTTCAAAATGCCCTTGCACATGAGGCGTGCCATTCTTCCGGGTAACGACAAATCCTCTATTCGTATTTTCCCACCAACCAATCTCACTGGCCGTATTGTCCTCCCATCAGTTGTTCACCCCATTGGTACCTTCCCTGTCCAGATGACACTGAGTGGAGTTTTGGACAAGGGAGAAGAAACCCAAACCCGCTGGCGCTTGCGGAAGATGATGTGGCGAATTGAGGAACACCAGAAGATTGTCTCCACGGCTTGCGCGAAACACGCACATAAGATCGGTGGAGAGAGTAAGGGAGTTTTGCATCAAGAAACACGCATCATCGGTCACAACGAGGAGAAGGATGGCTGGAAAACAGACTTTGATACCGCAGGTGGGGAAATTAGTATGCAATTTGAAGCTAGCATCAATCCAACCTCGAATCCAGTCTGCGACCTTGAAGCCTCTGGTGGACTGGAAGCGAAACATAATCTTGTTATCGAATTGATCGTTGCAGAGGAGTTTTGTCCCAACCGAAACACTAAACTCATCACGCCCACCGGGGCAGCACGTGTCCTGCGAATGCAGTTCCATCTCCATGTCACTGAGCGAAGCGGACTCGGAATTAGCTGGGATGAGGAGATGCCGCCAGTTTATGAGGATGTCCCAGCAAGCCCCCCTGGATACACAATGCTGGATGGAAGTAGCATCATAGAGGACTATACTGGATCTCCGTTGTCTCTTCCAGAAGGCGAGGAGCTAGACCGGATCCAGTCTCTTCGACTGGACGGTGAATCAACCCACTCTTCTCGTGGACGAACACAATTGACGAACGATGATTTGAACACTGAGCCTTAGGAGCTTGGAAACAGAAACCGCACACCCTCTTCAGATTCACGTACATCATGAAATTCCTCAATGGAAATGACAATCACATAATCGATCTTAAAACTCCTACCCAATGTGTTTACGAAGCCTACAGCACCTAACGAACGGAATGACCAACAAAGGAGGCCAAAGAATTCTAATATTCTATTCTGACATCCATTTTCAATACCTTTTTTTTCCTCTTCATTTGTGGATATTTTTTTATATTTTTGAGTGGTGTGGGCTT
Source organism: Aspergillus haitiensis (assembly GCA_027569155.1). Taxonomy (NCBI): domain Eukaryota; kingdom Fungi; phylum Ascomycota; class Eurotiomycetes; order Eurotiales; family Aspergillaceae; genus Aspergillus; species Aspergillus haitiensis. Next base: position 295,971 of record JAPDEO010000017.1, read on the forward strand.
AATATTTTGATGAAAAGAAAGTTAATACCTCCCCCCCTCTCTATATTACAATTTTCCTTTCACCTTTCTTGCATTACTGGGTAGGAGAAAAAAAAAGTTTTTTGCATGATACCCATCAGACTAGTCCATTTTGCATTTCCTTTTTTGTTACCCCTGTGCTTACATGTACCTCATTTGGACAGTATCCATTATGAGATATACCTGACTTATCTTCTATTCTAATAAAAATTCCTAATTCAATACATCTATTTCAGATCCATCATATCATCCAATATCACAGAGTAGATGAGAACAAAGAGCTTAGCTTTTATTTTATTTTATTTTTTTTTTCTCTGTTGGGGATTTGGTAAATGCTTGACTCCGATACAGAACCTCACCTCACCCCCCTAACATATAACTATCCCTGGGGGCTTCGGAATGTTACTGCCCCCTGTGAGGGAAATTAAATCCTTGCTTCCCCAGGTGGAATCGGATCCTGAAAGACGAACCAGAAACCGAAAACATTTAATGTTGTTTACTCACTAAGTCCAGGAGGTTTTCAAGAAGGTTGTTCTAGTTGTGCTACATGGTACCACTAGATTGCTACCTCTAAGCCCCTGCATCTTGGGAGGCATAAATGGCGCATATTATCGCTACTCGAGAGACAAAAACTAATAGAAAGGTAAAAGCAGGTTAGAAGGTGATTTGAATTACGGAAAACATTCATGAGTCGTATGTCATATGCAGTTTACTCCTTGGTCAGGTGGTGGGGTTCTTCTATATACAGTGACCTCCCGCGCAACCTTGCTCCTAACTCTTTCTTCCCTCCCACCCCCAAACTCCTCAAATAATGCTGAATACCCAACGATGATCCAAGAGATTAAAAATTCCTCTCTCTTTTCCAGAAAAAGAAAAGGAAAAACAAAATATTCATAACTAGTGTAACACATGAATCAATGTGAGCTCTGACCAAACACAAAATCACAAAATCACACCTTCTCCCCACCCACCCCTCCTCCCCTCTTCTCCCCGCCTAAACAGAAACAGAACCAAAAAAAGAATCAACATCACGAATCAAATATAGGTCCGTACGCCGGTACACCAGTTGACTCAAGTTCATACACCAGCTTTTTTGTCATAAATGGGTTGCTGATGACACACACAGCCTCTGCATCATGATCTTTGACGAGCTGTCGAATAATCGGGACCATGTCGATGCGGCCTGTCTGGTTCGTATCAAAAATTATAGGGTTCGCATCCATTTTGGATACCAAGTTGAGGATTTCTTGGCCATACGTCACTAGCGGTGCTCGTGTCTGCCAGACAACGCGGAGGTCAGGACGATTGTCATCGCCCAAGAAGGAAAGGCAAGGACCAATTCCAGATCCTGTTGTTACGACTACCACTCTCTTGAAGACCCGCATAGCGTATGCGAAGCCGTAAATGAGAACCCCTCTTTTCCAGAGTGTGGTTGGCTGGTCTTTGATACAGGCAGCCGTCCAGTCTCCCGCTTTGGACACGAGGCAGGAGAAGGTCTTGCCCTCAGGGTCTGGAAATGTCGCAAATCCATGCCAGTCTTGGAGAGGATGCTTGGATAATTGGATACCCTTGCCGAATGTGGTTACTGCATGGCTAAAGTGTAGCCTCACAGCGTGGGGGGAGAGATATTCCGGCTGGACCTTGACTTTTCTCAAAAGCACCCACGGGTGAACAATGGCCACGACGGTGACCATTAAGAACCAGAACGCGGGGAGCTCGATCAAGAACTCGCCAAGCGGCTGGTTTGTGTCATTGGAGACCTCACCCGCAAAGACCATTAGCAGTATCACAAATAGTGCGACCACAAGCCACCCAGAAAAGCGATGTATGAGCTCAAAATAATCGTGCATCTTGGATCGAAACGCAGGGTAGGCAACGATTATCATAGCAAGCAATAACACCACTATAATATACGCTAGGATCAGAGGCACCACGGAGAGAGCCGATTCGCCTCCTGGGGGGTACCAATACTGGCGGGACATCAACCCAACGAATCCCATATACCAAACAAAAGCAGCTACTCCACATCCGCTATGGACGCCACCATAATGATACACTTTCGCTGCTAAACGGCGTAGCCATATGGGAGCTGACCTAGGTATTGAGCACACGGTGACGAATATAGTGTTCACAACTAACGGTTGCCTTGCCAGACCACAGGCAAGCAGATTAGCGGCTGCTGCATTAACCAAGGCAATCAACATTCGATCTGCTGTCATGATATATACGAAGATTGCGATATTGGCAATAAAGACAAAGGTGAAAAGGCGGCGATATATACTGAGAATTGCAAAACGAACTGAAGCAAGTTTTCTTTGCTTGAAGGCCTGTGCTTCGAGATCAACAGAGTCTCTATCCCGACTCAGTCTTGACTGGTCTAGCTTCTCTTTGAGCTCTTTGTTGATTGAATGTTCGGATTCCGTGAACACTGTATCACTTGGGCTCACTGGCGCACATACGGCGGCCGGCGGCCTTGCAAGAATGACTTTTTCGGGGACGGTCATGGCGATTTTGAGTTCTTATAGGGGAGCAAGTTGAAGTGAATGATATATTATGGCCCAAAATAATGATTATATCGATAAAGGTATAGTGACCAATCTAGTACACTGAGTGTGGCCTGGGTATGAGGTATAATGGCCAAGGGTAAGGGTAATTGGCGTTGATATGAGGGTAATTAACATACACTAGGAAACCATAGAGTGGAAAGATAACTGAGGCCACTGTTCTAGATGCTTTTCCGATAGAAGGGTACATGCGTCTTTTGAGTGTCTTCGCATGACGCCATCTAGTCTAGGTAAGATACTACCTAGAATGTTGACCTGCAGAGGGAAATGGAGTCGTGTTCGGAGTCCATATCCCATATCCGGTGTATCTAAGCGTTTCCAGCACCTGGTAGTATACACTAACCAGATGGTTCATGCTAGTTACCCTTGCTTATCTTTTTTCTTCTGTCTGTTTTTGCCCTAGTTTTCTTTTTTTTTTTTTATTTTTTTTTTTCTATCTTATTTTACTGCATTATTTTTTTTATTTTTATTTTTGTTTTTAAATTATTATTTCTTATCGAATTTTTTTTTCCTTTTCTTTTTGCACATTTAATTTTTGTTTTTAATTATATTTATAACTTTCTTTTCTTTTTCTTTAAAAAGGGAATTTTTCAGCTTAAAGGTGCCTTAGGTGTATAGCACCACTCTCGGGAGTCCGCTCCGCCAAACTAATTTCTCCATTTAGTTACCAATGAGATATCGACACAGAGTCGTGCCTCCCTTGCTTCTCCTCTTCTTTCTCCAAATACGGAATAACGAAAAGCCAATAAATGGAGTTGATAGCTGAGGAGGGAATTAGACCTCGGTAAACGCCATGGTTTGATAGTTTAGTTTGCGAGAAACAGGGTCGGCTGAATCCTGGTGTCTTGAGGGAAAGAAGATCTACTGCATGTCCTTGAACCGGCTGATGCACCTCAATGACCCGAGTCTACATTGATCGACGCCGAAAAACAAAAAAAAAGAAGGAAGGGAATGAGGTACCGCTCTTTTGCCACAGGAGTTCGCATGCCACACTAATCCAAGGCGAGAAAATGAACGACAGAAGCTAAACAATCGGACAACCGGAGGTGTTGTCATGGGTGGTGGGAGATATTGGGGGAAAATGGGTTGACGGGATCCACAGAAGTATACAACAGTGGATCGTGTGGATCTTGCAGAACACCTGCTCTTTCGTCCTCGAAAAATTGGTGGTTACTGAGGAGATTCCTAGCTAGATAATCGGCTTCCATCCAGATAAACTAGTGCAGTGGGGGGCGCGTATGGAAGGAATCGATACCTGGTGATGGATCGGATGTCATTGTTACCCACTCTTGTCGATTACTGAGCGGGGTATTGAATTGCACATGCAATCCAGTACCCCCCGAGCGGATTTGGGAGTGGTCCAAGATGCATTAATTTCTAGGATTTCGTTACCAGTCAGACAACAAGGCTGAGCACCCCTAGCATACGTCCATGACATTGCACGGCAAAAAAGATGATGGGTTTTCAAAGTATCTAGGTTCGAGTGACTGCGGGATGCATCACAGTTGACAATCACTAGCTCCGTTACCAGACGGGGAGATCTCGCCGGGATTCAGCTGCCGGGGAACGATTAGAAGGGTGGACAAAAAGTTCGAGGGCAGAAGGACGGTCGAGGGCGATCTAAGGCGACCCAATAAGCGGGAACCGAGATCAGGCTGAAATGACCCAATACTAGATGGATTATTAGGTTATATGGTATCCACTGGGTGATCCCAGCCCTAGTTCACCTCCATGACGGAACCTGTTCGCTTGTTGGGTTTGTATTTTACATCTCCCCTCTCAGTGATGGAAGGGAGCCCCACTCAGCCGAGATCTGGGTTTAGGCCATTCAACAATGTTATTCGACGAACCGGCCAAGAATCTGATCAACAACCCAATCTTAGCAAAGGCGGATGATGTGCTGGACCCAGGCGCCACGCCCGCCCGAATAGGCAAGTATTCCAAATTGCAAAGTGACTGTTGCAACAAACTGGAATTACTGCACTGTCAACAAAGGAAGGGGTTATTTCAATTAATTTTCATTTACAATCTCCAGCATGACAAAACCTATTTCTAAAACTGCAGTATGCAAATATATTTATCACTGCGGATGTCCCATTCACATCTTCTTCCCTACCTCCCTTTTGTTCATTTCAATCCATCCTTTCCTCCTCAGACCAACTTTGTTGACTGTTCCCACTTTGCTTGAATCTCTCTTCTGACCGGCACCTAATTCTGACTAAACCATGGGTCTTTGGGAATCGTCCTTGGCGCGTCCCGAATCGGATAACGATGTATACACCGACTTATTGAGCTTTGTTTTCCACGGGCCTGTTTTCTATGATGAACAGCGACCGCTGTTCATCGATGCAGAAGACCCCTCGCGTTCTCTCAATGCTCGACAATTTAAAATCCTCGTGCGATCTCTCATTGCTGGCCTTAAGGCTCACCATGTGCAAAGAGGTGATTGTGTGCTGGTTCATCTGGGAAATAATGTAAGTTGCACATACACATAGCTGCTAAATAACCTTGTTATTCTTCCTCTATTGTTCTACACCGTATTTCGAAATGACCCCGCTTTTTAAATTCTAAAATTTAAATTTATCTTCTATTCTTCAATCCTTGCCTTTTCTTTTCCCTCATTTACTGATTGTTCCTTTTTTTTTTTTTTTTGCATCGCTCTTCCTTTTCCTTCTCCATCTTTCTCACTTGGATCTGCCTCACTAATACTAATTCATTATTCAAAATGTAGATCATATACCCCGCACTATTTTTCAGTGTAATTGGCGCGGGAGGCGTGTTTATGGGCTCTAACTCTCGGAGCCAACCTCAAGAATTAGAACATATTCTTCAACTAGCTGAACCTAAACTGATTATTACGAATCGTGAAGCTCTGCCTTCTGTCCTCGATGTATCCGTCAGCCGCGGTATGCTTCCCAGCCAGGTCTGTCTTCTGGACGAGTCTGCAACCGATCATATAGCACAACTTTTCGAGTCTAGCCCATTAGTCTCTACTGGAGCCAGGGTGCCGTTCCTCCCCGAAGGTGGAGACGGCACTTACTTGAACTTTGCAAATCTCCTCGGCTATGGCGAGAACTGCTGGATCACTTTCAACCATGAGGAGATCGCCAAATCAACCCCAGCGGCCATGTTCTCCACAAGTGGAACTGGAGGGTTGCCAAAGGCAGCCGTCCTGTCCCACCATGCAATCATATCACACCACCTCACAATCAATTACGACGTACCCTACGCGGTGACCCGATTGATGTCCCTGCCGATGTTCCATCTTTTTGGAGCTCTCTGGGCGCACATCTTTCCCATCCGGTACGGGCAACCGCTCTATGTCCTGCCCCGGTTTGAAATCACCCAATTTGTTGCGGCGGTGTACCAATACCAAATTTCGGAAACTTACATGGTGCCTGCTATGATCCATTCCTTCAATCGGTGTACCCTACCGATCTCAGATTATCTCGCCTCAATCCGGTATGTAGGAGTGGCTGGTGCACCAATTGATGGCGCCTCAATGCAACAATTTCAAGAACTCCTCCATCATGATGCTTATGCATCCCAACTATGGGGTATGACCGAAGTGGGAGTCGTTTTCCAGAATCGCTATGGAGAGCAAGGAAATGCCGGAAGCATCGGAAAGCTTCTCCCTGGTTATGAAGTCCGATTACTTGGACGTGATGGCAACCTGGTGGTTGGTGATAATAAACCCGGGGAGCTCTACGTACGTGGTCCAGGAGTCTTGATTGGCTACAGAGGGCGAAGCGATGCCAAGGACGCCCAAGGATGGTTCCGCACGGGTGATGTGGCGTATGTCAATAATGGGTTATACTATATTGTTGGACGAACCAAAGAGCTGATTAAAGTTCGAGGGTATGTTAATATTCTTTTCTGTCTTTTCTTTTTTTTCCCCCTTCATTTTCAATAGTTCCTTTTATTTTTCTCTTTTTTTCCTTTTTCTTTTTTCTTTTTTTTCTTTTCCTTTTTTCTTCCTTTTTTTTTTTTTTTTCCCTCTGACTTCATCACTAAACTATTATTAGATGGCAAGTCGCTCCCGCAGAATTAGAAGCTGTCCTCCTAAAACACCCAGGAATTGAAGACGCGGCAGTCACAGGGGTTACTTCGAAGGATGGGAGCACAGAAGTGCCCCGAGCGTTCATTGTGCGGGCTAAGGGCCTGCCAGGAAGCCGACTAACTGCGGAAGAGGTTTACCTGTTTTCGCGACGACAATTGGCGAGCTACAAGGCTTTGGATGGGGGGATAATCTTTGTGGAGGAGATTCCACGGACGGCAAGTGGGAAAATCCAACGGTTCAAGCTAACGCAAATGAACACCTATCGAGAGATAGTTAGTTCGCTTCTAGCGCGCTTCAAAGGCGCTAGTCTTCAAACAGTTGGGATTATGCATCAAGGGCGCATTACGGTCTAGCTTATGGGTGGTTGGGTCATTTGGGTTTAGTTGAGGGGAGGTTGGGGTTATTTTTTACATGCTTTTTTTTTTTCTTTGTTTCCATCTCTTAATGGCGTTGTGATGGTTGGGGAACTAGTATGGGTATGATCTTATCTGACGGGGTTTAGCTTATGATGACGTTTCTTTTTCTTTTTCTTTTTTTGAAGGGGTGGTGGGTTGATCCCTTAGGTACCTTTGACGATGACTCTGATATTCTATTTCCAAGTATGACAATGAAATTCTCTCTATGCAATATGACTTTGTTCAAGAATGATGTAAGAGAGAGAGAGAGACAGGACGGGCAGTTGAACATCGCTGCAGGTTCAAAACAAGGAATATCCCAGTCTCCAGGCTAGACTTAAAGCTGGAAGATCCCGAGCCGCCACGAGCCAAGGACGATCTTTTTCCGTCCGACTTTTTAAGCACGAACCCATGCGTCTTCTTTTGCTTTCTTTTTGTTTGTTTGGCTTATTTACTTCTTCTTCCTATTGTTATTGTTTATGTTTTCCGCCTTCCCCATCAACCCAAATATAGTATAGTATTGTTTTAATTTTTATTTTTATTTATTTATTTTTTTTTAAAGTTCGTGATTGATCGAATCCGAGATGCGTGCTTGCTTCACCGCCGTCAAGTCAACACATCCTGATATCATCTCTCTACATGAACTCATAACTACCTAAGATTGATTAGGTAGGTCGAAGGGTTACCCAGGTAAACCCATATACTGGATATAGATATAGATATATATATACATATACATATACATATACATAATGGTTCAATGCGATGCAAATGCAATAATGGATATAAGCTCGTACGACATCAAAGTGGAGTACTGATTTCCCTTGCATGCGGAGAGAGTGATAGTAGGCGGAGGAGGAAGAGTTGTTTGTGAGGGAAAACAAAACAAAACCAAAAAAAAAAGGAAAACAGATTCTTTTCTTTTCTTTTCTTTTTTTTTTTTTTTCTTCCTTTTGTATATAGATATGTGTACATGTACAGTACATTCTTTATATATACTCTTCTTTTGGTTAGAGGATGGAGAATAGAATGGTAGTACGTAGTTCGAGTGTAGGTAGTGAGAAAAGAAAAATGATAATCTATACCTTAATAAAATAAGGTTCTTTTTTTTTTGTTTTTTGTTTTCCATGGAGATACTTCGGAGTAAAGTTGGGTAGGTAGTTTTAAAGAGGAATATCGAACCTCTCGGATGTAAGCTTCACAACCTCAACCAACCGGCTTGGAAATAAGCAAATATGCCAAAGGGGAAAAAAAAAAAAAAAAAAAGGAAAGTGTGAAGAAGGACTGGATTGGATGGTTCAAGATGGATTTCTTCAGAATTTCTTCATGTGTAGTTACCTACTTATTTTCTTTGTGTATTATAGTAAACAATATCTTTGTTTGTATATAGGATATATTTTATTTTTATTTTTATTTTTGGTACTCTGGGGAACAATAGTAAAAACATAGGTATAGATAGGCACTGATGTTCAAGATATCATTATATCTATTATTATTATTATTATTATTATTATTACTATTATTGTTAATATTATTATTAGGATCATTGAATAAGAAGATGGGTTTTTCATAGTCTACGAGAGACTAGGACTTTTGATCATCTCGATGATTCGGTACTTTATTTATCTGACTTGGGAGTTATTCTAGACCGGGTAATTTTTTCGGACCATCTTTCTCAATATTCTCTCACCTCACCTCACCTCACCTCACCTCACCTCTTTTCCTTTGCATTATGATTATTTTTATTATTTTTTTATTCCGTGCGGGGATGGGAGAACCAACAACAACTTTAAAAAAAAAAAGGGTAAACATGCTTTTACTCAGTCTGGAATAACTTCTTGGTTTCCTCCTTCCTCTGCTTTGATCCTTCTCCCCCAAACTCCGAAGTCCGGTGTAGGTAGTCAATTATATTGCCTCATCCGTTCTATATCTGGCCTGGCGAATTAGCCCGGTCCGTGCTAACTTTGGGCGAAAACAAAACAAAACAAACAAAGAAAAAAAAAAAAAAAAAAAAAAAAACAATTGGAACTTCCTTCGCCAGGATTATCAGCAACAAGTTGTTGGTAGTTGAAACTACTAGTAGTCAGTCAGTAAGAAGTAAATGTAAGAGGCGGGTAGCTACCTACATAGTAAGCATAATGCATAATCAACAGTCAACTAAATCAACACCACTGCAGTCTGTTGTTTCCATTTGCTACATTTGGGAAAAAAACCTTTTCCTTTTTTTTTTTTTTTTTTGGCATGCCCTGCTTCTAGGTAGTTCACCCCACCGGCTTCATCAATCAAGAAGTGATAAGTGATCAATGAGCTACCGATTTCTTTTTTTTATTATCCTTAGTTAGGTAGGTAGGTATGTAGGTATCCCCACTAGTACCTACTGGACTTACTTCCAAGCCCCCCACCCCATCCAAGCGAAGATCAGCCAAGCCTTTGAGACTGTCACTGTCAAGGTAAGGTATCTCTATCTGTCTATCGATCTACCTACCTACTGGAGGTATAATTGTTATCATTAGGTTACATGGTCACTTGTAGTTAGTATTCCAAGTACACTTACTTACCTTACAACCAACAACTACTATATTATGATTACATTGTCTCAAGCCTCTAGCCTCTCGCCCATCTAGATCTTTTTAACCTTTTTTTCTTTTCTTTTCTTTTTCTTTTTGGCAGAGGAAAAAAAAAGGAAAGAAAAGGAAAAAAAAAAAGAGGGTACGTACCTACGTAGTCTTACCAAAAACTTGGAAGATAATCCTAGTTATGTTTTGTTTGGGAGGGTGTGGGTTTTTTTTTTTTGCTTTTGTAGATCGGATGATCATAGTTGGGGATGATAATCATCAGATGATCTATCTCAACAACATTCGGTTCGATTCAATTCTATTCTAACATTTTATCCTCTTCTTCGATTCCGGTTCCAGTTCGAGTTCGAGTTCGAGCTGAAAAATCCTAGCTCCCCCCACCACCAATTCAGCTAGTGGTGATGCGATGGGGTCCAAGGGTGGCTTAGTCTCGACCTAGACACCTAATTAATTACTAGGGAATGGAAGCGAAGCTAACTGCTCACTATGGAACTAGGCCATGAGCTAGGCCTGTCGCTACCCTAACACCCCCCCTCGGTTCATATTTCTGAGGTAGATTGATTGACTCGGTTCTTTTGACGCAAACAAGAGGGGCGTTCTCTTCTTGGGTGGAAAAATCTCAATAAAAGAAAAGAAAGAAAGAAATCCCTGCCTCGATGGACGATGGATGGATGTATTACTCTTTCGGGAAAGTTACACGCCATCAGCTGTCATCCACCAACTTTCTGGGCCTTTCGCCCTTTCGGATCGTAGACCCGGCTGGCCCTCAAGAAGGACGAAAATCTCCACGATGCATCCATCTATCAATCCTAACCTGGTTGCCACCCTGCTTCATCATCGCCAATCCACCTTCCCCCATCTAGATACTGAGGGGAATGACACTATTGAAATCTCATGCCACTGGGTCCTAGGGTGGGTACAACTTCCACTTTCTTTGTTTTTTCTTTTTTTTCTTTTTTTTTTCTTTTTCTTGTCCTCCATTCTCCGTCTGATTTACTCATTTACTTTCGCAGTCTGCATACCCATCTCACATTTCAACAATTTCAAATCGACTCTAGATGTGAGTTGAAGATGAAAAAGATAAATAGAACCAAATACTGCACAGCACGGAAAGAACCTGCATGTGTACAACCGTCTTGCAGCAGTAGTAGGGTGGACTCGATGAATGCGGGACAAACATCATAAACTGCGCACAGCCAGACACATACGTCAGGTAAAACTAGCGTAGGCGGTTCGAGCTAGAACAGATGGTCATTGGCCAGATTCTCGAGTAGCTGCCCATGTCCAGCTTGCGCTGAGGGTAAAGCAAGTCCGAGTTGTATGTACCCTGACCAAGGGAGGGCACAGGATTGGAGGACTTCAAACTCGTGTCGCGAAAAGCAACGAGGGGCCCACTCAGCTGGAAGCATTAGTTTCGCAAGGACCTTCCGTCCCCCTACCACGGCTGACTGGTATGCGAGGTTTACCAGGCAGCCACGTAGACTCCTGCCCCGATCGCAGCATGCAAGGGTCAATCAACCCTGATCCGGAGGATTGGCGGACATTGGCTAGACCATTGAATGGGTGTGAGTAGCGCGATACACTCTCTCCCTTGACTCAATACTCATGGTGAATTAAATCCGACGGCCTCGTGAGCCTGACACCAATCAGCACCGGGTATGATCCTCTCTCTATAGATATTGAGTGACGTTGCAAGGCGGTTGGAGCGGCATGATTCTTGTATCTTCCCTTCCTTTCCCCGTGTGTCCTTGTCAATCTCCTAGCGGCGAGCCCTTATCGAGTAGTTGGAACCTTGAACGCAGTATAGGATTCAGAAATTTTGACTCAGTCGCAGATATTTGGCCATGGTTCATGTATGCGCGGCTTATCACCCGGTTGTGTTAGGTGTGACACACACCACCTTGTGTACTACCTATGCAATGTGAAGGGGGCGTGATAGTGTCCCGGGGATGCAGGCGATCGGAAACGTAGGGTCCATCTAGATACTGGAGCCGTGATGGTGGTATCTAAAATCGATAACCGGTGTCTCTTTAATTTCAAATGTGGAACTCCCACTCTGGGTCGGTGTGGAGCTGTGTCAAAATCAATTGACTTTAGGTTTCCAGGAATCCATTAGTATGCATGTTGAAGCACAGAATGGTGGTAGCACCAGATAATCTGAAATGTATCCTCTGACAACAGCGCTTGCAGAGGGGGGTCAAACATGCCGGATGGTCCTAAAGTGGACAGTCACAGTCTCCCAGTTTGTCCTGTGCAAGGGTCTAGGTCGTTTTGAGTTGATGATTTTCACTAAGCCCTCCTCCTTCCCGACTTTAGATGATACCATATCCTCTCCACCAGACACCCCATGCAAGAGGGCCCAACGCACCTAACGCCGCTGCCCCCACTGGAATTTCTAGGATACACCACACCCACAATGTCCCAATGGCAGGGGCCCGCTTCATGACGGCATAATACGGGTCTTCGTTTGTCATTATCATAAGTTTAGCACCAAGGAAAACTGCAAGTGGAAGGAATACCACAGTCCGCCAAGATGGAGGGAACATCAACTTGCGCAAAAATGCTAATGATAATTTACTTGAATGCCAAGGGAAAAGCGATATGACTTGTGACTCTTTGGCGCGACGGCCGAATGAGAATATATGCCCATGGGCAAAATGGATAACCACAGTGAGGATGGGGAAGGCGACAAACCCAGACTCCCGAATCAGTTTATCCATCTCAATACTCTGTGCATACTGATGAGCTGCTAGATACGCCAGTGTGAGATGCAGAACCGTCAGGGGAAATGAGAGTAGAAGCGTGTCTAGAAACGGTGGGATTGGATCATCATTGTTCTCTTTAAATTGAGATCCTTCATTGTTTGACGCGTCTTCGGAGACGGCGACTCGATCTCCTCCTTCACTTATTCCCTCAAACGGAGAAATCTTCCCCGTAGCCGGGTCGATGGTAACATAACTAGTCTCTAGGTTTCGGAGCGTGCCAGGGGAACCGGTTGACTTTCCTTCCTGAAGGAGCTCATTTTGCCTCTGTGAAATCAAGTCCACCAAGGTTTTTCCTTTCACCTTAGCCTGTGATGGATGGTCTTGAGGTGGTCTGGATAGGGGTATGGAGGACGGATCAAACGTGTCTTTATTTGACGCGGCGGCCGCTCGTCTCTGCTTTCGGTTACGGGGTGCGTCCATTCTATAGTTAGAGAACCGAAATAGGGATGAAGAATCGATAAATTTTATAAGATCGCGGGAATCGAGCGGTATTTCGAATGGTTGATGTATGGGAGATGAGTAAACGAGAGACCTCCCAACACTTTTTTTTATTTGATGATCTCCTGCCGCCGGACATAAGCGGGGTTTAAAACATAACCAACTCTTGCAGCTAACATGTCTACCTCACAGTACCTACTACTAAACGAAACTGACCATAGAATTATTTCGAATCAAACAAAGCTCTAGTCGAGACTGATGGTCTTAAAAAATATATATATTAAGTCTCTCCATGATTTCTTAAATTGAATCAACTATACAATCATCTTGGAAGGTTTTCAACTTGGGTAACCTTGACAGTTCTACCTGCCTTAATTAATATATAAGTAACTTATATACTTTGGGGAAAATGTAAGAATTATTCTCGTTTTTTGATATCTTCGCTCCTTGGTATTTAATCTAGCTTTCTTTGGGGCTAACTATTCATTCATCTGTTGCTAAGGTATTTCTATATATTAGCTATACCCCTGAATAAGGTTGATTATTTCTCAATTCCTGGGTATCAACCACTAGACAAAATGACATCAACGAAAGTTCTCCTAAAAGGAAGAGAAGAAAGAAAACAGCTTTTTTCTCGTAATGACAAGAATAATTGATCGCCAGAGACGCGAAGATACCCGAGAACAACTACCACGGATGCACGTTGGCTAAGAAGTACTTACTCTCAATTTCTCCATTCGACCAAGGTCAAGAATCAAATATTCAAACCTCCTTAGTATCGCTTGCAAACATATACCGCCAGCCATCTAGCTCTCTAGCCATCTCCGTGTCTAACGGGTTGGTTTTTTTTTTTTTTTTTTTTTTTTTTTGGGGGTGAACTTTATATGCCAGTCAACCTCATCACAATAACTGAGGACTACTGCAAAGCCTCTAAGCTTTTATGACTACATTCTGCGCTGAGAAAATGCTTTTCGGCCTTACTATGATGGCTTTTCATTGACTGGGGAAAGCAATGGTAATCGGCCATGTTGGGCACGTCATATAGGATGATGGTGTTTCCTTGTCGAGGGTCTTATATATTCCGTGCGATATTCGAAAGTGGTTGTTTTCTCCCTATTTTACGGTGGATCTTTATGATAAGTTGTCTACTGGAAGAAAGGGGATTCCTTCTCTATTTCGCTGGATAACCCAGTTATTCCTAAACATAACGATTGGCAAGAACTCAGCTTGTGAATATGCGATGCATAGGACATTTATCCTAGATATACCCTGGATATTCCCTCACAGAACCAATCAAACGAAAGAAGGAGACTGTATTAGACTGTGTCATTTTCTCCTTGCTTGGGGAATTTATATATCTACTTACCTCACATATTTGTGAAGAAACAGTATATGTTCCTATTCGCCTCCACAAATACAAAAATCACCTACAAAAAGGTAACGACTCAGCAAGATGGAATACAGTTAGCTAAATAATATCTACGATTCAGAAAGAAAAATATACTACTGCGGTAAAGTTTACATTTGGGAATACAAACAATTACTAAAACGCTAGAGGCTAATAGAAAAAAACAATTGAGAAAAAAGAAATCAACCAATCAACAACACAGAGATAAAGGCCATCCACCCAGTTGTTGCCATATTTGACTGAGTCTGTCAATTATATCGTTGCTGCCAGCCGTTGAACCAGGTAGTCACCAGCAGTGATCCCTGGATACTTAGCCTGAGTCAAATCCTCGCCATAGGTGCCGGGAATGGCCTCGATAAACTTATCCATATTAGGATTGCAGAAGTAGGCGATGCTATATCTTTCTGGATAAGTGTCTGATTCACCTTGTTCCCCATAGAGCATCGGAGGTTCGATAACACGGTGTCGAGTGCTCTTGATAATATCGTTAGACCACCGAGCCAGGAGATCACCCGCGTTGACCACCACAGTATCGGGGAAAGGTGTGACATCTACAAAGGTTCCCAGAGGGCTGCGAGCTTGAAGACCACCTCTCCGGTCTTGGAACAAGAGTGTAACAGAGCCATAGTCACTGTGCTCTCCCGCGCGCACCTGTCCCGGATTCTTAAATACCTCCTTTGCAACCTCAGGATAATGCAGTAGGCGTAGGTTATTATCCCCCCGGTCAACATACTCATCGAAGAAATGAACCGGGAGGTTCATGCCTAGTGCGATAGCTCGCATCACTTGGATATGTAGCGCCTTGCATTGTTCAAAAAACGAGATCATGGTTTCCTTGAATTCCTTCCCCTCATCATCCAGATGATCAGGCCAGCGGTTAGGAAGGCCCTCAACCCCTTCACGGCCAATCTCCATCGTCTCTTTGAGATCGGCCCGTCTTTGCTCCTTAGCGGAACTGTCGTCAGGTGTGTTAAGCTTCTCTTTACCCGTCTTCACGTAACCACGGTTTGCCTGCGGGGTAGTCCAGCCCAGGCTATCCTTTTCCTCTTGGGGCCTGGCGAAGAAACGCGCAGACGACTTGAATACGTTGGCGACCACAGATGGGGGAATGCCGTGATCTTTCAGGTAAAAAAACCCCGAGTTTTTGAAGGCGTTCATGATCGACATGGCGACCGCATGCTTATCAGCTGGTGTTCCGTTCAGAAAGAGGTTGAAATCGATAATCTTGGAATCAGTATGTTAGAAATGCTTTTTTTGAAAACAAAAAAAAATATATATACGTATGTATATTCATTCTTTAAATTTTACAGGGCAACGCATTGATGAGATGATAATGCAATAAAAAGAGGTTGAGGGAAAGTTGAGGATGAACTGAATACTCACAGGAATGACAAGGCCATCCTTCGAGACAGCATCAGTCGTATGATTCCCCTCCATAGCAAAGGATCTTCTAGTGAGAAAGCAACGGAGAGCCGGACAATATATCGCGAGGAGTTGTAGTAGGGGAATTAAGATGAGATTTAGTTTTAGATTCGGTCAGGAATGAATGATCAACAAGAAGATGAAGAGGGGAAAGTGGCGAGGGGCAAACCTCTCTCCTAAACAGGGAATTTAAAGCACAATTGAAGAATGGTCATCATGTCCGTCTGGGCAAACGACTAAGATAACCTCAAAGATAGAAACAAGCGAGAGGATATGATATGTTATCAGTATAGATAAGATGGGATGAGGAATTGATGATAAAGGGGCCGATTGCGATAGGATTGAGAGATACGAGATAATCGCGCTTTTAACATCGGGTGCTTTTAGTTCTTGTGACCCCGCAATCTGAAGCAAAGAACTGCAGAAATACAACATACCTATTATTACATCTCTTTCCTCACCTTCGAACGTGAACGACTAATATTCTTCTCCCTCTCCAGATATAACTATCCTGTCTACCTGTCTGAAAGAACCAGCTGATCAATAACCATGTCGCCTCTTATTGTCGACATTCATACTCATGTTTACCCTCCGGCATACATGCAAATGCTCCGCGCTCGGAAAGCAGTCCCATATGTCCATGACCCAGTGAACGGTGATACCCCGCGCCTCATCATACTATCATCAGACGATGACTCCTCCATCCCGATCGATGAACGTGGCCGTCCGGTCGACTCATCGTACTGGGATATTAATGTGAAGTTGGAATTTATGCGCCAACATGGAATAAATTGCAGTGTCATCTCTCTTGCCAACCCTTGGTTGGATTTCGTAGAACCTGACGAAGCCAAAATCTGGGCTGAGAGAATCAATGACGACCTAGAATCGACCTGCGCACAGGTTAACAAGGCTGCCGATCCGGAGAGTAAGCTAGCGCTACACGAGAAAGAGACCCTCTTCGCGATGGGTGTGCTTCCCCTCAGTGCCCCGACAGCGGAGATCGTGGTAAGCGAGATCAAGCGATTAAAGACCCTACCGCATCTGCGTGGAGTGATCATGGGGACCTCCGGGCTGGGCAGAGGCTTGGACGATGCACGGTTAGACCCAGTCTGGGAGGCGATGCAGGAAACAGACACATTGATGTTTCTACATCCGCATTATGGGCTGCCAGATGAAGCCTTCGGAGGACCTGAAGTAACAAGTCGCTATGGCCATGTGCTGCCGCTGGCACTGGGGTTCCCTTTGGAGACTACCATTGCGGTGACCCGGATGCTGCTGTCGCGAGTGTTTGATCGTTTTCCCCGGCTAAAAATCCTCCTAGCACATTCGGGCGGTACTCTCCCTTTCCTGGCCGGTCGCATTGAGAGTTGCATTCACCATGAACGCAAGTTTGTTTCTGGAGGGGGTGACGTACCGGGACCGCAGAGGAGCGTCTGGGATGTGTTGAAAACTAACATTTATTTGGACGCGGTAGTTTACGGCACTGCAGGTTTGCAGGCCGCCATCGCTGCATCAGGATCGGACCGTCTCCTTTTCGGTATGCTCCCTAAGGCTTCCTGGATCATTTTGGAATCTAGCTGTACTGACTGTATTAGGTACTGATCATCCTTTCTTCCCTCCACTGGAAACTCAAGGAGATGGCGACTGGCCAAGTGTGACCACCAACTATAAGGCCATCCATGCAGCATTTGAAACAGGAGCGGAGGCAGATGTCTTAGGTGGAAATGCAGCTCGCATACTGGGTTTAAAATAAATGGCTATTTCATATAAAATTCTATTCTTAGTTTTCGCTCTTGCATGATAGATCTATGATCATAACTTTGAGGCGAGATGGTTCATCCGGCCCTTTTGTGTATATAAATAATATCATTAGAATTACAAAAAATGGCATTGAAACAATCTGGCTTTTTTCTTCGAAGTATATAGAGAGAAGGGGGAATATGAAAGCTTTGTATCTATTCTGCTTGGAAGGGTGAGCACTCCACTAACATCTCCCACCCCAAAAGCCTCCACACCTCTTGTATAAACCAGTCAGAGGCTGATAGGTCAGGGAGCTGGCAGAGACGTTGGAAATCTTGATCACTGGGCTCAGGGGGGCGCTTCAAGCGATCCCCTAAGTTAGTGTTTGAGCCAAACACGGCCTGAAGCAAAGTACTTTGAAGGCGTCTCTTCATTCGGGAGACGAAATCTGCATGTCTGATTCGATTGTCAGGCATTGGAGTTGAGTCCTCAAGAACAAGCAAAGCATTTTCCAAGGGCCGGATTAAATGAGTAGCTTCCATCTGTGCTGCGCACAGTGAGCTAGCATCCAGCTCGGTGCCAACCAGGCCTTCCGGAAGTGAGAGCTTCGTAGGATTTATTTGGAGATCTGGCCGTAGCTGTAGGTCTTGGAAGACAAATATACAAAGTAACTTGCCGATTCGATTGAGCAAAATGAAGAGGAAGCCTTCTAGAGCTTGCTGATGCTCTTCGTTTGATAGATCTAATAAAGAGATCATTTGACTTAGTAGTCCTGCGACCTGATTTGCTCCTTCGTCCATTGCCAGTAGCGGGACACCAGGGATGTCGCTAGATGCCTCTTGCTTCGAACCATTCTTTGATTTAGACTTGGACTTCGCCTTTCCTTTTGTATTTTTACTAACGATCGGCCTCTCAGATTTGGTTTTGCAGTACTGTGTAAGGATATTCATGGCCGTGTCGTACAAACGAACAATATGATAAATGACCAAACCGGCTTCTTTTGTTGCGATTCCATTATGGGATAGTTTCTTCAATGCTTGAAAAAGCAGTAGGACTGCGCATTCTACACTGCGTAGGACCCTTTGCGGATGGGATAAGTTTACCTTAGCCAGCGTCTGTTTCGGAGGTCGACCAACAACCGGTTGATAATCACGAAGGACACCAAGCAGTTCATTAACCGATATATTTGAGAGGCTAACAGCCGCTTGAGTAATGCTCTGAGTATTTGGACGTTTCTGCAAAACCTTTTGGAGAATATAAAAATGTCTCATGAACGTTGCCATTGCTAGTTTTAAGGTCAGAAGTGGGAATGTTCGTTCAACTAACGCAAGAGGCAACAGCTAATAAGCTCACCCTCACAATTTAGCGAATCAAGACTACCCAAAGTATCTATAGGGCTGAGCTGCTGAGGTGCACTAGGAGATTTTGCTGCTTGTGTTTTAACTCTTTTACGCGATGTCAAACTCCGACTAGAACCTTTTGAAGGCGCCTTCCGCTTTGCTTGATCTTGGCCTGTATCTAACGATCCATTGTTGTGAAGCTGAAGCTTGAATTGAAGATCCTCGTTACGTTTTTCGAGTTCATATATGCGATCTAAAAGTTTAATCTGCTCTGCTTCTGATTTTTCATACGCTTGTCTCCAGAAAGCAACACTGTCGAAGAATTTCTCCTGGGAGCAAGACCTATCAGATCCTTCTTGGGGTTTGATGAAAGCTCGAATTTGTGAGATGTAATCTAGTAGGATCGAAATGTTAATTTATATATATATATATATATATTAGACCGAGTAAAGAAGCGTGGGGTACTTTGCTTCACCTTTGAGGTCTAATACCACTGGTTTATACTTGACAATGGTTAACGCAAGTGCTAGCTGTTCTGGAGAAGGAATATATATGGTATCCATCGATACTGAGAATTGACTCTATGGCAAGTCCACCTAGCCTAGACGCACCATGCCTGATTATTTGGAAGAATATGATGAGATTCTCGAGGATATTGGTATTCTTAAGAAGTTTTTTAATCTAAGTATTCTTTCACCCTTATGGGTATAATACAATCGAGGGGCACGTGCTTCGAGCAAGAGCGATCATCATTACTTATAGGGAAAAAAAAGGTTATAGATACTTATGGAATCTCTAGTAATCGCAAGAAGAGCCATTTCTTATTGTAGATTTGAGCATTTTTTTGGCGATCTCCTTGAAGATTTTTTTTGGTGCTGTATACTTCAATCTAACAAAGTACATTGGGGTTAAACCTTATTAAATGTTCCCTAAAACCGCCACCACTAACAAATCCGACCAACACATTTTACCAAGCTTCAAGCTCCGAGCTTCTTACCGACGGAGTGTCACAACAACAACCACTCTCAGCGTCGAGGGACACCCCAACCACTCATTGCTTGTACATCAATGAATTATTCGCCATATAATACCACGACCGTAATATTTTCTCAGCATTCGTCGTACCCTTCCCTATTGAAAACGTTCGCTTCTTAAACACCACATAAAGACCATCAAAATGTCCAGCGACGATCTAAAAACCCACGCAACCTCTTCCTCCCATGACTTTTACGCCCTCCTCGACATATCTCCGGCCGCCACTGAAGCCGAAATTCGCCGTGCGTACCGTCGAACAGCGCTCAAATACCACCCGGACAAAATTTCCAACCCCACGCCCGCGGACATCGACAAATTCCACCTCCTCCAGATTGCCAACGATGTACTCTCAGATCCGGCTGTGCGCCAATTATACGACAATGCCCGGGAGGCCCGTGTGCGGAAACAGCGCGAGCGCGACCTCATGGATGCGACGAAGAGGAAAATGCGCGAGGATCTGGAAGCGAGGGAGCGGGCTGGAGCCGCTGCAGCGGCGGCAGCAGGTCCACAGAGAGGGATGAAGAGGTCATGGGGCGCCACGGGAGTTGATGATGCGGAGGAGAAACTACAGAGGGAGATTGATCGGATCGCAGAGGACGGGAAACGGAGACGGAGAGAGGCGGAGGAGAGACTGAAGGCTAAACTAGAAGAGGAAGAAAAGCGGACACGCGCGGAGGAGGAGGAAGCGAAACGAGCTGCAGACAGGAGTAGTCAGAGGGTTGACCGGTCACAGGAAGGTGGGGGACAGAACGTTCCAGATCAGGAGAGGGCTGTCAAGGTGCGCTGGGTGAGGGAGGGGAGGGGAGTTGACATCGATAAGACTCGTTTGGTAGCGTTATTCACGCCGTTTGGGAAGATTGAGAGCGTGCTGCTACTCAAGGATAGGCGACAGCGTCTTGGCGACAAGAAAGAAAAAAAGACCGTGGCGACGGGCGTGGTGGTTTTCGCATCTATTGTTGGTGCTCATGCTGCTGTCGTGGACAGTGAAAAGATACGCAATGAGAGCGTGACACAGGTGGATAACGACTGGAACGTGATTGATTCCGTCTTTTGGGCAACAGGGAGCCAGCCTGAATTAGGAACAGGAGCTGGAACTGGAGTACAGAAAGAAGGCCACACTATTTCTTCTCCTTCAGACCAACAAAAAGCAACACCGAATGGGGAGCAAACAGCCTCCGCTGCCCCTCCGAAGCCTGCATTCAGCTTTGCGGGTCTCAAATCTTCTACAGGGGCTAGTGGAGTACCAGGTAAAGCCCCATCTTTCGGTTCTTTCTCTGGGGCTGCAGCAGCAGCTAAATTCGCTTCAAGTGACTCCTCAAATGGGTTGAGTACCCCGAGTCTACAAGAAATTACCCTCATGCGGCTTAAGAATGCTCAGAGGGAGAAGGAGCGAAAAGCTCTCGAGGAGAAACTTCGAAAAGAAGATGAGGCCGCGGAGGTGGATGCTGCTGAGACTTGAGTCAGTCTTTTCGCATTATTGAAGGTCACGGTTATGGCCAAGCTGGCGGCGGAATTTGATCATGACAAGATGGTGTTACTATGTATGGAAAGTATGGAACGATTTGCTTGAAGATACCCATTTATATATTATGTTATACAGCCTTGCATTGTCATGGTATTTATACAAGTTCATATCCTAGATGTACAATATATGATACATGAGAGTTTCAATCATTTCGTCGTTGTAATTCTTCCTCCTCTAGTTGCTCCAAGAAATCCTTCGCACGCTGACCCATATCACGACTAGCATTGTTTTGCACGCCGCGAGTAGAAAGAAACTCACGAGTCCATGATGGGACAATAGCCTTGATTTTGACTTCTCCAGGTTCCTGGGTATCACAGGGCTCCTCTGCCTCACCCCATGAAACCTTGAATTCTTGATCTGGAGTATAGGGGTTTCCTTCAGTGGTAAGGGCGATATCAGTCATCAGCTCTAACCGACACAGGGCGAGTCCAATATTCCCAATTCCATTAAGAAACTTCCCTGCACTCCGACCCTTGCGGGTGCTAATCTTAGAAATGTTTGAGCCGGGTGGAGGCACCGAGAGCTTGATGGAGGGGTCATACACTGGTGTATCAGACGTCGCAGAACTATCCAAGGCATCCGTGTAGAGCTGGACTGGCAATATGCGCTTTCGCACAACACCAGTATGATGTGTTCGAATAGTAAGCTCCTGTCCCACATAGCATCCCTTCCGGAAATCCACACCCTGCATCATATCCATATTACACTCTAGAGGAAGAGAAGCTTCCCGAATAATCTCCGATTGCCCCTCTGCCACACCGTGCAACATCCTGCGCACCGTATATGAATCAAGGCTAACCTCATCGCCGGAAACCTGGTTTTTTTCCGGTAGATATATCCGTAAATCCTCTGGACCCGGCGTGACAAACCGAGACCCAAACCCAGGTGCACGGGTATCGACACAGCCAATCACTGATGTCGACGCAGGGAACAACGTGACATTCTGCGATTCCAAGTTATACGCTGCCCAACGGGATTCAGCGTTGTCTTTCCATGACGCCCAAACAGTACGTTCCCCTTCGTCTAAAGCACGGAGCTTTAGCTTCGCGCGGAGTTTGTGCTTTTTGAGGTGTTTCATCAACCCCGGAACCGCATCTTTATCCACTTCGATGAGCCAGGCTAAGTCTCCAGGTGAGGCGGAGGGGCTCTCGTCCTGGGGTAGAGGGTAGATAAAGGCATCGTTTAGAACACGGCCCCGAGAATCTAGGAATGCGGCATAGGTCCCCGTGTGGCGGATGTTGCGACCCGGGTCGTTCGCGACAAACATATTCTGAGTAATAAGACCTTGGAGAAAGGTAGTGCTATCTGTGCCCGTAATAGATATCAGTCCTCGGTTTGTGAGCCGAGCATAACCAGCTTGTGGTGGTGGAGAGGGAAGTAGGGTTTCATTATTCCGTTGCTGAGCTCGGGGTTGTACGGTTGTTGAGAAGAATCGGCCCCGAGTTAAGCAACGTTGGCACATTGAACTTGGAGTTAACTTTGTGCAAATCATGATTACCAGATCGCCCAGTTCCTGCCGGCTTGAATGAAGAGATTATTAATGATGCAAACGGAAAGAGGCTAGTTGATGGATACTTATTTCGAGGCGGTGATGTACGGCAGTATGGTGCATGACATAATCGCGGTGTCTTGAAAGAACCAACCGAGCTGGAGCTGGGTTTCTAATTGAAGCATTGGTTTCTACTCAACAGTAGCTGTCGAGGCACTGTAGTTGACTTAACGAGACTAAAGAAAAAAAATATACATGAAACAGATAGTAAGAACGTGATGGCAGAAATGCACATTGTCCGAGGATCGATGATTGCTACTTGTCACGATCAACACCTTTCCGATATCAACGCCACATAATATTCCATATTAAAACTGATCATTTGTTCTACTCTATTTCGTCCCTTTAGCGGCTGCTTCCAAAAATCCAAGCAAAAAGGCCTTGTCGACCGGTGAAGCGACTTTGTTAACACTGGAGGCTCTAGTCTCCTCATCGCTAGCTATCGGATTTCCGCTAGGGAGAGTGACGGGTGATAGAGGACTAATGACCGATGGTGTGGCCGATGGCTTTGGGACTGCAGTATGGATATTGAGCTCCGTGGGCAGGGCATGAGGAGAAATGGCTGGTTTGCCGAAAAGAGAAAGTAGCATATCTCTTTGCGCAGCTGTTTGACTTGGCCGACGGTCAAAACCAGGTTGACTAGTCTCGGGCATCAAGTTTTGAAAAGGTGCTGCATCGTCTGGTTGGCTGACATTCTCCATACCTTTCTCATTAGTGGGCAGCATGTCAGTGATGTTCGGGTTGTCTGGGCGGCGTAGTATTTGCGGTTGGAATGGCTTTGGCGGCTGGGGGCTCTTAACTCGGATAGGACGAGGTTTGGAAGAGCCTTTTGGAGGGGTTGCTGAAGCTGGTGTAGGCATTTGCTCTTTCTTAGCACCCTGTGGTCTAGCTAATATAGTAATTGGTGAAGCGAGGGTTTGTGCTGGACGATCTCGACTAGCTTGACGATTGGATATACTCGTATTCTTCTTACCTGACCTTGGAATGGCCTCAAATTGTGGCAAATTCAAGGGTCCAGAAACTGTAGCTGACGTCAAAGACCCCCTGTTTGCCCTTTGGACGGGACTCTGATCTCCACTGGGACGCTGCAGAATCTGTTTCCTACTCGGGGATACGGGATGGCCTGACAACTCCGCTGGACGTGGGTTAGGTTTATGGGGCGATCCTTTCAATAAATTCAGCAACTGATCCTGATGTTGCGAGGGTTTCCGCGCGGTTGTTTGGCCTTGCGGAGCTTGTGGAGCTAGAGTCGCATCGGTAGGTTGTGAGAGTTTCTTCTTATCGTCCTTGAACACACTCAATAGAGCCAAAGAATGACTGCTGAGTTTTGGCGGTGGAAGTTTGCTCGCTGGTGGCACACTCGCTCCTTGAATCTGGGGAGGCTGGGCCGAAAGCGTGAATTGAGGGTCTCCCGTACGCTGATACGGAGCTGGCGCATGGCCCTGTGGTAGATTAGATTGCAACCCCACTGGCAAGGGCCTAAGCGGCTGGTGAACATTAGAAGGCCAAGGGTGGCCTCCTGGTGGGCTGGTATGGCTGGTTGATGGAAATTCTGGTGGGAAAGGAGGTTGGGGTGCAGGGCTGCTATGTGGAGGTGGAATCTGTGGCATAGTCCCAGGGGGGCCATATTGCTGGGGAAAGCCTGGGAAAAAGCCCAATGTTGCAAAAGCTTGGTGCTGGGGCGGGTTGGACCCAGACAAAGGGTGTGAATGTGATGCTGCATTGTTTTGCGGGCCGGGTGAAACAGAGCTGTGCGACGAACCACTCCTCAGCAGCTCCAACAAAGCGTTGGACTTCGAGATGTTGAGGTCGGGCGCTTGAGTAACTTGATGGGTGGGGGGAGCATTGGTGATATTGAGAAGTCGTTTGAGATGGGCGGAAGCATCCTGAGTGGACGCGACTTCTGGCAAATCGCTAGGAACAGCCACCTCCACGGAAGTTTGATTGGGTGCAAGCGGGTTTGCCGATCGAAAGCCTTCATCCATAGATACTTCTCCCTCGTTGGAGAGATAATTTTTGGCATCAGGCTGAGCCTTTGAGTCTAGTTTCTTCTGCTGAGCGATCCATTTTTTCAGTGGATGCATAAACGGAGCAACCATGTAAAACTTGTTCGCATTTCCAACCGCGAAGCTCTGATCAGCCTGTTGCTTATTGCTCTTTTTCAATGTTGGAAGCTCAGACAGCTTATACCATTCGATCTTACTAATCTCTTTCCGGGTGCGAGGCTCAAAGTAAGCATCCTTGGGAACACCACGGAAGACATAGAGCCTCATGTGTTGTTCGCGCATTGTTATTTCAATAAACTTAACACCGCTTTCATCCTTAACCAGTCCGGCCTCCCGGATATCATAGCCAGTTTCTTCGTAAACTTCTCTGATGGCGCAGTCAAGATCCTTTTCATCCTTGTTGATTTTTCCTCGAGGAAAACTCCAATTAGCGCCCTTCTTCCAGCCTTTAACCAAAACTACCTCGTCCATATCCTGATTGAGCATGATGGCTCCACGAACAGGGACACGTGTCTTGTATGCAAGGAATTCAGAAAATGCCGTCATATGATGATAACGCGACCAGTTTGCCATGAGTGGACAATGTTGGAAAATGCGCAGGGCGAAGGCCTTTAGGGAAAGAGAAGGAAGAGCCGGGTCTAGCGGCCGGATGAAATCTTCGTAGAACCATTGTGCCTCCTCCACTTGGAAACAAATACGTTCAACAGACTCGAGCTCCTCTCGAGGTAAATTTATAATAAAGCGGACACATAGGTCATCTAGCCCTGTTCGTGAATCCAATTAGCAACCCCACGGCGTCATGCGACAAAGGGGGTGAAAAGGAACAAACGAGAATCAAGTCTTACAATCTTCCAACTGCATTTTTATTTCGGTCATATTGTAGGGCGTACTCTAGCATTTCAACACGACCGACTTTGGCCGAGGAGTTGTCTTAAGAAGGGTGTTGATGGAGTGGGCAGCACAGAGCAGCTCCAAGGAGAGTCGCTTGGCGGCGCACCAGCCCTAAGACGTACAAGTGGGGGGGAAAGAGGGACAAAGCAATATACACAATGTATAAAAACCAGACCGTCCGCCGATATAGTAAAAGAGAGGCGAGAGGTAAGGGCCGTGGGTAAAGGAAATGTGTTGACTCAAGGTTCTTCCTCAACAAGCGAAGGCTGCAGAGCTGCTGAGCTGGTTCTACTTAGCCACAGCACCACCCAATTCAATGGCGGTCAGCAGTGGCGCAACTCTTACCAAGATGCCACAGCATGTGGGCATGACGCCACAAAATGTGGCTGTATGACTTCAGTTGTGGCTTAGCATTATCTAGCTAGCCAATCTGATGGGGTTATCATGTATTATGTAACGGTTTATCCTTGCAGATGGGCCCTTGAACAGCTGGACATGTGCTATGACGTTCTTTCAGGTCGCCGAATGGGATAATAGAGGGAAGGCCATGAGACATCGCATTTAGCTTGAAAACCTGTTTAAACTCTGTTCTCTAGAGTAATTCCCTCCTACAGGAGATGTCTTTCTTTGTCCAAGCTAAATTCCCCTCAATACTGGGTCTTACTTGAACTTGACCAGACTCCAGGTAGTCTTTGTTCAAAATTTCATGCAACTTGCTCTTTTCCATCACCTCGTCGTTTAACACGAACTCTCTCTTCATCTACAACTTTAACCCACTTATTACACTGAAACGCCAGATTTGCAAAAAAAAAAAAATAGTCATGTCGTTCCTACTATCTTTGGTTGGGAAAAAGGTTCTCGCAGAATCGGCAAAAAATCATTTTGGGCAAGAGGTACGATCAAGCACGAGTGAGTAGGGCGGTGTGAAGTGAGATAGAATTAAACATGTTTCACAGGATCCCTATTTCGAAGAAGTTCCCGCCTCACGGCTTTACCGCGCCTTTGGTAAGAAGAAGCAAAGACGACGCAAAGCCATACCGCCAGGCCTATCGCAGAACGATAGCAAGGTTCTCACTCGGGTCAAACGACGTGCATATAGATTAGACTACTCCTTGTTTAACTTATGCGGAATCAGATTTGGCTGGGGTAGCGTCATCGGGTTGATCCCTTTGTAAGTATTAGCCCGAGCAGTCCACCTAATTCTGCCCAAATTCTGACCCAAAACCTTTATCAGTATTGGAGACGCAGGAGATGCTGCGTTGGCTTTGATGGTAGTAAACCTCTGTGGTAGTATCGATGGAGGGCTTCCTTCCCGCCTTCGATTAATGATGCTCATGAATGTCGCCATTGATTTCGCCATCGGCCTTATACCGTTTATAGGAGATATTGCAGACGCAATGTTCAAGTGCAACACTCGGAACGCCATCATTCTTGAAAGGCATTTGCGAGACAAAGCTGCTCGTACAATTGCGAATCAAGGAAGGCACCACCATATGGATACGGACCCAAGCTTACCGGATGAATTCGATCGTTATGATGAAGAATTTATCGACGAGTCACCCAATTCACCTATTCGGGGCGGCCCAGGGCACACTCGAAGTATCAAGCCTCCCTCAAAGCCGCAGGCTGCTAGACACCCACACAGAAGCCAGTCTCGAAGCAAAAGGAATGGCAGGTCCCAGGAGCCGGATTTAGAGGCAGGGACAACTGAAAACACTCGGAGCTCAAGAAGATCGTGAAATTAGTGTATTTATGGGTTATAGAACACCAAGAGGTCTGGTGGGATATGTCGATAACAGGTTTTTAGATGAGCTTTATTTTCGGCTGTTGCTCTTTTTTCCATTTTCGTTTTATCGTTGATTCTCTTTTGTAAGCAAGGAGATATCCGTATTATATAATTTAGCAACTTAATTCAGGTCGTGATCGATAGCAGGCATAACAAAATTGCCTTAATGAATGCTCCTCAGACCCATTGATAGTTTTGATGCCATGATGTGTCGCCTCTGCTCTGGGAACATAGGCGCTACAAAGTGCACACTGCGACCCATCTGTGGTCATTTGCGACGCTTCCAGCTTATTTGCAGTTCTTGTTACATTTGACATGACACCGGGGTATTTTTCACCATGAGTCTGAACATAGCGTATCATCAATTCATCAATAGACATATTTTTTGTCAAAATGTTGTCTGAAGGCGGTCTATCAGGGATAATTATATCCGCCAATTCAGGGAAAAGCTCTGAGTAGTCTTGCAATTCCACTACGAATAGATCTCGGAGTGGGAAGTTGAATTCCAGACCAAATGGAGACATCCCATCGGACACTTGCCAAGTTAAAGAAGAGCCACGCCCTTTAGCAACATTTGCGAGGGCCTTTGCAGCAAGTCTATTGTCCGAGTCTCCCCACAATATTCCCAAACACTCCAACTTTTTAGCGAAAGCAACAACGAGCCTCGTTAGCAAGATGTTGTCAACATCGGCCTTTGAGGTTGGTGATGCGATTGATGCACGCAATGATTGAAGCCGTTCCTTATGCGACAGCGTTTTGTCTTCCACAATGGGTTTGCCCATAAAGTTGCTCATAACCTCCTGCAAATCATCATCGAAATCGAAAATGTCATGTAAAGAGAGGCAAGTGAAGGTGGCTAGGGGGAAGAGGTTTTGGGCCACATTTAAAGCCCCATTATGTGCTGGACTCAAAGGCGATAAACTGGAAGGATCTATGATGAGAACGTGAAGGTCGAATCCGGGAACGGGGTGCGCTTTCGCAAGCGTGTCCTCCATTTGCTTATGGAGAATATGAAGCAAGACCGATGAAGATAGCCCATATGACAGTGGAAGAAGCAATTTACATTGGCCCGTTTTAGGAAGTCCTTTCCTGAGTCGATATCTTTCCATGCGTTTGAAAACTTTATATCCCACGAAACTAGTATAGCAGGCCCTTTACTCAAAAAAAATCAATTAGTATATATTCCAATAGAGCCAGAGCGTTGGTAATAACACACCTGCAAAGACGGCGACGGCGGATCGTCAAAGCAGCTTCCACAGCGCGACAATCCACACAAATATCTGCCATTTGTATCCCAGACATTTTGAATTCGACGTATCCGTTTGGTGTGACAGGGAATTTTGGATGAGGGGAATTCTTGAATAGTGGGCAGAATTTATATAGGCGGTGTGAACTTTATTGCCTCTTCTATCACGTGTAAATATGCCGAAGACTCCTTGAAGGAGCTTAGATAATTCACTATAGCGGGCTGCTGTCATTATTGAACCTAAAGTGTCACCTAACACGCGGCTTCCCCAACTTATAGCCACGATTACGACCTCCGGTTGCAGGGGTCACGCATATTGGACACGCCATCCAGGGCTCAACGTCCTTTGGAGTTTCTCATTTTCTGTGATTTACCGTTCTGATCTTTAAATGATTTCGAGCCGCAACTAGATTTCTTCTCTTTTTAGCAAGGGAGCTCTGTACCTCGCTCCTATTGGCAACTCAAGATGAAGCGCTGGCTCCAAACCCTATGCCTAACTGCCTTATTGGCAGGCCGGGCTCTCGGATATGAATTACAATTGGTATAGTGATTACTTTCTCTAGTAATGGTTAGGTTCCAAGTTCTTATCAGATCGCAGAATCAGGAAGCATCGCATCGAAGTCAATGTTCTGGCATGTATAGCAAGCAGTCTTGGGGTGGAAACGTCAATCCCTTTATCTTGGTCAAATTCGCCCAAACCTCTGAGCCCGACAATACCGATCCCCTTGTCAGTCTAATAATCTATGAATGGAGTGATGAAAACCTGATCGGGCGGCGCATTTCCGATGATTCCGAAGTATACTCTCCCTGGATAAATGACGAGATATAAAGAAAGCATCGCTCACTTTTATCTACAGGATATCCAGTTGATTTGTGATCAAGCCAGTATCGAAGAAAAACTGTGCGAAAAGGACGATCTCGGAGCTTTCATTCTTGCCGCAAACGTTACTGATGCCTCGAAATATACAATAGAATCCAAAGGGATACACTTGAATGATCCAACTGCTGTGAAATACAATATTAAAAAAACTGGCTACTACTGCGTGAGCACTTATCCATACTCCGGCCATGACTTCAGGGCCGTGGTGGAGTTCAGGAATGCATATGGCGAGCTTCCGGCCGCACAGATCGCTAAGCTGCCATTTTACGGGGGCCTAACCATTGTCTATGCTGTGATTGGATTGTAGGTTTCTCCCAACACCTAGGTGCTCTGCCACTTGCGATTATATATACTGACATATATAGATTTTGGGCGTTTCTCTATGTCCAAAATCGACATGATATCCGTAGGTATATCCCTCACGTTCCTAGCAATTACTAATGTATAGCAGTACCGGTTCAGAATTACATTACCGCCATTATCGTGTTTTTAATTGTGGAACAACTTATGACATGGGGTTTCTACGGTAAGGGGGATCTGAATGTATAGCATCCACACGTCATATCTAATTGCTCTCAGATTACCAAAATCGGCATGGGTTAAATGCTGGCGCCAAAGCATTGATGATCATTGTCGCCGTTCTAAATGCGGCTCGTAACTCCTTTTCTTTCTTCCTACTTCTCATCGTTTGTATGGGATATGGCGTTGTTAAGCCGTCCCTCGGCCGTACTATGATTTACGTGCGCATCCTCGCCATCACGCATTTTGTTTTCGCCATGATATATGCTATTGCGAGCTTGTCTATTACACCACAAGCAGCGGGTGCATTGATACTTCTTGTCGAACTTCCTCTTGCTGCTACACTAACGGGATTTTATGTGTGGACTTTGAGCTCATTGAATGCTACTATGAAAGATCTGATCGATAGGAAGCAAAAGACCAAGGCTATGATGTATAAAAAGTTATGGTGGTGTCTGCTAGGCAGTATCATCGTACTCTTTGGCTTCATATTCATCAATGCAATTGCCTTCGCTAGTCGCACGGAGGCTAGTTATATGCCGGAACATTGGAAGACTGGGTGGTTCGTGCACGATGGATGGCTCAATATCGTTTATCTATTTGATATCGCATTTATTGCCTATCTGTGGCGACCTACTGCCAATAACAGGCGATTTGCAATGAGTGATGAGGTCAGTTTTACATCACTTCTACTTAATAGATAAAAGCATAGTGCTGACTTGGCTTATAGCTTGCCCAAGATGATGACGGGTTTGAGATTCGATCATTTGGCGGCCCATTGGATGAAGAAGACGCTCTCGGTGGTCCCGATGATAATTCGATTGTCGAACACCGTCGTGATCTGTCTCCTGTTCCCCCCAAACCTGTGCCCTCCGCAGCACGCCCACGCGAATCTCTAGACGGGGAGACTATCTTCGCTGTGGGTGAAGATGGCGACAAGTGGACTGACGATGAGGATGAATCTCCTCGTAACTCAAATGAAAGAAAGCGACTAACGGGCAAAGATTCGGACTAAGCTACCTGTCTGTCCTGCTGCCCTCTACAGTAGTGTTTGCCTGTAACGATCAACAACAAACAAAGGAAGTAACAGCTTCGTCTTGTATTCATATCGTGAGGTAACAGGCGTCTTCTCTACCAAAAATCAAGGATTCGGATTCTTTGATTGTGTTCGACTTACCAGGCATATGGTGGCGTTTGGTCGAAGGTATATTCTTCCTTTACTTTATATTTTAATTTCTCCAGAGCTTTTTTATGAGGGATGAGACACTATTTCCTGCTGTACTGTATACATGCTGTGCTCTATTGACAGCGAAGCTATTTAATTTTTGATCTTCATGGAGAATCAGTGTAAATTATGATTGCGTAGCAAAGTTTTAAAGTCTCATTAAAAAGAAAAAAAAGTAAATAAATCAGATAAAGTAACAAGTGCTCAACCAGCTAGGCTGATTTCCTGCGTACCAATGGCAAATCTTAGCCATCTTAAATGGCTTGCCGCAGGAATAAATCCTCAGTTGTTTCCTCCTAGGTAGCAAAAAGTGCTTTGTTGTGACTCATATATGACTCTCATTCTGGGGTAATCCATAGGTGCCCAGCCGCAGTACCTAGGCACCTACCTTGTTCCCTTCCCCACATAAGTATCCTCAGCGAGTATATTTGGGCACCTGCCCCGCACCACCTATATCAAATTTAAAACCAAACCAAACAACCCAATAAAGAGCAATGGGGACCCTCACACAAGCCTCAGCCCATGACAGCAGTGTAGAATTACACTCTGCTGATTCCACTGTGAACCCTGCTGTGGTCCCAGAAACCAGTCAAGCCCTCGCGACCACCCTCGTGACTCGTTGCCGCAATCTTCTGTCCGAACTAGAATCCTTCAAAGCCCTCCTCGCGCGAACACAACGCAACCCGCAGATCGTCGAAGTACGGTCGCTCCGCTCCAATGTCCTCTCCGAACTGAGAACATTGGAGAAGCTCGCCAGTCAGTTACAGGATGCTCTTTCCATCACGGCTATACCCCCGGGTCATTTGGGAAGTGGGACAGTGGAAAACGCAATTGAATTGAAGGTCGTTCACGCATTGCGCTCCTCAAATTTGCCCTTTTATGAGACTGTGTGGTCAATCGCAAAAAGGACCTGTACCGGGTTGGTTGCTTTTGGGAAGAGGTTCTACTGGGACAAGAGTGGTGCTTGGGAGGATGGCGCGGAGGCCAAGAAACGGCAGAATAATAAATTGAAGCGGAAGAGTGTATTTGTGGACATTGTTGCGGATGACGGGGAGGAGTGGGTGAAGGTGTCTACAATATCGGAAACGAGACTGTTATTTGAGATGGCGAAGAAAGGGTGGGAAGCTGACTCTGATTCAGACGAGGACAGTGAGAGGGTCATTTTACAGAATTACAAGGGTGACCGGGGTGAGGACTACGATGACGATTATGGTGACGATGATGATGATGACGACGACGACGATGAGATTGAGTTGATCAAACTTGCGCAGGATATGCAGAAGGCAGCGAGTTTGACAAGAGTCAATTATAGACACCCCCGGTTGCGTTTTGTGATTCCTAAAATTGAGGAAGGGAAGAGTTATGAGATTGATAATCTGCTCAAGGTAATTCGCAGCTATGGAGTCACAGTAAACTGTGGAGAAAGTGTATTTACTTCGCGGACCATAAGCAAAAGTGAATCCGGGGATAGCAGTACCGATTCTATTAATCAGCAAGATGACGTTCAACACCTGCTTCCAGACCGGTTCAAACGATTCACTCCCACGCTCAATGTCGATTGTACCTTATTACTCGCCATTGTTTCCGACCTATCCCACTACAAGAGCATAGCCCCTTCAAGAGAATATCACAAGGCTATAAACCGGCAAATTGAAGTTGAACATGAACGACCGCTACTCCCAAGGGAGCTTTGGCCAGCAATGGGTAACCATAGCCTCGTGTGCACAACCGAGGCTGCGAGACGAATGCGTGAGATTGTGGAGACTATTGGTACGGAAACTGAGAAAAAGCGAATGAGGATCTTAATTGGCGACCCTCCATATGAGAATATGGACGTTTTGCCCCTATTTCAAGAACTGTCAGATTACGAGGTGCCCACACAATGGAATATCCCCATCAAGATATTTGAGGCCAAATCTGTCATTGACACCAGAAAACAACAGAACAAGCTCCCTTCGGTATCAAAGATGGTGGAAAAAATATTGTCTGACATAAACCACAGCGTCATCATGTATGGATGGGTTTCTGACATGATGACCATTACCAGCAATCGATCGGTGGCAAAGGAAATTGAGACTATTATCGAGACTCATAGAGATAGCGAAGACTTGGAGGGCCCAAAGATCTGGGTTTGTGATACCGCCAGAAGTTTAATAGGCAAAGAGAAGGGCCGGAAGCCTTAAAGCTTCCGCCCACCAGCTGAAAGAAAAATTAACTTCGAGATATCTCTGGATAGCCGGCTCAATGACAAGACTCAAACCCTGCCTTCCACCGAGCGAGCCGCAGAATCCAATTTGATCTCTGATCCGGTACTGCTCGAATTTTTGTTAGAAGGATTCCTACTTCTCTGAAACCTTAGATCCATCTTCCGGGAGCCAAAATACAATATCCTTATCGGCAGAAGCAATCATGTTGTATCTCGGGTTGTATTCAATAATGGCAGTCCGACTGCGATGTGTCAAACGAGTCATGGGTTGCAAGATATTATTGGCGTCAGGGGTCTGGTTAAGGTCCCACACAAGCACATCTGGGTGGTCACCCGATCCTCCGATAACGTATCGTCCATCCGGTGTGAAGCATGCATCCCCTTGGCCAAGGGGTTTCCCTGTTGTCGAAACTGGAGCAGCTCTACCCGGTGACCCATTCTTGCCTACCAGGAAAGCCTTAACGTTACCTTCGAATGCGTCAAGCACGAAATGACCATGATAGTCTGTTCCAACAAGCAAATATTTTCCATCATTAGAAAACTCAAGCCGGGTCCACGCCCTTCCCCGGGTTGAAGGTGTATACCTTTCCTCGTGAGGGGAAAGGTCGAAGGTAGAAAACGGCGATTTATCGTAGTTACGGAAGTCATAGAGAAGGATCGACGATGTTGACTGCGACGCAATCGCGATTACAGAAGCAGAAGGGTCGAATGCGACAAGATATGGTGTTGCCAATTTCAGCTTCCCCTGCGCATGCCTCGAGCTAAGGTCCCAAAGCGCAACGGTATCATCTTTGGAGCATGAGATGAAAGAGTCACTGCCTGGGGAGAGCGCCAAACAGGTCACCTTATCGGTGTGACCGGAAAAGTAACGCACGTAGCCTTCATTGTGCAGGTCAAGCAATCGTAATGAATCTAGGAGGATTCAATGAGCGATGAGTGGGTTTGGAGAGCCACGAGGACGAACTCACCGTCAACCTTTGTACTTGCGTGAAGAACCTGGCGAGAATGATGGGTGAATCTTGCCAAGTGTGCACCGTACTTCTTGCTTGGCACCGACTTTGTCGATTTACCCTCCTTTATATCAAAAATCTGAATTATTTCATCATCGCCTGACGCGACAAGATGTTCACCTTGGTCATCAAAATCCAAAGAGGTTATATAAGTAGAGTCTTGTTTTGCGGGTCGGAAGGCCTAGGGTTGAAGAGAAAGAACTCAATTAGATTCGAGATTTGACTAACTCAAGGGACTATTAACAAACCTTTGTGGGACGATAGCTACGAATGATATCTGACACTTTCTGTGACTGTAGAGGGGCTTGCTGGGGTGGTGGTTGTTGTTGCGGAGTGGATGACGACTGCTCGCCTTCAGCCATATTTATTGTTTCTAGATGGGATACCACCACCGACGGGGGCCCAAACAATTAAATGCTGGAGCTAAAGAAATCAAATGGAGAATACTGCTTAAAAGTCCAGCGTTTTCCTTGTCCTCTTCATCAATTAAGGTTGACAGGAGCTTTCTTTCCTCCGCGGGAGTTTTGGCGCGTTTGGCAGCCTCCGCGCGAAATAACATTGTTCCATTCCGGCGGCTACAGCCGGTGGAGGTAACAAAGGCTGGTTTGTCGCCCGGCCCGATGTTCGGAGATGATGAGCACCCGTAGCCGCCAATTGGACCAATTGGAAATCCGTCAAGTTCCTCTCCGCTTCTGAGCTGACATTTCTTATTCTCATTATCGTGCGAATTCTCATCTCACACTCCGTGGTTGACATTAATATAGACCTCTTGCAGTCTCCCAGGCGCTGCTGCCATTCGATCCAGCTACCATCTGCCTTTTATCCAGTCTTACCCCAGAGCGCTCCTAAAAAAGAATCCTTGGCGTAAAACGAAGCCTTTCATCCTCTCCGCTAACGGAGGTGTTTTTCAAGAAAGATGGCCACCACAACTGGGTATGCGTCTAACTAGACACACCAGTCAATACCCATGCTGATAATTTTCTAGAGCATTTATTGCAGGAGGTGTTGCAGCATGCGGGGCTGTCACTGTTACACATAGTTTTGAAACCGTGAAGATTCGGTAGGCAGTTCTCCGTTTCCTCTTACGCGCACACGCATGTCTGGACCACAGAATGACATGAGGACCTAACGCTTTCCTATTCAGGTTGCAATTGCAGGGAGAGCTTCAGGCAAAGTCAGAAGCCGTCAAGAAATACAAGGGTGTCCTACATGGTGTGAAGGTTATCCTACAAAATGAGGGTCCCCGTGGATTATTTCGGGGAATTGGTTCAGCAGTAAGTCCACGTTGCCTCAAATCGTCAAGGCGTTTCAGAAGCTGATATGGATGTTTTATTAGTACATATATCAAGTTTTGCTCAACGGTTGTCGGCTGGGTTTCTATGAGCCCATTCGCAATGGTCTAACAACGGCGGTCTACCAAGATTCCTCGGTACAATCACTTGGTATTAATGTTTTTGCCGGTGCCACGTCTGGCATTATTGGCGCTGCAGCTGGATCACCTTTCTTCCTGGTAAAAACTCGCCTTCAGTCATTTTCCCCCTTCCTACCCGTGGGTACACAGCACCAATATCGGAACTCTTTTGATGGTTTGCGACAAATCTATACCTCTGAGGGGGTTGGTGGGCTATATCGGGGAGTGGGAGCAGCCATGGTCCGAACAGGTTTCGGGAGCTCCGTTCAGCTACCTACCTATTTCTTTGCCAAGCGGCGTTTGATGAAGCATTTCGGGATGGAAGACGGCCCTGGCCTCCACTTGGCCAGTAGTACCGCGTCCGGCTTTGTTGTCTGCTGCGTTATGCATCCTCCTGGTATGTGTGGGCACTCATGCAAATCTAGCAGTACTAACAAGTATAATTAGATACTATCATGTCGCGAATGTACAACCAGACCGGCAACCTTTACAAGGGCGTCTTCGACTGCTTATCCAAGACGATTCGAACCGAGGGTATACTTGCTATTTACAAGGGCTACTTTGCCCATCTAGCTCGCATCTTACCTCATACTGTAAGTAACATTATTGGACAACTCTACAGGAAGCGCGACAACTAATTCTTTTTTCCCCCAGATCTTGACTCTCAGCTTGGCCGAACAGACCAATAAACTTATGCGAAGGGTTGAGGACCGGTTCTTATCAGACTCTCTAAAGGCACGCTTGTAGGGTGGAAAAATACAATAAAAGCATTGTCCCACCGCGAGGATATATCCGAGATTGGTATAGCAAGGGATTAGGCGGTATTTGTTCTGCATGATCGAAATATGGCATTGGCAAGCCTGGCGCCTTTTTGGATTGTACATAGAAGGCGTTTAACCTTGGGTGTCATCTTATAGAGCTTTGTATATAGGTATCATTGATTAATGGCAGTATTTTAATTAGTTTGATCAACCAATGGACATGTCAGTCGGGACCGGAAAGCTCTAATAGGATGGCCTGCGCAATGACATCGAGACCAAAGGAACGCAACCTTGAAGAGGGAAAAGAACAAAAGTCAAATACAGGCCAATCAATAATGCATGGCAAGTGGACGACAAATCAGCAAACTCCAATCAATGGGAGGGATTGAAAGGGGCTAAAATTGAAAACAAAGTCAAAAAAAAAAAAAATGAGGAACACAGCTCAAGACGCGGCTTTTAAACAGAGAAAGAATCCCTTTTAGGAAGACGCGTCTGGCTTTTCTCAGCTGGTCAACAAGATCCACAATTATTATTACCCAACACTCATATGTGCGAAGACCTATGAGCAAGTCAAGTCCGAATACCTAAGTAATTGTAATACCTGACAAATAGATAATAAAGTTAACTACGTAACTAGTTTAAATTGTTCTCCATACTTCGAACATCCGTAATTCCGCTACAAGAATTTCTAACCTCTAAAGTTTTCGCTCGAGTTTCTCCGACGGGCTGGTTGCTGCCAAAAAAAAAAAGGCCGGGTGGGTCCTGGCATACGACTGATAGGCATGAAGGCGAGGGTTGTAGTACAAACGCAAACCCACCAGATTTTTTCCTTCCGTCGGAATTGATGCTCAATAACGTTAACAGTATCAAGTTAGTCCGAGATGTGTGGAGAGGAATGGGGCTTGGTGGATATTCGTAATTATTTGTCAGTAAGGATGAAAAGAGCAGCCAGGAACCTAGAGAACCATCTAGGATGCCAGGAGTAAGTTTGTATGCAGCTTTGACAACAGAAGCAAGGGACATGAGTTGTAAACAGTTTATGCAAATCAAGATTATTACCCACAAAAAAAAAGCAAATACCAAGACAACAAAAGGGGCGTGTCGAGACAACAGAGAGGAATGATTGGAAAGGGTTCATCCAAGTCATGCAGGAGAGATCAGATCAGATAAGATATGAGCGCGACGCGAAAATGGGCTACTTATTGGCGCCTGTGATGCATCCTCGGGAGTGAGGCCCAACCGGGTATTTCAAGTGGTGGAGTCTGCCATAATAGAATTTCAAAATGCTGGGTCGGTGGGGATCTGAAAAAGCCGGATGCAAATTCATGATCGTGGCCTGAGTTCTGGTGACATTAGATCTTTCCAGCTGCCTTGTGGTGGACGTGAAGCGCTGAAAACTGAACGCGATGAGGTAAGACGCTAGTTCCTATTTGGTATAGTCCCGTTGTGCAGCAGGTAACCTGGTCTGTTGCCTAAGGCAAACCATAATAAGACCAGCCACCAGAGTCGCGCTAAATCACGTGCGACGTGACTTAGCCCGTCGCGCTAACGATCACGTCTCGTGTGAAGCAACTATTTCTTGTCGCCGCTCCTCCCTCTCCCAGCATCTCTTTTCTTCCCAACCCAATTCCTCGAAACTGGAGTTATTCTGTGTCTGTGTGTCCAATTCACTCTCCAGACCTGTCGATATCTATCCCTGAGCTCCCATCACAATGTCTGTGCAAGTCACTCCCTCCAAACAGGTACATTACACACCTTTCCCCATCTCGTCTTCCAACCCTAGACGCGTCACTAGGACTAAAGAAGCTCACAATTCTTATGTTAACAGGCTGCATCCTCGCTCGAGAACCTAAAAATGAGCGATTCCCCTGTCAAGAAGCTCAACTTCGGAGTTGCAGGCAAGGAGAACACCCCCTCGTCGTCCCCCGCCCTTGACGTGACCGCCACCAAGCCCATGGCCGACAAGCCGGTCGAGGCTCCCAAGGTTGCTACAGGCATCAAGGAAGCCGAGGCCAATGAGCCTCTTCTCCAGGAGAATCCTCATCGCTTCGTTCTATTCCCTATCAAGTATCATGAGGTGAGTCCAGCACGTCCGCCACGCGTCACGCGTAAAGTGGAAATTCTTTAATTATTCCTTACCGCCCTTGGGTCAACTCGACGCGCTGACCTCTCGCGACTTCGCGTGTTGCAGATTTGGCAAATGTACAAGAAGGCCGAAGCCTCTTTCTGGACCGCCGAAGAAATTGATCTCTCCAAGGATCTTCACGACTGGAACAACCGCCTGAACGACGATGAGCGATACTTCATCTCCCACGTCCTTGCCTTCTTTGCTGCTTCCGACGGCATTGTCAATGAGAACTTACTCGAGCGTTTCAGTAATGAAGTCCAGGTTCCCGAAGCTCGTTGCTTCTACGGCTTCCAAATTATGATCGAGAATATCCACTCGGAGACTTATTCCCTTCTGATTGATACATACATTAAGGAGCCTAAGCAGCGCACCTATCTTTTCGATGCCATCGACACCAGTATGTTGTCCATCACTTAACCCCTT
This sequence comes from Aspergillus haitiensis, assembly GCA_027569155.1. NCBI lineage: Eukaryota > Fungi > Ascomycota > Eurotiomycetes > Eurotiales > Aspergillaceae > Aspergillus > Aspergillus haitiensis. The sequence continues at coordinate 335,298 of JAPDEO010000017.1, forward strand.
CGTGTACACCCATGGTTGCTAATGTATTCCTCAAGTTCCTTGCATTGCCAAGAAAGCTCAATGGGCCCTCCGGTGGATCCAGGATAAAGAGTCTACCTTTGCCCAACGCCTGGTGGCTTTCGCCGCCGTTGAGGGTATCTTCTTCTCCGGATCCTTCGCCTCTATCTTCTGGTTGAAGAAGCGTGGATTGATGCCCGGCCTTACTTTCTCCAACGAGCTTATTTCTCGTGATGAAGGTCTGCACACTGACTTCGCCTGCTTGTTGTTCTCTCACTTGAACACACGACCTGATAAGCAGGTTGTTGAAGACATCATTGTTGAGGCTGTGGCCATCGAAAAAGAGTTTTTGACCGAGGCTCTCCCCGTTGGACTTCTTGGCATGAACGCCAAGTTGATGTGCCAGTACATTGAATTCGTTGCCGACCGATTGCTCGTCGCTCTCGGAAACAAGAAATACTTCAATGCTACCAACCCCTTCGACTTCATGGAGTCTATTTCCCTTGCTGGTAAAACTAACTTCTTTGAGAAGCGTGTTGGTGACTACCAGAAGGCTGGTGTCATGGCTAGCACCAAGAAGGAGACCAACCAGGACGAGAGCAAGTCCGGTAATGACGGTGGCCTCAGCTTCGATGAGGACTTCTAAACTGTCACGCCCTCCTAAAAATATTTTATACCCGGGATCTTTACTCGATCCCATTTAGTTAATTTCTCCCCTACTGGTTTTGTGTTTTGTTACCTTATTGATTGATGATGCTATTTTGAGGCTTACGGCATGGGTCTGGCGTTCGAAGGTGGGAATTTCTTTTGTGAGCTGCTCTCGTCTGATATAAATGACTGTGCAAGGCGGGAAGGCTGTATTTAGTGGATAGGATATCAACTGTACATCTTGGTTATGTCTAATAGACTAGAGTAATGTATCTTGTCTCAATACTCTTCTAACGACTAAGTGTAGTTAAAGTACATACGCCCTAGTCACGCAGCCTCACGCCTAACGTATACATTCAAGTTGGAAGTGTCGAAAGTAGATCGAGACGGCATCGAACAGCATTGCACGGAAGGATGCATTCTTCAACCCGTCCCAATCAACACACATTCTATCCTTTCATATTCGGATTGCTTGTCCGTTCTATTCGCGTCGAAGACGATAAGTAGCGAGTAGATGTGAGAGAAGGGAAAAGGAGGAAGAAAAAAATAAAATCATAAAAGAGAAGAAAACTTAAAAAAGGTCACCTCTTTCCCTTTCCTCCCTTCTTCTTCCCCTTCCCACCCTTATTTCCAGTAGGAAGCCCCTCCACCTTTCCAGTTCCAGTGGGTGTCGCAACCCCCGATCCCTCCTGAACCACATCCACCATCTCTACATCTGCCCCTCCGCCTCCTCCTTCACCCCCACCTATTAACCCCGTCGTCGTTGTGCCTGCTAGTGCTGGTGATATTGACTCATTCAAATCCGCCCCCGCCGCCAATTTCCCCAAGGAAAGAACCAACCGACCCACCTCGGCGGCCTTGTTAGTTCGATACTTCAGACATATTCCGGCGGTCGGGTTGAATGTTTTGAGGGTGAGGGTTGCGATTGGAGTAGTTGTGGATGTGGGTGTTGCGGTAGTGGTAGCGGTAGAGGGTTTTGTAATGCGGTTCTTATTCTTCTTGTCTGTTGTGCGGTGGGTTGTTGGGAAGGTATATTTTGTTGTGATTCTCTTTTAGGGTAGATGTGAGTTAATATGGTTATTTGGGTTATTAGGGGGTATAATATAATCGATATTGGTTGGGCCTTTATGTTACTTACCGTGTCTGGGTATGCTTGGAGGAGGAGGGAGGATTGTTCGAGGTAGGATTGGGAGGTTGGGAGGTATGGCATTTTTATATCCCCTTTTTTTTTTTTTTTTTTTTCTGTTTGTGTATGTGTTGTGTTGTCTTTTTATAAATTGTAGGTAGGGGTTTTGTGGGGTGGTAGAATGGAAAGGTTTTAATTAACCTAGGTCGGCAGTGAGGTGTCAAGGTTGGAGAGAGATGTGTGCGGAGGTGGAAGTTCTGGTGGAGTAGAAATCAGGCTTGGCAATTTATCTTTTCCACAGATGGAGTTACATACATACTACCTATCAATGATGTATAGATCTCTGCAAAAGCTCTTATTCTATTAACTTCTCTTATTCATCATTGTTATTTCTTATTTATCTAAAAGAGTGAGAGAGAGAACCAAAAAAAAAAAAAAAAAAAGAGGAATATTATATCTACCATGTAAAGCAGCCAGCTGCTCTCATGTCACTACCTATCATTTAATTATAATCTACGTCAGCCTCATTTAGAAAGGAATTCAGTTCAGACAAAAGCTCATCAAGAGGTGGTATAATCAGTCATACACATATACACATTCAAAGTACAATCATCATGCAGAATAAACCAAATTCCTATTTCCCCACCGATGCGATATCAACAACAAAAAAAAAAATATAAATATAAAAGGTGTGTGAAAAAAGAAGGAAAAAAATATACACCAAAAATATATAAGAAAGATGATCAGATCTAATATATTCCAATATAGATAATCAAGAAGGAAAAATACTCATCATGGGTTGATCGGTCGTGAGCAGCGGACACAAACCAATACATGTTTTCCATTGCGCCCTTTGGTCGCTCGGAAATTTTTACCCCAGCAGCCCTCGCACTTGAGCACCTCGCTGTCGTCCCCAGATGCATTTGATGAGGCACATTCGCTGCTGAGCACACTTCTGGCTGTAATCTTCCGCTCCAAAGCTTCCGGGGGACTCAAAAACCCAGGTGATTGGCGCTGTTGCACAGCTAGGGCATCCTGTGTGATCTTGCTGTAAAATGCATAACTCTGGTCCCCTTGGAGCCAGAGCGGGTTGTCTTTGTCGTCGCCTCGATTGATCAGCGCGGCTGCGGAGGGGATTGCTGTGCGCCCGCGACTACCCTCGGCGACTGCCGCACCGTTACGTTTGGAGGGGTCAACTAAGCTAGAACGGCGACTGTCGAAGGAGGACTTGTAGGCGGAGAGAGGAGGGGACATGGTAAAGCCGGAGCGTGACTCGCCATGCACGCCTGAGGAACCACGTCCAGGACTTGAGTAACGAGATATTCCACGCGTTAATTTGTGTGGAGACGGGCTGCGAGTGCGTGTCCCTTGACGTTGTTGACCACTGTCGTGGCCGATAACTGAATTGCGCCATGAGATAATGCGTTCTGATGGCGTTTTATGTGTGGATTCCTTTCCAATCGAGGACGCGATGCTATGCCGCGCGGAGTTAGACCGACGGAGAATGCGTCGAGAGATCGTGGAATGCGTATCCCAAGTCTCAAAACGGCGTTTCTGGTGAGCGCAGTCTTGTCGGAAGACTTTGATCTTTCCCGAGTAGTCGGCGACAATTATGATATTTCCATCCGGATGAGTCGAACGCGAAAGGTAATTTGGCGATTCCTGAGCAAGTTTACTGACTACGGACGCGCGGTTCTGTTGCCCATTCTCTTTGTTTGTTTGATCCCCAAGTGTCACAGGTGGGGGGTTGCAAAGGTCATAGATTGGGTCCTCCGAAAATCCAAGGGTTTGCTTCACTTTGGCCGGGGCCATGACAGCTGCGGTAACCATGGCAGATTGTGTCTCGAGTATCTCCACTGCACGCTTATCCGCATCCTTATCCTTCTCGACAGTATTTGTAGGCCATATATAAGCCCTCCTATCCTCACTGCCACATATTATATGCTTCCCATCATCGCTGAAAGATGCGCGAATCTGGCTACAGGTATTTTCGTTGCCACGAAACTTAGCCACTAAGGTACGGTCTCGAAAGTTGTAAAGCCGAATCCGAGAATCATTGCTCGTGATTAGGAGTTTCACGTCACCATTCGGATCCTCAGGAGGCTGGGTGATTGTATCGATGCCCGTGATCTTGCTGCCCTTTGCGTTGCGTCCGCGTGCCGAACGCACATGGATGTTCCCGGCTGGCTTCAAGCCATCAGTTTCGTAGATATTACACATACCATTGAGGCACCCCGCAATCGAGTATCGACCGTCTGGAGTAAATGCGACAGATGTAATCATATCCGGGACCGTCACCGTAAATGCTACACTCTTATCGGGAATACTCCACAATCGGAGTTTCGTGTCGAGGGACCCGGCTAGGAAAAAGCGATCATCGCGCGGATGAAACTGAATCGACGTCACAAAGTCGCTATGTTTGAAGCAACAGAGGCACTCGGGTCGTGTTACATGCCATAGCCTCACAGTCTTATCCATCGAGGAGGAGAGGAGAAAGTTGTTCTAGACAGAATTAATATGGAGTCGTGCCATTGAGTGGGGGTTTCCTACCTTGCTCCAGCTTAAATCAAGTATGCTGCCGGTATGGCTATCATACACTTGGATCGGCTTCTCGTTAAAAACAGGGGCTTTCAACCGCCCGATATCATCTCCGTCACGCTCAGATTCAGAGGTATCCCGATCCGACACTGACGATATTACTGACCAGACCCGAACCTTGCGATCTTGACCAGCGGCTGCTAGATATTTGCCATCCTTCGAGAACACCAGAGCCCAAACCGCCTTTCCGGTATTCTTATTACTTTGCGAATCCGTTGTGGTAGTCAAGCCATCCTCATCCAGCGCTATCATTGCATTGTCGGCACCTTCTAGCTCCTGCGCCAGAAATACACGGGAGAATGTCTTCTCTTTTTTGTAATGCGCCTTAACCTTGATGTATCTTGGCGGAGGAGGGAACTTGGGGAAAAACCCTATCGGTTGCGCCGCAGGGTTATTATCGATGCGGCCAGTGCCCATTGCCGATACATCGTCCTCATCCTCAGAAGAAACGTCTTTCTTTTTGCCCGGAATAATCCGACTCAGGAAGGAGACACCTTTTCTACCAAATCGTCAGCACGAATGCATGAAAGCGGGATCATCGCAGAGAAGAGAGAAATCTGGGGGAAGGGTGGGAATTTAAAAGGCAGAAGAGGAGGATAAGGATAACACCTCGTATGGAAACATGTGGCACTTACTTCTTTTCTTTAAAGGGTTTCTGGTGAAGTGCGGAGTCAGCTCGGATTGGACCCTGCTCCACAGGACTGTTCTTATCTGAGCCACCAGCTTCTGCCTCGTAAGACGCCCTGCCTAGAAGCTTGAGCGGGATGGATTTTTGAGTGTTGGTGCGCTTGATAATATGCTATAATATTACAAGTAAACGCGTTGCAATCAGCCACTAGTGCTCACAAAGCCTCCGCGGAGTAAAGCATTGGAAAATAAAACACTAAATATCGCGCCCTTACTTGCGACAAAGGATCTATTGCGCTCGAATCGGCGCTCTCCAATACGGTCGGCGAGGATGTGGAGTTCCTGCCAATAATGCCCGGCGCAGGACTGTATGCTGGCACCGATCGCATGTACTTTTTCGCATCTTGCGGGTTCCCACTGGAGCCAGAGGCAACATCGGAAGAAACGGATCCTGCTCACCAATGTAACGCGCTCCAAAATGAGGGGAGGGGAGCAAGCAAAGGTCAGCAAATGGGTTTAAGTTGCTAACGACACGCGCAAAATGACCACGACCGGGCGGACCGGGAGTGTCGGATACAGATTGAAAGAATCGCGACAGGTCAGAATAGATCAGTCTTGTGACAGCGACGTACCAATTGGAAAGGAGCTAGAGGTCCGAACAGGCCCCGGTTTGGTAGGACTGAAGTCGGTTTTCTCCTTGGAATTACTTTTAATGTTGATCGAACCCGAGGGGGCGCTGGTGACGATCGCGGGGACGGTGGAAGCCCGCGATACCGAAGGCCCTGGACCATCCGGCGTGGTCGCGCTCGAAGCCTCCGCCATTATCATTTAATGTGAAGCATTGCATCTGAGAGGGAAAGGGGAGGCTGCGATTTTGATTTTTCTATCCAAAAGCTAGAAGGAAATGAGAGAAGAAAAGGAAGAAAACGTAGAATAAGAGAAGAGAAGCGGATCAAGCGCGGTACCAATGATCGAAGGGCGATTAATTAGTTTTGTTGCTAGAAGTTGTTAACAGCGGCAATATCCGGCTAGTATATGACATCTTTTTTTTGACCTCATCATCATCATCATCATTCTTGAGATTCCTAGCCTAATTTTGGTTTTAGTTCTTTTTTTGTTTTTTCTTTTTTTTTTTTTCCCTTGCTTTTATTATTCTACTATCTAGATTGAATATGAGAAAAGAGAATCTTTTCTAGGTAGTCATTAATTATTATCCATATTCTTTGGTTTTAGTGAATGATCACAAGGGTGAAAAAAACCTGGAACCAGCGGGGACCATCAACTAACTAGGTATTATGATATGACAGGAAGAAAAAAGAAAAGGGCACTTTAGGGTCTTCAAAATCTTCCTCATTCTCCTCCTTCTCCTTCTTCCCCTAGATACTCGGGGAATTATTCCCAATAATGAATTGTCCGACCGGTGATAAATCCAAGCTGACAAAACTTACTCTCTATGGATGTGGTGAGATTTTCTCCGCCATCAGCATTATTACTATTAATACAGTCATTATCAATGGCTATTCTTCCCAGAGACCTATCAGAGTTTGAGGAATAATGCCTTTTCTTACAACCCAGACCCGGAATTGAGCTTGATTCCTCATAGATTCACAAGTTATCACTTCCTAGCTACTAGCCGTCACTATACATGTTCTAATTTTGCCTTCAACACTAAGACCAGCTCTCCTCTATCCCTTGCAGCTGATGAGGAACGAAACCTGCTTTCAGTTCGTCATTCCCCACACTACTACATTCTTATCTCACAGGACACCATTTCTTTAAATGACCCCTCTTAGTGCCTACTAGTAATCACCCGCAGTCATTTTTTTATCAACCTAGACAATTACTTGACTGATGGTAACACACCCCTTGTATAAACCACAATATCCCACAACGCTATTGAGCCCAATTTGCCTTGGAGGGGATAATGTTTCTATTCATTCTTTGAGATATTATATATTATGCTTTTGATTTGAAAGAGCAGCTTGAAAGCTTAAATACTAGCCTCATTCAACTGAAACAAATGAGTGATGATATTCGCTCTCTTATTATGCAGATGCTCATTATTCGAATCAATTGTACATTATCTCAACAGAGAGCATAAAAATGTCTCATCGCCTCTTATCTGCAACCAGCTGATTTAACTAAAGCTTAGTGGGGTTGACTAGGTACTACTAAACTTTCCACCTATATATAGTAAAAAACACCCGTCCATCCGCAATGATCATAGTTCCAAGACGCCCGGCTTAATATTATTAACGTTGGTTAGGTTGGCTACAATCTATAGGAACTTATTCATGTTTGACACATGCTTCATTCTATTCATACTTTTATTTCTCTGAATACACAATCACGTTAACCTATCTATCTTCCAAAAATCATTACCCCAACAAGCAAGTCCTGTCTGTCGATCTAGGGACAGTTCTAACAGACGAAATAACTAAGAGAAGAGCTCCTGAAGTCCATGGTGCTTTTTATCTCAACTATAACACATTAGTTGGACTCTATAACTGTCCTTTTTATATTCTGAATACAAATCCTCATTAGACTACCTTCAAAATGAAGACTTCCTCAACAAATCAACCAAATTTTTTCAGACCTTCTCCTCACTATATATGAAGCCATGGAAGTATTTAGGATCTCAAGGTATTATCCAGATTATGCAAAAAACACCTAGTCTTCTACGATGGCGGCACCTTCATAGGAGGTGGGATTAATGGTGTCATCTTGAACATCTCTACTGGTGCACTCTACCTATCAAGCCCACCAAATTGGACGATACTCACCAACAGTGAGTCAACAGTGCCTTGGGAGGCTAGCTCTAACATCGTATTCTAATTCGTCGGGAGAAGAATATGTTGTATACTAGCGTTAGAACAAGTATGTACACTACTACTCATCTCTGCCTATCACATTCCCTAATATCTCTCAGCCTTTGACGGAATTACAAGCTTTGTTGAGAGCCTTCTGAAGTGCCAGACCTCTCCTTCTTCATATCTATTAGATAACTATGGCGTTCCCTCCCTCGTGATCAAGTCGGACTGGAGGGGCTCGTTTCCCCGTCTTCGTGCGGATAAGGGTCAAGAAAATACTTTGGTAGAGCTAGTCGTTTCCCCAAGATAGACGATGATTCTTAGAAGATCCTATTGAACAAATTCTCGAACCCCGGAAATCTGGGAACGAGGTGGGAATGGAGACCTCATTGGTAGTGAAATGGTTAGTATCGTTCTATTTATAATCAAGCCTCTCAGCTAATATTAAGAGGTTAGATTGTGTTTCCTCTACCTGCTCGTCTAACCTCTAATATACCTTTTACGTTCGTCAAAGGTTAGCCTTTTGGGTGCGCTGCAATAGTCAGGCAGAATTCAATTCTTTATCCTAGGTCCCTAAGCAAAGGTTAGGTAGCCTCTTCGAAGGCCCTGCAGGTCACAATATAGTAACTGGGCCAATTCCTCACCCTGATCCCCATCCAGCCTCGACAGAACTATGAATGAAGCCATCTTAAAAACATTTCCTTTATGACGATCAAGGAGGTAGGTATCTCGTCCATAAGGTATTTTATCTTAGTCTAGCTTAGCGAGAGGAGAATGAATAACTACATCCCCAAGAGAACCATCGCAGCAAATAGACACTTACTCTGACCTTTGTCACCAGTATAGTTATTGTGACTAGCCATAGGATGCCCACAAATGCAGTTTTGAGCTGTATCAGGAGAACTTGTGATGCAATCCCCTGTGGATAGATGCAAAATTCCACAGGCAAGACCCCATCATCACACATGCGTGAAGGTCTCTTAGCCAAAGTAAAGATACGGGTATAAGGTGCGTCGCAATCCGCCCGGGGGGGGAGGAAATTTTAGAAGACAAAGTAGGTGGAAATCTAGTAAAGGAGGAGTAGTGCAAGGGTTTAGGATTTGAGAAAGAGGAAGGGCATGAGGAAGGAGGCGGAGAGAGGGAAGCATTACTGGGGGAAGGAGATGGTGGAAATGAGAAGTTGCAACTTGATACCTAAGGACTACCATCGTTTTGTTATATACCTATAACTCGGAAAAAAAGATACTCTATCTTGAGGGCAATTAGTAGCTATCAACCTCATTTTAGGATATCCCTAATTTTGTTAGAATATCATACCAGGCAGTTTAGCCTCGGCTCCCAATGTATGTATGTTTTTTTGGGATAATGCTAACTAATTCTCACAAGTTAAAGGTGAAAGTAATAGACACATATATGAAGGGAAATGAAAAGCTAAGATTATGGCAAGATAATCTTATGAACTCAAAATAATTTCCTCCTCCCCTTTTCCTCAAATAAGTTTTCTGCAGGAAACTTTGGAACACTATCAATGGCTCATCAAATGTTCACTTTCAGCCACTTAAATGATCGCTGGATCTTACCTGCATTGAATGTGTAACAGAATCTGGATGGTAGTCTAACTATCGGCCCGGTTGCGACTCTCGGCCCCTTTTTCCGCCTTGTAGATAAATATTTCTTTTTTGAAAATTGGTTGGCTGAAAGAAATTAGTCCAATTAACTCTTGAAAGAAGTCGCCTAGATTTGTTGCCAAACGCCGATCCCACTAGTTCATAGGTAGTTTCCTGTTAACCATGTTGAAACCACAGTTAAATCATCATTTGGTTCACTTAGGTCTAGACGTGCAATGAAATCAAGGGTAAGAAAAAAAGACAGTGATCAATTAGTGCTTAATTAGTTAATTAATGGTTAATTAACTAAGCATCAGTTATTGCAAAAGACCTTGGCTTTCAACCACTACATGCTGGGTCTCTCAAACTAGGGCTGCAAGCACCTCATCAATATCATGGTTGAATAGGCGAAGGCTCTGGCAACTCTGAAATGCCCAGAATATCAAGATCCTCAAGCATGATATTTATCACCATTAGATGTCCGCAGGGCATCTTGTCACACCAAGTTATGTATAGTTTCAATAGTTACCCAGTTCATTAGGTAATCATGAGCAGCCACACACAACAAGAGATAACTAAGTAGAATGATAAGGTGATTGTTTTACCACGTTGTGAGACTAATGATGTTGCCAGGCTAGAACAGATCCAGCGTTTGAACAGATCCTCCTTAGATCATCATCTGAACCAGATCATAGTGTATAGACATTACTGTATTTTTGATTAAATCGATACGACCGAATGCTATGAAAAGCCTGGGGAACAAATCAATCAATCAAGCACTGTTTTACTGAGTGCAGGTCGCTTACATTCGCAACTCGCTTTGCGACTACCTAAACTAAGTTTAATTAGGGATGACTTCCAACTTTCTCCCACTCTCTACGGAGAACAGTAGTAAACTTAGCCTGTGTTGGAACCGCCGAAACCGCTATAACTACCAGATCAGTCATAACCACTATACGCCTCCGCACCGCCAGCCCTGGCATCCACAAGTCTCACGTTGATCGCTCTACCATCAAGCCTGCAAACGTGGAGGACTTCGTTAGGCTCTTTCTGTGTCTCAAGCATCCATGCCACTTACTCCTGATTGTTTAGTGCCATGATGGCATTGTTTCCTTCTTGGGAATCTGAGAAGGTCACAAATCCATATCCTCGGCTCTGGCCTGTATCTCGATCGCGCGTCACGACCTACTTGGTGTTAGCACATGTATTGCCCATTTACCTCAACTGAAGATCATAGTGTGTCAGTGAGCTGTACATACCGCGTCAAGAACCTGACCAAAATCAGAAAATGCCTGTCGTAAGGTGTCGTCTGTGGTCGCCAAGGAGAGGTTACTTCCATTGAAGAAAATTAGAGAACATTGTCTACTTGTAGATTGAGAGACTTACCTAACATAAACTCTAATTGGCATTGTGAATACGGTCTTGACTTTTCCGATTATTCTTCAAGATGCTGTTTTCAAAAATATGGAATTGAGACAAATTCCCAATTGATGTGGAAGTGACGATGTTTATATTCGTTTGTCGCAATTTCTGAGGGAAATGGCAACGAGTCAAAGTGTAGTGGCACGGACCCTTAAAGGCAGACATGCGCATTAGTTGATGCAATTTGAAAATGGGATATGTCTGGTGATGCCATGTCGACGACAGTGGAGCAGTAACTTGCAGCTTCCTCTCATTGGTTTATTACAGGCATTATATTTCTTTGCTTGTTATATTGTTATTCTGGGCTGTGTGATAACTTGAACCAGTTTACTTCGATTATCGGCCCATTACTCGCTGCTGTGGAAGCTCTTCACCACTCAGAACTGGGCATCTATCTAGATAATAATTCGACCGTGCCGATAGTGCCAGGACCGCCCGTACATTTCAGACAAGCCTCGCACAACCCAGATAGTGCAGTTTCACTACCACCTTCCTTGTTTGTGAGGCCCAACATGCGGTAGATGGGGGATGCCTGTCATGGATGTTGTTGATACTCGATAAATTGACAACAATCCTGTATCACTCTATTGTTTGATCGAATTAAACGCATTGGTCTATTTAATTGTGAGTTCAATGCGGAAGGTCAGGAGGACAACAAGAACCGGGGGCGGTGAAAAAGCAATTAAAATTTAATCTGAGGGTTCAAACCAGGCGCAAAAATCGGTGAAAAGACGCTGGTTGAAACCGTCTCTCAGGTATACGAGGGGAATGGTGATTAAAAAAGATTGACCAAACAGTAGCACCTTCTCCACCTAGTCCAGGAATCACGTGCATCCCCTCATCGTCTCGAAACCCCCTCGTGTCAAGATCTATCGACTACCTCTTACATATGCAGCTGCTCTCAAACGCTCACTCACATGCTCAAAACATGCAACGTGTTTATGGGAGAGTTCAATAGTTTTATGTTGTGTTCCCGCACAATATTTGACACACATATTCCTAAAATGGCAGTACTCTAAGGAGATACTAGAGTCGCGATTCAGGTATCTCTAACACCATGATCTAAAATTTTTTACGGTAAGACTCCAGGGAATCCCCCTTGGTTTAGCGGGACCTCACATGCCTGAAAGTTCAGTCATCATTTCCTATTTAGGATTAGTGTATGATAAATATTGCTGAGTCATTGTATGCTTGGGTCAGAATTCCCCTTTCTGTCACACCACAGTATTTACCGCCTTCTTGGCCACCTACCGCCTACCTAATTAATTACCCGACTCCCTCAATGTCTGTTTTCCCTTATTTCCTTAACCGTAGTATCTGTAGGAGTATAAGCTTGGCGATCCCCCCCATTTAACCCCTTACTCTTGGTATAGGATTCCCTCCGTTTCGCCAGCGGGATCGACCGCAGGGAGCACGGAATAACCTCCAATATGGACCGACGTCAAAATACCTGGAGCCCAGATAGCTACTCAGCCATAGTGGCCGCCAGTTGACAGATTGAAGGCCCGACTAGAGCTGGAGCTGTGGACGTACGTCCAGAGCGGGTTTACATCCACAGCCGCCAGACCGTGGTCTGAGACCACGGTTCTAAGTCACAGGGCCCAAAGCCTAAGCCTTCCCACCACAGCTTCCCAACCACGGACACACATCTCCAGACTTGAAGGCAGACGACCCGTCGACCAGGCAAGGAATCGGATGCGAATTTACAACGGGGATGGCGCTAGTACGTCAGAGTTAGGATGGATAAGCTATTTCAAATAGGCCAATCAGAGAGCTCGGATGCCTAAAGCTTTTCATCTCTTAAATACAGAGACTGATTCTTGTAGAATCAGGGGGATTCCGACTTCTAGCTAGGTGGAGCTTCCATATCCTTTTATGTCCTTGTCTCGGTGGCTATTCGATGTCTATTCGATGTCGATCCGACGTCATGCCCGGAGCCTCTCGGAGGTGGCTCGATACCTTTATGATGTCAATATGGCGTATGGCAGTTGTCCGATCCCATGGCCAACATCTAGAGTGCTCTGATATGGATGAATAGAGCACTTTCGGTTTCCTATTACAATAATATTACTTACTAAGTAAGTAGAACTCCCAAGTAGGTACTCAAGAGAGACTATTAACTGGAAGTTATCCACCACGGATTACCAATGGCCGGACTCCCCCAGCTAGAAATGGTATGGTGTACGGCTTTAGTAGAGTGGCAAAAATCTCCATCGGACCCATTTTTGGAACTAAGAAGAGAGAACCTAAGAATAAAAGCGCTGTCTTCAAAATTATTCTAGTATTCCTTCTTTTTTTGGGGGGGGGGGGAGGGGTAGGGACGATAAGGTTATATTTTTATTATTTATGTCTGATCAAAGTGAGTACGGAATATAACTGCAATTATGGTATAAGTGGTAGCTGGTCAGCGCCATTTTTCTTTTCTCAATTCGATAAGAGAAGCGGTATATTAACCGATATTCTTAAGCCAGTAATCAATTAGCACACCAATATATCATGCCTCGGGTACCTGGGAAAGATCGGTTAGATACGCAAGGTATTCCTAGAGTTGATTTACATTACTTATAAATATAATCATTACTGTGGACATCCAGCGACCTGCAGAACAGCCAGGATGGATAAATCTTTCATCTGGAGGCGAGAAGCTGTGAGCAGGCAGGATATCAAACAATACCTATTGTCGACAAAGAATGGGGTATTCTGGACAGAATGGAGGGTGTATTTAATCATAGACTCTACTAGATAGATTCCTCTTCTCTAAGCTTTTCAATCAATTTGTTCTGTTCTAAATCCTCTGTCCTAACGACAATTACTGTCCTGAAAATATGTACCCACTGTGTAGGTAGATATTGCACACTTAATAAATTCTGGTTTGCCTTCACATTCTGTCCTCAATCTTAATGTCAATTGTTTTATATTAGCAATTTACTCTTATTGAGCCTGCACTCCATTTGTTTATCAAAATATACCAATGCGAAATAATAATACCTGGCCGAGCTTATATACATGCCCAGTCTACTGAAAACATCCTTCCGTTTTGCTGCCCTGGAGATCTCCGCCCCGCTACCAAGCAATGCTCGGAGAGTGCCGATGCGGGGACCAAATAGTTAAAAAAGGCTCAAATCCCAGCGAAAGACATCTTTTTTCTTTGTATTTATTTATTTCATTTTAATTTTTGGGGAAACCAAAACCAAAAAGAAAAACCAATTCACTTACCTCTAATCAACAACAAATTATCCGATATCAACTCATACCTACCCACCTAGTAAAATTAAAACCACCACCATGCCATCCGGACTCCCCCCACCGTCCTCAATCCGGACTCTCCCACAAGCAGAACAATTCCAGATTCTAGACACATTATTCGAGTCATCGCCAGAGCTTCATGGCATAATGGCACCGATACTCGCTAACGAAACATTCTCATCATACACCGACTTAATTGACGCCGTGGGGGATCGCATGACGGCCCTATCTGTCTCCGCTGCTGCTGCCTCTACCACTGCATCCTCTCCGAGCGATAGGGCCCTCCTCATGGGGATTTTAGGATCGCATCCCCGACTAGGTCGACCGAAGACGGCTGCACAGCCCGAGCACCTGAGTGAGCTGAGTCGAAGGGAACAAGCGAACTTGAACACCGGGGCTGAAGAGCTAGCGGAGAAATTACGACTGCTCAATATTGAATATGAGGAAAGGTTTCCTGGGCTGAGATTTGTGTAAGTGGTTTTTCTCTTTTCTTCTTTTCTCTTAGGAGGTAGGAAAGGGAAGGTTGGGCTAAGAGGGAGATGATGCTGATTTCATGGTGTCTTTTTTCTTGTCATTCCTTCTAGGACATTTGTCAATGGTCGAAGTCGAGATGTCATTATGGTAGAGATGCGTCAGAGGATTGATAGAGGCGATGCAGAGCGCGAAGTCAAAGATATAATTCAGGTGAGTTGTGATACCTACCTAGATATTGGCAGCACGGTATCTGGGCGGGTTTGGGGGTTCCCATGATGAGATAAAACAGGGGGTTCCCATGATGAGATAAAACAGACCCAGATAATCCAGGCCATTTTAACCAAGAAATGGAATTGCTAACTAAGTCATTGGACGATATTTAGGCTATGTGTGATATTGCGAAGGACCGAGCGCAGAAATTGGACTCCTTATCTAAGATCTAGTATCTACTAGTGTACAGTACATACATGGTTCGGTAGGTGGGCGTCTGGTTAATGGGTGTATAAAAAACAATTATTATAATCATTTAGCTCGAGCTTGGAAATTTTATTTCCCATCTATTCCTCTCCTTCTCTTTCTTCTTGGCTTAAAATACAACAGCATTCAGATCTGTCCAATAGACAGTATGACGCAACAATGGATAGCCGCTAAACCTAAATAATGGACCTTGATTATAGTGAGGGAGTCCACCAAATTGGATTAAGAACATCATGCGTATGTCTGTATGAACATATATATGTGTCTAATTTGGTCGCCTTAAAGCAACACAAGAGCTCACGCCCGAAGCAGTCTCTAAAGAAACCCCACCTACACGCATTGATTGTGTTCCAAGTAAATAATTGTCTATTAACGTATGTTGTAAAATAAAAACTAATATGTATAGGTATCAAACCCCCTATCATTGAACGCGTAGACCTTGTGAAGGGATTGTTGGCACGCCTGGATGTATTTGATATAGTCTGGTTAAATGGTACCCCCGCCTCTGGAAAAACCACCCTCATGAATCTTACTATCAATCAAATTGTCAAAAACAAGGATAGCCTCAGGCCAATTTATGTTTGAATGGTTGGGATCACAGAACTGTTTATGAAGCTGGTGGATGGGCTAAGTACTTAGAGAGACAGACAGGGGTGAATGGATTTGAATGGTTGGACCATCCTGGTTATTTTCGATGAAGCTCAGCAGTCATATCAGGATGGTGAGTTATGGGCCGCACTGTTTAAGGCTGCCCTTCTAAGCTTCCAAATGCCGAATCACTCTCTTTACTTCCTTCGGCTCCCAACGTTCAAATGTTGAAGCCTTTGACATTGCTTTCAAAAAGAGCCCCAATGATATTTGATCCAGCACAGCAGATATTCTTGAAACCTGATTTTATTACGACACCAGAATTTACCCCCAATTGGTCTGCTCTTGGATAAATCTAAAAGCCTGAAACTAGTAGAAGATTTTATGAACCTCCACTATGTGCTTACTGGACCTATTACCGAAGGCTTTAAGCACGGTGCCCGGCAGGTCACTCAGGGCCATGCAGGGAATCACCTCATTCTATAACGCTTTTAATCAGTTCAATGTAAGTCCCATTCTAGGCTCACCATATTTATTTAACACCCGTTGGTGTGCCTATCTTCTAATACATTCCACATTAGAATCTTTAGCCCCAGAGACTTTCAGCTCTGCACTGGGAAACTATTACCAATATTATTTTAAAAACCCCATTACATTGTTCAAAAAAAAAAAAAAAAAAACAAGTGCTTCTCAATCCTCTAGAGGTATTCCTGATAGCCAAGCATTACAGAGTCCTGTTGTTGCTAGGATTCTCAAGCAAGCCATCCTATCACTTATAGACTTTGTAAACATGCGGAATCTGCGGCAGTCAACTATATATGGACAAATGGTTAGATGGATATCCAGGTTGTTGAAAATTAGGATTATTATGTTTTCCCCATAAATAATAGGTACATGATCTATTAATTGTTATATCTTCCTTCCTAATATCATAGTGTAGGTTCTATGCTTGTATATTTATTCCAGCAAATGGCAATACAAAACCACTACTATTCTCTTCCCTGCTACACCTTATTGAGGAGGCAATGAGAATATTTAACCCACCTCAACTATCGGCACCTATAATTCACCACCGCTAGAGGATCAATATGGCAAGGAGTTTTACCAGTAAAGATTCTTGATGATCTTTTATGAGGTCACTTGGCCGTGTCACCAGAATTTACTGTTAGATACAGGTCTCAGAGAGGAAGTCTTTATTTTTTCATACCAGATAGTGCATAAGGCATTAAGCTTGTAAGAGAGCATAATCAAATCTCAGACCATTTGGCTTGGTTTGCGTCCGATGGACAGTACCACCTACTGGTACAAGACCATAGAATGCAATGGATTGTTTTGAACTGTACAGGCCGACGTACTTGCAAGAAACAAACAGGCACTCTGCTACGCCTCTTATCACACATAGCTTTACTAATATCTTCTCTAGATTACCTCGGTCGCCTCTACCACATAGTTTTCAGTAATACCTTTAGATCTGTCGAGATCCTACACGCGGATCTCGTGCTGGAATCAAAGTTTTCTTTGTTGGAATATCACTCGCTTACGTTTTAACATAATTACCGCGGGTGGATGCTTATTGCTTATTTTCTTATTTTTCGCTACTGTTTGTAAGAATAGGTGGGTTATGGGATGGGACTGGTAAACACTCTTGTGATGCTGCTGTTTGTTAACTTTATTTCTATATTAACTTTTTTATTTAAATCTTAATATGTCGACTGCTTCGGATGCGGTTTTCGTACGCCACGAATCAGCGATCTTTATCTAATTCTATTAAAGTTGAAGGTCTTGTCATTCTAATTACAGTTTAGAGAGCGAGTTTAAATACACAAATAATAAAATAAAGATAATCTAACCGAATTTGCGTGTAGCGAATCACCTCTCGATTATCTGGTTAACTAGGTGGAGTATCTGGCTTGAAACTGATCAATTATCTAGTTGAATAGGTTGATGATCTGGCTTGGAAATGTCCGATTATCTAGCTATCTGACTGGCGGAGGTAAAGAGCCTTAGGCAGTAACACCTGTAGTTTAAGGTACCTGACTGAAGTTTTCAAGGCCAATAGGACTGCTTAAGAAAGTCCCCATCTACCCACTTCTGGTTGGTCTGCCATTTTTCGAGTTTGCCGTAGAGGAACCTTCCTTACCTATTAGGTAGGTAGGTACCGGCATATCTGCTTCGGTTCGCTCCGCAAATAATTAACGCAGTCTGTTTATGAGTAATCGTGGAAACTATTGTAGTAGAATAATGAGTGATTGAAGCATATCCGAGGATTAGGGTGGGATTATCTAGACACATTAGGGAGAATTCATCCGAAGTATGTTTTTGAAAAAAATTTTTGTTGCTTTGTTTTTGAGATTATTTAGAAATGACAACCAATATCATTCCCTAGAGGCATGTAGCTGTAATTGGTAGTCTACCTTAGTAGTAACAAACAACTTTTTGTGACTAGTCTTTGCTTTTTTCTTTCTTTCTTTCTTCTATCTTTTAGTTTAATGTATTCTTTTCATTTTTTTGTCACTTCAATCAATTCCCTAAATGACATCTGTAAATGACAAGCAGACACATCATCGTCTAGTTTTGTTGCAAATTTATTATTATTTAGTTTCTCCGTCTAGTGTTCGTTTTTCAAGACAAAACAATAGTCCGTCCAGTGGAATATCCTTTTTTTTTTTTTTTTTAATTAAAAGAAATAAAAAATTGGGGACGGCCAAGGAACGTGGAGACCGACCAAACTTCCCTATCGCCAGAAAGTGGAGGCACGAACCCTCCACTAACAAAGCCCCTGAACTCCTGAGAGGTTCGTGGGTGACACCATCGCTACATCCCTCTGTCTGGACTCTAGATATCGAAATTATTGAATTGGCCCAGTCAATAATTAGTGTCCGATTTTGGGGGAGATCTCGGCGGGTTCAACTGGGACCAAAAGACCGCCTCGTTCAACACTCAATTTGTCTTGGCCAGAATTCGCTTGTTTCCCTTATGCCTGACGTCCCATCCCTCCTGAAACCGAGCTTCCCCTCCCCCTCTTTTCTTGTACAACCCAGCAACCAACTCAGTCTGTCTTGATCTCTCCTACACATCTGGGGGCTCCTTTCATCCGCGTCTCGCTGGCCTCGATGCGGCTCCCGCCATGTCTCTCAATGGGTTAGATAATCCCGCCGTTATCGAAGCCTACCAGACCGCTCTCAGTGAAGCAGGAGGATGGTAAGTTCCATTTCATTTCACTTCCTGATATTGCCATCCCTTTTCTCCACACTATTAATTCGTCGTCGCAATACTGGTCGCTTTGACCCATTACGAGACCGAGGCTGACGCACATCATTGCTTGTTCTATCTAGGTTTCTTCTTCGGTATGTGTCAAGGGATGAGGTGGCTCTCCTGGATCGAGGGACAGGGGGGGTTCCTGACGTTCGGAATGCCATCGATGGCTACGAAGAATGCTCCCCACTCTACGGCTTTTTACAGTATCGGAGGAGGAAAGTAGTGCTTAGCTACATGCCTGAGGACCTATCCCGTCTTATTCGAGGTGTGTATTGACTGGCATTGGACACTCTGTACCCTCGTGTCTTTGATTTTCCTTTTTTTTTTTTTTTTTTTTTTCACCGTTCTGACTCGGCTGACACGGGCTCAATTGCTTTACAGCTCGAACTACTGTCCAATTTCAATCCGTGCTCGACAGGTTCTCGCCTCATGATACGGTCTTCTCTCTGTCCCAGCCGTCCGATCTTACTGAAAGTGCCCTATCTTCCGCGTGTCTTCTACATACCGCTTCGGGCTCCATAACATCATCTTCTAGCTCACTCCGCCGCCGGAGACTAATGGAAATAGCGGAAGATGCCGAGGAAAATCCCACTGCCAAGGAAGGGATACTGAACCAGGACCCAGTCCAAGATATGCGCCAAAGATCCTTCAGCCAGCTTTCGGAATCCACTGTCGTGCCTGCCCCATCTATTATTTCCAATGCGCAACACACCACCAATGGCGATGGCTCGATACCTATGAGCCCGAATACCAACAGTCGTGCGCCTTCAATAATCGGAGATACGGCTTCTGAACGTCCCACTTCTTCCCGAAATTTTCGTGACGACCTATCCTATGCGCCGTCCGAGCCTCGTAAATCTACACAGTCAGCAAGACCATCATTAAGAGACTTGGAGCGCGCAGCAGGGTTAAAGCCCAAAGTTAAGCTAGGTCCACGACCAGTGGATGGAAGCGGACGACCCCGCACCGCTGGCAACTCATCACGAGCTACTGAGCAGCGGCCTGTCGCCTCACTTCCCGCTGGTTTTCGGTCATCTTCCCTGCGCAAGTCCAACCCAAGCCCTACGCGCCCTCGTTCGCAAGGAAACCCCGTATTATCAACATCCGGCCGCAAAGTACCTCCCGTACCCCCTCTACTGGTGCCTCCACCATCTGTACCCATTTCAAGGCCTCAGCTTTCCCCCGGTGCCAAATCGTTGAGCGCGCTGTCCTCTATCGGGGCATCACATGAAAAAGAAAGGCTCATGAAGGCTCTCCAAATGCGAAAAACGCAAATGGAGAAGCGGGCACAAGAACTTAAGAGCGAAAGAGAAGCCAAAGGATCTACCCAAGAATCGGGCGAGAACAAAGAGAATATGGTTGTTCAGATTTATGAAAAACCCAGCCATGATCGAGGGGCTGATAGGTTATCCAAAATCTCTGAACAAGGGACGGAACGTCTCTCCGAGACCCTACCAACCGTTGCTCTACAACCTATTCAAGTACCAGAGCAGGTGGACGATGTTCCTACCCCTGTTCCCACCCAAGAAGAACCTAGTGCGATTGTCTCAACCTTGAATGGTTACAAGGCATCGGATGAATCATCCGATCCGGAACCCGAATCCTTTAATGTGAATGGACCAACAGAAGCTCAGACGCCACAAATTCTTCCGGAGATTGGAAAAGCTGAAATAGAATTTGTTGAAGAGGACTTGGCTGTATCCGCCGAGAGTAAAACTAAGAGTGGCACCGGCTCGCCTAGCGCGGTCCTTGACGTCCCACTTGAAGACAAACCCGAAACTGCTCCTGAGGAAATTATTATTACAGCCCCTCTAGCCCCTCCGCCCCAAATCAATGAACACACTGAAAACGAAACCCCTAACCCAGCTGAACCAGTCGAGCCACAGTCAATTCCCCTTCCTGGTTCTCCATCGCCTGACTTACAGGCCGAATCTGTTGTCGATATCCCCACAACTATCATTCCACACATCGACGAGTTACAGCATGAACTCACCCCTGAATCCTTGAGCGCACAACCACAGAGAACCACATCCCGAAAAGATAAACGCAAACCTTTACTTGAGCCTATTCAGGTACCAACGTCCGAATACTCTGATGAGGACAACCTTCTCTCAGACGACTCGTTCATGGAGGAACTGAAAAGTGCAACGGTTCAGGAAGCCAAACCCATTTCGGTAGGGAAGTCCCCACTATCCCCTGGCTACTCAAAGAATGGGAGTGGCAACACAACGCCTGATGCTTGGAGAAATTCACGCGCTGTTTCCAACCCAAGTGCTATCGGACGTCAATTTTCCGGTCACAATGTACTAGCAGTGGGCAGGTCAATTTCCAGCCCATTTTCAGAGCTCGAGAACTCCTCAGCAAGCCCTGTCCTCGTGGCTAAGAAGATCAATGTGTCCTCTGGTATCTCAAAACGCATTAAAGCCTTGGAGAAGTTTTCAAACAATCGCGACTCAACCCCAATTCATACCCCGTCTGTAGCTACTCCTTCCGCCTCCTCCTTCGAAACCCTCCGAAAGCGTGCTTCTATCTCGCTCGGTACCGGTAACTCAGATGCCACACCACTATCCAGACCCCCCTCATACAATCCCGAGACTTTCTCCCGTGCGTCAAGCATTAGGAGACGCGATTCTCAATCTAGTGCAACTACGCCACGTGTCGCAAATTCAGTTTCGGTCACTGCCCGAATAGTCCGAAACCAAGCCACCCCAGGAACCGACTCTAATACAGATCTCTCAGAACCCCGCGGGCTCAATCTCCAAGCTAGCTCCCTGACCGTTGAACATGGCACTTCCAGTGCCCCCTCCCTACCCAGTCCACCCTCGGAACCTCCCACAGTCAATAAATTAGAGAAGCGTAGCATGTCTACTTCATCGGCTGGCTCGGGTCCCCACCCTTCCACAATTCCTCTCCCACGCTCAGAAAGTAGGCTATCTATATCCTCCACCTCTCGAAACGATGGGTTTCCCCCGAGATCACCAAGCGACGTGTCTTCTTCCCCCGAGGAAAAGAAGGAGTCCCGCACTTCCCGGATCCTCCGTCGCATGTCCTCCATCACATCAAGCTCACGAAGGGGCACTATAAGTTCCAGGAATGTAACTTTGAAGGAGGAAGACAGCATGCCGCCCGTAGAAGAAGTATCTAGGCAAGCCAATGAGCTACCAGAGGCTATCGATATCGGCGAGGTTAATGTCCAATTCCCAGACACTCTTCTCTGGAAGCGACGTTTTATTCGAGTTGATAGCAAAGGATACCTGGTTTTGACACCAGGAAATATTGATTCAAGTAACCGTAACATGATCAAGCGGTACCACCTGTCGGAATTTAGAACCCCTTGTCTACCGGATGAGGATCGGCAAGAGCTTCCCAACAGCATTCTACTTGATTTTCTAGACGGGAGCACTCTTCAGTGCGCCTGTGAATCAAGGCAAGGACAAGCGTTTGTCCTCCAAAGTAAGTTGCCACTAGATTTCAAGTGACCTCTGAGATAATATAAAGCTGACTCGGAACAGCGCTTGTCAATGCTCACAGCAACCACAGACAGCACTTGTCATAATGGTGCCTTTTCTCTCTTTCACATACTCCTTTTTGAAACCTTCATTTATTTTTACTTTGATATTTTTTCCAAAAAATTCTCCTTGTGTGTATCAATTGCTTATTCTGTGCCTGCTCTCCTTTTACCTTACAATTTCCTAGTCTTCGCCGACCACTCTATTATTTTGTTTCCTTGTATATGTGTGCTTCCAGCGGTATACCCCTCTCAAAACGATTTCCATTTGTTTACCAGCTGTCTTCTCTCCAAACATTACACCTACAGCGTCTTATTTCTCAATATCGAGCATATTTCCCGACATCCTCGTTTAACCTTTATTTTGATGAGATGCATGACTTTACGAGTCAGGTCCCGCCATTCAGCAGCCTTAATTTACTGCTACCTGGCACCAGGTTCTTTGGACTAGTAATACGCACTGCTTCCATTATCACCGAATCTTGATATAAGGACGTTAACCCCATCTTCCTGGTTTGATTCTAGAATAGAAATTGTTCGTCAGCACCTAGTAGTTAGCCTACAGGTGTTTTGCTGTTTATATTAGAATAATGCATCAACAATTTAAAAGGTAACTTCGCTGCTGTGGGGGGGGGGGGGGGGGACGCTTAATCAATAAGAGTGGATTAGAGTGGATTACATATGTATGTATGTACAGTGTCTTTTTTTATTCCTTGCCCTCTTCGGCGGCTCTTTTCTTCTCCCATTCCTCCAGGAACCGCTTTACTTTCGGCCCCCAAACCTCCTCACCAGCCTCAAGATCCTTATATTCGAGGATCTTCTCGGGGTCAAGATCGAAGATGGCCTGCCGTGAGCGAACAAGCGAACTCATAAGAGCACAGCTACCAACTGCCTTGCCAAGGTCATGCGCTAATGAGCGGACATAAAAACCTGACGAGACAGTCATTGTGATCTTCACCGCGGGAGGCTGGGGCTTAGTCGGGGTACTCTCTGTAGCAAGTGTTTCCGCTGCTTTGGGTACATCAGATGGCTCGGTCTGAGTAGGTGCTGCGTCGCCCTCTGCAGATACCTTTTGTTTCTTTACCGAGGGTTCTGGTGCGGCTGCTCGCTCCGCTGTTGCCCCCTCGTTGATATCCTTGCTAACTTGATTATCGTCAGGACTGTCTTTAGGACTCTCTGGGGGCGGTGGTGATTTCCTTTTCGTAGATGTTGAGAAGACTTCGGTCTCCCCTTCTATGGCCGTCTTCTTATCATTCGATTCAGCAACTGGGACAACTGGCAAGGTATCATCCTTGGCTAGAAGCTTCTCCGCAACCACTTTTTCCTCATCCGCAGCCTCCTCTTCAGGCCATTTATACTCATGGGTGCCGGGCTCGTACCACTCTAAGATACGCAGATCAGTGACCTCCACGGGTCTAGCCTGGATCTCAATCGGGGGTTCCTTTCCTTCCCTTGCATACTCGTATAGCTTCTTGCCCTGGACCTTCAGTGCGGAGAAAATCGGCGGTCGTTGCATGATCTTACCGCGGAACTGGTCCAGCGCCTTCTCCACCGCCTCTCGGGTAATATGCTCATACGGAGCGCGCCGCACAACCTTACCTAGACGGTCGTAGGTATCGGTCTCTGCGCCAAAGACTACCACTGTCTCGTAGCTCTTAGTGCATCCTAGAAAATCATTCAAATGTTTGGTCCCCTTTCCGACACCCGTGACGAGAACGCCTGTGGCCAAAGGGTCCAGAGTACCTCCATGACCGATCTTGACATCGAGGCGCTGAGTGCGACGACGTTTGCGCTGGAAATTGCTTTCACGGTTGCGGCGAGCGCGCTCAGTATCGAGCCAGGGTTTGAAGAGCGCAGATGGGTTGAAGTGGTGTTGTAGGGTACGGATTACGTCGGCGGAGGTTACGCCCTGAGGTTTATGAACGGCTGTGCATTTTTTTTTTTTTTTTTGGTTAGTTTTAGGTGTGACGAGCTGGGGGACTAGGTTCCAAGAAAAGAAGAAGAAGAATAAAGAGACGGCTCTTTAACTTACCGAAAACACCCTCGTAGATCTTCTCTCCAGACATGGTCGTGCGGAACAATCTCAAGCCACGACGAAGGCCCATCGGCTGCGGGGAAGGAATTGAGTGAAGCTGGAAATCTTAAGCTGACAATAGCTCACTGGTCAACTCAATGCAGATGTCTTGGTTTAGTGAGCCAATGACGTTCAAATCTTTAGAGTTCTTTAATCTCAAAACTTTAATCAATTCTCAACGAAGGAAACGGCGATTGAGAAATAAGAAGTTTCTAGCAAAGGGAGAAAGGCAGAAGAAGAAGAATTAAAAAGGTCAATAACAAAAAAAGCTAATAATGCGTCTGGTAACGCAATGGTTCTGAAGCACCCGTGTAAATTACCAGAAGGCGCTTTTTCACAACTTTTTCACTTTTCCCACCTGGTTTTACCCTGTTTTGCCCCATTTTACCTGAAATAACCGTCTGTCTCTCTTAGAACGATTCCCGTAATTACCAGACTCTTACTGGAATTGCTATCAATCAATCGTCATCATAATAATAATGCAATTAGTGACATCCAACTTACTAACTACTACTACCGCTGCCTCCAATTCTTATCTTCTTTACCTCTCATCATCCCCCAATCCCTCCGGTTGTCGGTTTACTCTTCTGTCTATTATCTCCCCGGTAACCCTCCAGGGCACCCTTTTCTTCTGACCCAGTCTAGGGGCATCATGCAACCTCCAAAGACATGACATCCAAAGAGGATAGTGTCTTGGCCCCCAGAGATCCGTCTCTCGTCGATGAGAACGACTGGGAAGAGTTCAGCCTGTCTGAAGTCAGAATCTTGGTTCCTGGTAAATCTCGATATGCCAATCTTCTCACGGCATCTCCAGATAACCCAGTTCAGGTAACTGGATGTTTGGAAGAAGTGGAGGAGGAGCAAGAATCTCTAGGTAAGTAAATTGCTTGCTTTCCAATTTATCCTGGTTTTACCTTCTCTTTTTCTCCCACCAAACCCCTCCTTACAACTAGGTCGCTTGCCACAAGGCTGAGAATTTGTGCGCACGCATGCACCCATACAAACGCACATTTTTCATCTTATTTCCTCCCGTCTTGTTTTTTCTGACAACTTACTCGATTCCAGTTCTCGATCAGGATTACCTCACAAAACGTATTGTTATCGATAATGTAAGCCACTTCGCCTACGGCCAACACAATGATGGGGAAGTTGGGATCTGGGTCGCCGGTCGAGCTGGCTGGTTCTCTATCTCCCCAGCGAGGGGCTATCGACAGATGTTCAATGATGTTGTAGAAGCCATCGATTTACTATATTTTTTAACCGATAGACATAAGCCTAAGAGAAGGAAGAGGAGGAATTGGAACCCTAGTGTTGAATACTTGTGTGATGAGGTGAGATTCATTTGATTTTGTCTTTTTTCTTTTCCATTATAGTTTGTTTTTATGGGTGTGGTCTCATATTAACGTCTTCCCCTCTGCCTTTCCTTTTGGGTATGGTATATTTAGTATGTCAACCACACGCATGGAATCTGTGAGGATGGTGAAGACTCCGCTGAGGTCTTTTACAAACATCATAATTTTCTTCTCTCAAGAATGATAAAAGGGGAGGAAGACGTTGAATGGACCGAAACAAGTATTTTTGCTCATCTCTGTGAGAAGTTTCCGGTATTTAACCTATCACATTTGATCATGCATGCATTCCTAAGTACTAATTAATATTAATTTAATCTAGGAGGATTACGAAATTATTCGCGTTAAACATGAGACGAAAGATGATGAAGATGAGGAAGATGATGATGATATCGATGAAGAGGAAGAGGCGGAACTAGAAGTAGAATCCACACCCGACGAGGACAACGAGATTAAAGCCCCCTCGCCAGATCCAACCACCGTTTCCAAGACTCAGGCAGAAACGATATTCCAGCTAATCCTCGATCTTAAAGCCGCAGGGCATTTAGCGAAGCGGCAATTGAATCTAGACCTAGTTGCTTCCACTCTAGTCGATCGCTTCGAGGTCAATAGTACAGAGTATGCCCAAGATCTTTTGTCCTCAAGAGCTGCTGCAATTCTTCGGTTAATGGATGAGGCGAAAACCTCCCATTTCGATTGGTCCCGCAAAGTCATCTACCGCGAACTGAAATCTGCGCGGCGAAAGAACAAGCCAGAAAACTTGGCTCTCACCCCGCTAAGACCTCGTCTATCAGAGAATGATGGCTCATCTGGTGAGGAAAGTGAGCGTGAAGAACAGCCCAGAGCGCGAAAGCATCGTCACCGTAAGTCTGTACTACGACCCAAGAGCTCAATTGCCACCAAACGAACTGGCAAGCGAACAAGGGGTATGGCCGCCGAGATGGACGATATGTCCGACGGTGGCAACCAAGATCTCATGGATGAGTTCGAGACCCCTAGTAAGGTTCGTGGCCATGAGTTTGTCCGTGATCCTTTATCTACCAGAGCAAAACGCCGCACTCGATCTATTCTATCCGACTCGGATTCTGCCACGCCTTTCCATAAGACTCCACTACAGGAGACCCTCCAAAGCCGCAACACGTCTGTCTCCGCTGCAGAGCTAGACACGCATCTCAATATTTCATCCGGTCTAGATGAATCTCAAGGGGAGGGGTTGCCATCCGACACCTGGGTATGTCAAGTACCAGGTTGCGGAAAAGTCATTCCTAGATGTGGTACAAAGCGGGGCAAGGAAATGATCCAGGACCATTCCTTAGCTCACGCTGATGACACGAAAGCCAAATTGGACTTAGTCTTTGCAGAACAGCGACTTAATATCAATCTTCGCGTTGATAACCTTCTCAGTCGCATTCGAGACATGGGTACATTAGATATGACATTACCGACCATGAACGGGGGTCCAAATGGCCACCCAGCATTATAGACATATCTCACAGCTACAAAAAATGTAGCATTAATATATGATGTCTATATATACCAGATATCCTAAAAACCGCAACCACCCCTTCATTGCACTCAAAGGCCCTTGATATCACAACAACCCCCACTCAAACCGAAAATGCCGTCATATCTATTAGAGTTCAATTATCAGATATCTTGGGTTATATGTATCTTTCCCCCACCCTTTTTTTTACATGTCATAACTCTACACGAAGAGATGAGAAGTGCATGAAGTTTACGAGTTTTCTACCATACCAATAAACAGCATACCCTGGTTATATCGGAGAGGATTCATGGAGAGGCTAGGACCTCGAATAGTCTATAGGAGCAGCTTGGAGTTGATTCCGGTTACTACATTTTGGCGATGGGTGGGATTTATTGCTAAGCATTCTTTTTTCTTCCTTATTTTCTCTATGAATGATACCTAAATAGAGCCTGAAATTATCCAATTTGAAGCAAGCGCAAGCTTGGGTGGAGGCTCAGACTTTCCAGAGGCCATAATATGAATTAGGCTATATATAGAATTAATTCAATATACATATAAAACCCTCCCTAATTCGAAGACCAATCTGTCTAGAATCCTCTGCAAGAGTCTCCCAAATAGCCAAACCACAAGTCGACAAGATATATTGCTTTTTAAGTAAAAATGAAAATAAGAGGAAAAACTCCAAACAAGTAACCTCAGCGTTAAAACTTCCGGTATCCGTGCAAGACAAGTTTATAAAAAAAAAAAAAGGGAGAAAGAAAGAAAGAAGGCAATGGATTGATTTAATTTAAGCCCGTCCTCGAGCGGCAGCCCTCTTGCTCTTCCCGGGTCGCTTGGGACCACCCTTCGCACCGCCCTTCATCTTCTTCACAGAGAAATCACGCATATCTCCACTCGACATAGCATCGCCACTCTTCGAGAACTTCTTCTTACCGCCAAAGCCGAACTTTTCGTTCTTCTTTTGACGTTTAAGATTGGGTCCGCTGCCATTTTCGCCGCTACGAGGACGCTTACGATCATTGGATTCGAGTGCGTCCTCGACGGCGACGTCAAAGAGATCACCATCCTCTGTTGTTCCAGAGGTATCCGCCTTGCGCTCTAGATGGCTGTCAGTCAATTCCCTCTACATGGATAGACCTCTAGAATAATAGTTCCTTGCTTTTGTTTATTCTGGGGGTTGGGGGAAGGGTGGGTGGAGCCATACTCTTCTTCAAAGCATTAATCTTCTCCAATGTCTCCTTCTTCTCCTTTTGCCTCTGCTGCAACTTAGCAACCTGCACTTGTTTACCGAATTTCTTCAGATCGCGCTGCTTCCTGGCTTCCGCGGCAGCCTTCTTAGCCGCCGCCTCGTCGTAAAGCTTCTTCTTAATCTTGCCCATGTGTTCATCTGTCTTAACCATTTCCGCAAAGTAATCACCGGGACGGGTGAAAGGCACGCCTTCCTTCTTTAGGAGGGCGCGGGCGGTTGATGCGGCAGCCTGGCAGACTTTATAGAAGGCAAGCTCCCGGTTCAGGTCATCATTAGGGTCGGGGATATCGATTGGCTCATCTGAGACGAGGCTGTTGTGCTCAGAGAAAGGGGTTTTGCTTGAGATGAAAGAGATGCGCTTGAGAGAAGTTGTGATGGCGGCGGAGTTGTTAATTGTGAGACGTTGGTGGGGGACGACATCTTCGCGTTCGGCATCAGAGAGGTCAGAGAGGGGAATATCAAAGTCTTCTTCTTCTTCTTCATCATCCTCGTCCTCGTCCTCGTCTTTTCCCTCTTTCTCTTCTTGCTCTAAAGATCCAGCTTCTTCTTCATCATCCTCCTCTTCCTCAATTTCTTCCTCATCACTCACTTCCTCTTCCTCTTCTGGCTCATTCTTTTTAGATTTCTGTTCCAGTTCGGACTAAAAAGTATATCTGAATGAGCAATTGACGGTTCTAGTTGTTGGAGAAAGAGCCAAGAAAGGAAAACTCACCTTAGTTTCTCCCTTAAAGGCTTTCTTCTTATTAGCAGCTTTCACCATCTTCTTTTGCTTCTCAGCTTCGTAATCGCGACCCTTGTGCTCATCAAGAGCCTGAAGAAGTTTACTCCGTTTTGGCATATTGGAACACGAATTGCGATCAATTCAGCAACAATGAAAGTATCGGGAAAAAAAGGGAATGAAGAGAAAGAACGTAAATGTAATGCAAAGGCGAAGCTAAATCCCAGAGTACAAATACAAGACGACTGACTCTATCGAACAAAACCTCATGCAAATCATAAGAGGAACGACAGAGATGGAGCGAAAGAACTACGGGAATTTTTTTGGGACTAGAACTAATCCATATCTGGTTAGTGGCTCTGATAAGGATGAATTAGTCTTTTATTGGTTTAGTATATAGGGAAATTATTATTCCGCTTGCTTATCGGCGAGGCATCAATATTATTAGGTACTAGGTATCAAGTTATGCGGCACTATTAGTCAGTGGGGTCATATTGGTGCATTAGCTTACTGACTACAAGCTCCAAGTTGGCAGTCAACAATATCGCTTGTATATGACTTTATAGCCAGCGAAATCGATCTAGGAACCTATTTCCTATCATCATACCTGCTTCTTTTCGTGCTCCCGTATTAAACTCGATTAAGCCTACCCAGAATTCACAATCATGTCTGAATCCCAACCCGACTCTGTTTCCATCCCTACAAGTCAACAGGTGAGATGACCGACAAATCCTGCCTTGGTCTGTTTTGTGTATATATATATGCCTTTAAGAACGCAAGCTCAAGCTCAAGCTCAAGCTACGGACCAGATATAAAAACTCACAAAAAGAAAAGGAAAAAATAACAATATAAATAATATCTAGAGCACCGATGCCCAAGGCCAATTCACAGCCGCGGTTGACGAACTCCTCGATCAACTCCAGCATAAATTTGATACAGTTTCAAGGGAGATGTTTGGAAAGTGTTAGTATTTTTTTTTTTTTTTTCTTTTTAGGTGGTGGGCAGTAGGGGGGGGGGAACCTGTGCTCCTAATTGTATGTCTGGTGATGGATACTAACTGCCCTACCTTCCAGTTGACGATATGGCAAGACGACTCGATGAATTAGAGGCTTCCTTGGCAATTGTAGATGATGCGGGGCCGACAAGTGCTACCACTACTACTAGCACTACTACGACCAGTCCATCGAAGTGAAGGAAATCTGGGATCTTGTTTAACCTTTTCTTTTTTTTTGAAAGGCGGGGAGGGACGGCGGAGGGGCGTTTGCTTTTACTTCAAATGTTTATGGAGATCAGTTGTTCTTTGTTCTCCTTTTAAAGATACCCTATGGCTTTGTTCAATATACTTATTCATTCTATGGCCTATATGAGGGAAACATAAGACACTATATAGTGGTGAAGAGAAAGGGGAAGATCTATTTAATGATAATCCATCACCTTCATCTTACTCAGCTGTATATATTTTGAAAAATCACCCCAGACCTAGATCATACGTACATTTTTTGGGTAATAACAGTAGCAATGGCAATTTAAGAACTTGATCACAACTCATCTTTCTTGTTCTCATTCTCATCGGCCTTGTTCTCCTGGCCCAAGAATTTTCGCAGAATATTGCTCCTAGCGCTCAACTCATCCACCTTCTCCCTGGCCAAGCCACCCTTGGACAAGATCTTCTTCAAACGAGCAAACTCCTTACCCGCATACTCCTGGTTCTGGTTCAGCTTCTCAGCAACCTTGACATAGTACTGTGAGTACTTGTCCTCGGTGTCCTTGGCGACATTCTTAGCAGCGGATTTGACCTCCCGGACCAGGTCCTGGATCTTCTGCGAAGAGGCGTATTTGGCAATCAATTGGTCCAGCACGGGGATGGTGCCAGCCTTGTCATTTAGACCGCCACCAACAGCGCGGTGAGTGCCCGCCTTCTCGTTTAAGAATCCCACAAAGGCTTCCTGGGTACGAGCTCCCTGGTAGGGAACACCTTCGGTAGAGCCCTTCGCAAAGTACTTGATGGTTGGGTATCCAGTCACGCCTTGCTCCTTAGCAAGAGCCTTTGCGTTCTCAGCTTCACAATCAACCTTGGCAACAACGACGGAGGATTCGAGCTCGAAGTCACTAGCGAGAGATTCCCAGATCGGGGCAAGACTCTTGCAATCTAATATGCAACATATTAAGTTAATTTCATCGACAGAAAGAAATACTTGTGAAATTGGTGGGAAAGAGAGGGGGGGGGGGGACAGCGAGTTAAGGCAACGAGAAAGAAAAAAAAAGGAAAGAAATAACGTACGTCCACACCAAGGCGCAGTAAACGCAACAAGTACATCCTTATCACCGCCAATAGTATTCTTGAACGAGGTTTCTGTCAACATCTCAACCTTGCTAGGCTCCTTCTTAGAACCCCGAGGCTTAATGCCGGTCTTCTCAGTGATAAAGCTCGACAAGCTCTCTAGGTCACGTCCACCCTTGTAATCTTGGGGGGTATCGCTTTTGCCATCGAACCATTTCAGGGTGGGGAATCCCTGAACGCCAAACTTCTTTCCCAAGTCCCGGTGGGCATCAGCATCGACCTTGGCAATGGAAACCTTATCTTCGGCGTGAGCGAAGGCCAGACCGAGCTCTTCGTAGACGGGGGCGAGAGTCTTGCAGTGACCGCACCAGGGAGCAAAGAACTCAACCAGAGCCGGCTTGCCGGACTTTAAGACGACATCGTCGAAGTTCTTAGGAATTAGGTCAAGAACGGCGGAGGCGGCTGCGGCGAAGGTAACAAGGTAAGCGAGGGAGGTGATGGTGAGGAAGCTCAGGTTGACACGAGCCATTTTTGCTGTAAAATAATAGAGAGATTGAGAGGGATAGATCTCTCTCTCTCTCCTTGTTTCTATTTTTCTTTTAACTGAATCTCGGTCAATATAATGAAGGGGATGGCAGTTGCAAAGTGTCAGTCCCCTATACGTTGTGGGTTGAGGAGAGCTATTGATAATCACCGGAACAGCGGATACGGCTTCGGGAAGAGGACACTTGGTACTAACTACATCATCACTATCATCGATGATCTTTGTTTAGGTAAAGTTACTCACTACAATCTACAAGAAATCAATAATATCCAACGTAGTCCACATTATCTCCTCTACAACTTGATTTGAACCCTAAATTCATCATAACCACTCTTATTTCGCGCTCTCTTATATTGCTATTATTAATACAGCCTGAAGAAATAGCGAAAGTATTGTGGCATACACTAGAATATACCCGTCATGAGCCCTCCTCATAACAGGCAGAAGATCATGACTGATTTTCTTGCATTACTCGCTGCCCAAACCTCATCGTATTCTGATGAGGCTGAGCTCGTCTTTCAACTTCTCAATACTTCGCCATCATCGCCTCTCCGATAGCCAGCTGTTGGCATCCGCCCAAAGCTTCCCATCCTTGAACTCTTTGTCGGCATTCTGCGTTCCTTTGTAAATCTGCAGAGAAATTTAGTTTCACTGACCAATACTAAAATCATCGCGCGCATCACTTACTGCGTCCCAGAGTTTGAATGCCATATCTAAATTGCCGATAAAGCTGTCGCTGTGTTGAAACCAGTCCTTGCCCTTTGACTTCACCTCCTCCCGTGACTCTGGCGAGGTTGGGTTCTGCTGCAGAGGCAAGTCATCCAGATATGTCCTAACGGCGATTCCCAACCCACAATCATTATCATCAATAAACGGGAGCCTAGTATTACATCAGCCCATGCCAAATCGCTATTTATGCCTACGTGGCTTTATAGCCCACTTACCTGACACCCATCTCATTCCAGTCTTTGCGGTCCCGGTCGGCATCACCATCGAGAAGCAAACCGGCCAACACCACCTCAATCAGATTTCGTAACGCGCTGCGTACTTCCGATATCAACGAACGGTAGCAGAGTAGCTGTCTGCTCAGAGGGCCCGAGTAGCCGATGTTCTTATGCTGCAGCTTGCCAATACAAGCAACGCGGGAAACCAACATGTTAAAGCTTTTATCTTCATCTACATTTAGAATTAGGTCAATGTCACTTCCACACACACTCCTGAGTCTCTATCACTGTCTTACCTGATCCTCTCATTGGCCCCCCTGAAACGTGGGAGAACCACTGCTTGGAGTTAAGTACGCCGAAACGGAGCAATTCAATAGCAATGAATGCAGCTTCTTCCAGAGATTCTTCCGGACCCAAGACCGAGAGAGCCTGCTCGAGGCAAATTCCCCACTGGGTAAGCTCGTGCTTCTCATTGATATAGCCACGAAGTTGCAGGAATCGCCAGAAAACGTTGGCAATGATATCATCGATTGATGACAACGGCTGGTGACAATTAGTTTTGAATTACAACACAGCGCATATTTTCCCACGAGGGAGCCTTACCGCAGGATCTCGACTAGAAAATGTCTTGGAAACAAAGTCGGAATCCTTCAGGCTCTGGATAGCAAATTTCAATGGGCCACATGATCCCTACGCTAACATTAGAAAGTGCAACCACACATACCAGTACTCCTATCGCTCACCTGTAGCTCTTTAACCCCTTCGGTGAATTGGTCACTGCGGACCTTCCAAGCGTGAATGGTGTCTTTGACTGAAGGGAGGCCCTTTAAGTTGATAGACGTGTCGGATTTTTCGTCATACCAGGTACGGACATGTATTGTTTTTGTTTGGTAGAATCTGTGGAGCGAATTGGCCAGAAGACGAATTGCTTGCGTCCTGATGGGGGTGAGGGTTTCACCCGCAACTTGTCGATAAATGTCTGTATCCTCAACTCCCAGAGGTAGCGAGATCAATACTTCACCAGAGGTTACATGGTTGGGTACGTCGGGGCCCAGGATTCCCTTTGAGATGTAGAAGTAGAGCTCATCCGGAAGGCGCTGGCCGATCAAATCGTGCATGTCATGGGGACTGTTTTTTGCATCCATAGTATCGACATTTCCATCAACATACATCAACACATGGTGCTTAACCGCTAGATACGCGCGTTTATAGCGGTCTGCGTACTGGAGGTCTTGCATACGACGGTCATCCTCGAACTGGGCGCAAAGCCCGAGAGGGCTTCGCGCAGCAGCGTTGAACATGGGTAGGGCATCGCGAATTGTGGCACCCTTGCCCGGGAAAGCTGGATTTTCGAAGAGTGGGAAGGTAGGAAGAAATGATGATCCGAGAAGAAGGCAGAAGTCCAGGAATTGCTCACTCGATAATCGGCCGAGTTCCTCCTGGCAGGTATGTTTGGTGATCCAGAAAAATTGGGCGGGGTCGATGTCGATCCGAGTAATCAATTTGTCCACATCGAATAACAGGACTTCGGACGGTCCCCATATAGCGTCAATCAAAGGGTTTGGGTCCTTGGAAAGGTAGGCGAGCTAGATAAAAAACAAGAAAGAGAAAAAACTCTTGTGTCAGACAAGCACTTGCATGTCCCTCGGAGGGGCAGGTATGTATCATTCCTTACCTGGGCGGCAGCACTATAAGGTGCCACTATATAGTCGATGCCATGTTGAAAGAGAATACGCTGCAAGAAACGGTAGAGGGACTCGGGTCGAGGGGTACCTAGAATAAACGAACCAGCCATGTTAACACGGAGCTTCAGGAGGGGAGGGCGAGAGTTATACCAGCACTACTGAATGCCTCCACAACCTGGTCGGCCTGCTGCTGGTCATATAGCTCCCATGCCTGCTCAAATGCCCGGACAGATTCCCGGTGAATGTGGGGTCGTTGGTTTTTCTTCCCAAAATCAAGGCCATTGAAAACAAAGATACAAGCGACGCCTAGGTCCTTGAAGACCTGAAGCTCCTTCTCGATATTACTTTTTAAAGCGAATGGAAAGCCTCCGAGGGCAATTAGGAGAGGTTCTCGGGTCGAGGGGTGAAGCAAGTGTTGAGAAATATAATGCGACGCATCGATGCCAACAACTGCCCCTTTGAGGGCAGAAAGTGGGAGGGAGACAGTACGGGCAGACGCCCATTCATCTAACGCACGGACTATTGAAGGCACAGGCTATGAGTTTGGTTCCACTTGACTAGGCAGCGGAGCTCCGAGGATACTTACTCGGCATTGTTCAAACTGCAGCTTTGAGACGGACTAGACGCGGAGGCCGATACCAGGCATGAAGAGCCCGGGCGGGGGGGGGCAAGCACTAATGGAGAGAAAGTATTGGCCTGGGGGAAGAAGAAGGAGTAAGATAAATACAATCAAAGATAGATATTATGGGAGAAACGAGCAATATGGAAGTGAGAGAAGGTGAAGGGGAGCTGAGACCCTTCAGGTGAAGAACACAGTGATCAAAAGCTCAGATGCGACAAGTTGAAGCCGGAGTTGACCTGTCGGCCCAATCACAGGGCGGTGTTTGGACGGTAGCCAACTGGCGACCCTGACGTTCGTCGTCTTTTTTTTTTTTTTTCTTTTTTGGCCTTAGTGATTGTTTCAATTCTTATACCTTTTATCTTTTGCCTTTCTCTTCTCTTTCTTCTCTCTTTCCAGTTCCTTTAGTTTTAACTCATCTTTTTACACCCAAATGTAGGTAATCCATTGGGTTGGATGGTACTCAATGGTAATTTTTCAGGCTACCTTCTATGACAACATACGTTACCTTGGTAGGTATCAATACTCTGAAATATATATTTCTCTCTCTTTTCCTTTTCATTCAACAATTTAACATCCATAAAATAGAAAACTTATCAAATATAGTTCGAAATATCTTAGCTATGCACTCTCTTTCCCACTAGTCCCATTTATACATAGTAACTTCCACCTCCATATAAATTTCACCCTGTACACCAAGCTATCCTATCCCATCAATTCAAGAAAAGTAACTGAACACATCAGAGAAGCCACAAGATAGAAAGAAAGTAAAGGAGGATCCTATTCCTCAGTCTAACTCCTTATCCCTGTATATTTACCTATATTATCTCAATTCGCTAGAAATAGGAGCACAACGCTTGGTCCACTTCAAAAACTAGTTTCAGGCTAGAGCTTCTCAACTGGGATATAGTGTGAGTGTGTGCCAGTGGCCGTGTACGTGTAGACGGAGCTGCCCGCTGACAAGTAGGAATTGACCGATATCCTACCACCCAAATCCCACCTCTTCATCTCCTCCCTATAACCTACCTTCAATCCCTACCTAGATACTATTTCAGACTTGTTCTATTGGCAGGGAAACCAGGATGACTGCAGGTGGATTCTGCTTGACAAAAATTAGGGTACGCATGGCAAAGTACCGTCGGGCTCAAACGTTGCGGGGTGAGTTTAGCCGGGTTTCCTTGGAGGGAGAAGGGGTAGGAAGACGGTTCTGGAACATTTTTTTACTCTTACATTATCGGTGGATACAATAGAGCCGCCCTAGTAGATTGGATGAGGTACTGCATCGTACCGAGTATTCGGCGTGGATTGCCTTGGTGCGGATGCGATCAAGCACCACCAATACTACCAAGCACTAATAATTAGTCTTACTAGATATGATCAATTAGGTCGGAGTAGTTAGAGGGAGTAAATATATCGGATCCACTGCAGTCCACTGCATGAGTATAGTCATCCTTATTATTTAAGGTAGGAATTATCGTAGTGTGGGATAAGAAAAAGTGTCCCTACAATAAGTTTTACATAAGTTGGTGATAAGCCGATTCCCCCCACCTCGGCCGACCCCAGATCCATTCATCTTCCTTCTATTATAATACTGAGAAGAATCCTGATAGGATTTCCCGACTACTCTAGATTATTATTATTCTACCCTCCCCCTAAGTTCCCAGACCTGGAGACCCCTGTCGATACTTCCTCCACCAACAATGGCTGAACCCACCGTAGTTGGACCCGCAATTGAGCTTCCTGTCCTCGACATCTCCAACCCTAATGATCCCGTCGTGGGGAAGGCAATACTCGATGCCGCCGCCAAGTACGGATTTCTCTATGTAAACAGCACAGGCACAGATTTTACGCCTGAGGATGTTAGGAAAGCTTTTGAGCAGGTACAAGACCTACCAACCAACCTATCTGCGATCTAGATGCATTCATCTTATTAGCTATGACTGACTGGGTTGTGGGGCGGAATGGTTTATGATATCTAGTCGAAAAGTTTCTTCATGTCCCCAGTTGAGGAGAAGGGATCTTGTCCGATTCAATCAAATGTGTGTTCTCAGCTATATAAACTTGAAGGTTGAAGATGTATCCACTAACTGTTCCGGATAGAACCGCGGCTGGTCGGGCATGCACTCGGAGACCTTGGACCCTGAAAACCAACGAGTATATATTCCCCTTTTATCTAACATCTATCACCCTTAGGAGGAGCCCCTTAATAGCTAAAATATGATATCTATCTAGACAGGAGATTTCAAAGAGTAAGTATATATAACAACCATTTTGCCCTCACTCTCTCTTCTTTTTTTTTTTTTTTTTTAAGACAAGATACAATATATTGTATTGATATTACAACTTACATAGCTAATTCACTTTCTACAGGGCATTCAACTTTGGCGAATTTAAAGATGGCAAAGCCCAACAACCACTTCCCCCAGCTCTCTCCTCACACGAGGCAGAGATAGACCAT
Source organism: Aspergillus haitiensis (assembly GCA_027569155.1). Lineage (NCBI taxonomy): Eukaryota > Fungi > Ascomycota > Eurotiomycetes > Eurotiales > Aspergillaceae > Aspergillus > Aspergillus haitiensis. The sequence continues at coordinate 373,091 of JAPDEO010000017.1, forward strand.
TTCGCAGCACTTTGCAATAAGACCTGTGACCGAATCTTGAAACTGCTCGCGCTAGGACTTGAGGTAAGTACACATTGCACACAAGGAATATATGAAGGATATATATATAAAGCTCAAATTAAATCAACTAAATGTCACCTAAAGATCTCCCCGGACTTTTTCACATCCCGCCATGATCCCACCAAGGGCCCCACAGGCTGTATCCTGCGCTACCTCTACTACCCATCCATCTTCTCCCCCTCAACAGCTGACTACAAACACGATGTCGACGTTCGTGCCGGTGCCCACTCCGACTACGGTAGTATCACCCTCTTATTCCAGCGTCCCGGCCAACCAGGCCTGGAAATCCTAACACCCGAGAAAACATGGGCCCCGGTTCCGGTTCAACCACTCATGCTGCAACAGCAGCAGGAGAAAGAAGGAGACTATCCTTTCCCTCCTATTCTTGTGAATATCGGAGATCTCCTTAGCTACTGGACGGATGGCTTGCTCAAGTCTACCGTTCATAGGGTTGTTTTCCCTCTCTCGGAGCAACGGAGCCCGAATCCTCAGGATCGCTATAGTATTGCGTTCTTCTGTCACCCGCTGGATCGCACTGAGTTAGTTCCCGTGCCAAGCGATATCGTGGCTGCTTATCGGAAACGGAGGATTGAGGAGGGACGAGAAGGGGACGAGAAGGTTGGGTTTGGTGGTGGCGCTGGAGGGCTGGAGCCCGGGAAACGGGCTCTGACAGCAGCGGAGCACCTGGCGTCTAGATTGAATGCTACATATAACTTTAGACAGGAGGAGACCGCTTGAGAGAATGTTGACTCTCTACTGTAATGTCAAGCTTTTTGCGAAGTCTAGGTAGGGTGGGGGTTATTTAATATGTTTAACATTTTCTCAAAGCTCAGGAGTGTAAATTCAATCTTAGAACCAGGTCACCAGACTGTTTGATTGTGTATAGAACAGAGTCAGAGGGTATGCACATGGATCCATTTGATGCAATAGACAAAATGCGCCACCTGTGGACACATACATACATTCGCGGGAGATATGAAAAGAGAAGCCCAACCAAAAATTTGCTAAAAGGAGTTAAATATCGACGATAGCAAGACGCAGAAACGACCAAAAAAAAGGAAACAAAGGCGACGCTCCAGCGGGAGTAGATGACAATGCCTGAGAAGTAGCTACCAACAAAGGAAAATCGTCCGACATCAAGACTAAGAGTTAATTGGGGGATGGGATTGTTGGGGTTAAGGAGGAAAAATAAATAAACACACACACATGAACCAAAACCATGGTAAAGAGATAATTTGCAAAAGGTGGGTGAGGAAGTAGGTTGGATGGTAGGTTGGAGATGATGTTGCATATTCATGACCGCGAGAGGTAGTTCGTATGATCAATAAAAAGGCTTTGTACCCAACATTAATGAAACAATGCTCAAGGGAAAAGAAAACAAAAGAGGGGAACATTTGGAAGAAATATGTTTGCGAGATATGATGACATAAAAAAAAAAAGGTATCTTTGGGATGGGATAAATAGGAACGCCGCCAGGTTCTGAAATGCCATGCACGGGTAGATATGAAACCTCAAAAAGAAAAAAAGAGAAGACCACAAACATGAGATAAAAGAGTAAACAGTTGACACAGTTGACGCTATGCAGGCCGATATGCATTAGGAATATTAGACGATTTCACCCGCTCAAGGGGTAGTGTGGCACCAGTGGCGGTGGTAAACCCATGCTGCTTTCTGACAATCCTTGCTACAATACTTAGTACGGCGACAACGACGACACTTGGCAAACTGTCGCTGAAATTCTTCCCACTTGCCGCACTTGTAGTACGCGCATTGTCGAATGCCGCCTCTCGATTCATCTTTTCGACAGAGATTCCTCATCACAACACATGCCCAATATTGCATATCCTTCGAGTGATGTCGGACGGTAAATTTTTCAACCAAGGGAAATATGTTAACGTCGTCGGGAAGCAAGTACTCATCTTCTTCCTCTGGTAGGTCGATAGGAGATGTTCCCTCTTCCAACATTTGAAGTTCTCGGTCAACCTTGAGTTTTGGAACGAGGTGTGAATGTTGGAAATATGAACGGAGATTGCAGTACTTTGAAACATAAGCTAGAAGTTGGAGTGACATCAAAACATCCTCATCACGAGGCATCGTAGTCAAAACGTTTTGTGGCGAAGTGGTTGATCGATCACGGAAGTAAAGAGTATATGGGCTGGGGACTAGTGCAGGAGAGTTGGTAGTGTTAGCAGCCTGGGCAGGTGACAAAGTTAATGCTCCATTGGTTTGAGTTGTGTCGTTATTGATGCTACCATCCACGGTAGAGCGATGGGAAATGTTGAATGTTTCGGCCTCTTGGCCTTCTGAGGGATCTGTAACGGTCAAGTCATGAGTGTCAGACACACTATCCAATATGCCCTGTCTGTCGCCAACGTCATCAATATCCATTCGGTTCTGGAGCCCAACAATAGGCTCTGCTACCTCGGCAGTGACTGCATCGTCGCCTAAGGTCGAACCTTCTCCGTTGCCATCGTCGGATTCACCCGAGGCAGATAAATGTTGCCGAAGAGTTGGACGCTGCCTTCCGATAGTGGGTTGAGTTTGGCCTCGCAGCTGTGTAGAGCCGCTAGGAGTTGTAGGGGAATCAGGCTGAGATGTGATCCCGGGAAGCATGCTCGGAAGTCTTTCGGTGTCGCGTACAGGGCGCAAGCCAAAACCATCAGCAGTATCCATTGGCGGTATCGTTGTTGCTAGGGGTTGTATCGCTCTGTGGCGGTGGCCAGCTCCGTGGTTATATCGACCATCATTGTTGGACCTATGGTTGTGTACATCTGACCCAAAATTACCCCTTTCGGGTGGAGATGTCATCGAGGCACGAGGCGACGTTGTGACATCCATGGCGCTCGGGTCGGGGGTCGGGTTTTCCCGATAGAAGGAAGGGATTTCAATGTGTGGGGGAGGGGCCTGACGGCGAGACGTTCTTTGCTCGGTATTGGAAGAAGGATCTAGAAAAGACGAGCGGCCTGGTGCATCGCTGGTAGTCGGAGTAGCCTTGTGATGGTGCCGGTGCCGGTGGCTCTCGGGATCCGATCGTGCACGAACCTTGTCGAATACCTTGATGTAGTTGTCCAAAATGGTCGCAATAACAGGTACCATATCTGCTTCGACCACCCTCGTCCTTACGCTCTCGGAGCCTCGTACTCCAATGTTAACAACACACTGAAAAGCGAGACTCCATTTCCACATCTCCATCAACTTTTGACTCCGGCCCTCTTTAAGGATGCATACTAGCCTTTCGATACCGCCATCGACCGTAAGGATATCCCGAATCCGGGCAGAAGATGTGGTAAGGTAAGCTAGGTGGTTGAGAGAGTTGATTAATGGCAAAGTAGAAGTACAGTCGAGAGCACGGCGGTCATAGAGGGTGGTTGTGATGTTGACGGAGGCCTTATTGACATTAGGGATGCTAAAGTTGACCTCCCGCATGCTGGGCGAGAGGATGCGAGGAAACTAGGAAAGAAACCACTATGTTCCCAGATAGAATTTTGATAAAGAATAGATGAGAGGGGTGACAACGTTTGACTCGAGGCGGAGGGTGCGTTGCAACCCCTAAAAAGAGGGAAAACCTGGTGGGTAGGAGGTGGGAGAGAGAAAAAGGAGTCTAAAGAGGAGGGGAGGGGAGGTTGAGGTCGACTAATCCAAATTCATAGAGATTAGAGGTGGATGGTAGGTGTAGAGGACGCGCAAACTCCTCGAGCACTGGTGGATGGGGATTGGGATGAAATTGGAAGGATGTTTGCAAGCGATGAGGAGGAGGAGGCGATGGAAGGGAGGTTTGACCGAGCCAAGACCCAATCCGTCAGAGCCTGGTGTGGTGGCCACTGCGGTGATTTTACGAGCGAACGGCGAGAAAGCGGTAGACGGTGAAGAAAAACAGAACAAGACGGTGAAGGAAAGACAGTGATGAGTAAAGTGAAGAAGATTAAAAGAAAAATCAAAACAGGAAAAATTACAAGAAAAAAGGTGATCTGATGGCAAAGTTTTCCCAAAGAGTGATATCGAGTGGTACTGCCAGTGCCGGTGTGAAGTCAGGCCAGGACCGAATAAGGGATGTTATGATATTATTATTATTATGATTGATTAATTATTAAGTTATGACCGATGCTTCGGATGAGTAATAACGGTAAGAAAAACAATTAGAATAACTAATCTACTAGGTACTAGGTACCAACTCCCTACCTACCTACCTAATAAGCTAAGTAGGTAACCAACAAACAGATAATAGTACGTCTATACGTCTAGTCTGGAAGGAAGGGGGCAAAAAAAAAAAAAAAGAAAGAAATGAAAAAGCGAACAAAAGGAGAGGAGAGATGAGAGAGGAGTAAAAGGCAGAGATCGATTGGGTGATGATCTTGCTTGCCTCAGGCTCGGCATCTGAAAGCCTCCAAGTATGGACCCACCGCCACCAGTTTGCCTCATCAATCTTCACTCTCCAACCAGATATTTCGATTCATAAGGACGAAAAGTTATTACCTAGATATTCTAGCAAAAGAATTGAGGCTAAAAAAACCGCCCCCTTTCAAATATACCTCGATATTCAAGGCGTTTGAGGTATCACACATCGTCTTTTCCTTAGCTACTAGATAGGTATGAAAGTGATTTTTCTCTAGAACAGTTGTGTTGCTATTTTAATGATGTACATAATAAATTCCATTTCATATCCTCTACTCTTTTTTTGGCGCATAAAGTTAAATACTCTAATAAGTATTACCTTCTGTGTAGTTAACTACTCTTTGTTGTTGACTACTTAGCTCCCAGCCTCTCTCTATCGGGCGCCTTGAGGTATGATTGAACCAAAAAATAAGTTAAGATGCACAAGAATAAAGATGAAATTAAAAATTGATTAAAGTAATTATACTAACTGCCACAAAGGGCCGGATGTTTTTGGTGTTTATTAACCGGAGGAATAAGTACTACTCCTCCCGCTCAGAAAACTTCCCCTCCCTTTCCCCTCGTTAATGCTCTCGAGCCCCCTCAGCTTAAGGGAGATAACCACCAGGATGTATTAACAACCATTTAGCTTACCCGATTAGATAAAGTATTGTATCGCCATGTCGCAAAGCTCGTACCGAATCTAGGATTTCTTGGAACCCCCCCCCCCCCCCGGGCGAGCCGATATTAACCACGCTCTAACAGAGTAGTTTGTTTTGAGATTGATGCTGAACTGAATACCATGCAACATATTCAATGCTGTGCCCACCTGAGGAGCCCAGAATAGTCTATTTGGATTCAGGTAATTCATGGCTAGTAACTTTTTGGAAAGAACGTGTTTACATCTATTTATTCAAATGATTGTGCTAATAACTACCTACTACTAATACTTTGGTCTGAAATCGCGAGTGGGTCTAAAAATAGACGAGTTGTTGTGAAAGGCGCTTGGAAGAAAGATTCAATGATACGCGCCGAGGTGCAGCCAGACCTGGTAGTTACATGGAAAGAACGAGCAATGATGGGAAAGCTGGAAATTTTTCGAACCGTAAGGAATGCCTCTTTAGACTAGTGACATTTGATTCGAGGTCTGATTCCTAGTTAGTGTAGGTAGGTAGGTAGGTTGTACTGCCTAGAGGTAAGGATACTTATGTAGTTTTTTGTTATTCGGAATAGCGATGGACAAGTATTCAAAACATTGGAGCCATAAATAGGCTTTGAGAAGCATTCGAATTGAACCCACAGAACCAAGCGCACCCCAGCAGAAGGGCTTGGCAGAAAGGTGGACTGACACCACCACTACTTAATACTTTTTTAAACCTGATAGGGATTTCAGGGCTGTAAAATGCACTATTCCTAGCGAGAAATGTCGGTCCCGAATTCATATTCAGGATAAAAATAAGCATCAAACTCACAGGCCACTAATAAACAAAGTTCGAGTCTTAGTCTATTCCATATTGGGAACATATTTAGGATTTTCAGGGAAATGCTGTATTGCTCGCCAAACGCTTGAGACTTTATAGCCTCCGACAATTGCTCCTTGTAGAAATCCAGACCCAACTCATGAGATTGACGGGGGTCAAGATAAAGTTCCGTCTGAAGAGTGGCTGGGATAATATCTGTGATCTTGATCCGGATTTGTAGGTGAGTCTGAGCGTGGCAAGACAGCCTGAAAATGCTAGTTCACAAGAAGTATATACCGTGGGACTAACTTACGGCAGATTCTCTCATAGTAGAGGTTTCGCTTTGGAGCCCCCAAAACTCTGGGCGCGCACTATAGGGCCTTCTAAATCCATATTAATGATCGCGATCGAGACAGGATTTTGTTTTTTCTAGAATGATAAGAGGATCTACGAAACTATGCTTTTCAGTGGATTTTGCGGTCTGAGGTAAAGTTCGTCTGGTTGTCTCCTTTAAAGTCAGCGAGTGTCTGCAAGTTCTGAAATCATGCCAAAAGTCATCAGAAGCATAAAAGTGGTTGAAAAAGCTTTGTGACTATGGAAGTGACTTCGTAAAGACAGAATATGAGATCAAGAGTCAGAATGACAATGGCGCTGCTATCTCCGATGCAGAGCTGTATAGCAATGTCCGTATGCATGTTGTGATATGCCAGCCAAAAAATGTGCCTCTATTCACCATATCGGCGGAAGCTGAGGTCTAGATATCTTGTTTGGCTGAGCGGTAAAAGTGGCCAGTCTTTTTCGGTCAACACAATATCTGATTTGCAGAGCGAAAGGCGATGGACTGACATGGATACTTCATCTACCCTTGCAACTTCTTAGATCCGGGATCGATGTCAAGCGTGCGGGCTATGATATGGCCTTGCGTACTGGGAACAACACGCTTTCGTAACTCGGGAGGGATAAAACCTGTAATATTTGCACTTGTAACGAATTCGCTTGCAAGAATCCTAGCTGCATTATGCAATAGCCTTGCTATTCCACGTATCCTCAGCAACTTTGTCTCTATCATAGAAACAAAGACGCTTATGAGCTTTTGCTGCTTTTAGTATCTGCTTCACTGATGGGGCCACCTGTTCAGGGATCCGTGTCAGCATATCAATCCTTATTTAAATTTGGAAATATCTTGCCAAAACCCTCAAACCTTTCGCTTGGAGTGTTGGTCGTTTGTAGAGCATACATAGCACTAAGGTCGACCGTGTCGAGGAAGTTTGTGTGAGGTGGAAGAAATTAAAGGATGGGAGACCTGGGGCTAGCAGTTGTAGGTGTGGAAAATGGTTTCAGGGATATCACGACTGTCTTCCGATCCGGCCAATGTATGAGTCTTGAAGAAAGGTGATGATTTGGGAATTGGTGAAATATAACAAAGTGAGATTCTGTCAAGGCTACTTTATGAGATTCCCTCAATATAGATCGAAGCTAATGATGGTAGGACAATATGAGCAGCAGTGGGGAAGGGTGGAGCCACTGGGGTTCATTCAACCGTCACGCTTCGTAAAGCTGATACAGTAATATAAAGGTGGAATTGCAGTTGTGAATAGCTTACATCCTACAGAAGTAATATTTTAGCTTTAAATACAGACACGCAAATTGCTGTATCATGCTAGATTATTAGCTATATACATAGAGGAGATATGCCATTTGCTAAACAGCACTGCAATGTGAGTTGATACTTGAATATTGACCCTCGAGTACCTATAGTTGGTAAGTTTTATAGACCCATCAGTGAGTGCTCTTTGAGAAACAATATTTATTTATTATCTGGCCCTTTGGGCTTCCGGGCATGCTGCACTTCAATGAGAATGAAATGGTATTATATAGTGGCATTCTCAGATGGGCTACTGCTTTGGGTCTGAAATAAGAACTGCCAGTCAGTTACCTTTACCCAGATGTTCTTAGTGGTCTTTTAACATAAAGAACCTAACTATGATAATTAACTGGTCCCAACTCCCGAGTCCCTACAAATTCCATCGCTTGACTCGAAAGGGAAACTTTACAGAGATGGCCTTTTTATACTTACTTCTTCTTTATATTCTAAATTTTGATTATTCCGCCTTTTTTTTTTTTCTTAAGATTTTTATTCCGGAACCTGGTCTGTCCTCAAAATCTGCATAATATCTATACTTTCTTATTCTCTTGGATTTGTTCTACGCCTGCTAATTTTGATTGCGAGAGCAATTGGCGCGTGATAGTGGGTCCGCACTTGTGTGGGAAATTATTCCAAGAATGGATTGGTTATATTCAGCGACTGTATTTTATGGCAACCTCGTAAGTCCCCCCTAGTCAGGTACGTACTACTACTGACTGACCTACCCAGATACCTAGTCAGATGGAGCAAGACTCCACCGCGAAGATGATCGCTTGAAATCGTGCCTGATTAGCTCATCGGTCCCACTGCCCCTCTCTTGTTGAAATGTCTTCATTTAAACACGATTAATAATAATGATACTCCGTAGTTAGTAGGTAGTCAACACCGCACCAGCTTCCACAACTTGAGTATAACAAACTAACTAAATTGGTATCTAGTACAAGATACCAACGCTGCACCTTTGCCGGAAAGGCTCCATAAAGAGTTTACTCCGGAGTAGAGTACTACCCTGGATAGAGAGTAGGTAAATAAAAACATACCCCTGACACCCAAAAACTGCCAATCGGCATATTTACGTTTCGGTCCCTCTGATTTTTGCAGAATAGTAGCTCTAAGAAAGGAGCATTTACTCTCGAACCCTTAAACAAAAAAAAAAGAAACAATATGTTTAAATATTCTAAAATTTATATTTTCATTCAGTATTGCGTATTTCTCTCTCTCAAGCATAGTTGGCCCCCTGATATGTTAAATCTACCCATCCAAGTTTTGTTTCTTCAAAGTTTTTTAACAAGATTAGTGGATAGGATAACTCTCCCAACCAAGGAATCTGGATTTGAATTGCTCCACTGTGTTAGCAGGCAGTACCTGGCTCCAGGTAATAACAGGGACTAACGAGCGCTGAGAGATCTTCGTACCAAAAGATCAAGTGAATTTATTCATACCCAGTGCCCTGGGAGCAGCTACCCCAATACAATCCTTTGAGAAGAGGAATAAAAAAAGGACCAGCAACTAAACGATAACATCATACACACTACTCTGTATAAAATATACTTTACGCTTACGGCACCGATACAGGAGATCTAGTAAGCAACTAAAGGACCTTCGTCCGTTACCTACTCAGTAGGATCACCCATCAGGAGGCTCCGGATTGCTCATTAGATCCACAGATTTCTTGCTCCTCACGGTTTTGCTGCTCAACTTTCTATAGAGTATTAAATCCCTTATTTTGAGCTGGACAGTTGCATCGATCTCATAATTCTTCCAGATTAATTTTTAACTTCATGATGTAAACTGTGCTTCCCCCCCCCAAAATTATGATACGAAGCATTTCTATTATTTTTCTCCCCCAAACCCCAAAAATCACAACTGCCATAAGCCAATTGTCCCTCCAATATTCCCCATTTCTCCCATGTTTCTTGGTGGTAGATCATAAATTATTTATTACCTTTCAACCGCTCCTGGTAATATTATTACTTCTACGTACTAACTAACTACCAGGTATTATTATTATTACAGAAGAAATCCTCCTTCTTTCCTGTGTAGCAGTATTATTGTTATTATTATTATTATTACCACGTACTCCGTAGTCCGTACTCCTGACACTATTACTAGGTGTAGTCTACTACTACTACTATTATTATTATTATTTTTATTATTATTGCTGTCATCTGCGGTTTTAACCATCCGGTCTTTCATCCTTTTCTTCCGAATTTTCCCCTTTTTCCTCTCCTCTCGAGATTATCGCTTTCTTTCCCTTTTTACTGCTCACTCGTTTATTTATTTTCAGAAAGAAAATTCCCCTCCCCCCTACCCGGATTAGACGCCGGAACCACCACTGCTGGGCCAAAACTTTCTTCTTCGCTCGGTCGCTTCCGCCGTCCTCGCTCCACACCCAATCGGCCCCCCTCTCTGACTCTCTCCCTCTTTCCTGCTCTCTCATCCTACCTACCTACCCTACTGACTCTCCCACCGCCCTCAATCCCATCCCCTCGCCAATCCCCTGGATCTCACGACGCGCCTCTATCCATCCAATCTCAACACCCAGGTCCACTGACATCCTTCAATTGTTGCTTTTAATCTCCAGGGGTTTTGCTCGATTAACATGGCAGCCGATATGAGCGGCGAGCAGATTCAGGCCAGGATTACCGCTGCCAGGCGCGAAGCTGAAGGCCTGAAGGATAAGATCAAGCGCCGAAAGGATGAACTAGCCGACACGACCCGTACGAATTCCTCTGCTGCTGTTTTCATTATATGTTTATCTTTCAAGCTTCTTGTAGCATATGCATTGGTTGTTGCGTGTTGTCTTGTGAAAGGCTGCTGACTCCTATCAAACAGTCCGTCAAGTTGCGGATAACCAAACCGACCCTTTGCCTCGTATCCACATGAAACCCCGACGAACACTTAAGGGCCATCTGGCTAAAATTTACGCCATGCATTGGTCCACCGACCGCCGTCATCTCGTTTCAGCCTCACAAGATGGAAAGCTTATTATTTGGGATGCTTATACCACAAACAAAGTTCACGCAATCCCGCTGAGGTCTTCCTGGGTGATGACTTGTGCTTATGCTCCCAGCGGAAACTATGTTGCTTGTGGTGGTTTGGACAACATTTGCTCTATCTACAACCTCTCCTCACGAGACGGACCGACCCGTGTGGCGCGCGAGCTTTCCGGACACTCAGGCTATCTTTCCTGCTGTCGATTTATCAACGATCGTCGAATTATTACCTCGTCGGGTGATATGACCTGCATGTTGTGGGATATTGAGTCAGGTTCCAAGTTGACCGAATTCGCGGACCATCTTGGTGATGTCATGTCAATTAGCATCAATCCAACTAACCAAAACATCTTTGTGTCCGGTGCTTGCGACGCTTTTGCTAAGCTCTGGGATATCCGTACAGGAAAGGCTGTGCAGACTTTTGCTGGTCATGAGTCCGATATCAACGCCATCCAATTCTTCCCTGACGGAAACGCTTTCGGAACAGGATCAGATGATACTACGTGCCGTTTGTTTGATATCCGTGCAGATAGGGAACTTAACATTTACCAGGTGAGATTACAATTCCATCATCGGAAGGTCGGAACTAACGTAGACTCCTTTTTTAGAGCGACTCAGTTTTGTGCGGCATTACGTCAGTTGCTTTCTCTGTCTCCGGACGACTACTGTTCGCTGGATATGATGATTTTGAATGCAAGGTGAGTTATTTCGACCGTTACATAATTCTAGAATTGTGGTATATTGATGTGCTTCGGTAGGTTTGGGATGTCCTTCGAGGCGACAAGGTTGGTTCTTTGAGTGGCCACGACAACCGTGTAAGCTGTCTCGGTGTCAGCAATGATGGCATCAGCCTGTGTACTGGGTCTTGGGATTCGCTGGTAAGAAACCAATTATTTCCTACTTTGATTGAGAGAGACGACATACTAAGATGGTTTTCTGTATTTCTAGCTCAAAGTTTGGGCGTAAAATAAAAAATGAAGAAAAAATTGCAAAGATACCCTGTCTCAGTCTTCTGCGACATCATTTTTTTTTGATTTTTTTGAACCCTCGCCCTCCTTCGCGCCATTAGGTTGAAAGTCCACAAATGTATGATTATCTTATTCGCCGAAAGCAGCTTTCTTACCTTCATAATCTATTGTTGGGGTCCGGGCCGAATCACTCTGAACCAGAAGATAGATATATGGGGGCTTCAATGGTTACCGATTTGAACCAAAGCCTACATACCATGAACTGTGCAAAACAAAACGACAAAAAATGAAAATTAAATTTTATTTCTTCTTAAAAAAGAAGCAGCAGCACTCGATGATTGATGCTGGGGTTTTTTTTACTACTAATGTTGTGAACCTTTTCTCGAGGATAGTTGCAGAGGCTCCGACTTGGTGTTTGAACGATGTGAAAATATCCTGCAGTTCGATTCTTGGGCTTTGAGGATTTTCTCGCCTTTCATTTGTTTTTCATTTCCCTTTTTACCTCTTCACATCATCCCCTTTGGGCCCAATTTTCCCCTCCTATTACGGGCTTATCCATTGAACCTTTTTTCTCATTTGGATTGTTCTTATGCTTTGATCATAGTTTATAATTTTCCTGGTGATGGAAAGGGAGAAATGTTTTTGTTAGGATATGACGTTTTCATTATGTGCATTCTGATTAACTAGTTTCTTTCTTTTCTTTTCTTATAATTTTCTTTACTACTAATAGCTTATATCTGAGTGTTCCATCCACCCTTTGAGTGTTTTACAGCGTTTTTTCTCCCCTCACCTAATGATTGATCTTTCTGCAGCATAGCAGATGTTTGCTTTTTCTTTTTCCTTCTTTATCTTCTTCTTCTTCTTTGTCCCCCTTATCTTTTCGACGTTCAGTATTTCAAAGTATTCTGGATGTCCCTCCCTGCGGTTAGCAGAGATGTAGTGGTTTATTTAATAGGCGATCACTAGAAATACAAATGGCGCAAGTAATCCTTGGGATATTGAGATAATATTCTGAGATGCTGTTGTCCAAGGACTTTTAATTCGTCTTTACGAGTTTCAAGACGTAGAGGAATCCATTATTCACCCAATCAGTCATTAAACTTCGACTGCATCGCCTTTGGTATAAGTTGCGATGTGATGCTGATGTGATGCAGCTGCAGCCGGTTCTCCACCCCGAATCAACGAATAAGGAGAAATGGAAAAACGGGAACTGGGCAAGATGAAACACAATTATGTGATGTCAGCGATGCGGTCTGGTCAATTCTACTATGTTTGTAGTTGTTCTCTGCACCGTCTTCAAGATCAATTTTCAATTATTCTGTTAGAATGTCACGCGCTCTGCCACGTGGTTTAGGGGTTTCATCGGGAGAAATATCGATACACACTAACTACTTCCTTCTGGAGGACCTGGTAAACTAGGCACAAGCACTACATTGCGAATATTTCTCCTCTTAGCTTTTCCGAGGAATCATTTCGTACCCTGGTTAGGTTGCCTATGTTGGGATGAACCCATCGGTGGATACGAGCCGTGGGCAGAAATGTAGTGTGTTGGAAGGTTTGAACTTCGGACTCATCACTATTCTATGAATAGTTGAAAACTACTAATAATAAAATGAAACAAAGATAAAGAAGATTCTTCGTTTCTTCTAGTTGACTTTTCTTGTGGCTGAGATGATATGCCCCCCACACTCTGAAACTGACACTCTCTGTCTGTTCTGTGAAGGGGAATTATTTTGGCCGATCATCCCATCACTCAACTCCGTCGCCCTCCTTGAGCACACCAACTAATAAGATCGTCGTGCTCGGCGCTGCTTCATCACTTGCGTATCTCGGATTGAGTGTTTCATCTGCCGCCACCTCAGCCTCGAACCAAGCCAACCTCCGAACTGATTATTCTTAGCTCCATTTTCCGCCTTTCACGCTCTGAGGGGGAGCCCAAAACACCTTGAACTAGCAGTTTCATTCGCAGATCGCTATCCACCATCTGCCTTGGATACGAATCTTTCCAGCCCACGCTTTGATTCCCCCCTCTTCTTCAGTACTTCCTTCTACCCAATAGCAAATCTCTCTTCAGCTGAGACGAATACTACTCACCTACCCCCTAAAGGAAAATAAGGCATCTGCCTATCGCTGACGCAGATCAACTATTTTTTCTTTTGATACAAAAAATATCGTTATAATTCCTGCTCCCCCTCCCCCTTCTCCTCTCAATATGTCTTCAGCTCAAGACGAATTTAATCGAATCTTTAATAATCGAGAGAAAATTTCGACGCATCCTGAAGACCGTGATAACTCAGATCGGGACTCGGATTCTGAACACGAAGTCGACGAGGATCCTATCCACTATTCCGACTCCGACGACAACAACGCCATGCCCACCCGAACCTCTACCTACCATGTCCCAAATACTAGATTTGATGCCAATACAGGCCCCAAGGGTGTCATAGCTGATGCTCAGGCATTTGAACGTGCTCGGAAATCGTCCTTCCGCAAGACTCTCCTTAGTGCTGCGGGCATTGACCGTCCCCACCACCACACTTCGTCCAAGTTTGTTACCGATGATGCCACCCTCCTCCATAATTCCCCCCCTCCGGATGGCTCCGCCAGTGACGATGAGGAGCGCTTTATTCGCCAGTGGCGCGAAACACGCATGCAAGAATTGCAGAATCGCAATCTTCAACGATCGGGTCCACGACGAAAAACCTACGGTTCGGTAGACACTGTTGATGCGGTTGGGTATTTGGATGCAATTGAGAAGGTTCCATCAGATACTGTGGTGGTGGTATGCGTATATGACCCAGAGGTGAGGCTCTCCTGAATACAACTGCATCACAGGGACTGGAGCAATAAAAAACTCCGGTAGGAATACGCATATAAAGCGCAGTTGCTAACACAATCTCTTTTCGAACAATAGTCTAGCTCGAGTGCTCTTATTGAAGGGTGCCTCAAGACCATCGCCCCACGGCACCCCGCCATCCACTTTATCAAACTCCATCATGAGATCGCAGAGATGGATCATGTCGAAGCTCCCGCTTTACTAGCTTACCGAAACGGTGATATATTTGCAACTCTTGTTGAGATTCCTTCACAAATTTCCAAGGGACGGGATTGTACCCCAGAAACTTTGGAAGATTTGCTCAAGATGTAAGTCGGACTTCCCTCTTTTCCTCCCTCTTACTTCTGTGTCTTTTTTCGAAGTTTACGAACCTTGAATTGGCCTGTTTGAATTCTTGATTCCATATATATCTGCTTAAAGAAATACTAATCTTTTAAATTAAATAGGCACCGCGTGATCTAAAGAAAAATAAAAATGAAAAATGACGTACAATATGACATACTTCCCCCCCTGCTCGAGTAAACATAGAAAGTCGATCAAGGCCACCATATTAACTTTATTTTCTTTTTTCTTTCCCCCCCCACCTTATTCCCCTTATTCTTTCCCCAAGTTCTCTCATAGGTCCATTTCTTTTTGTATTCTTTATCTATATTATTTTTCTTTTCCTACCCTAAAATCTCTCCCTTTCGTTGTCCGTGCACTTTTCTTTTCGTTCCCATCCCTAAACTTTTTCTGGAAAACTACTAAGGTGTTTCAATGGTTCTCTACACACGTACTTACTGGTTCTTTCTTGTTTTGCCCTGTTCCTTGAGATATCCAATGCGCCCTTTTCTTTATTTGTTATAAATACTCTTTTTTATTTGATTTTGATTTTTGGGAAGGCCATCTTTCGCCTTTTATATTTCATATCTGCTTTTTACTAAATTTTATTTATGGTCTCTGTATTACTACCTATTTGATCTTATATTATCATGATTTTTCCCTCGGTAGATGGCTAGACAAATAGAGAATTTCCTACATTCTATTTTTTTTTAAGGAGTTTTGGTTTTCCCTTGAGAATTTCAAAGCCAATCCGGTATAAAACGCCCTCTTCTTCGTCTTCTCTTTCGTGAAAGAAAGAGAAACAAAGATACAAAACACAGCTAGGGTCCCTCCTGTTGTCCTCTCATCATCCTTCTCAGCCTGTATAGTAAAATACAATTTGATGAGAGGGACTTAGAACACGGTGTAAAGTAGTTGGGTAAATGTGATATAAGTGCACATATAATGAGATGAAATAAGCTGAGGACAAGAAAATGAGAATGATAAAAAAAAAAAAAGGGAAAAAAAGGGAGGAGAGAATCAAAATAGAACACCAAAATGGATTAGTAGAAGGTGGGGAAATGAAATATAAAGTTTAAAGTTTACAGAGCTCCTTTCTCCTGTGTGAAATCCCACAACATCTTGATTAGAGTATCTGGTAGGGTATAAAGATCGACGTGGAATTCCCCCTCTGTTTAATTGAATAAATAAGCACATATACCTTTTCAATGTCACAAGTTGAAAGAGTTGAAAGAGGATTGACATACGCTCAACATCATTTTTGGTATACGAATCTGGGGCCTTGTTATCATGTACCATTTGCACCACTTGGAGAAGATCGTCTTCCTCAAGTCGTTGAAGGCCATCGGCCAACTTATCCATATCGACCTATATGCGCGTAGGGTTGTTAGTTCACGATTCACTCACGTCATTATAGGCGAAGGAGACTTACATTCTTTTCTGTCCGCTTCTTTTTCTTAGACCCTTCCTCAGCTCCCGCCGAACGTTTCGACTTCACGCCATTTTCGTCCCCGGGAACCGGGCCTGACTCGCGGAGCGCAGCTAGTAGAGCGGGTTTGGGGTTTTTGAATGTCTAGGAAAATGTGAGTTTTTTCTTCAATCATTCAAAAAAAAAAAGGCAGGAGATTACTCACAATGATGTGCTTAGACTCGTAGCGCGCTTGTGCAAAATTGAGATCGTGCGAAACGAGATGTTCTTTGTCGGCAGCAGTGAGACCGATCTGCATATCGAACTCACCCCAGCCCTCCTCCTGGATTCGGAATGGTGGGGTTTTGAAAACTGTATGTCACCTTTTTGTAAGCTAAGCCGCTTTTAACGCTCACCTAAAAGGACCAGAGCTTCTGACCCTTCCAGACATAGCCAAACCTGACAATGGATTATATCAAGTATATGATGGAAGGAAAAGAAGGAGGTGCGGGGGAGGGAGGCGCATATAAGACATCGTGGATGAAATAAAGGAGGAGAAGAAGACACGGACCTTGTACTGCTCTGTCTCCAAAACTAGGGTGTAGGGTGTAGGTCACCTTGTCAAAGACGTTCGCAGGCACCTGTTCGCCATGATCATTGACGAGGTACACCTCAATCGACCAGGATCGTAGCGGAAAACCTTCAACGCCAGAATCTTTGTTTCTGTGTACTCGCAAACGCGACCAATCAGCAAAACTTGAAGTTTAGAGAGTGGTGGGGGAGGGACCCTGTTCCTCATATGGCGGCGGCTCGACTTCCAATCTTAGGTGTAAGAGTCACCAAGCAACAGGATTAAAGAAGAAAAAATAGATTATAATAAATAAATTAAAAAAAGGACGGATATCACAGGAGGGGACGATGGTATAAAATGGAGGACAGAATGTGGGGAGAATAGGGATTCGCTCATAACTTTAAGGAGGGCGTTTGTTCGACGGGGAGATCAAATCGAGGGAGGGATTAAAAACATACACGACGTGTTGCTCTGTAACGAGCCGAACGTGTCTCTTAACCTAAGCATGAACAAAACGGACAATCAGCAAAATGCGATAGCGACAATATGATACGTGCATATTATATTGAGCAGCGGTCGAGAGGCATTCGGCTGCTTGGGACTGAATGAAAGTAGGAACACTTACATCAGGCATTTTGCGAGCAGGGTTGGGGCCAAGCGCAAAGAGGAGATGAATGAGAATATGAGGAAGGAATCTCCCTCAGCTTTGATTTCTTCGAGGAAAGGTTTGGGTGGGGATAGGAGCTGCCGGGCTCTAAGAGTCGCGCGATTTAAGGTGAAGTGAGGTTAGTTGTTGGTCAAAGTTGGGGGTTCCGCAAAATTAAGTCGGCGGAGGCCGCAAGAGGCACCAACAAACGGGCGTAGTGACTAAAATTGTCGAATAAAAACAAGCATCAATGACAAGCAGAGAAAGGAAATTCGCGATGGAAAATCTGGTGCGTGAGAGAAACTAGGAAGTGGATGAAAGCAACGCCCGGAGCCAGTTGGAGTGAGTGGGGAGGTTGATTATTATTCTGTGAAGGTAAAATATGCTTCAGTCATGTTTTCCTCTTCGTCATCTTCTCCCCTCTCTGGCTACTACTTATTTATTATATATTGCCTCTCTCTCTCTCTCTCTATCTATATTTTACAAACAAATGGGTTCATCAATATATCTCATCATGATATATATTCTACAAATACTAGTTTCCATCTCTTAAATGCAATTATTGACTTGATAAGTCCGGTTTGTGTGGTTTTATTGTCTAACCCATCTCGACGGGAAACCCTTTCTCTAGGATATAAAAAAAATAGGGAATACTTTTTCTTTCTAGTTATATCCCGTCTCCTTCTTCCTTGCTTCTCTTTACTAACATGATTCAGAAGAGGGAGGGAAGGAGGTGGGGGCTAGCAGAGAGAAAGCGAAAGCCTCAATCCAGGTATAAAAGAAAAAATAATAATGGTAATAATAATAATGGTATGTTGTAGATCCTGCATAAGAATAATAGAATATTTTCATGTGTATATTTGGGGGACAGGGCATCTATCTACTGCCAACTTTGTAGGCAGAATGAAATCTCAATCGGCAATGGAAATGATGTTGGACATACACCGATCAAGTCTGCACTAATGTTGACTTGTGGTCGTTGCCATGGACTGGGTTCGTTATTCTGTGTTCTCGCCCACATGTGCGGTAGGGAGAAGGGGGAATGGAAGGGGACCGACTGGGGATTGTGGGTGAAGAGGAAGGGAAGCAGAGAGAGGGTGTAAGGGGTAGTAGTCAATTTTTTTCTCCTTTTTCCATGGACAGCGCCTTATATCAAACTCGCCGTGAATAGAGCGAAGAGTCCATGATTGTGAATAATCCTCCAAACTACGAGCAGCCTTGAGAAGCATAAGGTTGGCGACCCTTCTACTGCTTCAGAAGCTGCTCATTCTCTTCCCTAGCCTTCTCGAAGGCGTCTTTGAATAGGTTTGCGTCTGGTTTATAGTTAGTAAAATTTAAGCATTAAGGGGCTTAGATTTGGAACCACTCACTGTCGCTATTGGCAAAACGGATTGCAAGAGTAGCGGCCTCAGGTTCACCCTCACTGACGTCTGCGGCGACGCTCCAGACCCAGCTGCGGTCGCTGCCAACGTTGGGGCTCAACTTCATCTCAGGAACAACTAACCATTAATCAGAAACAATGCAAATGGGATTAAGAGAGAAAAAAAAGTGCGAGCTTACTGTAGTGGTTGGCACAGACCTTGAGGGTCTTATCTCTGCGCATGACTAGACGAGTTTTGTGGTTTTCCTTGTGTTTGAGCAGCCTAACATCACCGGTGCCACGCTCTTTCCACTCCTTGCTATCACGATCAAATCTAAACAATTTGGCGCGCATCTTAAAGGTCTGCTCTTCAAGTTCCTCATTGGTCTTAATCTCGACCTTCTCTGTCAAACGGATAACGGGCTCGAAGTGAACGTCAGGGGACTCGGGCGCTTCTTCCTGTTGTAGAGGCGATTCAATATTAGCCAAGACCCTGAGCAAGATTCAAAGAGTATCTGGGGATATAGTAATTCTAAAGATTAAGGAGATACAAATTTGTCGGAAATAGGAGAGATGTACGACACTGAGGGGGGGGAAGGAGGGGATCATGAGGATTTTTAGCCACCTACTTCGTCTTCAGCTTTCTTTGCCTTGGAAGAGCCAGAGGGTTCATCCTGGTCATCCTCCTCTTCCTTCTTCTCCTTCTTAGGGCCACCACCAAACATAGAGAAGACACTATCGGAGGTCTTGGGGGCAGTTTCGGCGGCGCTGGTCTGAGGCTCCTCTTCCTTGGGGGCTTCGGTTGTGGTGGTGGTCTCCGGCTTCGCAGCGGCCTCAGGAGCGCTGGTAGTGGGGTCGGGCTTGGTTTCAGCGACACCAGACATGGTGAAAATCTGTCGGTGGATTCTAATATTGATAAGTTAGAAGGTTGATGGACAAGGAAATACTGCTGGAACGCACCTAAGGATGATAAGTTGAGAGGGGTATTATATCAGGGGTTGGATATGGATCTGGATATTTGGGGGGTAGGAGGGGGAAAATTGTGGATGGGCTTGTTTTTGGTCTGAAGTGGGTAGGTTCGTTGCCCCCCTCTCTGCCTAAGGCAACACACGCTCTCTCACACTAGTGCGCCCACCCTGAAAGTTCTTCTCTTATCCTCTAAAGACCTACCGAGATTTATGTTGCTACCTTATCCACCTAGGTATGCATGTTTTGGAAAATTCAAAGACTGTTTGTGTGATAAGACTTTGGGTGTCATTGCTCATTGTTACATCAACTCTGGGTTCTTTCAAAATTTCCATAAATACTAGAGATAGGATCTTAACCACCATGGCTGTCCGACAGCATCAAACCAAGGCAAGCATAAAAGAAAGGACAATAGGCAAAGGGAAAGAAGGAAAGAAGAGGGGGGATGGGGGGAATAGACAAGATAAAAAAAGAAATACACGCTAGGAATAGCTCTGCTAAGAAGGAACCCATCATTAAGAAGTCTTTCCTCTCATCAGGCCTTTTGCGCTCTTCTGAGCCTTGTCCAAAGTCTTGCACTTCCTTGCGTTTCGAATGTGCTCTAGCAAGTTGTGAAAATCGAGGGTTGGAGCACAGGCACTGATTTTGCTCCATGTACCACTCACCATCTGTCTTGCTTCCCTGTTTGCCTTGTTGGTCTGGCCATGTATTATAGATGACGCCGACAGGAAAGGCTGCACAGCAGTACGTCGAAATACCTCAGAAAGCTGCTTGGATGTCGATAAAACTGCCTCTCTTGCCCCTGGGGGGAGATGTACGGAATCGCGATTGATTGATTCTGCCTCCCACCGTAGGATATGTGCTCTTTTCACAACATCTCCCATCAGAACTTGCAGATCAGTGCAAATTCGATCGTACGCCTCGGACAACCCCGTTTGAACAGTAGCTAAATCTCGAAGGAATTGAGATGTGATGGTGTGCGCTGCTCTTTTCCAACTTGCAATTTTTAGCCACGGGGTCCCTAGGTCGACTACTGTACTCTGCTTGACTGAAGGCTTTGAATTTGTAGTTATTGTGACATTAACCAAGCCATAGGCCTCTCCACGATCCAATTTGAGCGTGTATACTCCTTCGAAGAGTCGAGAAAGCTCGTGGTGGAGGATGTTGCCTTGTCGATTAACTTGGACATTAAATTGTGGGAGTCTTTTACTATTTGAAAGCTTGTTGGGAGGCTTGATAATGAGATGACAATCTCCGACTACCTGGATATCAAAGCTATCAGGAGTCTTTAGTGTTTCAATAGATGCTGGTGCTCCGTTTATCAAATGACCAATTGAAAATTGACTGCCTGGTTCGCTTCCCAATAATTGAACGTCATTTGCCGATGAGGGCAATGTTGAAATAGATGACTGCTTCAAGCCTTGTAAAGGAGAAATGCCAGTGCTTTGACTATTCAGAGCAGTTGTGGTGAGGTTGGACATTGCCGACCATGAGAAGACATTTGAAAAGAAAACAGCACTAGCATTCAGAGCCAGATATCCTCCCGCGAAAGCTACAGCGGAAATAACGGCAAGCTTGATGAGACGTAACACGGGTGCCAGGTTGAGATCATTTTCCAAATAGGTAAGGGGAAAATTTTTGCTTTTAAAGCCTCTAAAATAGTCGGAAGGCTGCCCTCTAGGGGTATGAGGGATCTCGGAGATGATTTTGCATGGTTTTTTGGGATAAATTCTTGCTAGCGAGGCTAAATTTCTGTTAAGCTGCCCTGGGGTTATACTCTCAAACGTGTGGAGATCGATGGGATATCTCCTGAGAACTGTGGTTTTCCCAGTGAATGCATGGCGGGATTCTAGGCACGTGTGAAGACTGTGGGGATTTAGGGGAACAAATTCTCTGTTCATTTTCCAGAGTGATTTTTCAGAAATAGCCATAGTAGGCACACCATGTCTTTCCAGGAAGGTACGTGCAAAATTTTGAGTTTTCACAGCTGCCGCAGTATCTAGACTGGATAGGAAAATGATAGCTACATCTGGTAGCACCCATTCAGTTGCGGAAGAGATACAATATTCTGTGCCCGTCCAATAGGACGTACATGAAGGCCGATTCTTGAAGTTCAAATTAATGGTACTCGGTTTATCAACATGAGGTTCCGAGGAAGCGCTAGGGCATTCGTCAACGATTAATTGCACGTGTATTGGGAGAAGCTCTGCAAAGTTAGGGACTGCACCAGGACCGAAGGAGGTTGGAACAACATGATATCTGGAAGACTCAGTGGAGCTACTTTCAAAGCCGCTTGTTGTACTCGAGACCAAAACATCACCGAGTTTGTCAAGTATAATGCTTCTAAATTCGGAGCTCCCGACATAGAGTACGCGGAATGGCTTATCAGTGTCAATGCTTTCTTTTGTCATTGTCTGCTGAACAGTCGCCATTAATGTAGAATCTTGCAAATAATGGGAGAAGTCGTTTCCGAGTTCTGCAATCTCAGAAGCCTCGAACAAACGAATCGTGTGCTTTAGCTCAACTCGTTCGACTTCGGGCCATTTATCAGGCTCAACGAACTCAATAGACTCGGTCGATTGACGGAAGGCGGTTTGGGTGGTCAGATTACTATCATCGATACAGCATCCAAGCGGGGGAAACACAGGATGTAGCTCCTGAGACCCAGAAATCTCGCTCCTGGAATCGTAACTCTCGTTATCAAGCCCCTCATCATCATTCCCGTCTAGCTCGTCGTTACTGCTATACCGCCCATCAAGGCTAGCCACATCATCAGGACCGGCCTGGTCGATCAAAGACCCAACATCAGTCTGTTCAGAATGTGTGCCGTCTTCAGAGTGGACATCTGATGCGCTAAGTGTAGCCCAGCTCTCACTTAGTGATTTCGGTAGGTGCTCCGTCGACGGTGTTGACGTCATACTGATAGGTCTTGAGTGGGATAACCACTCTTCTACGGAGCCGCTTAAAGGGGGAAAAGTGGGATATTGTAGATGTGAAGTGTTTGAGACTGTATGTAGACGCCTGGAGGGAGGCTCTGGGGAGTCAGCCATATCGCTAGAGTGTGAATGTCATAGAACAAATATGAGGAAAGAGCAGGTATGGTCAAAGCGGAGAGCTTCGGGTCGAACACAAGAGTTGACGGCTAGGCTCAAGAGAAGCAAATTAAATAAAATGTCTTTAGAAGGGAAATAGAATATGTTAACTTCCTAAGAGGAACCTATGTTTTGCTAAAGAAAAAAAAAAAAAAAAATAAGAAAGAAAAGATATGAGAGACAGCTTTGGTTCAGCTCAGCCTAATAGGCAGATGCCCGATGACAAGGCGTTGTTGTATGTGGGGAGGTTCAGTTCCGGGCGGAAGAAAAGTCAGGTGCGCCTGGGCCAACAGACAAAGCAGAAAGTAGGTGATAACTTGCCTATAAACACCTTAGCACTCGTGGCTGTGTTTAGGAGTGTATTCTTTTCTTTCTTTACATCAGAAAAAAAAGGCTGATGTTGAGTAGAGGAGAGAAGATGACGATGTCATGGTTGACAGGTTAGTTGGGGTAGATAAGTAGAGTAGATAGTGGAGGAGATAAGTTGTGGTGGCTTTCGTATCACGCGCGGGGCACATGACAAGTGCTGCGATAAGTGGATAAGTGGAAGGACTTTTAACCATCACTTAGATAGTGTATATGGAGGATATAAGTGCTATTCTAAATAGGAAAAATAATACATGGATATAAAGGGGGAGAGAAGAAAACAAAACCAAAATTGTACACCCAAGACAGATTTCAGAGGTAGATAGAGAGTACCGAGGGACTGTGGGAGATTGTTGATTTTTTTTTTTATATGGACAAACTAGGGAAAATATCAACTAGGAGAATATCACCGAGGCAGAAGGGCTAAGTAAGCCTGCAAGTTCTTTGCTTATGAAATTTGCTTAATTCTGTCAATGCGAAGCCCAAAGCCGCCTATAATCACCCGTCTTATCTTCTGCCTTGTACGAGTTTACCACTGGAGACGAGGGCGCACCTAAGTCCCAGCGGGCTGATGCAGTAAGCCAGTCAGAAAGGCCTACCTGGTTCTCATAGAGCCATCCCAATAGGATAGGAGAGACGAAGTTCGCTCCATAGGTAAGATCCTAGACCAGTACCACATAATCTCAAATGTCTTGAAAAGTATAAGAAAAGAGAGTGGATGGCGTTATCGAAGGAGGCTTCAGAATTTGTGCTGGAGACAGAAAGTCCACAGATGCAAATTAGTTGGTATAATGGATGGAGCACTCCAAATGAAACATACAAAGCACGCTAGATATTTTGTAAACATTGATGAGAATGGCCACGCCGTCTTCGATAGAAGAAGCCGTCAGATCCGTGTAACGCCGTCCAAACCCCACAGCCTATATAGAATATAGGCTTGATCAAAGAAATAACTCCAAGTACGACCCGAGTGATGCTCCTAGTCGAGCAAGTAGGTACTGAAACGGGAGGGTCAAGATTATACAGCGAATATTAAAGGGCAATCCAAATCTATGGAGATGCCCATCCTCCAGCAACTTCCACCCATTCTGCGAGGCAACTACCTTGTTTCCCTTCAACATCTACAATATCTGTATCGCATCTGCACCTGCAACCAACACCATTTTCCTTTACAGGGTCAGGGTTTGCCCAGTATTCGTCTTCTTCGAAACGCTCTTTCGGATCCTCTGTAGTCATTTCTAGGTATGGTTCTCGTGGTAGCTGGCGGGCAGGGGCGTTGGCTGGGCAATGTTGGATGGTGGTGTGTCGGTAGCCAAAATCACGGAAATAGTGGATATCAGCGGGAGATAAAAGGATGCCAGCCGCAAGTGAATGAATGGGCGCATCACCCCACTAAAAACCTGTTAGTCTTGGTGTGATATCGAGGCAGGTAACGCCTAAGATACGTACTCTCTCCATCCAGAATCCCCCACTTTTGTCCATCATATCAAAAAAGTCTTCGTACTCTTTGCTCCTGAAAAAGTCCAAGCGCGCGATTTCAAAGTTACTCCAGAAGTGGCACATATTGTAACTCTCACCTTCCATAGTTTCGGGATCGATTTCTGGAAGGCCTACACCAGGTTCGCTCAAAAGAACTTCTTCGGGTAGTTTATCTTGATTCTCTTCTTGGGCTGGCTCCTCACGTGGCTCCAAAAACATTTCCCATAGCCCTTGTGAGCTAATATTGTTCTTCCGCTTGTAGGCGGAAGCATAGCGGAATATGTTGGGAACTGTCTCACGGAGTTCCTTGACAGCGATGGTGAAACCATAAGTTTTGTTGTGCTCTGCCATTTTGATGAAGGGATCACTGTTTCAGTGTAAGCAGATATATATGATGGGAGGGGAAAGCTTGTGAACTGACTATGTAATATCACAGAAGTACTTGATCTCGGGCTCTAGACGCCAGTACCATTCGTACTTCAAGAGGAGGGGATGTTTGTAGAAGAATCTGCTAATGTATTAGAATTCGTAATTAAAAATTTGAGAATGGTAGCAGATTACTCACCCAGAGTAGAATCTACACATATGATGATAACTTTCCATTCCGCCATACATAATCGCAGCATCTCCCTGCTTTCTAATACCTTCTTTAGCAACCTCGTGGTCAACCCAGCTAGGGTAACCCCACATCGAGTCGTCAATCTTTCCAAATTCGACAGAGCCGCTTGTATAATTCTGGACGGTCTCCTTGAACAAGTCGTCGAAATCACCATCGTTCAGGAAGACGTAAGGGTAGTGGAACCAGCGGTTGAAGTGTCGCTCAATGGATTTCAGTGACTGAACAACACCTTCCAATTCTTTATTCCTTGCAAGGACAACGAATGCAGCATTTGCCTTGGGAGGGTTTTTTGGAATTTCTTCGGTTGAAAGACATCCGGTAGCAAAGACTTTGTCATATTTTTCACTTATTTTCCTGTAGCGAAGCCAGGACGTTAGCACGGATTACAACTTTCTTTCCATGATAGTCATAACAAACCTTATAGATGGTGGTGTGCCTGCAGGAATCAGGATACCCCCAGGCGATGAGGGATGTCGGACAAAGAGCAGCAGAATCAGGATAATTACAACACACGGAAATAGCAAGACAAAACCTAGGGGTATAGATATCGAAGAATTGCCCTTCAGTCGCACTCTGCGCCGGAAAAATGCGAACCTAGGATACTTATGGCCCTTTTCATACGACGAGTCATCTAGGGGTAGACTCGGTGTTGCCGGCAGCCATTTTGTTACCCGTTGAACGAGGCCCATGGATGCAAAATTGTCCGCACTGCGCGAGGATGAGATATAGCACCGATATCAAGATCCAATCCACACAGTGGGATGTTTCCCCGGTGTTCGGGACACCTCAGGAGACAACCACCGTTCTTATAGTACTCGAGAAGTCCCGTCCACACACGAGCAAGGGTTGAGGCAGATAATTTTGTAACCATGCACCACTTTCAAGGATATGAACAAATAGATGAAAAAGAGCGATAAGGATTATATTGAGGGTAGAGGAGAAAAGGAGAAAATTTCGAAGGTAAAAAAAAGCAAAAAAAAAAAAGACAAGAGGAAAAAATAGAAAATAAAAATGAGTGGCCGGAGGAAAGCCTCCTTTCTCTAGTCCAATTTGCTCTCACTTGGCCAAAGAGATGTAGGTGGGGAATGCGTTGACAGCAACGCAAGGGACTACTGTCCTAAGCAATGCCGATGGTACAGAGGAGATAATGGAGCTCATCAATCACGATGAATGAGACGAGATGCTGGCTGGAGACCAAAACTCGGAAGAGAAGACCGACGATATGAAGACCCGAAAGATTATTTGGGAGATGGGGATGGGCAGAAGGTCCGCCAAGGCTAAGGAGGCGCAAGCGGCCACAGTCAGCATTATTACGGATGGTAAGTTTACAACTGGTCCTAAATCGGGAGTGATAGTGGCTTTCCACATGTATGGTATGGTATTTGTATATTATAATTATTATTTCAACACGTTCACTCTTTCCTTGTTATTAGTGATTTATGATGATGGATTAATATTATTATTATTTGAGACCATAAACTAGAGTAAACACATTATTTATCTAGCAAGCAAAACAACATGTTCGGTGGCAAGAGAGATTTCTGTATTACTTTTGCTACTAGGCCATCTATTTTAGTTAATAGATTTAAATTTGAGTCGTAAAGGCAAAGAAAATAAGCAATCCCATATAAGTGAACATCCACTTTAGTCCCAACAAATTTTTACATTTAGTAGGCCCATTGCAAAACCCTTGAAAAGGGTCCATAGCTTTACTAGACGGATCCTTTTGCTCATAGGAGGACCCTGAAGCTTAAGTTTTGTAAGGCATACACATCTTTAATTGAACAACAGGGAAGCATTTATTGTGAGGTCCCAGTACATAGATGTTAATTTTAAAATTATGTATTCCTATTATCATGTAGTATCTCATAGAGTAAAAAAGAAAGAGAAATAGGGGGGGAAAGGTTGTTTCATGATTTTTTTTTTGTAACCAAAGGCTGTTTGTATTTTGTATGATTGCAAGAGCCCAAGCTAGACTCGATGATACGTTTTTCTCTATTTCTTTGGCTGTATCTTACGTTATCTTGCAGAAAGTTCTAGTCAAGGTTAAAAATGAGCGTTGCCAGCGCCAGCACAGCATGATTATTGATGCGACACAATTGTTGTAAATATTCCCTATCATTAAGCATAACATTCAGTAAGTGCTTGCTTAGGTACAATATTGAGATTATCAGATAATATATTGCTTCCTACACGAGAATTACAAAGGTAGGTATGGATGGGCACCTGCTTGGCTAGGAGCGCCCCTTTTGACTCCTATATATGATTCTTGTCTTAAGTTCGGTTTTATCTTGCAAGCTTTCGAGGTGAAGTTGGTGGCCTCGAACTAGGAGAGGGCTAGTGCTGTAAGGTACTGTAAAGATTATTGACCGAGGGGCTCTGTCATTGGTAATACCAGCCGGTATTTTATGCATCCAGATTCCAGAACCCTGAAATCATCCCAGCCCACACGTGACTCCTGTGGCAGGACGATCTGTCAAGGTGGCCTTTTTATTAGGCTCTGTTTGTGAGTTCAGTCCAGCACTCAGGAGCCTGAGGACTGAAACACAGCTGCTTTGCTGTCATCCGCTGCACTGATACCTTCTGATTTAAACATTCTAAACTTCCTTTTGCTCTTGCTGTTAAGGGGATTTGAAGAAGGGGTGTGACGCAAGACACTGCAAGTAGGAATAATTAGCTGAACACCTTAAGAGTTAGTCATACAGCAATAATATGTAGGTACACGCTTTTATGGGGCCGTGCAATCCACTCCTGTGAATCTTCCTGACTAAATGCTTTTGAGGGTTCTAGATCTGAGCTCTGGCGTCGAGAAACTTGAAGTAGGGGTTGCACGAGCAGATTTGATTTTAATTCTGATATTTCTAATCATATTTTACTTGTAGTCTTAGTTTAGGTGTTTCATAGGTAACTCTGAAGCCCCTTTAGCAACCCTGAGTGATGACTGTATATACGAAATAAGAATATGTCCTCCTCATTTTTTTTTCCAGACTTAAATATAAAAGCAACTTTCTTATAATGTGTATATTAGGTACTTTATAATATTCTTGTCCTCTTTATAGGAAGAACAAAAAAAAAAAAAACAACGCAACGCAACGCAGCGCAGCGCAACGCAGCGCACAGAGCCTGACTAAATTAAGGAGTGACTAAACCAGATGATCTCCAGCTTCCAAAACAAAATCTAGGCATCCCGTTGGATACCCAGATTCATCATCCGAGGGACCCTTGACCTTCGCCGTTAAATCATCAGACGCGGGAATTACAATATCATGGGCGCTTCCTGACGCAGCCTTGGGTCAACCACAGCCATACAATAAGTTAACCTCTCTCTGTCGGTTCTTTCTTTACCTCAACGACTATCGTCTGTACTTTCTCTCCGACACAGCCCCTCGATGACGCCTTGTTGACAAAAACTGGTATATACGTTTCTGCCTGTCGATATCTATTCCATTCTAGGCGCCAATTTGCTATTTATGGGGGTTTGTTTCCCTCACTTGATGTCTAATCCAGATGTCTTTGCAGCGAGATTAGGATCTATTAACAACATCCCCTAATCGCGGAGCGCGTTGCGATATAACCACGCTTGGGAGACTATTCAAGAGTTGACAATAACGAGGCGAGATTATGAATCAGACAATCCCCGCTTCTCACCCATTACCTCTCGATGGGCACACCAAGGCCCCAGCACACCATGATGGCACCATTCGCAAGTCCACGTTTCTTGCCCCTACCCCACATCCTTCATCTTCGACATTTCGCAACGGCCATGTCAATTTAGATACTTTCTCTCCCGTCAACGAAAACGGTAGCTTTGAATTCGATCGTGTTCTAAAATCCGGGAAGGTGAACCGTCGGGTTAAGCCGAAACATGTCCGTTTATTCTACTTCTTTTCGGAAGGCACTGGCTTGATCTTTCACTAACTACCGTGCTCTACGAAAACTAGGTGTTCCGAGCGTTCTGGAAGCCTGCATACCTTGTTCTCCGGCCTAACCTACTCTCTGTTTACAAAGATGAAGAGGCGACAAGATTACGGGCCTCAATTACTTTGTCAGAAGTCACGGCAGTTGCGCCCGTCAAGTCCCCCCGCTCTGCCCGACAACACATCTTCGGTATCTTCACCCCTTCAAAGAATTATCGATTTCAAGCAACTTCGGAAAAGGACATGGAAGGTTGGATAGAACGCATTCGTGCTGAAACTCGCATGAACGAAGATGAAGAGGCTTTTCTTGCTCTATCGAAGAGGCAAGAGACTGTCACTGCCAACAAACAGCGCATTTACGACACCACCGATCATTCAGATATTGAACACCGTGGGCGGGCAAGCTCACCTGAATTTGGTCTGTCCAGTCATCGGTCAAGGCGACTTGCATCGCCTCATGATTACTCAGGAAATGATATCACATCCTTCTCTGAATGGTCGGATGGGCCAGGAAGCAACGTCAGTCTTCACTTGCGATCAAAGCATTCTGCCCAAAATTTATCCTCGTCAGCTCCAGCAAGCCAACACTCCGCTACAGCTCGTGAGAGTGGTAAGAGCCATGAAATAGGAGGGGTACGTGACCCTGAGAGAGTCATATGCAATGGCTATCTTCAATGCCTGAGGATCAAAAGTGGCGTTCGTCATTGGAAGCGCCTATGGGTCGTGCTACGTCCGAAAAGCCTCGCGTTTTATAAAGATGAACAGGTATGAAGTCCTCGACTTTCTCACTCCTTTTGTCCGAGTAGTAATTTAATCTTGAAAATAGGAATATTCTGCTGTGAAAATCATTCCAATGATCCAAGTGATTGACGCGGCAGAAATTGATCCCATGTCCCGCTCCAAGAACTTCTGTCTTCAGATCATCGCGGAAGACAAGTCATACCGACTATGCACTCCGGATGAAGAATCTCTTACGAAGTGGCTGGGGGCTCTGAAAAGTATTCTTGCTGCTCGCAAGAAATTAGAAAATGTTTCTCCTCAGCCGGCAGCGCAGCCCTCAGCCTAGCCACTCATCAGGCCACTCATAATGTAATATCAATTGTATTGGTACGGGTTAGGCCTTACCTATGAGTCGTGGTAATCTTTGTGGTTAGCGCTATCCCCGAAGAACATGACTATGCTCAACTAAGAAATACAGACGCCCACGAATGCGTAATCGGGCCTTATTCTCGATCTTGAAGAGCCGCAGAAGACTGATTCGCACTCTTTTGTCAGTCCACATGAGTGGAAGGGATTCATGACTAGGTAATCAAAATTGGGCTGTGGACCATAACCAGATACCTACCAACCTGACTTCACCTGCATACAAGATAAAATAAGCGATTCTCCGACACTCCGAAATATGTTACAATCTTGGATGGGTTTTATTAGTCTAGCCTATTATTATTCTATTTCCTACGCAGTTAGGCACCCGTCCTGAAGAATGAGTTACTGTGAAATGATGCATGCTCCCTAGAAATTTAGGATGCACGTCGTGTCAAAACCCAGTCTATAGGAGTTAGACCAGTTGTGAGGTCACATTCTTGCTCCCAAAGCTACTACATCATATAGAAAACCTCATGACACTAAATCCAAGATAGACATAATTTACAGACACAGTCCAGCATATCTAGATATAAGGATCACCTTTACAAATCACTGCAAAATCTAGAGATAATTTGCTATAGTGTATCTAGCATGTGATCATTAATATAAGCATCTATAAATTTATTCTAGACGCTGGTAAAGAAGTAATTGGGATCTCTAGGGTTGTAGATATAGTATACTACTAATGAATGATCTTCTCTGAAGTTTAAATGTAATAGGAAAGGCCATTGGCAGCTGGCTGGCTGGTTGAAGATAGGTACCTATGTAGTATATAAGGCGTGCTCTAGGTGATCTTCTGTCCGAGAAGAAAATCATTGTGGTCTTTTTGGCCTAGTGGTAGTCATGGAACCAGAGCACATGATCTATTACACGTATACCCTAAGCTCTACCAATCATATAAGTATAGATACCAAGTTGGACTTGCGTTAAAACATCCAATGCATACTAATCCAGGAGTTATCTTCTATTTGGGGCTTCAACGCTAATCACCACTAGTGAATTGCGTCCAAATTATTGGTGTAGCTGTTGTCCATGCTTTAGAGATGCCTCACCCTGCTGTCCTATTCGGGCTTAGCAGCCATAGCCTTCTCTTTTTCATCTCTTGCTAGTCTACTTAATTAGTCTAGTCCTATATAATCCAAGCTCTTATACATCTTCTTAGATCATGAGCACTTATAGTATTTAAGACCCCATATAAAGAGGTAGAGTATGAATGAGAAATTTAGAATAGTATCTAATACAGACACCCTGGACGCCCTACATACTCTTAAATAAGAAAGTCCTAACAGTTCTTGCTAATAATGATAAGAAATACTAACTTGAATTGGGTTGAAATATTGTTATAGGATATCTATCTTAGGGCTATAGCCATCTTCCCAAAGTTATAATTTACCTGACTAATTAGACATTAAGCTTATTACCCTGTTAAAGTATATGTTCTATCAACAGGTTATACTAAACTATTATTTGAATGGCCTTTGCCTAGAGGTGGGTGTCTGTACAGGGGTTTTATACCTATTTATCTATATATAGGGACATTCAACATGAAACATGTGCCAGGTAGTAGGGATTTGATGTATAGAGTAGGAAGAGCTGGGACCTAAATATATTAAACAAAAAGGGCTTATCATACTTTATACTTAGTTTTAAATGGCATTATCGGTTGCGTTAGTAGAGTGTGACGCTGGAACCGAATAGGCCCTCATAAGGGATTTGCGGGGAGCGAAAAGGTGGGAGAGGACAGCAGGGCACCAACGCATCGAACTAGCAGTGAAGCATTCAAGAAGGTCGAATTCTTTGTTGGACTGAAGAAGCTTCCTTGCCACGGAGCTGTAGCCTTGGTGACTGGGGGTCAACGCCTCTGCCCTCACGTGCAACTTATGACCCATATTCTTGAGGGCGGCAAAGCAATCTTTCGGCCTGATACGGACATGGTGATCATTTAAGATCTTCTCTGCCATGAAAAGTACCGTAATCTTAACCACTGAGCTAGAAGAGACATCTAGACGTCAACTTCCGCCGTAGGTTGATTTTTGGTTCATTTTCAGGCTGACAGATCTTAAGGCCTGAACACGAGGGAGCAGCTCCGCAGCCTTTATTTTCTTCCCTAGAGAGGAAAGGCTTAGTATTGGTCTAGATAAATATTAAAATAAAGGGAGTATACATCGCCGGGAGGGAAGAGGGAAGTGGTGATATACATTCAACGGCCTCCTTTACTTTCTGGGTAATTTCGCCCTCCGTGTCACAGCTTTCAGCTAGAACGATTGCCAGAAAGTTGTTCGGCTTTGTGATGGAAGGAGGACAGCTGTAATGGGCTTTGGGGATAATTTAACCTTGCCACGGACAAGGTAATTGTAAGCAAAGTTATTATCCAGAACCACGCGCCGTTGCTTTCGGGGATCACCGTGGGCGTAATCACTGTACTTTGTCACAAGGACTCTTGGATCGAGGCAGGTAAGCCATATCTGCCTGGCCGTGTTGGTGTCTGGAATGAATAAAGACCATTAGAAATAGAATAGTAAGGAGGGTCTGAGATTATCAACTTACACATTGGGTGAAAGAGGTGGTGAAAGAGGTGGTGAAAGAGGTGGTGAAAGAGGTGGTGAAAGAGGTAGAAATCACTAATGAACCAGCCATCCTATTCAGGGGCTGCTAGATTCTTAAAGTCAATTGTGCCACACACACTGCAACGATCCGGCTTCTGGGGGGGACATCGGGGGGGGGTTGGTTATGAAAACTAGGTCGGTATACGCCAAACTCCTTCCTGTTCTCCGGCTTATGGCGTTGAAACCTGGGCGAAGGATCTCCTGGTGGCTGGAATTGCTCATGGTAGCAGTGTTAGCTGACGAAAAGAAAAAAAAAAAAAAAAGGCAAGGGTGAAGCAACTAAAAAAATTAGGACTTGATGTAGTGTAAGCATAGAGGGAGCTGCGCCGAAATCAACAGGACACAGGCTGGTTTCGTATAACTCACCCGAAAGTATGGTGCTGAAGATGGTAGAAAAGGCAACCACGACCCAAGCCGTAGGTAGATATGACGGGGGAAAAAATAAAAAACGAGTCGTTTCAGAACGGCGACGAGAAAAGAGCTGTACCGGTCATTCATGTATCACGATGATGAAACACGGATGTTTTTCACTTCTACACAGTGATTGAGTGAACAAAACCAGGGCACACAACTGCAGGAAATACGGAGCAATAATATCATAGATCTAGGTTGAACGGGAAATTGAAGCTGTGGTACAGCACACTCAATCAAAACAGCCATTATCATAACTGAGATCCAGGCAAAATTAGAGTAGATTTTATATAATACCATAAATATAATTCTAATTTCACAATATACTATTTTATCGCCATCTTTATAGATTATAATTGATCTGTTGACCAGCGAGAATACCGACATACGAGGTATGATGACCATCTATGACCATCTTGGTGTCTAACAACCTGTGTGGCGTAGTGGTGTTTCTAGCAATATACTTGATGTAGATTACTGTATAATGTTAGTATTATAAAGTGTAAACCTCATGTCAGATGAAAATATATTTCTCTATTTATCTATATTTGTATTCATAGTTAATAACTTATGGTCCTGAACATCAAATAATATTTAGTGGTACAGCCAGGGTAACTATATTGCTGAGAGAGCATAATAAGCTTCGTGAAGTTAAAAACTTCTTGCAAGTTACTCTCAACCTAAAAACCCCTTCTTCCTGTTCCTGGTTGGCCAACTTGCAAGCTTGGGAATTATATTGGACATCTCAAGTCGTTAATTGTGTTCTTTTACTGAAAATCACATACCAGTCAGCTTTTTAACAGTATTTAGGAGCATAAGGCCTTGTCTCCCCCTTTCCCACCTTATAAAAATATAAAAATAAGAACATTGTCTATCTCCTGCCTCTTTTTATTTTTCATTCTCTATTTACGCTGATATTATTCTTAAGGTTAAAGTATACCTATGTAATGGAGAAGGTGTCTGCTTATTATCATGATATTCTATTTAAATGGAATTAAGCTGCTGCTATTATATAGTAAATAGTCATCTTTCCCAATTAGAGCTCTTACTACACCACCATATGTAAATAGACGTAATATATAGAGTCCTATCATTAACACCACCATCCTTGATGTTTTTCGGGCCCCTTCATTCTCCATATTAAAGTTATCTCTTATAGGAAAGCTATTTATATAAAGGGGTATAGTTCTGCAGACAGTAAGCGTAGCTGGGTCTTTAATAAAGATATTATTTGTATTATTATATTCTATATAAAAGGTTTCATAGGGATTGTGCTTGATCTCTTAGTAGAATAAGCAAGATAAATCTTAATAATAAGGTCAAGCTCGATACTCACTTTTCCTAATAAGACCTCGCACACTGATGTCTCCACCCCTTAAGGCCTGGATTTAGCCAGGGTGAGGCTGAATAAGTGTCCGCTGTGCTGCAAGGGCCCCAGGTCATGTTGAAATATGACACTTGGGCTCACCCCTTCCCAAGATTCGTCAACAGCACACCTAAGGACTACATTACAAGCGCAACATGGGTCAAGAACATCTGAGATGCATACTTCGCATGTACTTGATGTCTGTCTACCTAGTGATAGCATTTCTCAATCGTGCTAATAAAAAGTGGCTGGTCTGTCTTCGGAATTTATAGCCGCACAATCACACTTTCCTTC
Organism: Aspergillus haitiensis; assembly: GCA_027569155.1. Taxonomy (NCBI): domain Eukaryota; kingdom Fungi; phylum Ascomycota; class Eurotiomycetes; order Eurotiales; family Aspergillaceae; genus Aspergillus; species Aspergillus haitiensis. Next base: position 407,995 of record JAPDEO010000017.1, read on the forward strand.
TCGTCTTCATTCATTTTTTTTTTTGAGCCTCATCTACCCACATCACATATACACCACCCGGTCACCCTCCTGACACAGCCTCCTGGCCTCATCGATAGACAACCTCTGCCTCCCCGCAGTTTCTCGGGTCTGTCAACCTCAACACCCAGCCCCGCTGATATACAACAGCACAAAATCTATATAACCACCCACGCACCACCATAGTGCTGATAAATAAACGAAAAATGTGTTTCGCAAAAGACAAAAACATACAACAGCTGGGATTCGCTTGTGGTCACCCACCAAACTACTAACCAGCCGGCAAGTGACTTGAGTACGGCTGAGCGGACGGGAAGCCCTATTTTCCACTTCCTGTGGTCGTATGTACTTGGATACCCTAATATGTGGATTATATGGACATTCTTTGCTAACAAGCATTACATAAAGCCAAAATAAAACCAAATTGATGATCATTAATAAATAGTCACACAGTTCATCGCCCCATTTCAAGAGTCTTTCCTAAGTACCCAAGGCATCCATGCTCCTTGCTCTAGAATTCAGCACACCACTGATTTAACGACTACGTATCCGCGATCGATCATGTGGTCGGCCGCGATATGCATCACTGTCCACAAAACGGCCGGACTTAGGGGCATATTGGAAGAAACCCAACACTCTGTGGTCACTGTCCCATATGACAGAACCACAAATACCGTCCATCAACTGTGTACTTGAGTCTTGCCCCATGTAGTTCCAGTAGCATCTCATCTACTCTTGTTCGGGCTCTAGGGGTCATCGCTTGGGACAGGCATCAACGCGTGTGCTCCGCACATCCCTTCGACAAACCCGGAGAATGGGTTGTCCATAAAAACATCCTGTCAGCCTGAATATGAACCAAAAATCAACCTACGGTGGAGGTTGATGTCTAGATGTCTCCTTAGCTCAGTGGTTGAGATAACGGTATTTTTCACGCCCAACACGTCCTCACTTTTGGTATCGCCAGCTCGTTTGAAGGCACCAAGCTTGAATGATGGATAGACCGACCAAGATGCCCGCCTTCCGACTGGTACAACCATCTGAAAATCAATACGATTGCACAAGGTACGACATGATGCGCCCTGGTGTTGTGATTGGTTCCGGTAAAGAAACGACGAGCAGAAACGAGTTCCTCATCTCCTCTAGCATTATAGTAATGGATGAGATTGGTGAGCGGTATATGACAGTTGCGGCGCATGGGTTCCCCGGAGAACTGTTTGACGGGAAGGTCTATCACCCCGCCGGGTCCAGCAGCAAAGAAATTGGTGAGATGGTCATGGAATTAACCCACACTGATGTTGGCCTTGCGAAATTGCACCCAGAGGTACAGTTCGTGAACGAGCCATTTGAGAATACGCTAGCTCCGGAGCCATTTCTGATTCAACAGATAAACACAGCGACACTTTGCAACAGATTTCGGGAGTTCAGATAACAGTTTAAACTCATCGTCTGTAATATCCTCTATCACAATGGTGATTATTCGACCCCAATACTATATCTCCGTGATTCTGATTTGCGACTGGTGAAAGTGTTTTAGAACCAAGTCAAACACAACGCTAACCTCTCCCTCTTTGTCCCCCAAATCAAGATGGTCTGAGATTCTAAGTTGGGATACATCCCGACGCTCCAGTGGGATTGTCAGACCAGGATCAGTCCCATCTTCTGTGAGATAACAAGGCACCCCCGCCACCTTCTTCGGGAAAGACTGAGGGCTTCTAAAGACGGTGTCACGCGTCTTTTCTTGGGATTCCCAGGGCCCACCAAGCGAGGCGATACAATAATCACCTCGCCTGCCATGGTTTCAAATTATAGGCGTTCTCCGTTTTTGTGATGATCTTAGGGGGTTTCGTGTAATAGGATAAAGGTGTCTGGGGATTCAACGAGGCTAAAAGTAAGCGGATACCGGTACCCCCTTATTAAATCCATGCGCGAGAAAAGTACAGCGACCCCGTCTGAATGTCGAGCAATAGGCTTGTTGGCAGATTCTAAATTATGAGTATAATCGGCCTGTATTCAAGGTAGAGAAGAAATAAAAAGTTATCATAAGGGTATTTTAGTGAAGAAGAGAAAGTATGTGAGTTGGTGGGGGGGGTTTGTGAAATGTAACACAGCCAGAAGGAAGGAATACAGGATGACTTGACTCATATTTTGAATTAAACACAAATGACCTCACCTTGAAGTAAACATGGAAGTAAAGATGGCAGGTATCACCCATGCTCTCATCTAATGATGAACATACACCTGACACTCCACCTAAATGATCTCCTTTATCTGCCTTTGCTTTTGTTGCGGTGCTCTAACTTCATTAATAGATCTAATATCAACTGGTAATAATATCTACTAGCCGTGTTGAATCCCTTTGGAGTGAATCTTTTTCAAAGATATATACGTCTAGAATAAGCCTTTCTTTCTTAGACAAATAGCAGCACAGAGGCATTATAAAGGTATGATACTGTAATTCAGTCACACAAATTACATATATTAGTAGCAATGTATTTTATAATTATTCTCCCTTGATGCATTTATTTTCATTTCTTCAAAGCGAGTAAGGGCCTAGATTAGTATTTATCAGGGTTTATACAAATTCAGGTATCAAGTGGAGTCTTGTATCTTCGACTTCTCCTCCGCACGCAAGTCCTCATCATGCAGCAAGGTTCAGTAGGTTTGTCTAGGCTATTATATATAACTATCCACATGCTGACTCCCTTCCACAAAATATTTTGTAAAAAGGTGGTTCGGGAGGTTATACACAACTTAAATCAATTAAGAGAAAAGGCGGGAATGGTGCCAACTTTACTAAAGATATCCACCACTTTGCATCATCTTGGATAGACCTTCCCTACAAATCTAATAATGACAAAATATTATATCCTCAACATGAGCCAGATGCATCCTTCGGCCATGTTGAAGCGCGACACCCTAGGGTAGTAATTAAGGTCTGCTATTTTATAAGAATCAACAAATCCCTACTCTTGCAGATAACTACATTCCAAACTCTAGTTGCTTTGGTCCTCTTTTAAGTACCAAAAAAAAGTGAAGCCATTCAAATGAATGCCAATATAGGGGAGGCATCTTTATATCATTCTATATCTTTTAAGCGACTAATCCATACTAGGTACCTAAATTCAAGATACAACAAATGATTTATGTTCTTATTTTTGCAGTATTATTCAATTTAATTACTTGCTGTGAATATATATAATTTTTATATTATGTCTGACGGATTGGGGTCTTCGAAGGATGGCTCTCATTTGGATGCTGAGGTACAGAGATTTTCGCTTTGTTTCCAGCAGTTCTATATAAATTACCCTAGCCTTCTTGATGATATTCATCTTTAGAAATTTTTTAACTTCTACCAAACCTTTTCACTGCTAACCCCTACATCATAGTAAGTAGTACATATAACATCAGCCAGATATCGTCTTAGTCTCAAAGATGTTGAGGGGCCACTTTCAGACAGTTCTCTCTAACTTCCATATTCTTACCCTCTCCATTTTTTTTTTTTTTTAAACTTCATTTCTCTTCATTTTCTGTAATTATTAGGATCATTTACTACTGTACTAATACACCAATTTGTAATACTATCTATTGCTATAAATATACCTAAGTACTATCAAATATTAAGTCTATCATATGTCTCATATACTTGTCTCTTTACCATCCTGCAACAAATCACCCAATAACTAGGAAAAAAAATCTCATATAAAGCGAGATGAGAGATTTGGTTCAGATATTAGATCATGTCCGATGAAGAAAGAGAAAGATACCTTCGAATATGGAAGGTCCAAGAACAAATTAATCATCCATATCTTCACCAGAAAGGATCCCATATGCTCCAGGAGATGGTTCCTCTACTGCTTTATCACGGCTTTCATGGTTAACCACCAAGAACGATAAAACTACAATGGTGGCTCCGGCCCAGTATAACGGTGTTGAGTATTGTCCCTGAAGGAAGATCTGTCCCACCAAAGAAAGCGGAATTGTCAAACTAAGACCCACAGTGACAACAAGAGGTGTTGTGAGGAGCATTGCGTAGGCCCAGCAGATATCGGACAAGAGCGATGCTAGTGAGTTGACCTGGAGAATATAGGATTAGTACTATTCTTCTGACATTCGTATTAAGGGGGGAAGGAAGACTGAGAGAAGTAATACCAGTATGATAGTCCAAACTCGACTCGTATCAGGGAGCGCAAAAGTCTCGATTCCCGTTAAGTGTAAAATGATAAACCCAGGCCACAGAAGGATCATATTGAACAAACCCACAAGGCCGAAGAATAACTGCATGTTGACACGAGATTCGTCGCCTACCTGCTTTTTTAGAACAATGGTGTATACTCCATACATCACAGCGCTAAAAGCGGCCATAGCATCTCCTAGTGCAATCTCCCCGGGAGTTTTAGGGGGAAATGAGCTGCCACCTCCGTCGCTCGCTGGGGGGCTATCAATCGTTGACAGGTCCACGCGGGATATTAGGACAATTCCAACCAAAGAGGCAATTACGCCTATTAGTTTACGGATGGTAAATTTCTCAACTCCAATTGTGGCGCCAAAAATTAGAGTCCAAACCCCTACATCATATTAGCCATAACCCCGAAATTCACCGTCATTATAGAGCGTAAAATACCACTTGTAGACGTCAGAATAGTTGTGCTTCCCACCGTTGTGTATTGCAAGCATGCCATTGCAAAATAATTTGCCTGGTTACGAGCTTCATTAATATATGCTAAAACGTGCCCATTGAGTTTTAAGGACTTACAAGAAACTATAGGGTATGTTAGTCAACTTAGTAGTCATGCCTCCCCCTTTTCAACCCCCCTCATGGACTTTATATCTAGTAGACTTACCCATAGCATGCAAAATTCAAAGCTCAACTTCGCGGTCGCTCTTAACCCAAGTTTTAAAGGCTCACTGTCCTTAACTATGGTAGCTGCTGAACCCAGCCTAGCCGCATTCCACGTTTCATGGTCTGTAGCTCCATCTTCACTACTCCGGTTGCCAGCTAGTGTAGAGTAATGGGCTATCCTAGCGCTTGAGTCGTGCGAGTCTAGGGACTGTAACAAGCCTTCAAAAGATCGGATCTCATGTAGTCTGCCCGCGCGCAATAGCCTCCAGAGTCGGGAAATGATAATGGAGAAGAGTGGCAAGATGAATATCGAGGTATTGATATAAGTCACAAAGAATGGTTTAGAGTACGTATCATCGGCAAAGATGGTCTGGTGTTCAAGGGCATACATTGTTAGGATTTCAATTGCTTGATCAAAGAATAGAATATATCTTACACTAGCCAAGAAATTCGAAGCAGTCCATAATACCACTACAATGAGCAGCAGACAGATACCGAGTGTTCTCCGTGCAACACCAGAGATCCCCGCGTCCCTAGGGTTCGAAGTGACCTCCATCAAAGTATCCTTTTTAGACCTTACACTTCTTTCTACGAAACCCACATGAGGCAAAAAAATAGATCCAGATGTTGGAGAATGCTGAAGACGTGAAACAAAGTATTAGTTTCGATCATCAAGGCAACCTTGTCTCCGTCCGCGCTTCAGGGAACGAACACTAGGCGCACAATCCCGGCGTGATTAACGTTTGGCCGCGATCATGGAGTTGATGTAGGCGCGAGGAAGCCCCCACAATAAAATATCAGTACGCCGATTACTAGTCCCTCGGCAGGCTAGTTTAATTAATAATAGAGATAGCGTAAGGAAGACGGTCCAAGGTGTGTGCAAAGGAGGAGGAAAGATGAGTTACGGCGGGTCAGCTTCACACTGATTACATCCCGACAAGTCACGAGGGCGGGAAAGGAGAGGAGGTAGTATGACATGTAGTGTCACATCCACCTACCAGCTACATCCAACATCCATCACGCCAGCAAGACCTCAATGGGACTCATTCCGGCCCATCCCATGATGTGCTACCTATTTTCGCCCACGGAGTAAAGTTATTTGACGTTACGAATTTGTTCGCCTAAAAAAAAAAGAGAATAAAACAAAAATTATCTGCTTCGTTACCCAATAAGGCACCCAACTAAGTATCCAAGTTTAATGTGATGGTATTGTTCCAGACTCCTAGAAAATTACGACTATGCCCTCAAACAGAAATAGAAACAGCAATGAACAAGCAACAGGAATAGCCAGGTAAGATATCTCCATGCGAACCAGCACAAACAGGAAGTAGGATCTTGTTACACGAGGAATTCCCAAGTTAGATATATAATATAGACGTTCATGGGAAGCAAAATGGTATCCCTCCAAGCTCCCATATCAAATTAATGACGGCCTCTCTCTACCAACTTGGCAGAAATTGAGTAGATCCTGGTCTTAAAATGAAATAAAACGTAGAAATCGAAGGCTTAGTAGGGTATCAACAAGCGCATCCATCACGGTCATTATCAAGATGGATATTGATCGGGTCACTAAATTCACCGCTAAACTCTTCAGCCTCTTCCTGCGCTAAAGCATTTCGAGCGATGACTAGATCATGTTAGCAGCGCGCAAGGAATATTGTTATATGCATGAGTAGCGAGCAGTTACCTTCGAAGGCCTGTTCAACGTTGACAGCTTCCTTAGCACTCGTCTCGAAATAAGGAATATTCCCTTTCGATTGACAAAATGTCATTGCACGCTTTGAAGAAATCATCCGTTTGCTCTCTTCCACGTCGATTTTGTTACCGATAACGACCTAGGACATAATGAGGCGTGTTCTTTCACTAGATAAGGGGAGAGGAGAGGAAGTAATACTTACAAACGGGAAACTTTCGGGGTCTCGGGGGCTGGCCTGGATGAGGAATTCGTCGCGCCAGCTGTCAAGTGCTTCAAAACTCTTAGAATTATTGACATCATATACGAGAACACAACAGTCAGCTCCCCGATAAAACGCGACACCCAGCGACTGGAACCGTTCTTGACCGGCCGTATCCCAAATCTGCATGATTGCTAGTTAATTTATTTTCTTTCCATAAATTCTGCAAATGATCGATGATGGGGAGGCGACATGCCTGCATTGTTACGAGTCGGTCATCAACCAGAACCTCCTTTGTTAGAAAGTCGGCACCGATTGTTGCCTTGTAGCTAGCACTGAATTTCTTGTTGACCTGATCGTGGAAAAGGCGTGAGTAAAGACAATAACTTTGGAGCCTTCGATAACGAGATGATAAAGCTACTAACATATTGGTTCATCAAACTTGTTTTACCAACACCGCTATCGCCCAGGATGATCACCTATGGGAGAATTGAGTTATGTTAGCCAGTTTAAAAAAAAAAAGGGATGAAGGGATGGGGGAGAATTATACCTTCAACAAGACCTTCTTTCGTGACGACATGGTGGTGACCTGCGAAGGGGAGAGGGGAAGGGAGATAAGGGCTGGGCGATGTACAAGTGGGTAGGTAGAGGCTTGGTAATAGATAGAAGGAGATACTAGACAGCTTCTGAGGACAAGCCAAATTAGCGAGGCTAGATAATCTAAGCTTAACGAGAACACCAAACAAGAGGTTGGAGCGGAGTTTCAAGGACAAGGAATAATAAGTTGGGCTAGCACGAGGTGATGAAAGCCGGTGGTTTCGATGATGCATGCCGCTCAGGCGGTGGAGTGGGCGGTGTGGGGATAGATTACCATGACCGAATGGGAGCCCTTGAGCATGAGGCTAAGTGACCCTCTCGTCATGGTGTTTCACTGTTGTATCTTTTTGAATAGGTAGTCCAAGATCGCTGGGTCGTCTTCTGTCTCTCCTATAAACGCTTACTCCTAGCCCGTTGGCCACAATGTATATCTATATGTGATAGATGTCTCCATCTGATGACCTACCCTATCGTGACTATCAAATGGCCCACTGGAGGGAGGAGTACTCCGCAGCTTTGGCGGCGAGAGATCGACGAGAGAAGGCTAATCTCTCTCTTTACAATGCCTGTGCGGATTACCTTATCTTGGGATAAATAGATGGCTATCTCTGGCACTGGATCCTATTCTAACGATCTGTCTGCCTCTCACTCTAGATACCAAACTTGCTGATCGAACAGCGTCTGTAACAACCGTCTCCACCCATACCCAATCTCCCACCCGCGCAGAGAACCAGCAAGCCGTATCATCTATTGCGGCGGTGGATTCCCAAACGCACTCCTTAGTAGCCCCAGGGCAGACTCCACAAGATGTCCTAAATGCAACCCGTTTAGATCTCGCCGAGGCGCAGCGGTCCCGGTCCGAGATACAGGACCAACTTACGCGTATAACAGCCGAGCTAGGAAAACTAAAGAAAAAGAGTGCCTACGATGGACGGCGGATCAAAACGATGGAAGGTGAAATGACACACTTACAGCTTCGATTGAAGGATCGAGATGAGGAACTAAGAGGGAAAGCCAAATTATTAGATGTAGGTCCCCCCAAGTTCTATGCCTCACCTCATTCGTTAACGATGTCTAGGATTTCCAAGACGAACTAGCTTCGTTAAACTTGCAGCTTAATATGGCGGAAGAGCGAAAAGATCAGCTCCAAAAAGAGAACCAAGAACTAGTTGATCGTTGGATGGCTAGAATGGGCAAGGAGGCTGAGGCGATGAACGACGCATCAAGGTTTTCATGAGTTTCTACTTCAAATCGTCTTATCTTCAAACCGAGGTCTTTAGTAAGTTCCGTGGATTGCATGTCTACCACATCTGTCTTTAACAGCATACAACTATGATTATGCTACTGATTATGGCCTAAGAAAATACTAGTAGCCTTCGCTAAAGACTGTCATGAAATTGGTATCAAGTTTAAACAACGGCCTAGGCCCCACTTCCCAATGAAAATATCCAACGGGGTCTATATGTTAACAGGGGCCAGAAAAAAGTTCTTTCGCTTTCCTCCTTTCCTTCCTACCTTCTTTTCCCTTCCTGAAATTCTTTCTTTCTTTCTTTCTTTTTTTTTTCTTTGTTATTAATCCTGTGTTCCCCTTTTTACACGAGCATGGGGATATGTATACACCAAATGCCCAAGAGAATATCAACATGAGAAACCAAAAAAAGGTAACATATATGCAAGTCGCGCTAAATATGAATCGGCATCGTGAGACGCTAGGCCATCCAGCCGCCGAGAAGGCAAGGGAAAGCTTATACCATGCTTTCCACAAATGCCCTAAGCCTGGAACTGTCCTTTTTTGCAATAAAGTATGTACCACCAACATCAGTCCAACTAACACTATTGGACCAATACTGTCTTTGTTTGACTTGCAAGAGATTGATGGGAGAATTAAGATTTCGTGATTGCATCTTATGACCAGGAGGAACAAAAGATTTGAGAGACACAATCTGACATCCCTCCTTCATATCCAGAAAATGATTGATCAGCTCATTATTGAGCTGAGGCGTAAATGCCTGATTATTGATTAAAATGACGTCAGCGCGTTTTAGGACATCGATGATACGCTGCTCCTTGAGGAAATCTCCCCGGACTAATTGTGTTTTTCCAGGTGCAATACCCCAGAGTCGACATCGAGCCTTGAATTCAGCCTGTTGAAGGTCTGCTAGGTCGCAAGCGTTCTGCATCATCTCACAACCCCAACTTTCACAACCGATTTCCAGAGCCGCTTGTAAAACCACATTTCCAACGCCGGATCCAAGGTCAACGAAGACATGGTTGGATTTGAGCCCGGTTTCCTTAAATATCGTGCTAATAAAACGAGGGAGCAGCTCGCCATAGACATTGTCCGTTCCATTTTCGTATTGACGAAGAGACTCAACCCGCGGGGAGACGGTGCGCGAGTAAATTTGTGTTAAAATTCGCTCCACGTGGGGTAAGCTTAGTCGATGTACCGAGTCCAGCTTCTTCGCAATACTGCCATCGCGCCTTAGCCTTTCGATCTTCTTGTTATAGTCCATCACGGCTTCACGAAACTCGGTCTCGGAAGGGCGGATTTGGCCCAGTGCTTTTCGTAACCTCCGCTTGATTCCGGTAGTTTCGTTATTGAAATCGTCCAGGTACTCGTCGGGCACATAAGCTTGAGAAACGATGTCGATGACCTGAACAATGTCATCGAGCGGTTTGAACTCGTCATCATCGCGGGGTACCACAAGGCTGTATCTAAACGGTGGGAAGAAGCCTGATTAGTTGCCATGATAGATTTCAACGAGGCTAAGGGGCGTGCGAATTTGTACCTTTCTTTTGATGTAGCACTCGGATACTGTAAAAGAATCTCTGTCGGCTTTGAGTTTCCAAACGCTGGCATAAAATTTGCCGCCTTCTGGATCGACGTAATATCTGCTGCATGAACCATGGGAAGTGTCCTGACTCCGTCCTCAGAGAATGCCTTCAGGGACCGCAAACGTCTTCCGAGATCTGGCTCTGCACTTTCAGTTGTCCTAGCACGCTTGCGCACTTCAAACGAGGTATCTGTATCACTCGCATCGTCGTCGTCGTCACTAGATAGTCGCTGTTCGGGGGTTGACCGCTTTCGATTCTGTAATGGCGTTACTCTGCGCCGTTTAGGAGATGGAACCTCTCGATCGCCCGAGGCCGACCTGCTGCCTGATTCACGGGACTTCCTAGCTCTTTCTACAGATAATAAGTTTTGCGATGGGGATCTGCCCGGAGTTTGGGACGAGGGTCGCGACGGAGGTGGTGCGGGACGTGTCTGGACGACTTTGCGGATCTGAGGTTTCTTAGGCTGAAGAGAAAAACCTCCTCCTTTTTGGAGGTGGTCAAAAAATCCCATGGAGTAAGGTTTGTATGGGCGTGGCACTCAGAAGAGAGAAAAGAGAGGGGATATGAACAGAGAGGAGAAGTAGAGAGGAGGAGAAATAAGGAGAAAAAAAAATGAGACGATAAAGATGATAATGATAACAAATAAATAAGTAAATAAAAAAAAAAAAAAAAAAAGGTAGGGTAAAATATGAGCGGGGAAAAGAAAGCCACCCAGTCTATCTAATGTACGGGTAAGGACATATGTACAACCAAGCTCTTGGAGAACGAGGGAAGAAAAGTGAGTGTGGTTAAACAAGAAAGAAGATAGTGGTAACTAACAATGCACAATGTAAGGAGACAGCAACGTGAGGTGAGAAAGGACGATCGATAGAGTCGCCGCCACTACGGCCGATCGGGTGTGGTTTTCCTAGTTTAGTCATTCTCCCAGTGAATCCATTCCCATGGCTCTGGAAACCACGCGGCGGCTGGACGCATCCACTCTCTACACATAGGGAGAATTCGGGTATCAAATGTTGCGAGACTCAATATCTACACTGGCTCTATCTAGCTACTTTTTTTTTCGCACCACCTCTTTAATTTTGTTTTTTCTTCGCCAGGCGCTTTTGCGCCCGAATATCCTTCTTCATACGAGAGTCCACAATCTTATACCTGCCCTTAACTCCACGTGGGCGCCCAGAAATACCCTTGTTGCTTCCCTTGGCAACAACCAATTTCACCTGTTGCTTGGGTTTTTTCTTGCTAACCTTGCTCATGAGCTTAGAGATTGCCTGGGACTTATCTCGCTCGGTGAGTGTCTCGTCGTCCGCAAGAAGTGCGGACTTTTTCCGCAGTTTTTCGATTCTCTGAGCAGCCTTCAGCTTCTTACGGCCCTTAGCCTCCATGACCTTCTTGATTGGCCGTGCGTTGATCGCGCGCATTTTCTCTTGAATCGCAGCCGCAGCGGCTTTCGTAATCGGTCGATTTGGTTTGCTATGCCGTTGTTCGTCATCCAAGAACCAGTCAGGGAGGCCGTCAACGTCGCGGAACGCGTATCTATTGAAACCATCATCAACCACATCTTGCGACGTCTTTTCTCCTGTAGCCATTTGCTGGGCCAATGCCATGGCCTCGGCAGTAATTATATCAATATCTGCGATTGTACAGTTAGTAATAAATTACATTAAATCGTGGTTTGGTTCGTTAGACTTACCTAGCTGACCATTCTTCTTCCGGGGCTCGTCGAGCTCTTCATACTCTTCATCTGAGTCATCTTCATGCTGCTCGGTCTTCTTCGTATCCTTTGTAGACTTTTTCTCGGTCGACTTCTTATTTTTCACATTGTCAGACGTACTGGCTGCGTTGTCTTCCTCATCCTCAAGCTCGTCAATCTCGCCGAGGTCTTGAAAGATATCCTGGTCAAAGAACATTGCAGCACTATTAGAAAGACTTCCATCCTTGGGGAGATGATCAAAGGCGGCAGCGGGTTCATCATCCTCATCCATATCTCCGTCGTTTCCTTCATTTTCAGATCCTGAAAACCCTTCCCATTCTTCCGCTTCGTAGTCTTTTCGGGCTTTCTTCGCACGCAATTTCGTATCCTTGTCCTCTCTTCTTTCCTGATATTGCTCATACAAGGAGTCTAGTTCCCGTTCAAGTCGATCTCCCTCATCATCAGTCTCTTCGTATTCGGACTCGGACTCGCTTTCGCTTTCACTCTCCACCTCCGCCTCTTTACCCGAGGCAATAGTATCCCTCGCCCCATCTCTTTCTATTTTTTTGAGTGAGAATGTCGCATCTTCTCCTCCAGGCCCTACTTGCTCCATTCCAATATCCATTGGAGTCGTCATGTGCATCTGCAATCGAACTATTTCCTTACGTTTCTTCTCATTTTCCTTGCGCCGTTCTTTCTTCTTTCTTCCGCTCTCCTTTTCTCGTAAACGCTGCAGCTCTTCTTGAATAGCTAGCTCCTCATCCATAGGAGCGATCTCGGCTACTTCCTCGGCCTCATCGTCTTTGGATTGACCCTTCTTCACAACAAGGCCGAACTTTTCACGAACTCTCAACCGCCATCTCAGCAGATTTCGGAACTCTTTCTTACCCAAGATCTTCAAATCGTCACAACATTTTCGAATCTCGTCTGTTGTTTCTGGTAATCGATCTAAAGTAGCCAAGGCAAGATCTCCGCCCGGCTGTTGCTGGAAAGTAAGCTTGTTACAGGAACCAAGAATGGCAATTGGATCTGTTGTATTGATGAAATCCGTTACAGGAACTTCCTTGAATTGAGTCCAATCTCCCTCTTCGTATCCCTCTCTCTTTCGCTTCTTCTTCTCAGGGTTAAAGACTTTAGCCTCGTTATTGGGAGTGGAATCCGCAAGCTCCGCGAAAACATGTTTTGGATCAAGGAATTTGGGGTCGATGCGCTTCGGCGCTTTAAATCCACGACAGACGACGAAAATTTCAGCAGAAACGCTGCGGGAAGAGGGAGGTTTTGTCGCCTCCACGGAATTGAAAAGCTGCTTGAAAACCCACAGGAGGGGGTTGTAATCCTTTGATCTGAAGACTTTTGTGACGAATGTACCACCCTCAATCAAAAACTCGGTGGCCAACTTTAGAGATTGTAAGACTAGCTCCGCCTGGGAGAAAGCGTCCTGAACCCAGGCTGTACCAACATTGGGAGCACCATCGTGAAGGACAGTATCCGCTTTCCAGTGCTTCAAGTGCTGTCTAATTGTCGCACGACACTTTTCTGTTGTAATATCGCTTTGGAAGCTGATAACGCGAGGGATTGGCTTAATCGGAGCGAGATCGACACCCACAATGATACTTTGAGCAGGCATACACTCCGCGGCAACTTGACACCATGACTATGCCTGTTGTTAGATATAGCTTGTGTGGAAGGAGAAGGGTGTTGACTTAACGTACACCAGGCGCAGCGCAGAGATCTAGAAGGACCTTGCTTTTTTCCAAAAATCCATACTTTTTATTCAACTGAATTAATTTGAATGCAGCTCTGGCTCTGTATCCCTTCTCTTTTGCGAGGCGATACCACTTATCCAAACGACCTTTACCATGCTACTAAAAGTTAGTACAAAAACTTTTCATAGAATTTGTTTTTAACATGGTCCACAATACCTTTTTTTGAATCGCCATTTTAGAAAACTAAGAGTCGAGGTGAACTCGACAGTCGTCCAAGCGACAAGCTGAATTGGCGAGGAGTCGGTGGTTGCGAAGGGAAACGCTGAACCAGAAGCTCTAGTTGACTCCAGAGAAAAAAAAAAAAATTAATGGCGCGGATCAATCCCCACTTTTTTCTCTCCCCTTTCCGCCGCATGTGGCGGTGCAGAATTCACTAGCCATTTTGAGCCTCAGGCACGAAGGGCGGTGAACCAGGCTCCCACATTGCATGTGACGTCGGGTGATATCAGTTGGTGTTGTCATTGTTGAGGACAGCTGATACGTGCCTACCCATCAGTGTCGTGGCCGTTGCCATCAATTACTAGTTAGAAGCTGCACCAGAGCATTTCGTCTATTCCAAAACTTGAATTTGGCTTTGGTAATGTTCTTATTCTTGCCTCCATGGCCTCACAGGGGTCTCGCAAGAGGGTAAAACACAGCCCGTCAGGCGCGGACTCCTCAAAGAACGATGGCGCTTCGTCCACAAATAGCTTACCGAGGGGTGTGGTAAGTTGGGAAGTCAATATACCTTTTTTCATCGCTTTCTTAAAGATCCCATTTACATGGTATATCTATCATCTATACTTTATCATATAGCTAATATATACTTTTGTTTTTCATTTCAGAGATGGTATCCAGGTGCCTGGCCAGCATCGAGATCATCAAAAGCGGCCCCTGTTACCGAGGTTGCCCGTGAGAGTATATCAATGGCTAAGAATGTTCCATCTAACACTACTTCTCCATCAACTCCCCTACTTGACACCCCAAAACACCTGCCTCATCCCTCTCTCCAGCTTACTCGGAAAGCGTGCGCATCGACAAGATCTCTCCCCGCCAACGCTACAACAACTAAGATCAACATCGCTTCAGATGGTTCCGCATCCACCCCCTCGTTGCCCCCTAAATCAGATTCTACGGACTCTATAGCTCCAGCCACCCAGGAAATTAACAAAGAGGCATCAAATGATAATCCCGCAGCAAATAAGGACGCTTCCTCTGAAGAACCACCAAAGATCACAAATACAAACGTCGTCATTGAGGGCGTAGGCGAGGTAGATACGTCAACACCAGAACCCCCATCTAACGGGTGGCTTTCATGGTTCTATACACCACCTACTATACAACAGTCTGTCCCAAGTGACCCAATACCAAACCCTGCAACAGATGCCCCTATAGAGAGCCAGCCTTTGAAAACAGACGTTTCTTCGCCAACAGATCAGAGCTTAAGAGAAGAAGATAAACCTGATAAACCCCCCGAGGTTCTTGAAGTGTCATCCACGGCCCAAAAGCGCTCTTGGTTTCAGATGTGGTATGGTTCGTCGTCCAAAGAGCCGGAAGAGCCTCACAGTGAAACATTGGCTGCCACAGGTGAAGCGGCTCCGACTGCTCCTGAACCCTCCACTGTCCCAAGTGACAATAGTGAGATACGACCTATAGAAGGTTGCTCTACGCCTATCCACCCCAATACCACAACTGACAGACCCTCTGGCTGGTCATTTTGGTTCAAAGAACCTTCAAAGGCTGCTGCTACGCAAGGGGCGCCGGTAGAAGCTCGCGTAGGTGAAGCGTTGCCTATGGTTCAGGATTCTCCAGCCAATCAACAACCCGTAGAGGACATGGAGCCGAAACCGGAACGCAAGATAGAGGTTTTAAAAAAGGGAAGCATAAAAATGAAACCGCCTTCAGGTATTTCTTCGGCCCCTGAAAATTTAGTCCCGGCAACAGAACCTAGCTCCAGTGTTCCACCCCTACCAGCAACAGAAGCGGGCGCCTCCAAGCATTTACAAAAAATCCTCCCCAACCAAGTGCTTCCACATTTTGCGGACACTTTTGCCTTACAAGATAGGCCGACCATACTGCAGTCGATTAGCCGGTTCCTTAGCTACAACAAGGAGGCAAACAACAAACATGTCTATAAGATTCCACACCCACCACGTATTAAAAAGGCATTGGCAATAGGAGTGCACGGGTACTTCCCAGCACCGTTGATACGGTCTGTTCTCGGTCAACCCACAGGTACATCCGTGAGATTCTCCACTATGGCAGCGGAAGCCATCCGTAAATATACCGAAGATCATGGTTATGCTTGCGAAATCCAGAAGATAGCCTTAGAAGGAGAAGGACGAATAGCTGAACGTGTGGATTTGCTCTGGAAACTTCTCCTTAACGAGATGGAGGAGATCAGGGATGCCGACTTCATTCTCATTGCGTGCCACAGCCAGGGTGTTCCTGTGACAATCATGTTGGTCGCGAAACTCATATCCTTTGGCTGTCTCAATGCCAACCGAGTCGGTATCTGTGCCATGGCTGGAGTTAACCTAGGGCCCTTCACAGATTATAGGTCTCGATGGATCAGCGGCTCTGCAGGGGAACTGTTTGAGTTTGCGTTGCCCTACAGCCAGGTTTCGAAAGACTATGAAGCAGCCCTCAGGGCTTGTATAAACTTTGGGATTAGGATATCCTATATTGGAAGTATCGATGACCAACTGGTTTCCCTCGAGGTAACAACTAACTACCCTTCTCTTTTACTTGCTGATGCATTTGGTCAACAAAAACTGTTAACATATTTAGTCATCGTTGTTTTCACCTGTATCCCATCCATATATCTACCGGGCTGTTTTCGTTGACAGTCGAGTTCACGCTCCAAGCTTGTACGTTCCTACCTTCTAGGTTAATATTTCAAGCTTCTAACATTAAGCCATGCATAGTGTTTCGCACCTAGTCGGATTTGCTCTCAAACTCCGTAATCTCGGAATCCCAGACCACGGTCTAATTCGAGAACTAAGTACCCCCCTCGCAGGCAGTCTCTATACTGGAGATGGTCATTCCCGCCTCTACGACGAAGAAGCTGTCTATCGGTATACTGCGCCCCAGTACAAATGGCCTTAGTGTTTCTACCTCTCTTACTGATATCCCTTTAGGCTAGCTATTGAATTTGCCCTAGAGACCACGACTATACCAGGTGCAACGCTAGATATCAAGAGAAACCACCCCCCTGCACCCGCCAACCCTTATATACTTCCCTTTGCGATGCGAGGTCTTCTCGAAGAAGAATATGTGCGCCGCGAATTATTCGACGAAACCATGGAACTACTAAAGCAATTCGACGATTGGAAGCCAACAAGCAAAGTACTAAAGGACGTTAAATTCCGCCTCGAAGGAATACGATCCAAGCTGTAACATCCCGTCGCTAACCGGCACACATACATCTATACTTTCTCAATAATTCAAGCTAAACAAATCACTTTCAATTTCATTTCGACCTTATTTTTATTATTATTAAATTTCTTGTGCACATTTCTTCTTTTTTTTTATTTAAGACCATTTGCTTTTTTTGTGCTTTGGTTTAGAATATAGAACTTTCAAAGCCTTTTTATCATATGTACTGTACAAAAAATCAAATGCTAGACAAAGAAGATGCAAATAACTCCCTAAAATAATCACAAGGTGTCTAGTCTGTCTATATACATAAACACATGGATCGAGACAAAAAAAATTCGATATACTAAGCACCGAAGGCAATAATTGTTAATTGCGAGGTAATGCCATCAGCGATTTGTTGCTCCTAAACGTAAAGGTAGATAGTTTAAGATTCGTGAGACGTAATCATAACGAGTCATTTAATAGAAAATGGATAAAAGGGGTACTAGGAGCTAGAGCGTGATATTCAGTGATGTGGGAGATTGAAAATCAAGTATTAAAGTACCCAGGTACCTAGGTAGGTATTAGGTGGGACTCAAAAAAAGAAATGAAATGAGCAATGGGGGTGAGCCCAGAATTTTCTTCTTTCAACTAGTATTGTTTTTTCCGTGTTCGCCTCCAATTTACAAAGTCGTATAACATATGCAGAATTGGTTTTCAATAAACGTAGATGTCTATCTAGCGGAGAGGAGAAATTGGGTAAAATGATTATGAAGAGGGACGATGGATGGGGAGGCGAATCTATATTTGGGGGAACGCTGTATGGTAGGCACCTGTGATTTCGTCTGTGAATTGTGTGTCAAGTTAGTTGGGATGCAGCATTGAATTTAATGAGGTTAGTAGAGAGATACTATCTCACCTCTCATTCCATCTATTGCCTCAAAAGCAATTGCGTAATTTGATACAGCGGTAATTATACGCTCAAGGCCTTGTCGTAGTTCTTCGATAAGAATATCAGAAGCGCTTCTAGTCGTATCATTCGCGTAATCAGGTGAGATCTGCTTTTCCACACGAGTTTTATAAAATAACATCAGCATGGCATAGCTGCCTTGCATCAAACAACAGGCGAAGGAAGGCATTGTTCGTGGTAATTGGTTATGTGGTAATAATTGTAACACCTGGTAGGGTTTACGTGCGTCCATCATCGGTTGGGGGATGGGTAAGCTCTGAAACATCCGGGAGATCAGTACCGATGCTTTAAGGCAGACCTTCGCGGAATGCTGGATAGTATATGGAAACCCGTCCGTGAATGAGTACTGAGGTATTGACTGGAAATCTGACGATATAGAAGAGTTAGAGGTTGATGTGAAGCCACTTGATGATGAACCCTGAAATTGATCTAGGCTGCTACAGGAGCATCCAATACTAGAGATCCCATCCTGGGACTTGGGACTTTTGGAAACACTACTACTGCCGGCGCTAGAATTCTCTGAGACTAGGTTACTCGGGTTGGCTGCGGTTAAATCACAGTGCTTTTTGATGAAAATAGGGATATCTGAGAACGCTCGAAACCGGTGAACTTTAATCTGTGCACTATTGCTTCATCAGAGGGAAGTACTAGGAAAATTGAACTCCCGGTAGATACCAACCTAGATATCTTTATCCTTGAGATTGAACGTATGCTCTGAGCCGTAGCATATTCTGAATCGCCACTAGTGGCGCAATTCACAGGAAGTAAATTAGCTCGGGTCAAGGCTGAGAGCGCCCAGGCGTCAAGCTGCTTCATGCGCTCATGGATGTACTGCAAATTGGTTCTTGTCGATATACACTTATTTAGATCTATAATAAACTGAGTTGCCGATACTAATACCTGCTGAGCTTGAATCAAAACAGACCATCCCTATCCCATGAAATTAGCAACTACCCGCGGACTGTATGCTTACATACATAGACGACAAAACGCCAATGTCAAAGGCACTTACATCGGGATCAGCACTAAACCGAGGGTAGGGGGTGACAAATTGAGGGTCATTCGCGACAATAGAAAGCGGCTACCAAGCTCAAAATATTAACCAGAATTCAGGAATTTTAGAATCTAAAAGGGAAAGAAAGGAAGGCAATAGCTACTTCTGGAGCTGCTTACCGTAGTGCTGACAATCGAGCCTTGAAGAACGCAGTAGTACTGTTCCAATGGTGGAAAGTCAGTGCTTGTGATGCAGGGTTGACTGGAAGAGGCTATACCGTCATCCACCAAGCTCTTCTCCGAGCTTCCGCAAACTCATCATGTTCCTCTCCAAGAGAATGAAGGGACATGTCAAGTGCTATGGCCAAGGCTTGGCCAGCACGATATCTCATTTTTAGAAGATTCCCACGTTGTGTGTATTCGTATATTGACAGGACTAGCAAGGCCAGAAGACTCTCCAGCTCGACCGGGGTTTTAGGGTGAAATGAGTCTCGGCTGGGTAGCGGCCGATCGCTTGACAAAGCCTGGGATGGGTCTGTTGACGAAGCATGGAGCTCGCAATCAGACTCGATGCTGTTATTTGCCATTTGTGCAAACGCATGGGCAAACGTCCGACGCCTCGTCACGGAGATAGAGGATGATGGTTCCAAATCATCGGGATGTGGAATCAGGGCCAATACCGCAGATATAGCGAGACTAAGCGCAGAGCGCGGCCTATATAGCATGATCGGCTCCTCCGATGGGGATTCTGTAAAGGAGCCAACACAACTCATCGGTTGGTCAACCAACGGAGGCGACACTCGCGGCGGAAGAATTGGAAAATAGTTATGCATAAAATCATAATAGGCGTTTAGTCTATCCCCACTGTCAGAATAGTCCAAGGACTTCTAGGTGGAACCCACATGTCGTGCTCGCTACCGTATGTCCTTACTAAGGACCGTGACGATATGTTGGTCGGTGGAGGGGTTGGTTCTATCTGGACATGAGGATTTGGTCCCTCTCCTGGCACAAAGAGGTCCGCAAACATGGATTGGACATCCGACGAAAAATCCAAGGGTCTGAGGCCTGCACCTGGTATTGAGAGCACATCGATCTGTCCAAACATCGCCGATGCTATGCCTTGGTCAGTAACTTCTCAAAGACTGAGGTAGCGTTTCCAAGCCTAGATTTGGATCAACATACAATCCTCGAGGCCGGAGGATCCCGGTGGAATGGCTGGAGTCTGGATATCATCCTGATGGGCAATGGTTTCTGCAGGAAGCACAGGCTTCTTCTTTTTCCTTGGGCCACCTCGTTTACTAGGAAGGTAAGAACACTTCTTCTTCTTGCTCAGGCACTTTGTTATAGAAAATAGTCTCGGGATCAGTTAAGTTTATCAAATACTTGGTGGGAAGGCACGGGGTTCAAAAAAACCAGCCAAGAAACGAAAGCAAGGCAACCAGGGTGACAATCAGCAGAATGGTAGGAAAAGAAGTATGAAACAAGTGATATAAATAAGATGAAAATGAAAATAAAATGAATAAATAAATAAAGAGAAAATGAGCAAGACCTACGTTGGTGCATGGGTCTTGGCCGTCACAGCGTGTTCTCGAAGCACGACTATGATTGCAGGGTTAATGGGGATGATACCAGGCAAGAGGACAAGAGCATTGTTTGTAGATAACAAGCGTCAGTCCCGGCCTCTAGCAGGCCAAATGGAACAATAAATGAGTATGGGACATCGTGGTTGGGCTCCTTACCAAGCTAAACATGCTACCTTGACTGGAGGCTTTGCAAATTTCTTGCGGGGCCTCGACGCCATCGATTGTGTAACTGTCGAAACAGCATTATGGTCAAAGATGGGTTCCAGGTCGTCCAGAACCATGGCGATTTATTATCAATTAAACAATCAATGGGCGCGAGAGTGAAATACGTTGACAGGGCCCAATCAAAACCAGTCAGGCGAGACAGGGCATGGAGGTTATGCAGCCGCTGGAGAGGGTGCTACCATCACCCACAAACTAGACACTCAAATTGAACATGACTACTCTGGGCTCAAAACCGTACAAATCAGATCGAACTAAATCACACCCTGAGCGAAGGGGGTGGATATATTGTTCTAAAGGGGGGGGGAGGTTCGTCCGATCTAGGATTTGGATTTAGTCGAGACCCAAGAAAGTGGTCTGATATACACTGTTAGTAGTGTAGGATAACTAACTGGGGGAGCAGCTTAGCTTATTCATCCATCCATTCCCATGACTCAAATCCCGACGCCCACCGCTCGGGATTTGCTCTCGACAATGTGGCGTCCACAGTAGTATGATTCGCAATGATTAGTCAAAAATAATCCACGCTGGTTCCAGAGCTTTGGCCAAATAAGAGCAATGAAGATCCTCCTCAAGCTTTGAAGAATCATGATTTGGGATCTTTTTCTTTCCTTTCTTTTCTTTTTTTTTTCTTTTCTCTGGCTGAAGCTATCCAGTGGAGAGCAATATCCAACGGAGGCAAAAAAAAAAAAAAATCTTTTATCATTCTCTTGCAGATTTATCAGGCCCAAACCTACCCAGGTAGGAATAGGTCCCTGATTCCCTACTCGAGAGTTCAAGGTTACAAGTTTTCAATCTTTCCATGTATCTTTTTTTTTTTTACTTTTTCTCTTCTCTCGGACCTTCTCTTAGTTCACCAACTAGCTGCCTTCCCCAGATGGTATTGTTCCCATTTTCCTCATATTTTCTTCTTTTCTTTTCTTTTTTTGGGCTTCCCCTCTCTGCTCCGGCAACTCGCGGGATGGGAGGGATGCCCAATCACGTGGTTTTATATCACAACTATAGATATATACCTAGGTAGCATTATACCTCGATATATATATTTGACAATAGGAAAAGAAAAGAACAATGCTACTAGCCGAGATGATCCGCTTAAAATACTCAACCTAGCTTACTATGAGTTCCAACTTCCATAGATTTTATAGTCATGGTAATCCCTGAGGATGGAGATGAATAGTATTCCAAGCTATGGTTCAATAGGTAGGAGGATACTTATCGTATTTTTATCTCTCACAATTATTATACCCTAAAGGTGTTCAACCATTATCTTATCTAGGGAGACTTCTGGTACATGACCACCACAATGGTTTCAAATTATCTAGTTATTCATTCTGGTAGGTATATATCTCGGTGTCCTCAAGCCACCAATACCTACCTAGGTAGGTACCAACTTTAGATCCTAGGTAACTAACACACATTGAGTATCATTCCAGCCATTATCTGGCTTAAGTTTAATAGGCACCGGGGAACATTATCTAGAAGACTGCTTTTACCTTGCACTTTTTCCCTCCCTCCTTTTCAAGGGGGAGAGTTAGTGTCGACAATGCAGGATTCTATGTATGTACAGTACGTACATGCATAACAATAGATCAAACTATAAGTTACAAAGGTTTGTAACTATGGACCGCATCCCATTTCCTTCGAAATGGACCTATTTACTCCGTAGTACCTAGTGTTGGGGAAGAAGAGTTCACATTTGAGCAGTAGAGAGGAGAGAGATCCCACCTGCCTAAATATACTTATCTATAGACATATCCGAGCCAACTATTGATAAGATAGAGACAGTACATCCATATTTAGAAATTGATATTTATCACAGACATAACCTTGGTAATGGCCCTATGCTAAGCTATGAAATTAAAGGAGAAAGGGAGAGGGGGGAAGAAAGGAAGCAAAAAGGAAACACCTATACGTCATCCAAACATTTCAGCTGGTTGATCATCCTTTCAACACCCTCTTTCCTCTTTCCTCAAGTGATAGTGATAGTGAGATGATCGTTAGCACTCCTTCGTATTCAATGTGCTTTCTTTTTTTTTTTTTTCCTTGTTCAGGTGCAGGGAAAATTACGGCGGAAAATAGAAAAGAGAAGAGAAGAGAAGAATAATAATAATAACAATAATAATAGTAATAGTAATATTATGATCATTATCTTTTTCCTTTTTTTTTCTTTTTTCTTTTTTGTTTTTCACCTACGGAGTACATGTTCTTTAATTTTTTGAAACTATCATGTAATAAATTTAAAGGTAACTACCTATGGCATGGCTCAATCCTTCCATGCACGTTGGACTTTATACCTAATTATCATAAATAAATATTTAAAGTAGTGGAACCGCTAGTGAGATAGTTCTTCACCTACTACTTTTCTAAATAATGAGGTTTTGATGAGTAAAATCCTTCTTTTGACCGGCCCGAAACCTGGTCTATGCTGAGATCTATCAAGTTAAAGAGTAGAGTTATAATGCTAATACTAATATTTGCAAAGTTGTTAACTACCTTATGTTATTATTATTTATTTGTACATGATCTATGGCGGGCGGCCCGCTCTTCTACAGCCCTAGGTATTCAATCATTCAAACATGGAGTTCGGCAAGGGATATGCCAGAAACACGCTTTACGCTCCCCCATACACTATCTGGCACAGCCACTGGAAGCTTATGCCCTTTCAACTGTTGGTCAATGAGCCACATACCAACCACGAACTCTTCCCTCGTCAAAAGCCCAATTTTCTGATTGTCCACAAGCTCCCATATTTGCTCTAAAGCATAAGCTGAAAGACGGCTGCGGGACCAAATATCTCGGACCACCAGATTTACAACCATCTCGGAAGCATTCGGAGGATACGTTTGGGAGTATGTTTCTGGAAGAGCCGCCAAGTTAGAAGGAATGAGTAGTCCCTTGTTGGCAGCCCAGACGCCCTCGTATCTCTTCCGCTCTTTTTCAGTCACTTCACTTCGCCAGCGTCTTCGGTCTCCTTCATGATGCTTATGCGGATGTTTGTGGATAATGTGTTTTGTATAGTGGTGTGGACGGCGATGGCGGTGATGGTGGTCCCCCTCATCGTCTGATTTAACTTGACCCCGAAGGGTGTGTCGCAAGCTACTGGTTGGGTGGACTTGATCTTGATGCGGTTTGTCTTTCACCGAGCGCGACCTTCGCCGACGTTGTGGGGGAGGTTGTGGGGGGGACTTTTTGGTCTGCAATGCCCGGCTTGACGCGAGGGATGAGGCAACAACCGCATCTGAAGGTATGTTTACACCTGCATCAGTGGCGCTGTCAAGGGTGCCAGCGCTTCTTTGATTCTGTGATTGGCTAATAGTAGATGTGGCACTTGAGCTTGATGGCCGCACCTGGAGTTTCTTTTCTTCGACAGGCAGACGCTGACTTGTTACATTCCGCTTAGAGACCGAGGACGCCCCTCGTTGTGACGAAGGAGCTGCAGCTCGCTCCCCAGATAAGGTAGAGGAGGAAGCCTTTGAACGAAGGGACGGGTGAGAGCTGAGTGACACTTCAGAACGAGAGTCTTGAGGGGTGGATGTTGGTCCATTGGTCACAACGCCAGGTTTTCGGGTTTTGGGTGGAATAGGGCGAGGTTTTGATGCTGCCAGACGCGTTATTTCAGGCTGCGCAATGCTGGACACTGGTGTGCTGGGGAGCGTCGGCCCTGGGGGGGTTGGTAGAATCTCGGAGACTGGCCCGGTGCCTGTCAGTCGTCTGCGAATAGGAATAGGGCAGTGTAACTCTAGATCCTTTTCGCCATTGCTCTGTTCCAATCGTGTTGGCTGCGTTCCTAACCCTGTTTTTTTCCTGGGGGGTATAGGAGACCTTGTTACAGCCAGCTGAGCCGCGATCTGTTGTGGGCTTTGTGCTCTTGAGGCTGAGATCTGTCCGCGGGCAGCCCGAGATATATTATTATTATCCTCTAAGATTTCTCGGTTTGAATTGGCACTAAACTTTGCTATCTTGTCCCTCACTGTCCCGACCTCAGGTTCTGGAGATCCAGAATGATCAGGGAGCGAAGCCGGTCCGGAAACATGGCGGGTAATTCCGGTAGCGGTCATGGTTGGAGTTAGTCTATGGTTAAGATGCCGCTGGGGGTCTCCGGGAGAGGTTCCGTGAAAAGCTGTTAGAGCTCCCTGCAGCGCTGCTATGTTAGGCGAGTAGACATGACGATTGCGGGGAGTTGATGAGCGACCCAAAGCTGGAGCCAGATTGGCCATCAAGAGGACCCGCAAAGGCTGCGTTTCCAAGGTTGGCTCTGGATGATTATTAAATAAGCCTGGAGAATGTCGGCCTTTTCCCCCGAAAAGGAAAGAGGCAGTAATTTGTGTGAAAACTATTGGTAAAAATAATAAAAAATATGAACGACAATCAATCAAAAGAATAATAGAGCAGTGTTTTTGTCTGAATCGATTCTCCATTAAATATAATACTAATAATCAAACCCACTTCTCTTGTTTCTCTCAGCCGCAAATCTTGGTTGCCGAGTCTGCCCCCCTTTAACTTCCTCTTCGTATTGGCCAGTCTAGGATCCGTCGCGACCTCAGATAATAGTTAATTATGATTAGGCATTATCGTTTTATTGTTTCGGATCTCCTCTCACTACGTACAAATCGCGTCCCCCTTTCAACTTGACAAATCCCCACCGGAACTAGACCCTCGTTAGCAATACGTTCGTGGCTCCCCTGTTTGCTCTCTACCTACATGAACAACGCTCTGAACAACCCCGGAAAACTTGAGCATATCGCAAACAGACCCCAGAATTTAAGCCAGGAGATAGTTTACCAGCCTGCTAGGTGATGCATTTCCCTGCATCATCCGATGAAGTGCACTAGCCAATAAGGCGGCGCACCCCTTGCAAACCACTTCTGTGGGCCTACAAAAGCAACCTCGAACCTACAAAGCTACCTAGGCAGTCCTTTACCTCATTCATGACCCAGATTTCCCCATGCTTCTGCCATTGGAATGATGAGACGACTGTGAAATCTAGTGTTGACAAGATTAGCATGCGCAGGTACAGGGGTAGAATTAACAAATATCTAAGAAGGTCGAAAAGGGGGCCCTTGATTAAATCCAATGCATCTGCTAGTTGGTTTTTATTTAAAAAAAAAAAATAAAATAATTCTCCCACCATCTTGTCATCACTTCACGACCTGCTCTTCTTAGTTAGACCTCCACAAGGAAGCACTGTTTGGCAATTCGAGATTGAAGTAACACGTCGCATAACGAGCCCATGGAGTGGTCTTGAAGGGTAAGGACTCATTTAAATAGGCATGGATTAGAGACGATCTGAACGAAGAAGAAAATCTGCCAGAGTCGCATTTTATTTATGTCCTTGGCAAGCAGGATAAAACAGGCGGGCTTTTAGAATTAATTAACCGAAAGGGAATACTCCATACCCGCCCTTTCGATACTACATTAAGGTAGTCTGGCCCAATGATCAATCATTATTACCCCGGAGAAAGTCTTTTTTCCTCCTCCAACTTTACTTTTCCTTTCCCCGCTTCTTGTCGTTTCCACTGTGCAATTAATTAGCGCCCCCCCGATTAGGTGCAATTTGTAGGCCCGGCTGGTAAGCCTTTTTCACTGCTTGAATGATCTTTCAAGGCCTGAGAAAAAAAAAAGAAAAGCTTAGTCGGCCCACCCTCGGGATTGCAATAGACAGAGCTTGGTCTGAGAATGATCTTAACTCCTCAGTTTCTTTCGTGATGCACTTCTCCATCACATATCCTGCTCCCTTGTCTCGATGCCGCGAGCTTCTGTACTGTGTCCTTGTATGCATCTAGAGGTGTGTCTGTATTGGCCACAATCTGCCCATGAGACGCCATGTCATCGGAAAAGAGCGATGCTGGCCAAGGTACGATCCAACTTTCTTTTTATCCTCATTTCCCACACCCCGCTTCTATTCAAGGACCTTGTCCGAAAAGAAAAGAAAGGCAAGGAGAAGAATCATGAGAGTTTTCTTTTTTCTTCGCGTCCATAACAAAGTAATAAACTAAAAATAAGAAGCTTTAGACCTCCTTGAAGTCAATGCGACTGCAAAAAGTGACGTCGCCAACCACGACCGCGAAAATGAGTCGAACACGACTACCTCAGGACAAACCCAGTGTTCCATATGTCAGAGTACATTTCGACGACCAGAGCATTTGAAACGACACTTTCGTAGTCACACAAAAGAGAAGCCATTCGAGTGCGCCCAGTGCGGCCGACATTTTTCGAGAACGTATGTCCCTTGCTTACTCTTCAATCAGGCAGCTTTGTTGCATTCCTGTAAACGTTTTGCTTTCTGGATTTTACTTTTCAAGCCGGCTGATGTACAGGTTAGTGACACACTCCATCGCCACGAGTTAAGCCATCATACCGCAGGCACAGACGGAGGGAAAGACCGCACGCATCGGATCACTGTCAAGACCTTCCGAGCGTGCTTCAAATGCGCGGTAGCAAGAGTGCGATGCAGTGGGGGTTCGCCATGTTCTCGCTGTGAGAATCGGTCCCTTGAGTGTCAATATCCTACTGAGCGACGCTCTAAAGCGAAGATACCAAAGGCTGGGGGCCATAGTTTATCTCCAGACAAAGAGGATGTGTCATTGGCACAGAATTCGCATTCGTTTGCCGCCATACCGTCTCAAGTACCTGAAGATGCTCATGGGAACCCCGCAGAAAATCCTACCGCTCAGCCTCATGGCTATCAAGTAACTCAGTTCCAGGTCCAGATGCCAGGAGTTGATGCTTCTACTTCATCAACTAGTGTTTCATCGGAGCTCAATTCTCAAGAACAAGTCAGTAAACACTTGGATAACAATGGAGGTGCCGCTGTAGCAAGAAAAACCAAGAATTCTTTACTTCAGTCGCATGCGAGCAGGATTCTTGGTGCCAACCAGCGACCTTCTCCATCATTTTCTGGAAATAATCGGTCATATTATTCGCATCTCCCCAACTCTCGGCTGCAAGGCACTCTTGCGACCGAACAGGGCCCCTCCCTTCACCGTCAACCTGGCGCTTCTCCATCAGAGATAGAGGGCTCCTCCATGAACAATATGTCTGAAGTCACAGATGCAGAAAAGCAGCACATCCAACTTGCCTTCAGTCAGCCATTTATAGATCAATCATCGCTTACAACAATTAATTGGCTTTCTAATGATCTTTTTCTTGATTCCGCCAATTACCAGGATCTTGCGTCTAGACCATCTTCGCACCCTTTTCAGCCAGCGGTGTTTGATAACTCATTGAATCAGACGTCATGGCTTCCTCCTGTAATCAGTGCCGAGCCGGTGAATCCGCCTCTACCAGGGAACATGTCTCAAACTCCTTCTGGGACCATTTCCTTGGGTGGTAGCCTCGAGGCCTCCAATCGCACCCTTCGCAACTTATCACAATCACACTCAGATACAGCCAAACGACCGGCCAACCACCATGTAGATGAGTCTAGTACACGGCCTCAAAAACTCGCACGGAAACAACTATCATGGCCAACAGAACTCCCAGATTCAGCTGATTGTATTCCGCAGTCGAAAATTACTAACACAACATCTCGCTTCTCATTCCCTTCACCCCAGGATATGAAAGTACACAGCGCACCTGAGACGCCAATGGAATTCCAAATCACATCCTCAATATATGACCAAATTCATAATTCATTTATAAAATTATGCTGTACGGATAATTTTTTGTATCAGAAGTTCGAATCAGACGTTTTCCTCGGCGCAGAGGATCTCTCAAGCTTGTTCAATTTATACTTTTACTTTTTCCAGCCAATATACCCCATACTTCACACGCCCACATTCGATTCTAGGAACTGCCATTGGCTCCTCGTATTATCATTGGCCGCAGTGGGTAGCCATGCCGCACGCCATTATGAGATTAATGGGACCGTTTCCGCACTGAATGAATTCGTTCGACGAGCACTTAATGTTGAAGTAAGTAACAATCAGTTTGCATGTTTCTTCACGTCGTTTCTAACCTGTTCTCTGTTCTAGAGAGAAAAGTACCAGTCAGGACAAATGCCGCTCTGGCTCCTCCAAGCAATACTCCTGAATTGTATTTGTATGCTTCATGGTAGTGACGAGCGGCGTAAGCTCTTATCTCAAAGCGACTTTAGTAATCTGGTCAACCTTGCTACTCAAGAGGAGCTACTAAGTCGTTCGGAAAAGCCAACCTTTCCATCACATGAACCCTTCCTAGAGCGGCAATGGCATCGATGGATTGAAGATGAAACTCGAAGGCGAACGGGGTATCTAATATGGGTATGAAACGTGGTGACTCCTTTCCTAGTTTTGGGAATTCCTCTCGGATTGCTAATACAACGACAGTTGGTGGACTGCACGATTGCATATCATTTTGATAGCAAACCACTTTTCTCGCTTGAGGATGGTCAGGCACCTCTACCTTGTCACGAAAAGCTTTGGCAGGCCGGATCTGCTGAATTGTGGAAGGGACTTTATGACGAGGTTTCAGGTACTTATACCCATTGTTCCCATGTTTCCACGGCAGCTAAATCAAAACCCTCCGGTCTAGATGAAGTGTCTCTCTACGATGCAGTTCTCATAATCTACATTGAAAAGAGACTCGTTCCCGAAACTGGGGTTTTTAGTCAAATCCTATTGATCCACGCCTTATACCACCGGATGTGGGAAGTGGGGGATTACTTCCGCCGTCCGCTGTCATTTTGGAACCCGACTGCAAAGAAGCAGTCTCGGAGTCTAGCCATTCCATCGGGGTCTGTCTGGCTTCCGGGAATTCCTTCCTACTCAAAGTGGCGTAACAGCGCATGTGACTGCTTGGATATTCTCCATTGGACAGTAGACAGCACTGTAGAAAATGCAACCGTCCAGGAGCATCCTACCCTGCTCCATCTTCACACAGCTCGGATAATTATCCTTGCCCCCTTTCGCGAAGTACGATCCTTTGCAGCTTCTCTAATCATGGAAAAGGTGGCCTGGAGCAACCGCCAACAAGTGATTGAGTGGCACTACATATTACGCTGGATTCGGCACGACCAGTATAAAGCCCGTCTAGCGGTGGTACACGCTGGTTCTGCTTTACGGCATATTCGCAGGTATCCGACGGGTGCGTTTCATGAGCCGATCGCTGCTTTCCTTGCGATTCTAACGCTATGGGCTTATGGGGTATGTCATACCCAGGCACGTCCCGAGCTTGCTCCTCATGTTGGAATCCGTCGTGATTCTCCCGGTGAAACCACGGCGATTCACCTTGATCAACCCTGTGATGATGAACTCGTGCAACTATTTGTTCGGGAAGGCCAAGCTATGAAGGGAATTCTCACTGGAGTAGGAGATATTTGCGCGCCCCACGGCCCCGAGCGAGTTCTGCAGGTTGGATGTGACACACTTGTAAATCTTGCCTCGTGGGGAGTATCCAAAGGATTTATCTCGCTCTTGACGAAACTCGCGGAGTTAACATCTCAATGATATACTGTAAAACGTATTTAAATAATCATCTAATGCGTGTATTTATATGAAGCAATCTACGTATAAATTATGGGAAACCTTGTAGGAGCATTGTAAATTCATAATTATTGTTGACGGTTCTATGTGCCTAATTCGGTGATGTCATGTCACATGTTTTCGTGTAGTTGTAGCCTAGATGCTGCCTATTGACACGACTTGCATCACGGCGAAGTCGCGATTTTTCTATCTGCATCATTCAAAAGGTGCTGGTCGTGCCTCTTCCGCCTCCTCTTCTTCCCCATTTTGTTTTTTAAATTAGAAACCCCTCGGGGAAAGAGAAGGGAAAATTTCTTTTGTCATAACACATTGCTACTTGCGGAACTTACTATTGTGGGGATAATATGGATCATGACAAGCCTTCACAGAACTTTGCAGCAGAAGATGCAGCCAACTTAGATGAAAAGTAATCAATGCAACATGTTTTCTTCTTCCTTCTTTTTCCTTTTTCTGCTTTCTTTTGCATTATGTACCAAATAAATTGAGCTAACGAGTGGACTTGATTTTTCCTTCGGTTTTCCCCCTTTCTATAACAGATATCCCAATCGTCCCCGCAATCATTCTCCTACGCTTCCATTCCATGATCTTTTCCAATTGCTCTTTAGTCCTCTGAGCGAAATCAAGAAGAAGCCCACTGGAGCGCCTGGCGGGCGAAGAAAGGCCGGGCCCCACGGTCAATCTGCAGCCGCGAATCTTAATCCATTCGAGAGAAGGCGCGATGTGATTGAGCGCTTCATCTCGCGATGGCGAAAAGAAGTGGGGGATGACATATACCCCGCATTCCGGTTGATTCTCCCAGACAAGGACCGCGACAGGGCGATGTATGGGATGAAGGAGAAGATGATTGGGAAAATACTCGTCAAGATAATGAAAATTGATAAAAATTCCGAGGACGCCCTCAGCCTCCTGAACTGGAAGCTTCCAGGCCAAACAGCTGCATCCCGAATGGCCGGGGATTTCGCAGGGCGGTGCTACGATGTCCTATCTAAACGTCCGATGCGGGCAGATGTCGGCGATATGTCGATCGAGGAGGTGAATGAGAAACTTGACCAACTTTCCGCTACGTCTAAAGAGGAACAGCAGCTGCCTATCCTTGCGGAGTTCTACAGACGTATGAATCCCGAGGAGCTTATGTGGCTGATCCGAATCATCCTCCGGCAGATGAAGGTTGGCGCGACGGAACGAACCTTCTTTGACGTCTGGCATCCAGACGCAGAAAATCTCTACAGCATTTCTAGCAGTCTTCGTCGAGTCTGTTGGGAACTCCATGACCCTAACCTTCGGCTCGATGCTGAGGATCGCGGTGTCACACTGATGCAATGCTTCCAGCCTCAATTAGCTCAATTCCAGATGCACTCTTTAGACCGCATGATTAGTCGCATGCGGCCAACGGAAGAAGATCCAATTTTCTGGATTGAGGAAAAACTTGACGGGGAGCGTATGCAACTTCATATGCAGGCTGATCCTTCTATACCGGGGGGTAGGAAATTTGGGTTCTGGTCAAGGAAGGCCAAAGATTATACCTACCTTTACGGTAATGGGACATATGATGAAAATGGTGCCCTAACCAGGCATCTCAGGGATGCGTTCGCGGATGGAGTCGAGAATTTGATCCTGGATGGTGAAATGATTACTTGGAATTCCGAGCAAGACACAATCGAACCTTTTGGTACACTCAAAACGGCTGCGTTAGCAGAACAAAGGAATCCATTCTCAAATGGCACTCATCCACTACTTAGAATTTTTGATATACTCTTTCTTAACGGGCGCGACCTCACTAGGTACACACTTCGAGACCGCAGAAATGCGCTTCAAAAAGTCATAAAGCCGGTGCACCGTCGCTTCGAGATACATCCATACGACGAGGCAACGACCAAAGCGGAGGTAGAGACACAGCTT
This sequence comes from Aspergillus haitiensis, assembly GCA_027569155.1. Classification (NCBI taxonomy): domain Eukaryota; kingdom Fungi; phylum Ascomycota; class Eurotiomycetes; order Eurotiales; family Aspergillaceae; genus Aspergillus; species Aspergillus haitiensis. The sequence goes on from JAPDEO010000017.1 coordinate 440,103, forward strand.
AGGCGAGTTGTCGCGGAGGCATCTGAGGGATTGGTGCTCAAAAACCCTCGGTCACCCTACAGATTGAATGAAAGACACGATGACTGGATGAAAGTCAAACCCGAATATATGAGTGAGTTCGGTGAATCCCTTGATCTTATTATCGTTGGTGGATATTATGGTTCTGGGCACCGGGGTGGTGTTCTCTCAAGTTTCATGTGTGGTTTAAGGGTCGATGAGGCCCACGCTACGCAAGGTTCAAATCCAACAAAATGCTACTCCTTTTGTAAAGTCGGTGGAGGGTTCACAGCTTCAGATTACGCGAATATTCGACATCACACAGATGGCAAATGGATCGACTGGAATGTGAAAAAGCCGCCCGCGGCCTACGTCGAACTAGCTGGTGGTGATGCGCAGTATGAACGCCCGGATGTGTGGATCAAGCCTGAGGATTCAGTTGTTGTATGTGTCAAAGCAGCCTCTATATCTGTAAGTGATCAGTTTCGAATGGGATTAACGCTCCGCTTCCCACGATTCAAGAGGCTGCGCATGGATAAAAGTTGGAGAAATGCATTATCTGTGCAGGAGTTTCTGGATCTCAAGTCCAACGTCGAGCAGGAGCAGAAGGAGAAGGAGTTCAATGTTGAAAGCTTCCGTAAGAAACGGATCAAAAGAACGACTAAAAAGCCTCTTGCAATAGCGGGATACGATGCAGATGCAGAAGTAAAGTATACAGGACCATCAGGGCATATTTTCGATGGGCTCAATTTCTGTATGGATACGGTTCTCGGCCATCATCTCTTGTCCTTTGAAACCCAAGACTAATTATTATACTAGTTGTTCTGACCGATACAAATACTCCGGTCAAAAAGTCGAAGGCGGAGCTAGAAAGTCTAGTGAAATCAAATGGCGGGAGGTTTTATCAAACGAACAATGCAGCACCAAATACGATTTGTATTGCGGATAGAAGTAGGAGCTTGTTACCTCGAGTTTTGATGAGACTAAGGAGGGTTGACATAATTTCCAGGAACGGTGAAAGCAGCCTCGCTACAAAAAAGTGGTCAAGTCGACATCATCAGACCTTCGTGGATCCTCGACTGCATTCGACAGAACGAAATTGATGCAGGCCTTCCCGATTTACTTCTTCCCTTGGAGCCCAGGTTTGCAAGCCTTCGTAGCATGAGGAAATCATCCAGTATCACTAACCTTCCTTGCAGGCACATGTTCTTCACCACGGAAGACAAACAAGATGATATCTCGTCCAACATTGATAAGTTTAGTGACAGCTATACTCGCGACATCACAAGTGGGGAGCTTCGCGACGTAAGTAAGTCAGCAGAAGAGTTTTATTTACAATTGCTGACCCTCCGCAAGATCTTAAAGCAGATGCGCAAGGGCCATGGAAATGAACCCCGGAGCCCAGAAGCTATTCAGAAGCTCACCGAACATATCCAAGACAAAGTCAATTCCGGATGGACAATGCCATCTGGGTGGGTGTTCAAAGGCCTTACTTTACTCTTCTTCGCTCAGGATGGGGATAGCTCGGCTTCTAGTCCTCCGTGTCGAATTCAATTAGCCAAGAATGTCGCCAGGTTTGCAGGGGCCAGCATTGCGAATTCAATGGAAGAACCCTCGATCACTCATATTGTTGTCGGCCCCAATAACACAGCATCAGAGATAGCCTCGCTCCGTGGAACTTTGTCGATAAACTTTTCGAAGAAGATTCCACACATTGTCAGTGTGGAGTGGATTGAAGAGAGCTGGAAGGAAGGGACCCTCCTCGACGAAGAAAGTAAGTTTTTCTTCTTTTCCTCGGATGGCTTGAGTTAATTTAGCTGGCTTAGGGTTTCAACGATGAAAATAATATACACTGGACCACTCTAAATTATGATCATACTGGATAATAATTCATTTCTTTTTCCTCCTCTATTGTCCCTCTTTTCTCGGTTACAGTTTCACCACCTTGCACTCCGCTCTTGAATTAGTTCTGAGCTTGAAGGAGTCTTTTTCATGATTCCCCATGGTACTACATATATAGGCTCGAGCACCCAATGATAGCATCGATTCGTACCGGAAATACATGAATACAAACCTCAATTTCTCCACTAGGCGCCTACAATTTTAAATTCCTAGCGCCAGTCGCGAAGACTATCGTTTATTGGGAGAAGATAAACCGCCGGGTGGTATCTCCTCTTCGATTGGATAGAGATAAGGATGTGCATTGTTGTTCCATGTTTTGGGTTTGGGTTTTTGGGGGGGGGGGGAGATCATCCTCCATCTTCTTTTGAATTTCAACACAAAACCAAGGGTGGGGGAACCAATTCGTCTCTCTCGAAGGTAATACAGGATTGAACTCCAGTTATTGACAGGTTTGTGTATGTGTAATTTGTAATATTCCACTGGGGGGTGTCAACAAACAACCATCTTCCTCAGACCTCCCTAGTGTATAGGAGTTACTATCTACAGTATGCTCCACGAAGACTAAATTTAAATCTTAGGAAGAGTCCCAAAGATGCACTTGAAGAGTAGCGATACTTTGAGGATATCTTGTTACGAGTTATCAGCTAAATGTTCTCTCCCTTTCTTTTTTTTTTTTTTTTAAACAAAAAAGGGGGTGAAGGAGGTAGAAATTGGGAGACAAAAATCTGGCTCGATAAGCAGATAAGGTAGTTCGAGAGAGAGATAGGCGGCAAACTACGCTAACCACATATAGATAGATACCTACTCCGTAAATAGCCAGTTAAACCGTTTAAAACTAGGTTATAATATCGAACATTCGTAGTCACCTAGGTAGTTTCATAGTAACAAGAAAGGGTAATTGAAGCTTTTTGGTGGGGGGTTGGAGGGGGAGAACTTTCAAGTTATAATTTTCAATTTTTTTTTATAAATTTTTTAATACAAATTATGTCTGACTGGTACCTATGCTGTGCTGTGGTGGTGTGGTCTGATTTCCAAATTCTCCCCATCCAAAGATAAGAGAGAGAGAGTGAGAGTGAAGGGCTGGCTGCCTAGCGCGGCTATCAATTTTCCATGACTCTTTTGAGTCACCCCCCACGAAGCAATAAAAAGAAAGAAAAGAAATAAACATGAATTAATAAATAAATCATCCTCCATATGGAGTCCTCGTAATTTACATACAGAGTAGAAAAGAAAGGGAGGAAGGGAATGGGCGTGAGAGTGTGGGAGCGCTAGAATGTTCACTAATTTCTTTTCATTTTCTTTTCCCTTCTTTATTATTCATATTAGTATTATTTTTTTTTTTCTAGTTTAATTTGCTTCGGAGAGTTGAAAAGGGGGGATTAGAGGTCAGGGATCGTAAAATTAAGAAATTAAAAAAAAAAAAAAAAAAAAAAAAAAAAAAAAAAAAAATGTTAGTTGGTTGATATTTTTAAAGGAGTACGTAGTTGTGTACTCCCATAGTCAAGGATGGAAATAGCTGGAGACTACTAGGCAGGTTAGGACAACTAGTCCTAGGTTACTAGGTAGGTACCAAGGTCACAGTTGGTTGGTTGGTCACATTTAATATTAATAACAGTGCTCATCAGGGAGGGCTTGGAAAGATAAGTAGTAGTAATAAATTAATTAGCCGTCGGTAGGTAAGAAGGAAGGAAGGAAGGAAGCAATATAGTTACATGCATATGCAAAACTAGCCCTTCATTGAAACATGGGGGATGGTAAAATGTTTACGAGGTTAAATGTCATGCTTATAGTAATTACTTAGGCAGAGCTAGAACTCTGTAGTTCTATATGTAGTTTGTTTATATCTATTTTGTATAGGAATCGTGTAGTTAAACCAGTCAGCACATATATCATAATGGGCCTCAAGAGCCTCATCAATAGAAGGGCAGAACGGGATACGAGTTGACACCTATTTGATTAACTAATACGACCTCTCTAGTGGGTATTAAATCCACCCTCATTAATTATACACCTAGCATCTTGATTCAGCATACTTGGGGGTCGTATGCTTACAATACTTACATATATCCATACATACAAACATACGGTACAAACATACCTAGGGAGGTGAGAGTTTTTTTTTTTTTAACCTTTGGATTTAATTTATCCAATTCTTATTGGTGTGGTTTCATTACTTCTAGTGAGTACTGGTCATGACTCTCCTAGGCAATTCATGCCTACCTATGCAGTGAGTAGTAGTACCTTAGGTAGTCGATATCTGAGCGCTGCCTTTCCCCCTTGTAAATAGAGGGAGAAATAGTTTTGATTTTATTAATCTAGGTATTATAGAGCAAGGAATGATGGAATTATGTCGAGACTCCCTGCGGGCAACAATGTAATCTCACTGTGTAGCGACATGGTAACATCCAATAAGTGTGTGTATAGTGCTAGATACATCAATGTTTTAATCGTACCTACCTCAGTAGCTTTATTTTGGTTCCAGTTTGGAAAGTCCGAAGGGATAAAGCTAGCCTAACATTCAGGACTGTTGAGGTCATTGATTCGAGAAACTTTCTCTCCCCCAGCATTACCTTAGAATACTCATCCATGTTTCCGATTTTTCCCCAATAATTCTCTCTTACTTAAATACATGTAATTTCAATCAGTTCAAAGGATTTTATTTTTATTGTTATTGTTATTTTTTTTGTAGTAAGTATTGAATCTAAAGATATCACGTGTAGTATATGGCTGACGCGCCTATATATATGCATGTAGCATGACAAATCTGGAAATGAATGTACAACATCTGAAGAGAAAAGAAATAAAAAGTGTAAGGCTCTTCTGATAATACCAGGCCTGAAGCAGAAAGTTTGGATGCTGGTGTTGTTCCTCCTATGAAAAAAGGTTTGGGAAAAAAACACAAAAAAAAAAAAAACGCCGAACCGTTTAACTCTGTGTATGCTTCCCGAACCATGCAAGTAACCCAAAAAGCATGTACTGTTAATAGTAGAAAAAAAAAAAAAAAAAAAAATGGAATGATGCCCGAAAGTGACGCCAGGCGCTGTGCGTAATGAACAGGTAATGAAATAAAGTGGAATCGGGGCAAAGAAGCAACAAAGCTTCTTTAAAAAATAAAGATAAAATAGGAAAAGAAAAGAAACGAGAGTAACGTGACAATACAAAAACGAGACCTAGAAAGATTCTATGGAGATTCCAACCCACCTAGATGGAATCGCATCCTCGTCGTCGTAGTCATCACAATCGTAAGTTGTGAACCGAGGCTGACTGCCTTTGCGCGGCGGTAACCAGACTCGAGCCCGCGTAGGTATGTCGTCGCGAAGTTTGCCCTTCCGTCTCATATTCATTTCAAGAACCACCATGCGCAAGAAATCACTGTTTTCTCGAGGCTCGCGCTGACGAGACATGGGTGGGGTCTCTGGGTCGAATGGTAAAAGCTGTCGATCCCGACCAGTAGAGCCAGCAAAACGGAAGCTGCCTTTTCGGAGACCGCGTTTTCCGGATCGGTGATATGTTTGCATCTGGACTGAAATCGGGCAGTTGCTGCTATCAATATTCTCATGAGGTTGGTCCTGGAAAGTATACATCTCCGCCGGGGAAACTGTAATCGGATTCAAATATCGTCGCAGAGCTGGTGATGGGGGTTCGTTCATAGGTGGGGGTCGGCGATCATCCGTCATTTCTGGTGTGATAGTAAAAAGCGAACGGGTGAGAAAGTCGTCGGGTTGAACTGAGGGTGATGCAAAGGTTGATACTGTCTGTGCGGCAGATTTAATCGCGCGCAATGAGGCTGTTAAATTAGATTTAAATGACCTCAGTTTCGGGAATGACCGTGAAGACGTGAGCGGTTTCGAGGGAACTTGCTCCAAGTTGGGTAGATGTTTTTGTGGGGGGTCCCATTCATCCTCCTCGTCTGATGATTCCGCTTCAAGAAGTGGGTGATCGTAAATACAACTCTCAGAATAGGATGTACTCCGATATCTTCTGTCTAGCGGGCTGCGTTGGCTAGAAGGAGTGGAAGGAGTGGTGGGCAAGCTAGAGGGCGTTTCGAGATCATTATCCAAGGATGGCATGGAACTAATAGACATGGACCGAACGGAGTATGAGAGCGCTTCGCTATCGCAGTCGCTTTCGGCGAGAGAGCGTTCATTGTCTTCGGGAGGGCTAAGGAGAATATCTAGAGTGCTGTTTCCAGTACTTTCAAGTAAATGATCGTCTAGGCCGTCTAATAATAGTCTGCTAAAATCCTGCACATGGTTTCCGCGGGGTAATTTGCGAGATTCTCGGGTCGTCCAACTACGGCGAGGGACAGGAATCGCAGTTGCTTCTAGTATCGAGGCTATGGAGGTTGGGATCGAACGGTCGTTCAGCGAGGTCTGTGACGGGCGGTGGACCGTTCTCGGCCGTTTCGGAGTTTTCAGATGATTTCTCTCTGACCCTGTGCGTGTCGATGACATACATTGATTACGCTTTGGAGGGATAACAACCGGATTTGTGTGCGCCATCGAGACAGTTTTCTCAGAAGACAGCTGAAAACTTGAATCCATTCCGTCAACCTGTGTAGATTGTTGATTTTGTTTTCCATTCCGTGGAAAAGGCACGGAGCTGAATAAGAAAGCCCTTGGAACCATCATCTTTCCCCCTTTCTAAAGACACAAGAGAATTTTAAATTTATCAAATAGGTAATCCAAGCCTGAAGAGGCACTCTGATCGAGAGTCTGAGCGAGATACATGGATGGTTGAGAAGGGTAAGAGGGAAGGAGGAAGGAAGAGGAAGGGAAAGGGAGAATGAAGAGAGGGTGAAGTGTCCAGAATAAGGAGTTTTTGTTCCGCTATGTAAATGGATCAATAAAATAACACCCTTGGTGCGTTGGCAGAGATCCAGGTCTCCCCAGTGAAAACGTGAGGTGTAACACTCCTAATGCGGGAAACCGCTTAGATGTGGGATGCAGGCACGCGACTGGCAGGCGGTTGTTGGTACTATTGTATTGTCGAGTAGGTAGGTAGGTAGGTATTATGGAGACATCCGGGTCTTAAACAGGAGGTGTGTAATATCCACAAGTACCAAGCCTGCAAGGAGCGATATTCAAGCAGGGACTGGACTCTAAAGAAGGAGACGGAGCAGAAGGAAGAATAAGCAAAAGCAGAGTGCGACGTCAGGCGGAGGCAAAGAATGATCTCAAGAGTTCGGCTGAAGCGATAAGAAGGGCCAAACTAACGAGGCGGGTGTGACGGCACCCGACAGGGTTTGACCGTAACATCGGGTCTTGAGGTGGGCCTCAAACTTCCCGATTAGGCCCATTTCATACCCATACAGCCTTTCCTCCGTACGTGGCCCTGTGTAGTTTGATTGGGTAGCGACCGTACGGGGTATTTGGGATGCGTTTATAGGCAGGGGAAGCCTCCATTTGGCCATATTGGGTTAGTTGGTCGTGTGCAGACGATTTTCCGTCTTATTAATTTGGGCGGTAATAGCGGGTCCTTACAGTACGATACAGAAAGTTTGAGTTTGGGACTTGGTCATCGCCGTGTTAATTTTCATCTAAGGGCGGTTCTATTTTTCTAGCGTTACGTGATGATACCCACACTCCTCCAGCTTTTCATTCTTCACAATCCTCATTCAACTTGGCTAGTTTGCGGATTCGATACCTAGTTCCATAGTAGTCTAGTTAGTTAGGAGCAGTAATCCGGGTTATTAGTAGGAAGCGAAAATGGTGTCCCTGTTTGCCTTGTCTGCCAACTCAAGTCTGCCCAACCCGATCCTGGTAATTTGGTAAAATCCGGATGGTAAGTAATTTAACAGGAGGATTGGGATTCTCGTTTCACTCCCTCCCCTACTAGCCTCTTCTCCCGCCCTTTCCATGCAAAATTTCCGTTTTAAATTAACTGTTTATGAAAGGATATTCTACTTACATAACTGTTTTTCCTTCTATGGATGTTTGGGAACTGGTTGTTCACGCTACCTTCACTAGCACAAATCGGCAATTTCACCAATTACTAATGCTCGGATAGTCAGTGACTTGTCAGTTCCGGAGACACCCCGAAGATCGTGTTGCTAAACCACTTATGGACTAAGGTCAGCGAACCGGTCGATCTGTACCCTATTGTAATAATAGCCGCCAGCCCCCCATCCTTTTTGAAAGAGGGTTAGTTAGGAAATTTCTTAACCCCCTCTGAAGACCAAATGGACTAGTAAGTTTTAATTGAGGATAGATGGGAAGAGAAAAAAAAAAAAGAAACAAGGACTGGGAATTGTTTATATTCAAATCTTATGTCTCGTGGCATGGGAGGCGGTCAAAGGGGTAGTCTGCTCCGAAGCTTAAGGCCAACTGTTATACCATCATTATGACTGACAAGAGTCAATATGACATGATGTTGGCACGGCTCATTCGGCTGTCTCTACTCCGACTGGGAGGGTCCTTCTCGGTGTGATGATTTCTTTTCTTTTCTTTTTCTTATACTCTTTTTTTGGTGAAGGTCAAAAAAAGAAAGAAAGAGAAGTTGAGTCGACTCTCTCACGCTAAGTCGGAAAGAAACAAATCGACTGTCCCTGTGCTGTTAAGAGAACTCTCGAAAAAATAATTAGGTTATCTTCGACAATAATATTATTCAGTGAACTCGATCAAAGGAAAAGTTGGCTGATAATTGCGCCTCTATCTACCAAGTAGATCGTAGGTACCCAGTCTATAGTTATAGGTCCTGAGTTATGAAGGCCTCAAATTACAGGACACAAAAAGCCTCTTAGTCAGCAATGGGCTTATCGCTGGGTGGAAGATTTTGTTCCTTTAGACCAACCAGAAAAGGATGCTGAGGCAGATCATTAACGCATTTCTTATTAATGACTAGGTACCTATTTTCCAGCTGAGTCGCTATCTGACGCCATTGTCCAATGATCCCCTTGGCACTTGGGATCCTTATCATCATCATTTAACTGGATCGTCTTGAAGTTGCCATCAAATTCCTGGTGACTGACCCGACCTCCCCCTCCCACCCAACCGTTGTCCGCCTCCACTTGCGGGTCTTCCTGGAGGGACGCCGTGGGGATTTCATTCGAACCCTGTTGGGGAGATATGTGAGTCTTGATGTATCAATTTTTGTGAGCTTGGACGATCGTTGGTGCATGATCCAGAAAGCGGCTCCTGCGCAAAGTTTACCACTTAGTCCATCGCAATTCTGCGCGCCTATCTCACTAATCTGGTTGCCACACTACCTAGATTCGCTGGATTGATAATCACCTGCCGATAGTTAGAACCACCATGATATACGCCTCCTCACCTATGTTTTAGTCTGCGAGAGTCCAGCCCTCCCTCCTCCTTTATTTTTGTAACCCGGCAAAGCAAACCGCCGAGACTCTCCCTCCTAATAAGCATGCACTGCCCCGATTCCACGCCGCCCATAAGCATTTCAGTCCGAACTCGACAATCATGGGGGGTGAAATTCGTTCGGAACCAAGTTCCGAAGCATCTCGAGGAAAGTCATCGGGAAAAGCGAAAGGGATGAGCACGGATACTGGTCCCTCCTCTAAACGGCGCTGTGTTAGTACAGCATGCATTGCCTGTCGCAGAAGGAAATCCAAGGTAAACAAAGCTGAAGACCGACAAAGCAGACGAATCATTTTTGTTGACTGGTTTCTTTTTTTACCCAGTGCGATGGAAATCTTCCGAGCTGTGCGGCATGCTCATCCGTCTATCATACTGCCTGTATTTCACTGCCTTGTCGTAACAATTCGGATGGGAGTGTAGCTAATATGGCTCCTAGGCGTGTATGACCCAAATTCCGACCATCGCCGCAAGGGTGTATACAAGAAGGACACCGACACTTTAAGGACCAAAAATACGACACTATTGACCTTAATCCAGGCCCTGTTAAACTACGAGGAAGAAGATGCCTTCGAGCTAGTTCGCCAAATACGGTCCTGTGATAGTTTGGAAGATGTTGCACAGTCACTACTTAGTCAAGAAAAGGGCTCTCTAGGAGATGCTGCGCTAACCGAAGACGATAATTCGGTGCAATATGCGGACCAATTCGAGTCAGAATTAGCTGGAAAAATGAGTAATCTTGTGCTGGATGGTTCTCGGAAATTTATTGGAGGGACATCAAACCTCATCTTTCTACCCCCAGGGTCGGAGCTAAATGAATTCAGCCTAAGCGATGAAGACAAGCACTTGAATCTCAAACCTGATGGCTCTGTTACTCAGTGGACGCGGGTCACGGACGATAAACAGCTTATCAGGCATCTCATGACGATGTATTTCACGTGGCACTACCCATTTTTCACCACACTCTCTAAAGACCTCTTCTATCGTGACTTCATGCGTGGAGTTCCCAGCCAGTATTGCTCCTCCCTCTTAGTCAATACAATGCTCGCCCTGGGCTGCCACTTCAGTTCTTGGCCTGGAGCTCGAGAGGTTCCCGATAATTCGGCGACAGCAGGTGACCACTTTTTCAAGGAGGCAAAAAAACTAATTCTTGAAAATGACGAACTTGTGAATTCAAAACTCTGCACTGTCCAAGCCTTGGCCCTTATGTCAGTACGAGAAGCGGGATGTGGCCGTGAGGGCAAAGGGTGGGTGTACAGTGGAATGAGCTTCCGCATGGCATTTGACCTAGGGCTGAATCTCGAGACCACAACCCTAGGAACACGCGACCTAGATGAAGAGGAAGCAGATGCAAGGCGAATTACCTTCTGGGGCTGTTTTCTTTTTGATAAGTACGTCGCTCTTCATGCTTTAGGGTAGATCAGCAATTCTCTAACCTCAACAGGTGTTGGTCTAACTACCTCGGCCGCCAACCTCAATTCACAACAGCGAATACAAATGTATCCTGCGTGGATATTTTACCTAATGAGGAATCAGCATTGTGGTTCCCATACACAGATACTGGGGCAAGCCATGAACACACACAGCCATCACGTACAAGAGCAGTTGCCGTGCAGCTTTCCAAACTGTGTGAAATAAGTGGCGATTTGCTGGTGCTTTTCTACGATCTCCCCTCCAAAGACAAATCTTCATCCAAACAATTAGAACTTAAGAAACTCAGTGGAATTCACACAAGACTCGAAGCCTGGAGAAAGGGCTTACCGAAAGAGCTAGAACCAAGGGAGGGGCAGCTTCCCCAGGCCCTTCTAATGCAGTAAGTAGATCACTCACCTTGAATATTGAGAATACCTAAAATCTTACCTTTTTGTTTTTCGCCTTGACAGCATGTTCTATCAGCTACTCCTTATACACCTCTATCGTCCATTTTTAAAGTATACAAAATCCACTTCCCCTCTTCCTCAGCATGTTTCTCCCCGTAAAATATGCTCGCAGGCTGCAGGTGCTATCTCAAAACTGCTTCGCGTTTATAAGCGCACATATGGATTCAAACAGATCTGTAATATTGCGGTTTATATCGCGCATACCGCTCTAACAGTCCATCTTTTGAACTTACCTGAAAAAAATGCCCAACGGGATGTTGTCCATGGCCTTCGGCACCTTGAGGAGATGGGCGAGAGTTGGCTTTGCGCCCGTCGTACCCTCCGTATTCTTGACATATCCGCCGCCAAATGGCAAGTTGGTCTACCTAAAGAAGCCGTCATTATTTTTGAACAAACACACGCAAAATGGGGCTCATGGGGCTCCTGGGACCAAGCATCATCGCCTTCGAATTCGGAAGGATCGCCACCGGCAATTACCATACAACCACCCCAAGTGCCCTCGAATAGCATCTCCCCACCTGCAAGGCATGCTATCATGCATGACTCCGCCAATTCTTCCATTCCTGGAACACCAAATCTTGCTAAACTCCCAAGTTCTCTTTACTCGACAAATGCATCAGCTCCTCGCTCCATGTCGGCTATGCATGCTGGCCAAAGATCACTAAGCGCCCAGCTTGGGCGACCGGATACTCAATTACCCGAACCTACATACCTCCGACCAATATCTCATGGCCTTGGCTCAAACCCTCCAGCTTCAATCGCACCACAAGAGCACTGGTATAACGCGAACGAGACACAAGCACGCGCGTTCGGCCCAGGACAAAATGCCCCATCTACGACTGGCTCGTCCCCTATGACTTGCTTTGATGGGCCAGATAACCTAGTGGATGAAAGTCAAGATTGGTGGTCTCGTGACATTAATACACTTCACTTCGGCACAGGGGAGTGGACGCAAGGATGGAATACCAGTCTTGCAAATACAACTCCCGATTGGCGTTACGACAGCAGTGTCTCTAGTGCAGCTCAGTTACCGACTCCAGACGGCCAGTATAGGCCCTCGCAGCCGCCCAGGACTATGGAAGAGGTCTCGTCTAGCATGGCAGAATTAGAACAGACTGCACCTGTCGCTAATGACAATAACATGGTCTTCCCTGGTAGGTACCGGCGGGGAAATGGGCTATAATAATCCTAATTAAGGCCCCGGAAAAGCAAGTTCTTGCAGTAGAACTCGGTTCATGACATGTCACGATGCAATTGCCTCATTTTTCTTACACCTTTTCTTTTTTGTATTTTTTGACTTGACACCCCAGTATATTTTTTATTACTATCTTTGCATCCACATATATATACCGCAATCCCCATTCTCATCTCCTACTATGGGTCTGTTTAGTGGCAAGCCTGGTGACCCCGGTAGAAATTCCAAGCCTTTGCGCTGGGAAAATATATAAACACCTACATATGATCAAATGAGCAAATTTGAACACTATAATTGTATTCCTCTTGAGTCGGATGTACGGATTTAAAAGACTACCACCCTTTTAGCTCTCAGCTGTTTGCCATAATAGAGTATGATTTGACACCAAGAGTTTAGGAGACGACCCCCCCCCCCCCAAAAAAAAAGAAAACACAAGAGAAGTAAAATGGGAGCAAAAATCTCAGTCAATGGAAATATGCAAATACGCAAAGTGACTATAATTGATACATCATTTGCTCCATATCATTAGACGTGAAGAGAAGGGGAAAATAAGTAATCATAAACATAAAGCTTGAATTTCAAAACCCCGACAGCGGCTGGCTCACCGAAATAGTTATCAAATAATCTTAAATAAAATAAACAGGCCAAAAAAAAAAAAGAACATATATGTCATCATTCAATCTTGAGAATTAGAAATATCAAATTCAAAGAGAAAAATTGTGGGAAGAGAAGTGAAGAGGATAACATGTATGGGACCAGCCTATATAGGATGTGCAGAAAGCTAGGTGAGTCGAAAGGTAAGGCTTGGGATGATAGTATTCAAAGATACAAATAAAACACACACACACAGACAGAGAGAGAGAGAGAGAGAGAGAGAGAGAGAGAAAGAGAGAAAGAGAGAGAGAAAGAGAAAGAAAGAGAAGAAATCACGTATATGTAGGTCATATTGGTATCACTGGAAAATGCTACAGTTAGTATTCTCTCTGTAGACGCTATTTTTTGGAAAGGAAATAAAAAAAGGCAGAATGAATCCAAAGGAAATCTCACCAAGAAATAATCAGCAACAGGTTTTTTTGCAGGCATTCCTCTAGTGTCCTGTGCCGCGGCTTCAAAAACTCTGTACCTTCTCCCAGGGCTTCGGATGGCTGGCCTGTCTAATGAGGCAGTTAAGAGGCCGTTGCTCCGTCCATAGTCACCATTGCTTCTTGTAACTGTACCACCATTACTAGCATCTTCACCAAGCTCTAAGATAGCAGCAACATTTCCGCATCGGTAGCAATAATTTGGAGCTGACCAGACAGTGACGATCCCGCCGTCAAACATTTCTTTGTAGCCTTCCATCACCAGTTGATGAGCACGGGCGATGAGAGATAGATCATTCTTGTAATTAAACTGCTTCACTATGTCTGCGCCGAAGAGGAACCCCGCTCCACGCGGACTTAATCCCCAGCCGTCGATTTCGTCAGGATCTGACCAGAGCAGATCGCACATGGCACCTTCGTGCGGCACCTCCTGCTTCCGATCAATCAGGCGTATCTTGTCAACGGTATCGATAAGTGGGGAAAGTCCGCCATGGACACAAAGCACGGCTCCGGTCCTACTGGCATAGCTCCCGGCACCGTCGCCAGATGCGCTTGTTCCAGGAGCACCAGACCGGGTGGGAGTCTGGTCTGAAGCTGCTGGAAAATCTCTTTGAGGAGAAATGCCCTGAGAATCTGTGGAGATGTTTGATAATGTTCTTTGTCTGGTTCGATAGCTGCAACTTATGACAGTGCCCCTGGAATTTAGCACTTCGGTCTCCAATTCACTGTCATCGACGGAAATGGTGGATTGGGTAGCATCATTAAAGCTTGGTCCAGATGGTTCTAGTTCCGAGCTGGCCCCAAGAACTAGAGCCCCCAGCGCTAGATAGTCGAATACCTCACAACAATACCGCCACACATTGGCGCTGCCGTATTTTCGGATACACTCATCGTAGAAGCCATAGACCGTCGTAATCTGCCGGGACTCGTGATTCCCACGAATAAGAGTGATGCGGTCAGGGTAGCGGACTTTTAAGCAGAGGAGGAGAAGAAAAGACTCGAGGGAATAGAAGCCACGGTCGACAAAATCTCCCATGAAGAGATAATTCGTGTCAGGAACATCCCCGCCAACGCGAAAAAGCTCCATCAGGTCATGGAATTGGCCATGGATATCGCCACATATCGTGACTGGAGCATCTACACAAACCACATTTCCTTCCTCTATCAAGAGCTCTCGCGCTTTATAGCACAGTTCACGGACTTGAGCTTCGGGTATTAAACGGCATGCGCGCAGTTGGGCAATCGCCCTAGACAAATGCGAGAGATAGAGATTAGCCGCGGGTCAGGAGTGAGGGAGGAGAGCGCTCGTGGGGTTACCTGTCCAGGTCACTCATTATATTCTTATCGCAACACTGATGGAAAGAATTAATTTGGATAGTTGGATATGAGTAAAGGGGTGCTGGGTAATCGGTGGGTCTAGAGTCTCTTCGAAGTCGGTGGGGAGAGGCTGCTTGACTCCCGACGGAAAGAGATTAATCAACTATGTTCGGAGGAGAAGGACGATCATCTTTTTTTCTCATAAATCAAGCGCTTCAGGAAATAAATAAATAAACGTTAAAGAATGATCGAAGGAATATCGTGGATAAGCAGACACAAGAAGGTTGATGATAGTGTTGGAGACTCGCGCTTCAGGTGCTCATGCAGAGATTCGCGTGTTCTGGCTGAGACACTCTTAACCAATCACAGAGAACAGAGATAAGATTAGATCTGATCGCCAAGGCTAGGCCGAATTCTGCCTCTTCCCAGAACTCCCAAATGCGGCTTCATCCGATTCAACTTGGGGCAGTTTCATTTTCAACTCTGCCATTGAAAAGACCATGTGTTGCTGGAGACCCTCTACTTCATTCTTTTTTTGACTGTATTCTAGTGTACATCTATCCTCTTCAACGTGTGTGTTCCTCCCCCGCTCCTCCTCTCCCCGAGTCAAACCCGATTCACTGACAGACTTAGGACTGTCAAATGCCGACGCGACGTGATCATTGGTAACACCCCTGCGCCGGAACGAATCTTTAGACTTCTTTTTCCTCGAGTATGCCGCCTCATTTGCATCCGCGGTCGCGGTCAACGACTGGCCTTTTTGCGGGCACCCTACTTGCATCCCTTCTGGTCGTGGGCATGCCACATGTCTTTCCTTGTCCCGCCCCACGTCGCACCTTCGCCGATTCGGAAATGACGGTCACACCAGATGGACAGCAAATTCAGAGAGTTCGGAGAAAAAAGCGGAAAGATACGGATATCTCTTCTCAAGCGTCGCCGGCGGCCGATGAGGAGGTAGCTACATTCTTACAGCTCGAAGAGGAGGCAGAGTTGCTCACCAAGCCTGGAAGAGAATGTCCTGTTCCCAGACCTGGCGGAGTACTCGGTGAATTACTCGGTTTCTCAACCCGAACAGGCACACAACAGACTTCAGGAGAGAGTCAACAATCATATAATCCGGGGCAACTGAGTCGATAGTATCGGTGAATTGTCACAAATTTTGCAAGGATAAAAAAAGAGTACATGAAATAGCTTATGTACTGACTGGGGCTACAATACTGTAATGGAAAATGGGGAGTCTACCAGCAATATACCCATGTACACATACCAACCACCTAACCACAATTTTTTCTTTTTTTTCCCCCTTCTTCTCCTTCCTATTCAATTATTATTATTATGATGATGATATAGTTATGCTTGTACTCAAAATATATTCTCCTTAGCCAATTGTGGATGATTATTTCGATCTATCATCTACTTGTAAACTTTTATTGTGACATCCGTGCGTAAAGGATTATGAATAAAGATATCAATAATATAAGAAAGATCTTGGTGCAATGTGTGGTTTGCCGCTATTCCTAAAGGGGACGAAAATCTGTAAGGTAGATAGCTTTCGGCCACTTTTACAAACCGAGGGTAAACAACTTTCCCACGTCATTCATGATCAACATCAGCAATGAACTTAAAACGCTTTATTAGTGATATCTGTCTAGACTCGAGTAATTCAAGATGGATTGCCCCTCTTCTGGTCTTGGGCGATGCAATTCTCTGCGCGCTTATTATCTGGAAGGTCCCATGTGAGCTTAATAACCACCGCATTCTTTAACTATGGCCCAAAAGCTAACTAGCTATTGACACTACAATAGATACTGAAATTGACTGGACCACGTATATGCAACAAATATCGCTGTATATTTCTGGAGAGCGCGATTATACTAAAATCGAAGGCTCCACGGGGCCCCTTGTTTACCCCGCGGCCCATGTTTACGGCTACACGGCCCTATACTACCTAACAGACGAAGGGCGAGATATTTTCTTTGGGCAGATCATCTTTGCCATTCTCTATATTGTAACTTTGATCGTTGTGATGGCCTGTTACAGGCGATCAGGGGCCCCACCATATCTGTTCCCTTTGCTTGTCCTTTCCAAGAGGCTCCACAGCATCTTTATTCTGCGTCTCTTCAATGATTGCCTGGCAGTTCTTGCCATGTGGCTCGCCATATTGTTGTTTCAATATCGCAAATGGACACTCGCAGTCATCATATGGTCGATTGGCCTTGGAGTTAAAATGACCCTACTCCTTGCCGCTCCAGCAATCACGGTGATTGTCGTCCTTGGCATGTCGCTTGCAAACAGTATTCGACTTGGAGTTCTTGCCTTAGCTATTCAGGTGTGTAGATTAACAATTATAGAACTACTAGATAACTTGCAGTTACGTGTGTAGCTGACTAACGCAACTATCTAGGTTTTGCTTGCAATACCATTCCTGCAGGTTAACCCAATAGGGTATGTCTCGCGGGCTTTTGAGCTAACAAGACAGTTTCTCTTTAAATGGACGGTCAATTGGAGATTTGTGGGGGAAGAGATATTCCTATCAAGAGAATTCTCTCTAGCCCTACTAGCAATCCACATCTCGTTGCTGGGTGTATTTGCTTTTACTAGATGGTTTAAGCCTTCTGGGACTAACATGCTGAACTTCATTCGAGACTTTTTAACCGGGAGACACCGCGGAGTACTGTTGTCAAATTCCTCCATCATGTCTGTGATGTTGACATCTCTAACAATTGGCCTGCTCTGTGCCAGGTCACTTCATTACCAATTCTTTGCATATCTCTCCTGGGCGACACCTTTCCTTCTCTGGCAGGCAGGCTATCGTCCGATTCTTGTTTATATAATGTGGGCATTGCAAGAGTGGGCATGGAATGTGTACCCAAGTACCAACCAAAGTTCGATTATTGTTGTGGCTTTGCTTTATGCTCAGGTCCTTGGCATTTTAGGAAATGGCGACATCTTTGGAACGCCACGTTCAGAGAAGAAGGGCAAAAAGCACCTTGATTGAGAGCGGATGTTTGGCTGCTGGATATATCAGGTGCATACAACCTCAAGAGGCCATGGACTATTAGGGTATCGGGATGAATTGGGCTGGCAGGTCCTCTGGAGAGCACAAGATGCTCACACCACGAGGGAATCCAATCCTTAAAGTATTTCGCCGAGCACACAATTACGCATCTGAATCGTCGTCCGATGAGGGTATTTTACCGACATTAGACTCTTCATAATCATCATCATCATCATCGGATACGAAGGAAGGTTGTTTGGTGAATTCCTTGGGCCTTCATTTGAGGTTAGCAAGCAAATGGTAGAAGGAATCTTAAGGTTTACCTACCAGTATGGCATCTTGCGCCATGCCTTCTCATCACGAACGATATTCACGATCTCCCCCCGAAGCTTATTGCTCCGGTCATTCAGAGCTTCTCCATCCACGACGACGTAGGTTCCTCGTTTCATCCATATAGTAGAGCGAAATTTTGATGGTAGCTCTACCAATGCCGATTCTTTCGATGGGAACTCAATGGAGTAAACGTTATTTCCTGTGGCTTTGATGACCCGTGCAATCTGCTGTCCAGGGAGCAGGTCATCTGGAGGAAACAGAGTTTCTTCTGCTGTCGCAAGAACTTTGCGCCGAGGAGGAGGCATTATGAATGTATGGAATACTAAAGGTGGTCGGTTGTAAGATTGAAAGTAGGCTAGATCCTTCCTTGAGGAAATATACCTATTATTGACTTCAAAAATATGCGTGTGACTGGTCCTAGAACAAATGAAATTATGCTCTTGAAATTATTATTGAAGGCAGATTAATTTCGGAAAAGCGCACGTGAGCACTAAACCGAATATAGAACCTGGGCTTTGACAGCCTCGTGCACGGCCATGTATGTATGTATGTACTGTACAACCTAAGTACCTCTCTGTATGTCTCATTTCAACATACATGGATACATGTACAACCCTTGCCTAAATAATAATATGTCGGCTCATTCGTGATGGTTTCTAGAATCACAAGTTGGTTGGCTCATGTAGATGATCGCTCGCAAACCCCCTTTCCTAGACCCTCCAACAACTCATGATTATGTTGCTCCAGTTGCTGACTTTAGCCTATTCCTCCACAGGGGCAAGTTTAGTATAGTATAGCTTGCTTGAGTTGACCGTTGACCAGCCAGCTCTGCCTGCTTTTAAAGTCTCTACCTAGATTATATTAATTTCTGCATCGCTACATAACTATTAGCAAACCCTTACATCACCCATCAATGGCCCATACAAATCTCACTAACAACTGTCAGTCAATATGCACTCGCTTGTCTGAATACCCAAGGCACTGGGAATAGACACAGCCAGGTGAGTTGTTGTAGCATGGAGTGACCGTTGCCTCACATGGGTTAGTTGAATTCTGGTGTGGTGTTTAATCAGGATTCTTGCTCCCTTCGTCCCGAGTTTACGTGACAGGGTACAGGAACTATCTTCCTCCCAGCCTCGCAGCCCCGCTGCCTCTTTCTCTTTAGGTATTTCTTTACCTTCCTTCAATAAATATGTCTATTGACTTTGCATTTTAACCGCTGTTTGTTATGGTATCTGGGGGGTTTCGTGCAATGTTACTCAAAGAGGCCATTGCCCACCAAAGGGTCGTGGCACATGACTATTAGGATGGATGCCTTCTGGAATTCCTCGCGAGGAGAGACCGGACAGCAAGGGGGAAGGTCCTCCCGATTGAACTAGACTTGGGCTATGATTTTGGTTTTAAAACTTATTATCATTTAGTATGATCAATAGTAATTACCTAGACATTTGTTAATTATCGTGATCAATACGTATTCATTCCTATCTGTCTATAGTTACAGAAAACGCCTAGCTCAGCCAATGACACCCCAAATACATCTAGTAACAGGTCCGCAGTACCTAGGTTCATCGAATGTACTTAAGAGGTATGGATTTCTGAAAAATATCAATTAAGTCAGAAATCGTTAAACCGACATTTGGCTCACTCTGACCAGAGTAAAATCTGACGGAATACGAGCAGTCTTAGGTCCTAGTAGCTACTCACATGGCAGAGAGCATCGGCGGGGTTCTCTAGCTCACATACTCTTTTTTTTCTCACCCCTTCTTGCTTCTGTTGCCCTTTGGCTCTACACTCTTGTACTATCAAAGTTACAAAATTTAACGAAAAATTGTCAAGAGGACAAGCAACCCCTAGTATATCTTACATACATTACTGGGCGGGAACGAGAGGAGTCTGGATCCTCGCCGGACACCAACAAGGAACCAACTTGTCCCTCTCCCGTCTGTTTCCTTTTTTCCTTTTTTTTGCTCTCCTCCCTTCATCAATCCCACAACCCCTACACAGTCGGTTTAACGGATGGTGGAAATTTATAGTTTTTCTGTTTGCCACGAGAATTCGATTCTTCTTCATTGACTCATGGGGCTGTCTCACTTATTTCGAGTGCTGAAGAAGTTAATTTGAAACTGATTTGACAAGAGGCCATCCTTGATTATCGTTAACCCCCCTCCCCCTCTCTACCCTGCAACTGTCAACAAAAGCCCCGCGACGGCTTCTCTCCTACACTCCACAATCGTCCCCTCCCAAATCCCGCCCGATCTCCTGCTAACCTCATCCCACCCATATCTTCATCGAAACCAACCCTTTTTAATCCCTCTTCTATCCTTTATCTCTACCTTTCTTGCTTTTTCTCCCTTATTTTCACCGCACATTTCGTGACTTTGTCTCGAGAATTATATCGACCCAGATTAGGCTTTCTTCATCATGGACGGGGACGATCTCATCGCCTCGGTCACCCGCAAGATCGAGCGGGAAAAGGCCCTCATCACCGCTGCGACCAATATGCGACAGTCGACCGATAATCCCCTAGTGCAACAGAGAGTCGACGCAAACATCCGCGACGGTCGAAAGAATATCGCTTACCTCGAGGAGAAGATGAGGGAATTACAGCTCCGCCGAATGGAGCAAGAGGGTGCTGGCTCCCCTACTGACAAGCGTCTGCCACCTAATCCGGAGGACGGTCCTGCCCCTCCTCCGAAAGATTATGGCTATGGCGATTCTGTGGGGTCATATCCGCAGGCAGGAGCTGGTTCCATGCCACAGGGAGCGCCTTACAAAGACCCTCGACCCTTCGCCCCTGTACCCAAGGCTCGCCCGAATTACTCCAAACTTGGTAGGCCTAATCTGCCACCTTCGCGGGCGCAAGCCCTGCTCTTCTCAAATTAGCGCCATGAAGCTGATGTCCTTCTTACTTTCTTCAAAGATTTAATCAAATATGATACCCAATACCTCGGTCCGAAGATCCAGCTCATGCTTTCCCAACTTGAGTTCAAGCTGAGCGTAGAAAAACAATACAAGGCTGGTATTGAAAAGATGGTTCGACTCTACCAAGATGAGGGTGATAGGAAGAGCCGCGCCGATGCTGAGGGACGACGTATCGAGAGCAACCAGAAGATTCAACTTCTAAAGCAAGCTCTCAAGCGATACGAAGATCTCCACGTTGACATTGAGTCAACAGATGCTCCCGATGGTACAATATCTGGATTCTCTGCACTATTAAAAAAACTCTCCCTGTCTGTCTATAACTAACATTTTTTAACCGTAGATGAAAGTTTAAGCACCCCGAATTTGCGCAAGCCCCTCACCGGCCTATTGACGATGCGCATCCAAGCTGTCCAGGATGTTGATCATGCCGCCAGCTCAAGGTTTTCAAGAGGCCCAGAGACGTTTGTTATCCTTAAGGTTGAGGACGCTATCAAGGCTAGAACAAAGGCGACCCGGACCGATCGGTGGCAGGATGAAACCTTCCAAATCGACATCGACAAAGCCAACGAAATCGAGCTTACTGTGTACGATAAATCTAGTGATCGACCCACTCCGATTGGTATGCTTTGGCTACGAATTTCCGATATCGCTGAGGAGATGCGTCGCAAAAAGATAGAGTCCGAATTTAATGCCTCCGGGTGGGTGTCTGCCGACAAGATGGAACACGGAGGCAGCCCTGGGGGTGGAAATCCTGGCGGCTATGCCGGAGCACCTCAACATCCCTCTGCTGGACATAGCGCTCAAGCACAGGGCCCCGGAGCTGTTGGCACACCTTTATTAATTGAATCTTGGTTCGCATTGGAGCCTGTTGGAAGGATCCATCTTTCAATGAGCTTTGGTAAGATTTATCTTGACTACTACTTAAGCAGGTGAATATACTGACATATTTTCCAGCCAAGCAATTAAAGGATCCACGACCCTTTGATATTGGTCTCAACCGCCAAGGAGCCGTCCGACAAAGGAAGGAGGAAGTTCATGAAAAGCAAGGTCACAAGTTTATTACCCAACAGTTCTACAACATCATGCGCTGCGCTTTGTGTGGTGACTTTCTGAAATATGCAGCTGGCATGCAGTGCGCTGACTGCAAATACACCTGCCACCGCAAATGCTACCCGAAAGTAGTCACCAAGTGTATTAGCAAGGCAAACTATGAGACTGACCCCGACGAGGAGAAGATCAACCATCGTATCCCCCACCGTTTCGAAGGATTTGCCAATATCTCAGCCAATTGGTGTTGTCACTGTGGATACCTCCTTGCTTTTGGTCGGAAGAACGCCAAGAGATGCTCAGGTACCTTACCTGCCCTATGAAACCCAACTTTGACCATCTACAAGTAACTAACCTAACCCTTCACCATCTTTTAGAATGTGGTCTTACTTGTCACGCTCATTGTACACATCTCGTTCCAGATTTCTGTGGAATGTCTATGGAGGCTGCAAACCAGATTCTCGAAACACTAATTCGTGCGAAGAATCACAATAAGTCCGCATCTGTTAGCTCCGGACTTAGTGGTCGTACCCTTCGGCCTAGCGGGCCACCCCAAGCTTCGACAGACAATACTGCCCAGTCTTACTCACCGAAGCCTCTTGACAGTCCATACGGGGGGTCACCACAACGGCAGCCCTCCGCCGAAGCTGTGAGCGCTGCAACTACCTCTTACATGCCACCTCAATCTCCAACATCCGCCCAGAGACAGCAACTACCGCCCAGAACGTCCTCCTCAGGCCCCGCAGCTGCGGCTGCAGCGGTAGCGACTGGCCTACGAACTCCTCAGCAAATCCCTGGTAAGTTATATTGCTGTTAAGCTGTTTTTACCCCCTCTTCTCCGAAACGGCGACTAAATTCCCCTACACTAGATAATCGCCCCGTACAACCTCAACCAACGGCTCACGCCCATTATGACCCTGCCGCATATGCATCCTATCAACAGAGCATGCCACCCCCACCCCCAATGCAAAAGGTTGGAGCACCACAAGCCCCATACCATATGCCTCCGCCACAGCAGCCCATGCCAGTCATGCAACAGCAGGTTGCTATTAAAGAAGACATTCCTCAACAACAACCAAAAGTTAGGATTGGGCTCGATCATTTCAATTTCTTGGCTGTCTTGGGTAAGGGCAACTTCGGAAAAGTCATGTTAGCAGAAACGAAGTCCACCAAGAAACTCTATGCTATCAAGGTGTTGAAGAAGGAATTCATTATTGAAAATGACGAAGTTGAGAGCACAAAATCAGAGAAACGAGTTTTCTTGATTGCTAACAAAGAACGTCACCCCTTCCTCCTCAATCTTCACGCCTGCTTCCAAACCGAAACCCGTGTGTACTTTGTCATGGAATATATCAGTGGCGGTGATCTTATGCTGCATATTCAACGGGGCCAGTTTGGATTAAAGAGAGCACAGTATGTTAATTTGGCGCCATCCCACACCAATGATAGAAAGCTGACGTACACGTCCTACCTAGGTTCTACGCTGCAGAAGTCTTACTAGCACTCAAGTATTTCCACGAAAATGGAGTCATTTATCGTGACCTGAAGCTTGACAATATTCTTTTGACTTTAGATGGCCACATCAAAATCGGTGATTATGGTCTTTGCAAGGAAAACATGTGGTACGGAGCCACTACAAGCACTTTCTGTGGCACCCCTGAATTTATGGCACCAGAAGTATGAGCCTCTATTTTCGACCCTTCATTCCAGAATGTTAGCTGACACATCAAAGATTCTCTTGGATAAGAAATATGGTAGAGCTGTTGATTGGTGGGCTTTCGGTGTCCTTATTTATCAAATGCTCTTGCAACAGTCTCCATTCCGTGGTGAAGATGAGGATGAAATCTACGATGCCATCCTTGCGGATGAGCCGCTCTACCCAATTCATATGCCTCGCGATTCCGTTTCCATTCTCCAGAAGCTACTCACCCGTGAACCAGAGCTAAGACTTGGCTCGGGGCCTACAGATGCCCAGGAAGTCATGTCTCATGCCTTCTTCCGGACCATCAACTGGGATGATATTTACCATAAGCGTGTTCCCCCACCATTTATGCCAACCATCAGCAGCCCTACAGATACTAGCAACTTTGACCAGGAATTCACAAGTGTCACCCCTGTTTTAACACCTGTACAATCAGGTAAGATTCTTCTCTATCTTATCAACGCAATTATACTAATGCTAACTCTAACTTCCCTCATTATAGTCCTATCACAGGCTATGCAGGAAGAATTCCGTGGTTTCTCATATACCGCGGATTTTGCTTAAATTCCATTTCTCCCGTTGTTTAATTGTCTGACGTTTGCATTTATTCCTCGTTTATCCAACGTTATGTTTGAGATTGCGTCACCCTCTGGCCTTTTGGGTGATTTCTATTTACCTCCCGTGTCTCTTTTACCCTGGAATACATGAGAGTTTTGAGCGCTATTGCAAGCAAGTGTTGTGATAGCGGACTTTGTAAAGGCAGGTCAAAATAGTGGCTTGGCTTGAGCATAGGTTTGTCTTTGACGTTTCCAGCATCTCATCCTATCCATCTTATTTTTTCCTCTTGGTGGGATCCACTACCCATCTCGGGAATGTAATTCTGCTTCGCGCTTGGTTCAATACCTGTTTAATGTTGTATGAGTGAGTGTGGGAAGCAGTTATGTTTACGACACAGGGAGAACAAGTTCCATAGAATATATTTATTTAACAGACGGGTTCATATACAGCTTAGGATTTGGCAAAAGGCTAGGTTCTTGAGTCAAGATGATAGGAATCTTGGCAGGTCGAGGGCTCATGTGAATATGACTTTGATTAATACCCATCAATCCATCTATTCAATCAGTTTTTTTCTTTCTTTCTTTCTTTCTTTTTTGCTTTTATTTTATTTTATTTTTTTTATTTATTTATTTATTTTTTTATTTTTTTTTTTTTTTTTTTTTCAGCTTTAAATGACTTCTTTGAAGAGACACTTATGAATATTCATCCATCTATCGTACCTGGGAGGCCAACTTTACACTCACCGTGCCACACTTACCCTTTATTTCATGTGTTCCTTGGTAAGTTCTTTCAAGAGATTCCTCCTTTGTGTTACTCCCAGGCATTGTCTTTAAGGTCCAGTTACCCAAGCATACTTCTTTCATTCTTCTTATCCAACAAAGACGCCTTTTTCCATCCCAACAAAGACAAAAGGTAGGAAGGCGGAAGATCCGAAAATAGTACATTCCGTATCCTTTTATTTCGATGAGAAGCATATATACGATAAACTCCATCATGATACCCGAGTCATCGTAAGCTCCGAAGCGTTTTTTATACCTATTTCCTCTGACGCATAGCAAGAGCTCTTCCGCACCCTGTCTTAATCCTATACTTCTGAACTATCAACTTCCAAGACCAATTGACATTTTTTGATCTCCTCTCTCTCCCTCACCTCACTAACATGGAAGAGGCACTTGCCTTACAGCAGCCTCCCTCGCCACAGCTACCTTCACCGAAGCCCCTCTCGTCGCAGCCTCTCTTGTCCGACCCTCTCTTGCCACAACCCCTCTCGCCAGAGCCTATATCGTCGGACCCTCTCTTGCCCGAACCGCAGCCTCCCTCCCCACATCCCCCTTCGCCGGAGCCTCCCTCCCCAGAGCCGCTCTTGCCGCAGCCTCTCTCATCAGAGCCTATACCGTCGCAACCTCTCGTGCCTGAGCCTATTTCGTCACCATCTTCCCCCTCACAGCCTCCCTCAACTAAATATCCATCCCCGAAACCACTCTCACCAGAGCCCATACCGTCGGATCCTCTCTTACCACAGCCTCTCTTTCCTGAGCGGAAGCCTTCCTCCCCGTATCCTCCTTCCCCGGAACCTATCTTACCAGAGCCTATACCATCGCAACCTCTCTCACCCCAGCCTATTTTGTTGCAATCTTCTTTCTCCCGGCCTTCTAAAACTCTCTCTTCAAAGACTCTATTAGCACAGCCTCTCTTGCCTCAGTCTCTCCTCCCCCAGACCTTCTTGCCAAGTTCTCTATCGCCAAAAACTACCAGGCCAAGCAACACCAAACCGAAGAAGAAACAATCCGTGGATGCAGATTACGTTCCGCAAACGTACGACTCCGACTCACAAGATGAGTTTTTTGACATTTTTGACGACGCTGAAGATCTTGCCGACCTTGCCCCTCAGCAACATCGAACAAAAAGAAAGTTCTCCTCTGGACCAGATCAAGTTTTGACACCTGATGCTGGTTCTTCAGCGCAAAACAAGAAGATAAAAACTTGTAAGATACCAAACTCCTCAGAACATTTGCCTGCCAGGCTAACTACATCATAAGCTCCTTCATCGAGCGTGATAGAGTACCCAATCCCGGATCCAGACAACAGCCCCCCTAGCGATGCCGTTCCACCCTCCTCTCATAGTAAAAATGGCATAGCTAAATCGAAGAAGAAGGGGAAAAAAGGTGGAATTATGGGCGATGAAGACTACTCATTTGAGATGGATGATGAAGACGAAAGGGAATTTGTCATCTCCACGAATGAGAAGGGAGCCGTGGTGTTTGACTATTCTCGTGAAAGGGCGAAACGGTTCGCAGAGGTTATAAGTAGCACCGGTGATATCTATAGTGATCGGGAGAAGTCTCTATTCCTCCAGCTTGCAATGCGTGGGTTCCAGCCTCTTTTCCCCAAGTTCTGGCAATACGACTTTCCAACGTTGCCAGATTCTTTGTTTCCCGCTTTTGAAGGGAGTTCAAAACCCCTTATCCAAATAGAGGGTAGCTCTGCATTTTACGGTAAGCTGGGTTTTTTGAGCCCTTTCTTTACTATCAATGCCACTTGTCAGATTAATTAACGTCTAAATGCTTCCTTAGCTATCAAATCCTTAAACAATTTGTTCCTTCTCGGTGGTCGTGTAAGAGATTGCACTATTCTTGGAAAGCGACCCGAAGCTATAATCAAACAAGCCATCAAGAAATATATCCGCTGGGCTATCGATGATGTGAATATAGATATCACATCAAAGTCTATCCCAGTACATACCATTCACACTCAAAGGAAGGGAGAAACCACACTTGAGGCTGTCAAACACCTCAATAAACGTTTAAGCAAACTCGCGATTCGGCATAACACCGAAAGCTCCAACCCAATCGAAGGAAAAGAAGGGCCTTTAATTCCCTCGAGCCCAACTTCCAACATGATTCCTCTCCTGATCGGGTTCATTATCTGTGGACCCATCGTTGCCGTTATGACACTCGATATGGATCAACCCCAGCGTTCAAGGCCTTATGATATGGATGGAAAGTTCATTTCGCAGTTTGATCTCTCAGAGAGGGGTCAGGATGTATGGAACTGTCTTGCCATTGCAATTACAGTTTCGCATATTCGAAAAACCATGGGTCGAATGGCGGAGGATGGCTCAGGGAGGTATGTGAAGCGTGATAAAAACCAGCTTTCGGCTGAAGACATTTGAATCTAGTTTTTGATTTTGAGCGATAGTAGGTAAGCCGTGGTTTTAAGTTGTTTAAGTTTCAGTGGAATTCTTTTTTTCCCCTATATGGCCCTGAAATCTACTAATTCCTTTCTCAAATTCCTTAAGTTATTTTACCATGGAAGCTTAACTTTATCTTATCAAGATATTAACCCCATCGAATATTCAGCATCTATTCTCGATATAATGTCATTAGTTAAATCTAGTGACCATATAGGTATTACCTAAGGAGGAGGCAAGGTACATACACGGGCAGTTAATACCTTAAGATGTAGATATGATGACTCATCATCCAATTTTCATCCATGGATTTTTATATAGCGATTCCAACACGTGATCTATTTGGTCCCCACTGTTCGAGGTGTATCGATTGACCAACACAGCAAGATTTTATCCTGCGCTGCAGCTGCCTAGAGGTCTATATTATGGATGCTACGGAAGACAAAGAAGTTAAACTTCAACGTGCTTCTGGGGACCTTGTGAAGGAGTTTCAAGCTAAATTACCTTCTTTGCTCTGGAAGCCAGAAACCAACCATGGAAAGACTCTCCCAAGAAGGTGGACTCTAGTCTCGAGAACAGAGAGACTCGTAAGCCTTGTAAGTCCACTTCTTATGTCTTTTTATCTTTTTTGTATCGAGTCGAGTTGGCCGCTGATTAAGGGGGGCTCTCTACTAATAATGCAACGGATACCAAAAACTATAGCTAGAGCCTTTTCAGGAGTGGCCACAGCTCTTAGATCCACACTTGCAGCAACTTCTACCTCCCCTTGTCGATGCCTTCTTAGCATACCTATTAAAGCATCGCGATCAGTACACTAGCAATATAGTTCGAAGTCAACAATCACTAGCTCTTTACCCTCTCCCAAGAGCCGTTTGTCGGCTCCTCTACACCTTCTGCAAGGTCCGTGGAGTAAAGGTGATCAGCAGGTTCTTGAACAATGAGCCAAAGTATCTTGATCCGCTATTGCGGGCATTTATTGAGTGGGACTCAACTCACGCGGATGACTCTGGCCATGCCTCCTCGGGGGATATTCCACGGCGACTTGTTTGGGAAGAGCGATATGTGCTTCTCATTTGGCTCTCACATCTCCTACTAGCGCCCTTCGATTTGTCTTCGATGTCATCAGATGATATCCCGGCCCCATATGACGCTATCAGTTCCTTGAAATTATTGCCCTCTCAGGCGCCTACAGTCACAAAATCACTGCTTTCGGTTGCTCTAGAGTACGTTAATGCTGCCGGCAAGGAGCGTGAGGCTGCGACTGTGCTCTTAGCACGGCTTGCACTGCGACGAGATATGCAATCCCTAGGCATTTTAACCAGACTTACTGATTGGGCTTTTACAATCATACATCCCCCCTCCGGGACTGAGCCTTCCCCTGTGTATGCATATATTGGAGTACTATCTTTTCTTGCTCGTTTAGGGGCATCTGGCCAAACTGAGGAGTTTTCTCCTCTCATTGTGCCTATATTCGAGCAGATTATCCGTATTTCTTCGGGAACGTCAAGCGTTTCTCAAGTAATCCAATCCTCTGCACTAGCCCGGAAAACAATTATTAAAATCCTTCGATCCGTAACGGTGTTGGCTCTATCCCTTAGCGGAAAGAGGGGAAGCACGCTTTCGAATGACGAGGTCTCCTCTATCTTAGAGGACGCAATTGATCATTTTCTAGTAGCTCTTGCGGACAAAGACACTCCCGTTAGGTTTGCAGCGAGCAAAGCACTGAGTATTATCACCTTGAAACTGGACACAGAAATGGCTACCGATGTCATTGAGGCCGTTACTGGTTCCTTAGAGGAGAATATTCTCTACGAGAAAAATGATGGGACGATAATAACACCCTCTGAAGCGAGGGGTCTCGGGACAAATATCCTCAAACGAAATTTAAGTGCCGTTGACGCTCAAAGATGGCAAGGCTTGATTCTCACCCTAGGTCACCTGTTATTCCGCCGTGCGCCCCCAATATATCAACTCCCTGATATTGTGCAGCCCCTTGTTTCCGGGCTCTGCTTCGAACAAAGATCATCTACCGGAAGTTCCGTGGGTACTGGTGTCAGGGATGCCGCTTGCTTTGGAATATGGGCTCTATCGCGCAAATACACAACTCAAGAGCTTCTCGCCATCAAACCACGAGCAATCAATACTTCTACAGGTCAGGGAGATCTTAATATTCTGCAAATGCTTGCCATTGAATTAGTTTGTGCAGCTTGTGTTGACCCATCTGGAAACATCCGAAGAGGGGCATCTGCTGCACTACAAGAGCTTGTTGGGCGCCACCCCAATACTATTCTAGATGGGATCCCCCTTGTACAAGTTGTAGATTATCATGCCGTTGCAAGACGTTCGCGAGCGATGATTGATGTTGCTCAAGCGACAGCCGCCCTTGGCGGCTCATGTTATTGGGCCCCAATTATTGAGTCCTTGATGCAATGGAGAGGAATTGGCTCGCCCGATGCTGAGTCTAGGAGGCATGCGGCTAAGGCGCTCGGTACTCTAAGTCTCCAAGAGTCCTTCAGGAGTCTTTTAGACGTTATTAAGCGGCTACTAAGCAAGTTCCATACCATTTCCCATAGTGATGTGGAGACAAGGCATGGGTGCCTGCTAGCAATTGCAGCTACAGTAGATGCATTTACTTCCCTTGATACGACAGGTCTTAATACAGACCATGTTTATGCTCACAGTATTGCTTGTCAGATCGCGGAAACTTGGAAGATTTTTGATTCTCCGTCTGGGCCCAGCAAAGATGACCTAACGCTTCAAGCATCGCGTCCCGAATTTACTGCCGAAGCATCTTCGTGTCTCATTTTCTCACTCTCCCGGTCGTTTTTCAAGATTGATCATCTCGGCGCTCCATTGCCATCTGCTACTTTACTTGACAAGACCTCCAGGATTCTCTCACTCTGTCTCTCCAGAAGTGACGACATTTCTATCCAGGCTTCTTCGAAGGCACTTTCAGAACTGTGGCCTCTTTTACCATCATCAAAGCAGGATGAGACCATCCAAGCATGGTTTTCACACGTCCATACAACCTGGAATTCGCCCACTGGCCGTGGTCATATTTATGTTCTTGGCCGTATTTTCAAGCGGATTGGTGCGGGAGATAGTTCTAGAGAATCTATAATTGAGCTCCTCATGCGGTGTGCGGAGAAAGAAGATCTGATTGAGAAGAGGGTAGCCGCGGTCAAGAGTTTGACAACCGGGGTTCTGCCGTATATAGGTATGTCCATACGCCTTTCCTCAGCTGAGCAATAGTTAATTCAGTCGCAGATATAACGGATAGCATTGCGGAATATCTTATTCTTTTCTTGAACGATTACACGACTGATAGACGGGGCGATATCGGGTCATTAATCAGAGTTGAGGCTATTCAGGCAGCAAGAGTTGTCCTCCAGAGACAGGACGCCCCCCGTGTTAAGGATATTGTTGGGTGTATCTGCCGCCTTGCGGCGGAGAAATTAGACAAAGTACGCCTTGAAGCTTGGCTTTGTCTTCAAGATTTTTGGGAGCATGCACATGGTTTTCCTCCATTACAGTAGTATGGAAATTTCCTTCGACTTACCAAGCTTGAATTTATAAACTTGATACTGACGAAAGCAGCAAATATGATCATTTCAGTCAGGTGTCCTCACATGACTACTTTTTTCAGCTTCTAGGGCTGCAGGCAGTCGCTTGGTTACGCGCCCCTTTATTTCAAGGCCTGGCTACCTCTGCCGTCGCAGGTGCTGAGGGCCTTATCCGCGCCTCTCGTTCCGCTTTAGTACAGAGTATTAACAAACATGAATCTCAGCAAAGGCAGGATGTGGTAGCTTTGATTGTAGAAGATCTCCTGGGTATCCTAGGGGGTTATATACTTAATGACCGCTTTGCGATACCCGTGATGGAATTATTGGCTTTTCTACTGGATGGCTATGTGTCTTGTACTCCCGATCTATCGGACCCGAGGTTTGCTATCGCTCCTTTTCCGGGAAAGGGGAAAGGGATTAACTCTGGGACTAGGTTTCGAAAGTTATTCGTCCTTGTTCAAAGGGCCCACTTCAAGTCCTCGAACATGACTCGGCTCGAAGCCGCTATCCGAATATATGGGCCGTTGTCAAGGCAAAAGCAGTTACGCACGGATGTCCTCAAGAAAATGACGGGAATGTTGCTCCATCCATTTCCTCGGGTATGTATCAAAGAGTGATATCGTAATTAGGCGCAATTCTGATAGGGCAATAGGTTCGATCAACCACAGCAGATTACTTATATGTGGAAACCGGGTTGGATATAGTAAAAAATGAGGATTGGTCGAAGCAGCCAAGGGAACTAAAAGCCAAGGTAGAGCAGTTGAGGGATGAGTTAGGCTGTAAATAACATATGTCCTTTAAATACCTGTATGAATGAAATATCACAGTAATCGGATACAGAGAAGGCAAAAAAAATACATTGTATTAGTGCATCATCCGTGAATCGAACACGGGCCTCATCGATGGCAACGATGAATTCTACCACTAGACCAATGATGCTACTCATTACGGTAATGATCGTCCAATTTTATACTATAATCCACAAAACTTTTATTTTCAGTCCCAGTTCGTCCCCTCTATCAAGTAAAATTCATCAAATTCTCTCATTATTTGATCTATTATTGATAGTTATGTTACATCATCAATAAATTCCTACTCCTAGAATGTCTACTTATCATTTTGCGTTCTTTAGAATATGCTAGTATTATTATTCACCAGGTAGCCTTCATTAGGTTGCTTCTATATATATGTTTTTGTAGGTGGCTCTAAAATCTATGTTGTCATTTTCATTGAACCATAATACGTATCAAAACAAGAGAATTAAATCATCAAGTGCCATAAGGCCTATTCTGTTTCAGAGTTATTATCATGAACATAGCCCACCCAGAGTATCGTTAACTCAATCCCAAGGTACCAAGGTGAAGCAATAGTATTCAGGGTGAGCTGTGATTGGCCCCTGCCTATAGCACATCACCTGACTCCGCTGCCATTCGCTAAAGCGGCAAGCAGCAGAGGCACGCCGTGGAGAGCTTCGTGGATGACAGGACATACCTGGAAGGCGACTGATCTAGCTATCAGCATTGGACAGGCACATATCTATTGCCAAAATGGCCTCAGTATCAGCTTCCGGCCAAATCCCCCCAAATTCTACGTGAGTTCCCTTTGAAACCTGGGGAGAGTGTCGGTCTCAGTGTACATTCTAGTCCATAGCTAATCGAGTTGTCTCCGCAGTGTCTATGTATGCTTCCTGATCTCTTATTTAATTTTCTTGGGAGCTCACGCCTCCCTTCCTCCCACCCATTCCCATTAACATGATCTAACCATGCCCATGAAAACGAACAGGTCAAAAACCTCGAAGAGCGAATCAAAGTCGATCAGCTCAAGGAAGCCCTTGAGGAAATCTTCTCCGAATATGGCAATATCATCGAGATCGTTGCAAAGACCAACCTGAAAGCTAAGGGACAGGCATTCGTTGTATTCGATAGCGTTGAGTCTGCCACCCGCGCAATTGATGAAATAAACGGGTTTGAAATCTTCGATAAACCCATGGTACTTGATTATGCGAAGACAAGAAGTGATGCTACCGTTCTACGCGAAGGAGGAGAGGAGGAGCTAGAAGCGCACAAGCGGAGACGGTTAGCTGAGAAAGGTACGTTATTATCTTTCATAACCTCTACCAAGCCCTGGCCCGGTGGGGGGTTCCAGGCGGCGCATCTATAGCATTAGGGGTCTAACATATTTTTTTTTCTGTTTGCCTTAGAACGAAAACAAGCCCACGAAGCGCTGGAAGCCCAGAAAAAGCTCAAACGTCCCTCTGGCCCACCAGATACAACCCGCCCATCCAAAACAGCCAAGGGTGCCGGCCTCAAGCCTACCACTGCTGCAACTGCCGCCGTTATCCCGGACGAATATCTACCTCCCAACAAGATTCTGTTCCTGCGGGATCTGCCGGATTCGGCGGACCAGGACAGCCTCACGGCCGTGTTTGGTCGCTTCGAGGGGTTCCAGGAGGTCAGATTGGTGCCAGGAAGGAAAGGGATCGCGTTCGTCGAATACGAGAGCGAGTCAGGTGCTATCAGTGCGAAGGAGGCTACATCGGGAATGCCCATGGGAGAAAGTGGAAAGCCTATTCGGGTTACGTACCAGAGGCAATGAGCGATCTTGGAGTAGCTGTAAACAAAATTTGTGCTTTGCTGTGGTCTACTGGGATTTTCTTCCTTCCTTTTTAATTGGGCGTTCAGGCTAGGTATCTGCTTTCCCATGCGAAACTTATATTTAATGAGGACTACCAGAGGGGTATTCGCTCTTTTTTTTTTTTTCTTTCCCTAAAAAAAAAGGGATTACCGTTATGAAATGTATGTTTCTTTTCTAGATTTTTGTGGGGTGGATCTGACCGAATAAGAAGGATGCCAAAGCGATGGCATGGAATAAACAACTTTATGCTGAGTATAAAACATAAATACATGATTCAAGAAGGTAAAGACAAGGAAATTAAAAGGGAATCTTTAGAAAATGACATCTGTATCTTCCTGCTCTCCGAGGACATCGGGTACATCGGGTGATTCTGGCTCTTCTTTAGCAGATTTGGCTTTCGCTGCCTCTTTCTCACGGGCGGCTTGAATTTCAGCATCTGCAGCAGCATTATCTCGCTGCTTCTTGCCAGAAACTTTCTTGAGCCGGTAGAACTCTTCTCTGTCGAGCTCATCAAGCTCCGAGTTAATATCTAGGAAAGCGTTAGGAATATGTAGAGGTAACTAGTATAGAGAGAAGCAGACAGACATTTTATAGTGTTTTCCGTTCGGGGAATGATAACGTGTTCGCTAGAGGGGAAAAAAGATTAATGATACTTGTCGAGTACATGTTCTGGGATATCAGGTCCCGAATCGCATAACTTACATCGCGTTGACTATAGTGACGATTAGCTTCATGGAGTGAATGATACAGCGATCTTAGATTCTTACCTCTCCGGTTGACGACCTTAATCACTTCATCTAAAATGACGAATGCAGTCTGGAAAGCTAAATATCAATGGTGTTGCACTGCATATAGTTGATATTGTTCCCCATACCTGTAGGCTTGCGAGCTCAACTAGTGTTTCCACTGCTCTCGCATAGGTCTCACGACAGCGCTGGACTTGCTGACCACCCTTTCCAAGACCAGTTAAGCCAAAGTCGTTAATGCTATCCTCTGTGTAGCTTTCGAAATGAGGCAGGAGGACACCGGAGACGTTTTCTTGCTTGGCCCGCACACGGAATCGAGCCTGCTTGGCGGATTCTTGAATTTGATAACCGATATCACCTCCAACAGCATAGCTCACTTCAGCAAGTGAAAATGCAGCGATTTGCATAACCCGTCCCATCTTCTGTTTGGCCTCATCGATCCGTCGAGTGATGTCTACGTTCTCATGTTAGTTCCATGTGCGGATGCGGGGAAGGTGCCGTATTGAGAAGTATTCGTTATACCTCGAAATCGTCTGTGTTATATCTATATAAGTAAAAAAGTAATTGTATGGGCCGAGAATAGAGGACTTACTTGGTCAGGGCTTCACTCTTTCTCTTAAGTAAACTGTGGCCGGTCTCAGCACCCTTTAGCTTACTCTTCATCAACCCTAGCGACTGGCGAGTCGGGAAGACTGCCTCACGGCCCTGAAGTTGAAGCGGTTAGAACAATGAACAGATATCAGCGCATAAATTACAGAGCAGACATACGACAGCACCAGACATGGTTAAGTGGCCTCGAGAGCACGTTCAATTTGACACGATGATATAATGCAGCGAGTGAGGAGGCATGACGATAACGTATCACCCTGGACGCGGAAGCTTGGACCACCCTGTGCTCGGCGTGCCGCATGACGGGTCACGTGAATATACTTACAACTTCATCGGCCGAAGCGCTGGGTGGGATTCTCTCAACGCGACGAGAAATCGTTCCCAGTTCATGCGACCCCATCTTCACTGCGATTCCGTGCTGAACGTGTGAGTAGGTCCCGCTCGATTGAGTGGCGAAATGCCAGGGACACTCCTGCCCCCGAGATCCCACCGGCAACACGCACAGATGGATCGAACGTCTGCTTCTAGGCCAGATCTTTATCTGATAGTAAGTGAGGGAGGGAATTGACCTATAAGACCAAATTTTTAATGCTAATCATCTGTTATAACTACAGGCCGACCAAGACACTGTGTATGAACAGGATCTCCTTCGGAATCCGGGCAGCATTAAGCCATGGCTCGCCTACATCGAGTACAAACAGCAACATGGGACTCTCTACGAGCAGGCCTTTGTAAGTTTCAATCTTTGTCTGTTGGCTTTGATACTATTTCTTGGAAAGAGAAAAATTCTTATTAATTGCTCAATAGGTGATGGAGCGTGCCTGTAAGCAGCTTCCAAGATCCTACAAGCTCTGGAAAATGGTATGTGATTTTTTTTGTTCTTGAGATCCTGTTTTCAGATCGCTAACTGTCTCTGTTTACTCTACAGTACCTGGAATTCCGAATGAAACATCTTCGAGGACGTAATGCGACCAAATACCGCGAAGAGTATCTTAAAGTCAATGCACTCTTCGAGCGTGCCTTGATTCTACTTAACAAAATGCCACGAATATGGGAAATGTACCTCTCTTTTCTGCTCGAACAACCACTTGTGACTCAAACCAGGAGAACTTTTGACCGTGCACTACGAGCCTTACCAATCACACAACATAACCGGATCTGGAAGCTTTACAAGGCATTCGCGCGCTCCGCTTCTGGCCAGACTGCAGTGAAGATTTGGGCTCGTTATATGCAAATCCACCCAGAGAATGCCGAAGAGTATATAGATTTGCTCGTCAAGATGGGGCAGTATACCGAGGCCGTGAAGCGATATATGGAGATCCTTGACAATCCAAGATTTCAATCTCGGGAAGGCAAAAGCAACTTCCAACTCTGGACCGAGATGGTAGACCTCCTGGTTTCGAAGGCGAAGTTTATTGAAACGGGCCCACAAGCCGGGATTGATGTGGATGCGATCCTCCATAGCGGAATCGAACGATTCACTGACCAGAGAGGTAAATTATGGGCTGGGCTGGCAACATATTGGATCACCAAAGGCAACTTTGAGAAGGCAAGAGATGTCTTCGAGGAGGGTATAACGACGGTTATGACAGTTCGTGATTTTACCCTCATATTCGACTCTTACGTTGAATTCGAAGAGTCGATTATCGGGAGATTGATGGAAGAAGCTGCTATTCGGACTGAAAACGACCAAAGTGACGAGGAAGCAGATTTTGACCTCGATCTCCGGATGCTGCGTTTTGAGCAGTTGATGGATCGACGACCTTTCCTGGTAAATGATGTACTGCTCAGGCAGAACCCACATAACGTCATTGAATGGGAAAAGCGAGTGGCTCTCTGGGGAGACAATAGTATTGAAATTGTCCAGACGTACACGGCAGCTATCGCAGCCATCAACCCGAAGAAAGCCCTGGGCAAGTTCTCTGAGCTCTGGGTCAACTATGCTAAGTTCTACGAGAAAGGTGGGGATTTGGATACTGCAAGGATTATTCTCGAAAAGGCTGTTAAGGTTCCCTTCAAATCTGTTTCTGAGCTTGCAGAGACATGGTGTGAGTGGGCAGAGATGGAACTACGAAGCGAGAATTTCGATAAAGCAGTTGAAATAATGGCCAAGGCAACGCAAGCACCTAAGAGATCAACGGTGGACTACTTTGATGAGACTCTTTCCCCCCAACAGCGAATTCACAAGAGCTGGAAGCTCTGGAGTTTCTATGTTGATCTAGTAGAAAGCGTTTCTTCCCTGGAAGAAACGAAAAAGGTGTACGAGAGGATCTTTGAATTACGTATTGCAACACCTCAAACCGTTGTCAATTATGCCAATCTTCTTGAGGAACATAAGTATTTCGAAGATTCTTTTAAGGTTTACGAGCGTGGACTGGATCTTTTCAGCTATCCAGTTGCGTTTGAGCTTTGGAATCTTTATCTCACCAAAGCAGTTGATCGCAAAATTGGTATTGAACGACTTCGGGACCTTTTCGAACAAGCCTTGGATGACTGTCCCCCGAAGTTCGCTAAGCCTCTATACTTGATGTATGGTAATCTAGAGGAGGAACGTGGCCTGGCTCGGCATGCCATGAGAATCTACGAGCGAGCAACTCGTGCTGTTTCCGATGAGGATAGATTTGAGATGTTTGAATTCTACATCACCAAGTCTGCATCTAATTTCGGATTAACTTCCACGCGCCCCATTTACGAGCGGGCAATTGCTGCTTTGCCTGACCAGGAAGCTAAAGAAATGTGCCTTAAGTTTGCGGAGATGGAAAGGCGACTGGGCGAGATCGACCGTGCCCGTGCAATTTATGGACACGCCTCTCAGTTTTGCGACCCGCGGACCAACGCTCCCTTTTGGCAAAAATGGGAGGCTTTCGAGGTTCAACACGGAAATGAGGATACCTTCAAGGAGATGCTTCGTATCAAGCGAAGTGTTCAGGCGCAATACAAGTATGTATATTCTTAACCCAAGCAGCGGAGCCCATCACTGACAAATCTTGATTTATAGCACCGATGTCAATTTCATTGCCTCCCAGGCTATTGCGCGCAGCCAACAACAGCGTGCTCAAGAGGGCGGCAAAGATTCCACCGACCAGGAAGAGATGGATACATCGACAGCGGATGCCATGGCAGCTCTGGAACGACAGGCGCGGGCCCCTGTGGGCTTTGTTGCAGCCAGCACAGGGCCAGAAGGAGGTAATCGTCCTCAACAACAGCAACAGCCACAAGCTGCTGCAGCTCCGGTTAATCCGGATGCCATCAACCTTGATGAAGATATGGATGCTGATTAAGGATGTTAACAAACCTGTTTTCTTTTACCTTTTGAATGTCTTGATAACCTTACCGCGTCCCTGGAAAATCTCAATAGCTGAGTTGATATCATGCCTACCTAACATACCTCCCTACTACCATTCATTATCTTTGTGTCTCTACTCATGGACTCACTCGGCCAATTCCTTTCTCTTTTACGCCTTCAATTCGTCACCTGTAACATTTTTCTGCATCGAATTTTCCATCTTCCAAGCTAGTTGAAATTCTCACACCTTCACATTGACATTCAAAGATCCTTGTTCCCCCTCTTACAGGCTTTAAAGGGCGTGAAAACCAAGTAACCAAAAAAAAAAAAAAAGAAAAGAAAAGAAAAAGAAAAAGGAACAAAGAAAGAAGAGGGAGCAAGAAAAACTGCAAAATGAATGAATTGCCTCAGGAAAGGAAAGAACTTAAAAGGGTGAAGAAATTGGAAAACCGAGTTTGGTAAAGATATTGTCGATTTCTACCTACTGTTGTACCACCTACCTACTATTTCTTTGACTGGATCCTTTTCCTTTGTTATTGTTGTATCTCTTCTCTTATCCCATCCCAACAAACTAACCTATTGCCTTTCTCTTTCCCTTGGTTTTTTTTTTTTTTTCCTTCTAAATCCATTTCTGAATTTTATTTCCTATTGATTTCTTTATTTTTTCCAGGTCATTCTTTATGATGAATCTGAATCCATTTCTGCGATACCTTCTCCCTTTATGGCGTTCTTGTATGTTATAGATGAAAGGAATTACTTGTCTTATATATCAATATCAAATTTAGTGTTCACAAAATTTCATATTGAAAAAGAAGAAAAGAGAAAAAGAAAAATTGTAGCAAGTGTAGATTTTAAGTAGAATGGGTCCTTTTTCGTTATTTTCCCTATCTTTGTCTTTTAAAACCATTTTATTCATTATTATCGGTAAGTAGTAAACCTCTCATCAAGCAAAAAAAAAAAAAAAAAAGTTTATGCAAGGCTCACTGATGATGGTGGATGTATGGAAAAGCAGCCAATGCTATCAAACTTTAGCATCCCAAACAGATCTAATTAATTCAACAAGAGGCCACCACTATACATCACTTATAAAGAAAATAGGTCCCAGGCCATTTTAAGTGAGTGGTTTTGCCTGACGCAAATAGTGCAAGAAAACACAAAATTTATATGTACATGTACATGTATTTTCTAGAAATGGGGTAAAGAAATTAGAAGATACCTCGCTATAAATGCGCAAAGTGCAATGAGGAAAAAAAAAAAAAAAAAAGAGTAGAGGGAGGCAGGGTCAACAACAGGACTAGAATTGCTCATAACCAAGCCTTTCACTTTAGGGGTCAATCTCTTCTTTCTGGCTCTCTTCGGGCTGAGGTTCATTAGGATCGGAAGTCACAATCTCTTCATTATTGGCATTAGACTTCTCAGAAGGCGCCGGGGAAGAAGAAGAAACTGGGGGGTTTTGCTCCTTAGGAGCGTCGGGGAATATCTCTTTGAACAGGTCGGGCAAGAATCTTTCCAAGCGTTTCTTCGTCTCAACCCAAATTTTTTCTTTGTCAGAATCTTGAGACTGGGGATCCAAGTAACCTCCATCAGCCATGACAAGAATCATATTTTTGAGACTTTCGGGAATTGCCTCCTCCTACGGCCAGATTAGTATAAGGGGGGAAAAGAAAGAAAAAAAAAAAAAACAAAAATTCAATATTTGGGTATGGCTTACCAGACTATCCCCTTGACCGCTGTTCATCATTCGGTCGAGAATATCTAGGATCTTGAGCCAGAGATCTAGCATTGCCCCGGGCTTGGGGAGTTGATCAAGATAACGTAAGAAAATTTTGCAAATCAAGGTCGCTGCTTGCACCCGGGTTTCACTCATTCCGAGTGGATCTGAATGGTATACTTCGGGTTTCAACAACCGTAATACAAGGGGGAAAAGAACTTGTTCGAAAATCGCATTCCATTCCTTGTCGGTCGAGTTAAGTTCGATGGAGAGAAGGGACCGTTGTAAAGCTGTAATGGCATGATTTCTGATATCTCGACAAGGATTAATGGATTGAGAAGTCAGCGAGTGGAAGATTGGAGACCAGTAGGCAGACCAAGCTAAAAAAAAAAAAAAAGACATCCCATGTTAGCTTAAAAAAAATAGTATGACATTTTCTTGGGTTCACAAACCCTCGCTTTCTTCAAGATGTGACTGTTGAATGAGAGCCGGCACACGGCGAGTTAGGTGGTTTATTAGACCAATAGATGTGATGCCTCGTAATACAACTTCGTTCTCACTGCTTGGATTTGTTAATTTTAATTAAATATTCAACCTGTAGAGGAAAACAAACCTAGACTTGGATTGCTTGACGCCTTTGGAGCGTCGGGAGACAGGGTGTCTTTGTCTTTCTTCAATATAGCCTACACTACCAGCGCTAATAAAATCATTTGCAAGACTGACAGCAGATTCGTAATTGTCTGCAGTTACGATGGGAGGAGTTGAATCAATGATTTTCTGAAGAAGATCGAACACCAAGGGTGCGGCTTCCTTGTGCTGGTGCAAGCGTTGTAGAATTGACCAGAAGTCGGGGGAGATAGTAATCTCATTTCGCAAAAGGCCAGGATCCGAAATGCATCTGGAGAGCCCCTTGATCGTGGGGGTGGCGACGCTTTCGAGAGTGTCTTGATTGAAGCTAGATAGGCCATGAAGGATGACAGGGACACGCATGAAAGGTTGGTCCTAGCAAGCTGTTAGTAAATGAACCGCAGGGATGGTTAGCAATGGGGAGGGGTGGGTACATGGCTCAGCCTCAATAAATTCAATAAGTAAGAAATAACACGAGACAAGGCTAGAAAGTGAAGATTTGTGGAATCTCGGATGAAGCCTTTCAAGGCATTCAAAAGCTTCTCTCCGAGCCCTTCGACCGTTTGTTGATCTCGAAGCGTAAGAATGGTGGCTAACTCCAACAAGTACATCATACCAGGGTCATATTTGGTCGTGCTGAGATCGGTCCTGCTGTTCAATGACCTAGAGGATGGAGGCGGTCGTTCTGGCTTAACGACAATGACAGCAGGCGCACTTTCCTCGGGCAATTGTGCCAGTAAGGACTCAACTATCCTCGTGATAGACTCGATGGGCAGGGACCTATGGATGAAAATTGTTTGATAAGTATCAGGCTGACTACAGATCTCCAATGAGGCATGACTGGGGGTGAAGTAGTATTACCTGATTTTTGTTAATAGGTCGTTGATTGAACATGCTGTAACGCAGTCTACAGTGCACAGGGTGTTGTCCAATTCTTCATCGGAGGGCTCAGGTGGATCATCAGCAGCATAACTAGACAGGTAGGACGTGAAGGCAGACAAGAGCCCTGTCTCGCTTCCTCGCCCATCACGATCCACCACTTGTGAAGGAGTTTGCAAGGGAATTGGGGTGATATCCAGCTCAGCAGTTAGAGTCGAGTCGAAGGGTGGAATAAGAGAGTTGATAAACAAGTTGCGCAGAATGTGAACGATGTGCCCCCAGCTCTGCTGTACCGCGGACTCGTTGTTTGACAGAACTCGAAAAAGGACGACCGTGGCTAATTGGGCTCTGAAATCTCGACCAAATTTTACGGCCAGTTCGCTGACCATTACGCTCTTCTTGCCAGCTTGCACTTCCGTATTGAGAGCAGTACTGGGGGGCTGATCGCTTGCAAGCGTGCTAATGGAGGATAAAGAGAATACAATGCGGTCGAAGGCCTCGACCAAACCATAGCGTGCAGCAATCTGGGCGCATTGATCAAAACCAGTGACCACTCGAGAGTATACTGCATCGTCCGAGGCAGACATGAAGACATACGAGAGGGTTGCAACAACAGGTTTCCAAGTGGCTGCAAACATCTCTGCATCATAAATGTTGGTATCTCCCACTACCAATTCCCCGGCCGAAGCTGATTTCAACAGCAATTCTCGCCACGCAAAATCAAAGGCATGCTTATTGTCATGCTCGTCAGGTAGGATAATTTCATTCTGCTTGATAGAATCGTAAATATCTTGGAGGAACTCGGGGGCAAAGTTTTGACCCGCATTGACTCCTCTTAGATTGTTTGAGAAAGCGCTGCATGACATGCGACTTTGGGATTTAATGTTTGGGTTGTAAAGCTCCGTATTTAGCATGATAATTCCATAGGTAAGGACAAACAGAGCGTCTTTATCTGCAACACCTTCAGGGCGAGCGCTTTGCATATACTTGTCTGCGAAGGTCGTCACGATTCGCTCAATTAGAGGGGATTCGCCCGGTAGACGGAAGGCTCCTAAAAGATCCCGAAGGGCCTCAACAACAGTCTTGCCGGAAAAATCAAAAAGATCGACAAACGCGTTGAGAAGGTTCTCATTAGATCGTTTCGAGATGAACTCTCCAAGAACTTTCTTGGATAAGCGGGTTGTTCCTTTCAAGAACTTGGCAACCAGAACCGGATCGTCAGGGTTTTCAATGATGCCCTGGGATGCTAGATAAGCGATCCCACGCTTAGGGTCCTCATTAAACTTCTGGGCGCCTTGAACGATAATTCGTTTGGTTTTGCGTTGATTTCGCAGACGTTCAGTTGAAGGGAAGCCATCGACAATGGGTTCATCATCCAGCCTGTCATAGATGGACTGAACGTAACTTAGCAGTGCGTCTAGGCAGAGTGGGGGGACGTTGGTTGTGCTCCAGGTTGCTGAATCGGGGAACGCGCTACGAGACAGCAAACCAACCATGTCTTCACATAGATCTGCTCGATCAACTTCACAGTCATAGTTGATGAAAAGCTCCACCATGAAGCTCGGAATCCGTGCGAGCACGCCGATGCTTTCAACCATCGCCTCTCTAGTTTCGGGTTTCCTTGAGCCGCCTTCCAGCCCCAACTTTTGTCGATCTTTCACTTGTACGGGAGTAGACCGCCCGCTATTTGATTGTGAAGGAGGCTGCTTCACCAGCTTGGGTGCCTGAGGCACGCCATCATAGAGGGCTGGATCAATGCCCGGTTCCTTGGGTATATCTACACGTGGATGAAGGCATGCGACCAAGTACGATAGATACAGTTCCTGCTGGAGTTTCAGAACGGGTCGGCATGTGAGGAGCAGCGTTCCAGCCACCCGGAGAGATCCCGTTAAGAGCATCAGGTTCTCTGATCGAACCAGCTGAAAGAGATGCCGACAGAGATCATTTTGCGCCAAGGAGGCCAAGCTAGGGTGCCGAGCAATAGAAGGACCTGCGACTTCGAGCGCCACATCAATGATTCTCAAGGCCATGACTCTCATCGGGTCCGTGTGTTGCCGGTTGTGCGGATCCAAGAGGTCGATCAGCACCCGAAATAACTCGCGGATGGAGGGCAGTGAGTACGGCCTGACTTCATCTAGGTTATCCTGGGGGCTAGGAGGAGCAGCGACCGCGTTGCTGTTCGGAGTCTGGTCGGGAGACCCTTCCCTGCTTGTGGGACTTCGATCCGCGACCGCAGTGTCAGACCCCAAGGCGGAAGGATGCTGCGAGGTCACCGTGTCTCCATCGACCGATGGGTCCATCTTGAGATTCGGCTGTCCCTTCTCATCGCCCGAGGAAGTGGTGTGCGAAGGTCCTGACTCTGCCGACTCGGAGACATCCAGGACGGATAGTCGCATGAAAATGACCTGACACATATTGACCATTGCGATTTCAGCAGACCTTCGGAGCACCTCTGAAAGACGACCCTGACAGCACATGCTCAGACCTGTTTCCATCATCTCACAAACGCTCTCATCCCCAAGCAACTCGCCCTCGGGGTGGGACAGCATTCCCTCCATCAACTTCAGGATCCTCAGCAACACGATCTCGTCGGCGGCGGAGTCACTGGCTTCGAACCGACAATGGGTGATGGCTGCCGAGAGTAGCTGCATTGCCATGGAGATCCTGGGAGAGTCATGGTTAATGATATTGTAGGCGAAAAACTTGGTCAAGGAAACCAAGGCTAGCGAAGTGATTGCGGCGGAGGTGGAGGAGGAACGGATGACCTGGAGGAATGGGTGGAGTAAGGCGGGGGCATCGAAAGACTTGATATTTTTGCAATCTTTGAGATCGTTTCGCAAACGAGTGAAGGCAGATATTAAGGGATTATCCTGCATGCTTTTTCCCTTCTTCCCCCGCAGACCCCAGCGGTTGGCCAGGGCATGATCCTCATCGATAGCTGAGAGACGTGATAAAGGACGGGAGGGTGTACCGTTGCGCGGGCTTGAGGGGGCAGATTTATCACGATCATAGACCCTGGAGACAGCGCCTCCGCCCAAGATCGCGGAAACAGAGGAGTGAGCCCAGCGGGCATGTTTCCGCATGGCCGATGTGACGGTGATACATTCTGTCGTGACCAAGGCGACTGGATCAACCGCGATGTGTAGAGAGGAGGAGGAGGATGAGGAGGACATTATATGGCAAAATGGAAATTGCCCAACAGAGGGAGCAATTTCAGATCATGGCCTTTGGAAAGGAAAAGAGAAATGATTTGCTTTCTATTTTGAGGTTGTACTGGATTGCAGAGGAGAATTGTGAATAATCTATTGAATAATGAAACAACAGCTGGTCTTCTTTTTGCTTGAAGGCGGAGAGAGAGACAACTTGCCCGATCGGGTTTAGGGCAGCAATAATTTACCATTAATACGCATGTATGTACTGTATGTATCATGACCCCACTGGGTTAGGCAGATTCAGGCATGTCAAGGAAGAGCGCATC
Source organism: Aspergillus haitiensis (assembly GCA_027569155.1). Lineage (NCBI taxonomy): Eukaryota > Fungi > Ascomycota > Eurotiomycetes > Eurotiales > Aspergillaceae > Aspergillus > Aspergillus haitiensis. The sequence continues at coordinate 485,075 of JAPDEO010000017.1, forward strand.
ACTGAAAGCATCCGCATCAATGGTTCCATACAGACGGTACCTGGTACTGGTACTGGTATCAACATCCTCACCAGCTACTCGTACGCAAAGCCATCTTGAGAGATACCTTTGAACAGATAGCCCCTATATTAGAGTCTCGACTATAGAGCTATTCGCGTTTTATCTAATGATATATATATATATATATAGAGAGAGAGAGAGAGAGAGAGAGAGAGAGATACAGACAGTCCATGAGATTAGGTGTCGTTCCCGGGTCGGTATTGTCGAGCAGTCGGGTTTTGCGGAGTTCATATCCAGGTGACCTCATTTGCTTGTATCGAAAGTGGGCTGCCCCAGAGTGAGACCATCCATGGTTGCCAGAGATAAACATAAAACTTTCCCCTTCCAAACAAAGAGAAGAAAGTCCTTGTTGAAAAAGTGAGAACTATATACTACTACTCTAACATGGACTCTGTCTAGACGACCTCCTGATCCCCATGGGAAGGGGCCCCTTGAACTTCAGCGGTGAAGGACAGATTAATAAATGAGCTTCAACTCTCCCTTGAAAATTAAGTTTCAGCCTTCAGCCACTCCTTGCATCTTTAAGAAATCGCAAACTGATCCCTGAGTGTGGATCGATGGAGTCACTCCTCTCTCAATATTGAGAAGTTGCTCTCTTAACTTGTGGGTTTCGGACAATTATCATTGGAACCGTCTCTCGATTGACTTATTGTGGATTTTTGAGGGGGCAACCACCAACAGCAGTACACGTGTATAGGGTGATTTTTGCTGCGTCCCCATTCCATTGACTCAGTTGACCTCCATCCACATCCTTAGTAGGCATCGATCTTGAATACTCGGTAGGTAGGGATCATGTCAGTTTTGACTTTTCAGATCATCTACTAGCCCCAGGATCTAGAAGGAATAATGCCATCATCCCAGAGTAGTTAGTTAGATCCAGCTTCCAGCCTCCAGCTTTCTTTCTTCTTCCCCTCCCGTTGCCCCCCTCTTTTTTTTTCCTGCTCTCCACCTGCATCAGCTAACGCTGGATGGACGCAAATCATCTGCAGTCATCCTCTTGAGGGAAAACTCATAATCATCATAATAATAATAATAAATAACATAAAATAAACCAGAATAACAACCACCACTGACTCATCCCAGACCATAAACTTATCTTCCTCCCTTGACAGGCCTCATTCTCTCTTTCTCCTCATCTTCACCATCTTTCTCTATGGAGGGGCTCCCTTCTCTTCCTCCTTTCATTACATGAGAGAGACCGTTTCCTTCACACTCCCTTCTCTATAATAATATCAAGACCTTCTTTCTCTTTCCGATTAATATGTCGATGTCTTCTCTGGTCCACCATCTTTTGCTTGTCTCTCTCTAACATTGGATGACGGCTGTCGCTCTCTCGATTATCTCCACCTCGAATTACCCAAGTTCCTCTGCTGGCCTTACCATTGTGCCCAACAACCACACCTTCTTTTCTTAATCTTTCCTTGCCTTACTCTCTTTCTTTTGATATTTATTATTATTATTATTCTTCTTCTTCTTATTGTCGTTATCTCCTGCCGTTTTCTTTGCGCACGGTACTATACTACCTAATTTATTAGTCTCCCTTCCTTCCTCATTCATCATGGCGACCATCTCGAGTGCCCCCGCAGACCTGCCACTCGACCAGCTTGCCCTCTACCATGCCTCCGATCCTTCGCTCGCGTCCGTCTTTGTCTTCTATGGCCCCGTTGCCACGGCGAATGCAACCATTAGCAGTTCGCGCATCCAGGCGCATATCGTGACTCCAGCCGGTTTTCAGAGTTACCCCCGTATCACAGTCTCCCCCGCAGCTCCATTGTATGCCGCTGTCAATCACCTGCCCCGCGAGAAACAAGGCGACGAGGTTAGTCGTGGTCTGGCCGTCAGTATGTTGAAATACTTTGCCGAGCTGTCCGACCCCGCCAAGGAGTGCTTGCAGGCTCTCGCCCGCGCGGGGAAAGCCGGCGGGAAGATACCCAGGATGTTTGATGAGATGCACGCAGCCGAGCTCGCGAATCGCATGGCAAAGGTTGACTTTACTGCGGACATTGTGCGGGACATTCGTGGGGCTTTCCAAGAACGCAGAGTACCATGGATCGATATCGATGTGGTACTCCCCACCGGCACTATCCAACCTCCCGAACCACCCGATAAGGATGCTCCCATTCTCGACGATAACCCCGATTTCGAAGATACGCCTGATGTTCGATATGGACGGTATTCAACCCTTATTCGAGCCCTCGGACCTCCCATGTTTCTACCGACATCACGACTGAAACGAGCTCCTTCGCAACCCACCAATGTGAGCCGATCAAGACTCTTCTCGAAGAGCCAGAAGCAGGCCCTTCGTTTAACAATGTGTGAATTAGTGGACACAGAGGAGCGATATGTGAGCAAGCTTTATAGCCTCGTGCTAAATGTCGCGCAGGAGTTCCGGTCCAAAGCACAAGGAAGAACGTCATCGAGTACAAGCCCTGATGAGTCTGACTTGGCGAAGCTCTTCCCCCCATGTCTCAATGAGATCCTTAACGTTAATATGGGTTTCCTGGAAATTGTCCGTAATATACTCGAAGAGACAGAAAAGGAGGCAATTGCCGATATCACCCAAGACACTGAGTTGCCATCTTCCATGTCCCACCGGACTTCCTCGAGGGACGGTGGAGATGTGATTGGAGCGGTTGCTTTTGCTAATGCATTGCTGGACTGGTTTCCTCGGTTCTCACAGCCTTATAGTGACTACATGCGTGCTCATACCGGCTTTACGCAGACACTGAACTCGTTCATGCGGGATCGAAGTTCAAGCTTCTCGAAGCGCGTGCATGAGACGGGCGAACAGAGACTTCGATCGTTGTTGATGGAACCAGTCCAACGACTCCCTCGTTACAGCCTCTTGATTGACTCTATGACTGGAAGTCTTCCTTTAATCCACCCTGCGGTCCGCCCCCTATTAAAGGCCCGCGATATTATAAAGGAAATCTGCTCTCTAGATGACCCGTCCTCGACAAACCATGATCAAAGTTTTCGAAGACTGAAAGAGCTGGTTGACGGGTGGCCGTCAACTATTCTGCCTACCGGTCGGCTAATTACAGCGATAGATTTCAACGAACTGTCACCGCCCTACCATTTGGATGCACCGACTGGAGAACTAGGAGCTGGCATCATGCTTCTCTACAAGAACTGCCTTGTGCTCTTGTCCAAAGCCTCAGGGGGGAGGATGACGGCGCGTGGGCTGCTAGCCGACTTGGATAATGCTGCGGCAGCAAGTCATGGCACTGTTGTGGATTCGCCTCCGCCATTGACAGAGCTTCGCGTTGTGCAAGTTTACGATCTCCACACCGTACGGTGCATGCAATCTATATGCGGAAGAATACTTTTCCTAGCTCCTGCGTCAGCCTTATCAAAGCCTAGCCAAAATACTACAGTGGATCTTCTCGCCCTGGAGCCAGTCGGTATGTATGAGGGGCGGGCTAGTCGAATCATTGAGGAAATTGCCAAAGCAAAGATTGAGGGAAGGTTTTCGGATAGTGAGCGAGAGGACTGCAAGTGGTCTTTACGCAGTCCAACAGGAACAGTTGGAAATCTGGGTATTTTGGCATGTGTTTTCGAAGAAAAGGAAGGCATGGAGATGAGCCGGCCCGGGTCATCAAAAATTAGGATCGTCTTTGACACTCCTAGGGCAATCCTCAGCAAAATGTTAAGCGACTCGGATCTCGAGGTCGTGATTTCTGTATCCCTTGCGAGCGAAGACCAGTACCGGGTGGATGTAGAGTCTGTAGTTGGCAAGCCTTCCTCGGATATTGTCTCGGTGGATAGTTTCGTTCCAGTACTCTCCAAACGCTGTAAGTGACAGGATGACCCATTCCCATAACCACATGTCTTATGGCACCTTTTTTTTTTTTTTTTTTTTTTTTTTTTTCGCTGATGAAAAGCAGTGTCAAACACCCTCCTCCCTTTGCACGACTCCCGAAATAAAACCATGGCAGAATCAATCATCCGTTCCAATTTTGAGATTCTTCGCTACGTAGCCAGTCACATAGTGACTCAATTCAAGGCTCCTCGCGGTTTCCGCCCTCCCTCACCCTCCAAGTTAATATCGAGTCTTCTAGGTGGTAGCCAGCCCAAAGAGAATATTGTGTCTACTTCTAAAGGGCCTAACTCGGCAACCTTGTTAGGGGAATTTCCAAAATTACCGCCTCCTAGAGCAGGCGTTGGCCGCTCCAACACGTTACCGTCGACTTTCCCTGCCAAGGACGAGAGCCCAATTAAAATTTCCGTGTCGCCCTCCAAGGGGTCTGATAGCCCATTTGGTATGTTGGAACAGACTTTCGCAGCCTACGCGCTTGCTCTCCAGTCTCGCAGCGGGAACATCGTGGGACGGACGCTTCGAGGAAGGGACAATGTTGACCGATCATCTGTCAATGAGCTATACAATATTCTACTCGAGGACCCTGCTAAGATCCAAGCTGCAGCAGAGGTCGCTGTTGACACGCTTTTTGTCGCCTTCGAAACATTTATGACAAACGCATGGAGAGAGCATATGGGGCCGGTGCTAGACCCATCGGCGTTAAAATCGCTGCAGAGCCAATTTGACACCATGTTCCCCCGCGATTTTGAGGAGAGTTTTCGAAAACTACTTGCAGATATGAGTCCTCAGAACCGTCGTGCTCTCGCTTCCATCGTACGACTTCTAGCAGAGCTGCTTGATGCCTCGGGAAGTGATGGGGATCGTGGTGCTCTGACAGCTGCTTTTGCAGAAGTTCTCACTGTCGAAGGAGACCCGATGCAGCACATATCACTCCTAGATCGGTTAGTAGATGATTTTGATAATCTTTTTGATGAGATTATTCCCGCAGGCGCGACGCTAGAGGGCACTTTGAGCTGTGATCAGTCAAAATCTAGCTTCCAAACTGTGGGATCTGTGAGCTCCAACGCTTCCTCTTTTCGTCGGCGCTTTGGTTTTGGTCTACACCGCGAGAACTCAAAGGTTGAAGGGGAAAGCAAAGTCTCATCAATCTTGAGGACTCTAAGTAAGAACAAAGGCACCAATGATTCGGAGCCAGGGACGCCTAAAGGATCTCTACTCCGTTCGAAGTCGATAGATATCGATACTAGTTTAGGCGCCCTCTTACGTCCAGGTTCTCGGGACCGATTGATTGCCTCAACATCACAAGAACAGATCCGACGACCTGGTAGTTCACAGGAGGATACATCATCGCTATCCTCAATCAGAGGTATAGCGACGAATGGAGTGGTCAAAGCTCGCCGGAAACGGAGAAGTTCGTTGTCGGATCTGAGACCAGATACAGCATCATCAGACACGTCTTGTGTATCTCTGACTCAATCTCAGCGGCCAACGACTCCCGGCTCCTCTTCTAGCCATCTGAGGACTGAAATTATAACCCCGACCACACAGACTCGGCCGCAGGCAGGTCACGACTCAGGTTCTAGTGTTCGTAGTTCATCACCTTTGAAAAGCAGTTCGCCTTCGAGATTGGCCTCGCCTAGTCGACGATCGCCCCGTCCGGTTACCCCCAGTCGCAAAGAGAATATCGATCCAAAGTTGGCACAGCCAGAAAGAACCCCAAGGAAGAAAAGGGAGGAATCTGTTTCTCCTAGTGTAGAGCCGAAGCGGCGATCACGAGCACCCAGCATACCATCGTCTAGGGTTGGGCTCAAAGAACGACCTCTTCAAGTCAACGGCGCTGAGATGAAACGTCTTCAGGGCTCATCATCTTTGCAAAAGCCGCAAAAACTGCGAATGCAAAGCCCTCAAAAGGTAAAATCCTCACTCCTTCCCACCACCCATCCCCCCACAAACATAGCTAATTGAATCGAAAGCTCCGGGATCGCCTCCAAAACGAAAAGAAAGCTCAAGCTGTTGGGCACTTGGCATTAAAGGAAGAACTAGACCTAATTGGTGAAGAGCTTCGGGCATTGAGGCCGCAATCTTCTCAGCAAGCAAAGGTCGCTGCACAAAACCAAGAGACTTCCAATGATGAGTCTATTCTATCCCGTGTCCGCGCCCTTGAAGCTGCATTCGAGGCACTTTCAGGAGAGTTCAACGAGAGGACTTCCTCCATAGAGAAGGACCTAGAATCCTCTCTTGTTGTTAGCGAGAAACGTGCTAAAAAACTTGACGAATTGTATCGCGAAGCTAGTGCTGAAAACGAAGCCCTTTATGATCGTTTCAACTCGGAATTGAGCAAAATTGCGAGGGAGGCCCGATCCGGGAGTGCTGAAGAAGCTCTTCAAACTCAATTGTCGAACGCTCTAGAAGAAATCGGGCGATTGAAAAAAGAGAACTTTAGACTCAAGAGAGAGGTTGGTGGTTTGCGTGCCCAACAAGCTGCGGTGGCCTTGTTGAAGGCAAGTACCGAATAACCAAACCTCCAGGTTGCGAATTTCAATGTCAAAAACTCGTCTCGTGGCTGGTTTCACGAGCTGGGCCTTATGTGTTGCATCTTTCTTTTTTCCATTCTTTTGGCTCATTTTGGTCCCCCTTCCCCAACCCTTTGTGTACCATTTTTTGAACTGGACATGAGATCATGCCTGCTACCGAAAAACGATCTTTCCTTTCATTCCTTTGTCAAGTTTTCTGGTGACTTGTGGCGTCGACGTCCATGTGGCTCCCTTGAAGATTCATGAGAAGAACGCAACAACCCTCTTCTATTTATTGTTCGTTCCATCATGCCTTGGTGAAACTTACACCTCTCTTTTCGTTTCTCTTTGATATGCCTGTATAGCGTGCATTTATCTGCCTTGGTTCCATTTCTTATACATTTATTTTTATGGGATTTGCTTTTGGCAGAGTATCATTCCGTACACGCTCGCATAGCAAATGGCGCTTCGGTAGTGTCTGTTTAATAATAACTTTCTTTTACATATTCAGGATCTGGTTTATTTTATTATTAAATTTTTATTCTTCTTTGAGTGTAGAATAGGTTCGTTATTTTATCCTAATCAACCCATTAATTTCAACACTTCTGTGTCGATATTTTTATACCTCCATTCCCATTTTATTGTCCACGGTATTGGAGTTGGGAAACTTTCCTGGAGTGTAGACCCTAATATGGTAGGGAGCCATATATCCAGAGTAGGTAACCCCAGCGGAAGATCCTGACCAAGGTCTGTAAAAGTCTCAGCAATACACAAGAGAGGAAGTGTAAACCGAGACTGTCCGGGAGCGTTTCGGTCCAACCGATCGAGAAACGAAACCACAGCCGAACTTGGATCATGCAAGCCACGAGACCCACCACCACTTTGCCGAATCTGTTTCTGCTTCTGTCGAATTATCCGCAAATCAGATTGCTGCAAGGGGCGCACAACGAGCGGCAGAACGCTTAGTTTTTCTCCCTTCGAATTTAGATATGAAGTTTTTATTGGCACCGCTGAGGATGAAGATTCTTCTTTATGACCTTTTCTCTGAAAGGGATCCGACAGAGGATCATCATGATCCCCAACAGCACCACTGGCATCGCCACCATCATCATTATTCTTCTTCTTTTTTTCCATCTTCTGGCTAGGGACAAGAGCGAATCGTAGCCAGAATCGATTATCCCATAGGGTCCAAGGGGTGTAAATTGGGGCTGAAGCTGAAGCTGGAGTTGTGGGGGATGTAGAATATATCGAGGGTAGGGAAGAGAGGATGATATCGGGGATTGGAGCTTCAAGAGTTGATACTGGGAGACGATGACGCATGAATGGCTGTCGGGATAAGAGCCAGATGTTGTCGTTGTTATCTTCGTCGACATTGTCATTAGTAATAGTATGAATGTCATAATTGTCGTTATTATTGCTATTGTTAGTTTTTTTCGAAGGTGCGGAATGTGAGGGAGATGGCTGGGGTTGGAACATGGTGCCTCCGAGGGTGAAGGAGGTATGCTTTGGGGGCTCTGGAGTAGTGGAAGAGTGAGGAAAGACATGATGGGTAAAGTTTTGAAAGTTGCGGAGGGGGAAATGGTTTTCAGGAAATGGTGAGATAAGTTCTGTGATGCGTCGGAGGGTGAGCGACTGGATTTGGTGGTAGTGGTGGCTGGATGTCCTGATATTTGTAGAAGATGACGGGAACTGAATCTTGATTGTTCCTGTGGTAAGCATCAATTTGAGGATTTTGCACTCTTTTAGTAATTGGTCAGAAAGACGGATTGAATCCTGAATAAGCTGGTTACTCTTTTGAATGAGCGAGAGAATCGAGGGTCCCTGGAGAGCCTGTGGCACTCGCTTGGCAGAGAGAAGGCTCCGAATGGCATTTCGGGGGGTGAGGGTTGGATCGAAATTGGTTGGGTCAGAGACAAAGGGGACATTATTCTCATGGCAGGTTGCAAGGAGACTTTTTTTCGGGAAGCCTAAGAGAGGGCGACATATGTATATTCCACCTGTCGAGATTGGAATAGAGGTTCCAGAGTCCTCATAGCTAGTCTTCTCCCAAGGTAGCCGTGACTGGAGGAGCTTTTCAGGGTGGATAATGGTTGTAGATCCGCTCTCAGAGACGCCGTAAAGACCATGACATTCAGGAATACGTGCGACGGGAGGTATACCAGCCAAGCCGGCACCTCTAGCGCCTGTGCTAAGTCTCCAGAGCGTAGTTTCGATGTTGTCATCTTGATGGTGACCCATGAGCAGAGCTTCGATCTGATGAGCTCTACATGCTTCGCCTAGAGCCTGGAAACGAAGATGTCGCGCATGCGTTTCGAATGCAGTCATGTTGGATGGGGCAAGGTTACCTGTTGGCCATCGCAACTCTAGGATTTGTGTTTTTATGCCTAATTAGTTATTAGTATTAGGATTGCAACTATATATCAAGAAAGGCTGTAAGAAAACAGAGAGGGAGAGAGAAGCATACCCATCTCAGTAAGCCACCGAGCAACAACATTTGCCTCCCGACTACTCTCTTCGCGGGCCTTATGATCGACTACAAATGCCGTCACACTCACAGCCCCCCTCTCATTGGAATTGCTATATGTTTTCTCCCATTGCCTACAAAGATGTGCCAAGGCCATGGAGTCGGCTCCTCCACTAACTGCAAGACCTGTTGTATATGCGCATTAATTGAGACCTTACATAAAAAGAAAAAAAAGAGAGAGAGAGAGAGACAAGAGATAAGGGAGTGTTTGGATTTTCCATGACAGTGAAATGTTACTCACCTAGTTTTCGGGGTATGAGTCTGGCATCTCGATCGATACTGGCTCGATGCGAATTCAGCCATGTTCGCCGTAGGGAGTCCAGAAATTGAGAAACAGTGATTGCTCCGTTGCTTGAATGGTGCAGGATAGATGAGCTGGCCATGTATAAATAGAAGCAAGTAGAGGGAGATAAGGAGTCCTAGTTTGTTGGGGGGAGAGAGAGAGAGAGAAAGGCTCGAGGAAAGGTAAAGAAGTAGCGGAATAGAAAAGTCGGGAAGGTCGAAGTTGAGTTCTTGGCATGAAATGGATTAATGTTTCCGGGAGTTGTAAATGAACCATGGGGATATAGATATTATTAACTATATTTCATGAAGATGGCTCTCAAAACAAGCCGCTAAATAAAATACATTTAGGTCAGATTTATGTCGAAATTACGTTTCAGGTCCTTATACGCTCAGCTTTTGACCAAAGATGAAGGTCCATAAGTTTCCATGTTTCACCAGAGATGCCCTCTACGAGAGATCAGAGTACTTGAAATTACATATGTACATACAAAAAATCAATATGTAGTAATATAATAGGTACATAATAGGGCTTCTCATCGCTTAAAGTTCACAGAAAGCATTAAAAAAAAAAAAATAAAAAACTCTTGACACGTAATAGAAATATTTCATCATACCTCCGCGCCCATGGTATGTGTGCCAGCCATACCTTAATAAATAATCAGGAATCATCTAATACAGATGGTTATAATGTCAAACCACGCATGCTTCTCTAACAGGCTACATCATCACTGAGGCCCTGGTTCAAGACGTGTGAATGGAGGCAGGACCAGATCCAGATGCAGTTAAGGAATGAATACTCCCCTGTTGAGCATTTCCATCCTCTCCATTGGCTGCATCCCCCCCCTGTTGATGTGTGTTTTGGTTGTCCTTGTCATTCTCCTTGGAAGCCCCAAGCAAGCGAATGTCCCTTTTGCCGTTGGGCTTATAATAAAGGACCATGTCACCACCCGATCGCCAAATATGAGCCCGCATGGTTGCAAGAGTCATATTGGGAGGGATCAACTAATTTGGTAAGTTAGGCTGGTGGTCTAAAACACTGCAAAGCTAGGTAGGTACTGACCACTTTCTGGCAATATAGCTCTAGGTACTCCTCAGGTTTCATCGAGTTTTCCTCAGCCTCGTTAGGATTCGGCGCCTCGATACGTTCCACAACGTAAGCAAGGATCTTTTTGGCTCGGAGCATGCGGTTTGCATTCAAACGCGAGTTATTATTTGTATTACCGTTAGCAGCAGCCGCACTAGTCGGAAACAAAAAATTAGCTCGTTTATCTCAATGAACTAATAAAGACGCTGGTGTAAGCTATACATTTCTGGTTTGATGACAGGCGGTAACAAGTCATCATAAGGCTTCAACGTAAAGGCAACTTTGACGGGGTCCTTCAGAGGTATTTGGTTCTGCGCAATTGTTAGATAGGTAGAGAGTCGCCTATCAAGTATAGAGTAAGATAGTGATCAGAAATTTACGTACCTTAAGTAGCACATCAGCAAGCCATAGGGGTATGGATCTTTCAAGCTTCTCGATTTCCTGGCTGATGCGGTCGACAGTGCCCCTGTAAAGGTCCGAAGCCACAGCGCTATCCCCAGTCTCTTCTTGAATAAATACCGAGGTGCGAGATGGGATATTCAGGACAGGCGTGTCGCTCTCCGCACTTGGTGTAAAAGCCGACACTAGCTCTTGTCCGGGGTTGGTGGCCAGAAATTCTTCATATTCATGACGCGTGCGTTCAATGAAGCCGCTAAGGTTGGGATCAAACACCTTCTCTTCCTTAAGTGAAGACTTATCGGATTCCTCTGCCTTTTCTTCCGGTATTTGGGGCTTGACCTCCGTAGAAGTCCGTCCGAGCTTGGGGAAATTCATCTGGAACTTCTTACCAAATAGTGAGCCGCCCTTCTTACGTTCTTCCTTATCAGGTTCGTTTGCTGGAGGCTGAGGAGTAGGCGTCTGCTCCCCTCCTGGAGTTGGTAATGGCTTATCAGAATCAATAGCAGACATGCCTTGGGTCCTGGGCGATGAAAAGTAATCGCTAGACCTGTCAGACATGGAACTTCGCGCTATATCGGTACCGGGTTGCGACATGAGATAGTCAGATGATTCGCCAGGTGATGTACCTAGGTTATTGTGATTATTGTGGGCATGGCTAAACACAGGAGAAGCCAAAGTACCCGGACTTGTAGCCACACCTATTCCAAGACTAAGGGCTGTAGGACTACCCAGCGAGTCATAGCCCGGTCTACCCGTCGCTGAGGAATTGGAAGGAATACTCAAACCCTTAGATTGATCTGCGAATGGTATGTCTACTGGTGCTGAGGTGCTATTCAATTTAACCGACTCCTCAGCTTTCGCCACAGCCGCCGCGCGATACTCAGCATCACGTTTGATCTCTTCGTCTATTAACGGCGCAAAAAGCCAGCGGAGGATCCACTTTCCCAAGTTGACTATTCCATCATTAGTGACAACAGATATCAGCAAGAAAGTGTACTGGACATACTCCTTTGGTCTTCACGACTATGAGAATAATCCTGCAGGTCTGCCTCATCTGCGTATATCTCAGCATCAAAACATCGCCCTGGCTCCAATATCACAGAGAGTCTTCCTGTCCGAATATCAATCGTACACCAGTGAGCAATACTTTCGGTAGTATTGATCTCAGAAGCGACATCATCCATATGGCGCTTGCCAAATGACTGGATAGGAATACACTAAATAGGTTGTAAGCAAATATTCCTAGAGACACTTAAAAGGGGTAACAACGAGGTACCTTGAGTAGATCCCATAGAACGACTTCTCCGGCGGAATCCTGGGTTAACGTGCGTTTCCGATCATTCAGGAAGAAATATTTGATGAGGCCATGTTGGCCTTCGATTGTTTCCTCAGGAAGGGAAAGAATCGGAACTGGGAGACCTAAGTCATCATCGATGTCTGATCCCGGGGTTTGTGGCTGGCCATTTGTAATCGATTGCAGAGCTGTGCTATCGGACATGCGAGTATTGGGGAGCGTAGAGGTGTTCGAGAGAAGCAAAAGTGACTCAAAGGGTATCTCCTTGGGCATTTCCTTTGTCGAGGATTCCTTTTCAGGTGGTGAGCTAGAGGTACCGCTTCGTGTTCTCTGTACAGGACTAGCAATCTCAGCAGTCGTATCAATGTCCCTCCAGCGATTAATACTAGATTTGGGAGTTGCAGTCCAGATGTAGTCTCCCGCTGCTACGACATTGACCACCCCCTCGTGTTCTTGCATGACTGCAACACATACTCCTTGCTCGATGTCCGAGACGCGTCGCGTGTCTGTCTTGGCTACTAGCCCGGACCGGTCACTCGAGTAGAATACCGAAAGTTGTGGGTGGTTTGAATAGAGTGACCAGACGCTATCGTTATGCATCGTTAAAGTATGCATACACCTTCCGGCGGTCAATGACCAGACCTTAACGGTCTGATCAGAGGAAGCAGTCATGATTGTGTCACCGTCGGCATTTATTAAAATATCGCGGATATTGTCTGTATGTCCCACAAATTTAGTGATTAGTTTCCCAGATTTAGGATCCCAAACCCTAACGACACTTTCTGGGCCGCCGCTGGCGAGGACGGAGGAGACAGCCCCCAAAGCATATATAGAGCCCTTGGCCGTACTATCTCCCCCACAGGCATCAATACTCAATATCTCTCCTCCACCGTTCAGATCCCACAAGCGCAGCTTGTGGTCCAAGCCACCCGAAGCAACCCATGTTGAGTGGCTTCCCGGTGTGGCTAAGGCTTTGACGTAGTCTGCATGTTTACCAATCGGGTCCGGTACCTCTGTCGACTCGGATTGCGGTCGCCATAGTCTCACAGTCGTGTCGGACGAGGCAGAGACCAAGGCGGAATTGTTCTCAGCTAATACAATGTCGTTGATCCAATGACTGTGGGCTTGAACCTGGTTCCTGAACTTTGTCGGGCCAGGCTTCGATTTCGAAGAGGAGCCTAGGCGGGGAAGATCAAGATCCCACGAGCAGATTACTCCATCGCGACCAGCCGAATACCTTTATTTTCCGGTTAGAAAAACTAGGCGCACGCATGCGATGGTGACAAAACCCCGGGGGGATTTTGTGAAACGCGTCTCTCCTGAACTAGGGAGGGAAGTCCTAGGGAAGTGTATGCTCACAAGATGGAGTTTTCTGGGTCGATTGCTAGGCCGTTGACGCCCAATCGATGGCCGCCGGGCGCATCAGGGAGAGGGAGCACTAGGCAGAGGAGAAACGAGCGTTAGCAGGCAGTAAAAGTGGAGAGAAAGAGGTATCCAGAGCAAGAGAACAAAGAAGAAAGAGAGGAGATCACGGCTTGTAGATTGATCTTGGAGGCGGAGAATAGAACGCACCATAAGTGACCCTTTGGTGGTTGAGTTTGCGGGCCATGCAGCGGGGGTTTAGTGTGTCTTAATGAACAGGCAACGAGAGAATCAAGATGCGGAGTTTGTGATGAATGCGGAGTTTGTGCTGGACGACGATCGCCTAGAAGACGAAAGGAGGGGACACGACCGTGGGGAGGTACATTCCTCCACGCTAAAACGGGCGATTCTTGGGAAATAAAAGATGAATCGAAGGAGCGGCAAAAGAGAAAGGGAACAGTGAGATGGCTAAGAAGGAGAAAGGGCAGGAGAAAGAGGAGGAGGAGGAGGAGAAGAGGGGAAGAAAGCTAATCTGTCTGTGCCTGAATGGGTGGATTAACTGGATTTATTACGGAGCAATTTGGTGGTGAGTGGGGCCAATTGGATGATCCACTAGGTAGATAGATACCCAGAAGAAGGAAGATTCACAGACCTACAATCTTCTACTTACACCAGTTACTCGTTCTCAAGATCCACTACTTTCTTAAACCAAAGGGCAGGCGGCACCAGCAGAAAATCCTAAGTGAAAAAGTCACAGGACTCTTTCATGCGACCAGTCTTATGGGAAAAAAGAGAAAAAAAAAACAGCTTCTAAGACTTTTCAAGAGTTCGTATCATCTTTTAGAGTTACGTGATGGGGAAAGACCGTTTTTAATACTCGGAAATTCCCTCAACAATTCTGAAAGAAAAATCCGTGGCGGGTCTTCTCAAAACAAAAGTGATAGAAACAGAAGAAGTAGAACACAGCAGCAGAAACTGGAACAAGATTGGAAGCGCTATTAGGGTGTTTGTAAGGGGCAGGGTGGAGCTTGATGGATGGAACTCGGTAGATACCTATCTAGGTAGGTATTCTTGAAGTTATTATAATGTCTAAGAATCTATAAAATCATATCTAACTTAAGTAGTACTTATATATATGAGTCTATACCCAGATCCGTAGCAAGTCCCCCAGTCTAATCACACTACTTCTAACTATATTACATCCAAAAAACTATCTAATTAATAATATACTGTACATGTAGAGTACGTCTATCAACATTCCTCTTTCGACCTGCGTTCCAACGTATTCCACGCCCACTGATAACTTCCCAGGAACACGGCCCCACCAATCCCAATCCAGGCAACACGAGGTCCAATGCCCCGAAAGAAAGCACCCAACCCTTCCTTCGAAATCTCCTGCACGATGTCCTTAATACGTACCGCTCCTTTCCCATCACCCCGACGAGCAAGCATCACCCGTGTTTTAATCACGTCCAACGGCGTAGTCAAACCAGCCGCTATAGCGCCCGCAATACTTCCAAACATAGCACTCGTCGACGCAGGCACTTGATCAAGAGCAGCAGCGACAGACCCACTTTGCCGTCCCCGTTGCTGTTTGACATATGTCTCCTTCATCGCCTCCCACATTGTGAACTGTAAGACCGTGAAGGGGATTTCCCTTGCGATCGTGATCCCAGCTCCACGATATAATTCTTTAATCACCTCCCCGTAGCCGCGCTTGGCGCCCGTGGACGGATCCGCATGTCGGAGTGACAGAATATCCTGGAAGGCAAGAAGACTCGAACCGCCAAAGAGACCGGCCTGGGCCCGCTGCTTGACGACCTCTGTGGGCACCCGAACCGCACACGCTGCAATTTCGCCCATGGAAGAGGCAAGCGATTGGGTGAGAATGACGTGGGTTCGGGACGGTTTTTCTAGAGAGTTTGTTGTCGGTGGGAGAAGGGATCGTTTCACGCCGTCGTAGACAATGAAGAACGAGGCCGCAGATGGGGCGGAACCGAGGAGGACCGATGGGAGACCTGCGTAGATGCCACGAATGGTTTGCTTGAGGGAGAGGCTCGGCGTTGGAATGGATGGGCCATGGTGTCTGGCTTTTTGGAGACGAGTTTTGATAGTATCCAGTGGGTAGAGGGAGCAATCAACGGTAAGACCTGCAACAGCGCCCGACTGCAAATTGTTCAGTCGGAAGAAAAAGGAAAGATTGATTAGCTACCGGCTTAGAAAATAAAAGACAAAACCAGCCTCCCCCCCTTTCCCCGGTATTTTGCATACAAGTAGAGATCTGGTCCACAAAGAGATCGTGGGCTCCTGATCTCGTGACTGTGCCATTGTGTAAGAGAGTGATTAGGGGAAATCGAGGAGGTAGTGAAAATAATGTTGCTATAGGCGAGGCATCTCAATCTATAAAGAAGTTAAGAAAAAAGAGCGACGGAAGAAAATCTAGAAAGAAAGGAACTGCACAATGTCTGCACTGAGGAAGGAAGAGTGAAGTTAGGTGTAGTGATCAGATGCCTTGCATTTTCAATTATCACAAGTTTTAGCGCAAATCTCCGCAATCTCTGCCGATCCCGTTATCTCCCATCTTTCGGGCCGATAAGTTCCAATTAAAACAATAATAACCGATTAAGAGACAATTCACTTGCTTCTCCATTCCTATATGAACCTATAATATTTACTTGATATCATCGTCAAGAAAAAACAATTAGGAACAGGTATTACAATAAAAAGAAAAAAAAAAAAAAGACTTGAAAATGAATGGATAATCCATAATACGGCCGCCAAAACAAGTCCAATGCATAAATGATAACCGGTGGACAGAAGTCAAAAGCCAAAAAAAAAGTAATAGTAAATAGTAATTGGTAGAAATCTAGCAATCAGTCCTTAGCAAGGACGACTTGTCTTAACAGGTCCATCTCACAATTGACAAGAACCACAACGCCAGGGAGAAAAGAAAGAATATTCATACCCCTTTCCAACACTATAAGAGAAAAGGAAAAGAAGAAAAAGAAGATACCTACATATTGGGCACCTCTGAGGGAAGGAAATAGTACCCACCGCCTGGGAGGAAATGAAAATAGTGATGACATATCAGTCTCATCAAACTGGAAAGAGCACGGTCGTATGAAAAGGCGAAATGAATGTCACCGAGACAACTGTAATGCACCTGGGGAAGCAGAAATAAAATATAGCTTTTTTTGTTCTTTTTTCCTTATAAAAAAAATAATAATTAAAAAGAACGACGACTATACAAAATAGGTTGGTAGGTTTCACTTGGCCTTGCTAGCAACAGGTGCGCTTGGAGATGGAGGTTCCAGTACATGAGTATGACCTGGGGCTTTGGTCACCTCTCCAGATACCTCTTGCTGGCAGGCTGTGATATTCCGAACCCACTCATCGGTCAAGACATCATCGAGGGTAGCTCGATCTTTCACACTCACTTTGAGCATGCGGCCTATTATATATCGGCTTTCACGTGGAAGAAGTCGTAAAAGTCTCCAAGGGCCCTTGATTACTTCCTGGCGTTGACCCGCTGGCTGGGATCCTGGAGGTAGTGGAGGTGCCTCCTTGCTTGTAGTTCGGGTAGGCTTGTTATGGGTGTTATTGCTGGGGCTGGTTGTTTTCTCCTGTGGACTACCAGGAGGACAATTTTCCTCGCGGTTATCTGCTTCGGCTTTGACAGGGCTCTTTGGTGGCTCATGATGCCCATTTGTTAGCCCCGACTGTGTAGACTCTTCCTCAGGGATGCCCGAAGACTTGTCTTCACGGGCAGCCGCTGTCAAATCGGGAGCTGATTTAATGATACGATGTCGCTTTGGATCTGCATCTGGTACAGGAGTCCCGGGTGTCGGAGTGGAGATAAAGAGTTTATACGAGTTATCGGTAACTCGAGGTTGTTTCCAAGGGAATCTGCGCAAGCTCATGCAACAAAAGATAATAGCAAGGGACCAGATATCTGTTGGGCGTGGATCGTATTTCTTCTCATCATACACTTCGGGGGCTAAATATGGATCAGAGCCCACAATACCTAGACATTAAAAGTAAGTGAGAATCCACTGGAGTTAAGATACAAACAAGACTCTTACCTGATGCGGGAACAATGTCGTTTTCAAAAGGATACCGAAAGACAACAGCACTTCCAAAGTCAATCAGTTTCATGATTCCATGCTCATTGACAACCACATTGTCTAGCTTTAGATCTCGATGGGCTAGTCCCATTCCGTGCAAGTACGCCACGCCGCTGAGAATCTGTTTAAAACAACATGCAATCTCATCCTTTACCATTTTCCCAGTCATGACGATTGCGAATAGATCAAATGGAGCATATTCCATTACCTCATACCAGTGGGTACCTTCTTGTATGATATCCAGTGTTTCAATGATGTTGCCGTGATGAAGGGTTGAGCCGATACAGAATTCAGCGGTGACCTTTTTCGAGTACTCCTTCATTGTCTCCCAGGAATGCCTTTCTCGAAACTGTTTCACAGCGAACGTCACCCCATCACTATTGCGTTTGAGTAGCCGGACAGAACCCCCTGCTCCCGAACCAAGAACTTTCCCTAGCTTGCCATATTTAGAATTCAGACCATGATCATCTGCAAATGGAACATTATCAGGTGCCATTTGATATGGAGTGCTTTTCCCAGAACAGCGACTTGACCGAGGTGCTGAGGTAGGAGACTCCCCGCGCTTCTTGTGACCCATCTTAAAGAATCGCTTCAGCTCTGACATGTGCCCATGAGATTTGCCTTCTGCGTCTGGTTGGCGCAAATCCTTCTTACTACCAAATATACCACCACGTCTATCACTCGGCTTCAAGTCCGTCGCACTGGCCGAGCGGGGGGTTCCGGGTCGTGCGAAATTCGATGAGTGTCCTCGACGTTTCAAATCACGACCTCCGAATATAAACCGTGGATCAAGCTGGGCAAGGTTCTTTGGCTGTGGAGGCCTTTTGCTCCGTGCGTAAGGATCGTTAGGCTCGCCGATTGGTGTTATGGCGCCCGGCGGGGTAAAGTTTCCAATTTCATTTCTTGGGGTGGGAGGAGGGCTCTCTTCCTGGGAGCTTGCATCAGCTGCAGGGCCGATGAAAAATTGAGC
Source organism: Aspergillus haitiensis (assembly GCA_027569155.1). Classification (NCBI taxonomy): domain Eukaryota; kingdom Fungi; phylum Ascomycota; class Eurotiomycetes; order Eurotiales; family Aspergillaceae; genus Aspergillus; species Aspergillus haitiensis. The sequence continues at coordinate 503,510 of JAPDEO010000017.1, forward strand.
TCGATGGCGGGCCCCATGATGAGGATGAGAGGACGTCTGTGCGACGTCATTTTGCTTTGGTAGTTGGTCGGTGGAAGAAGGGCGTGACGTCGGTGCGCTCTGTGCTACTCCACTCTTATATATCGCACTTGTGGGTGGAGATACCGCGGGGGTGATCGCTGTTACACCTCCCCTTTCTGTCGTATTCAATGTTGATGTATCATTAGTTTTAGATTCACGGGAGTGGGTGGCCGCTGGGGTAAGAGGGGGGGATTGCATCGCAGAAACTGGCGGGGTAGTATGGGGAGACAGCAGACCGGATCCATTCACTTCTCGAGAGCTGCGATCGCTTGACTCTTGAGACGCTACCTATTAAACGACGACGATGAGTTTCTGGTATACTGCCAGTTATGGGAGGAGGAGGGGGGAGTTTATAATAAGAGATGAGGACGTACTCTTGATGAAGGCAACGAAACTGGATCATATGAAAAATTCCATAGTCTAGATTCCTGTAATTGTGATTTTTGGAGACCCGCGGCTAACGATCTGATTTCCTCTTCTTGCCTTGGATCCTTGATGGACTGAGATTCGTCAGAGGGCTCAATCTCTTCGGTTACTGTTGAGAACCGCACTTGGCTCGGTTGTGATTTAGGTTTAGATTCATATTCGGGACCCTGTTCAGAGAGCATTGGAGCAGAATTTTTGGATGGTTCACCTCCTATGAACAGTTGTAGACATATTAGAAGGTGGATTGAATGATAGGGAGTTGTATTTGGAGAAGAGGAGGGAGGATGAGGACGAGGTAAAACTCACCCGACTCCATGGTGTTTTTGGAATGGGCAAAATCGGTTGCTTCAGACGTCATACAGTTCAGAACCACACCCGGCGACGCATACCCCTCCCAAGCACTGACGAGACCGATAAGCTGAAAGCAGGTGGAGAAAAGACGATTCAATTATTATTCGGTGATATAGAAATCCATGTAAAATAGAAAAGAGAAGAAAATGAAAGAAAAGAAAACTGAAGGAAAGAGAGAAAAGCAACACGAAGACACGTCGTGGAGAAGAGAACGGAGGATTTCGTGAGTGAGACGGAGCAAATCTTTCGTCAAGACCCGTTGCTGTTGTTACTCACAGCGGTCCGGAAGCTTCGAGGGCGGGATCCAGTAGGGAACGGAAGAAATTCGGCCCACCGGGGTTCCGTGAATCGAGCAAGCGATGACGAGTGAGTAATCGGGGCCCTCTTCTATGATTAGCTAGGTGGGGTATGGGGCGGGAGGGACAATGAAGATGGATTAGAAGAGGGGATTGACGTCGATAGATAGGGTGAGGGGATGGGGAAACGAGAAAAATTAAAGGAGATGAGAAAGCAGATTGTCGTCGATCTTGGATTTGGATCAAGAACAAGAAGAAACCAGCGCGGCGGCAATAGCGGCGACGACGATGTGGATATGCAGTAGTTACGCCCGGACCTTGGACCAGTTGCCTAGGTATTGTAGTATCGATGAGGTTTCTCTCTTTCCTTCTTCTCCCTCTTCGTCTTCCTTTTTTTTTTAACCGTTTGGGTGTGGGGAGGGTTGAAAGGGAAGACAATAGAGGGGAATGACTTTTTGTCTTCGTCCCTCTCTAGATTCCAAAAAGTTGTCTTATTATCAAGTCGAGCCCAGGAAAAGGAAAAGGAGGAAAAGGGCTGGAAATGCAAAAGGCACGAAAAAAAAAAAAAAAATAAAAAAAAAATAAAAAAAAAATAATGGAAGGCAAAAATCCGAAAAAAGAAAAAATTATGCACGGGGCTGTATAGATGGTGTATGGAGAGAGAGACTAGTTAACTAACTAGTTAAGAATCCTCCTCCTCCCTTTGGAAAGCCAGTTCTATAGAGAGAAAGACTTTACAGAGTCCAGGAAATCCAATCCAGGTTCAGTCAATCCGTTTCAACTCTTCTTCACATTTACTTCACATAACATCATTCTTGGCCGGAATCTCGCGGAGGCCGTATTTGACAAGTAATGGTCATCGAATTACCCGTTGCATCAGCCCCCCCTCCCAAAAACAAGGTTGGTTGGATGGTCGTTCTGGAAGAATTAGGCCTTACCGGAAGATTGGAAACTTCATCATGCGCTCGCTCTATTAATCCTGAGTTATTTACGCGGTATTCTGGGGGTGATGCAGGGAAGATCGCGGTCTGACTGGCTACCTACGTAATGTACTTGGAATATGTTGCTTACTTTCATTCCATTTTTTTTTTTTTTTTTAATCTTCTTTCTTTCTCCTTTTTTCTCCATTGCATCGCAGCATGCTGAGTTGAAACTTGAAATTTGACATACATACCTACATACATACAGTTGGAGTATCTTACAGGTGCCGTCTTGCCGTTCAACGGGGTCGTCCGCGAACAGAATTGGAGAACGACCCTCTAGATCCTCCGATCATCCAGCCTGGGTTGGCCTTCTACCCCGCTAGATTATTCTGGATTTTCTCTGGCGTGGGCTTAATGATCACAGTGCATGCATTGGATTGGCAGCCCACCCAGGACATCAAGAAGAACCACTTAGATCTATGAAAATAATAATGACGATATGTTGATAATGAGATTATTACGCTGTTTCCCCACCCAACTTTTGAGTATCTCTCGATTCGTCCATATTAAATTAGCAATTTAAGGAAATAAAAAATAAATAATCAAAATTAAATAAAATTTGGACAAAAATATATTATTATAGTACCAGTCAACAAAAATCAACTTACATAATAATACTTATGCACACGGAGGAGTCCGTATTAATAATGGATAATATTATTACCTATCTACCTTTCTCTGCACTCAGTAGCTCGTGATAGATGATTCATATCATCTGTTGATATCACGATAATACAACTGATGGTATTTTTTCTTTTCTTTCCATTTAAACCATCACTGCTCCTACCCTTAGTCCTACTACCATTAATAATGATAATAATAATAATAAATACCACTAATAAAATGACGACAACTCCGGCAAGATGAAATAATAATAAGGATCTCTTAAGGCCACCAGTATCCCTGCTTTTTCCTGAGGTTGGTGGGTCAAGTGATACCGCTTCTGTCCCAAACTAGCTCTATCGGTGAGGTTGACAAGAACCAGCTGAGGCGGCGAGAATGATCCTCGGACGGGTTCATCCACATCCATTTTTACACATACCAACCACTCACTACTACTACAGCACGCACCTACCTGACCCAGGTAGCTTAGAGCAGGCAGGTACCTAGGTACATAAGGTAGGTACTAATATGGGTACGTTAAACGCGAGTGGTTTGCCTCTTATTGGCAAGGGGTTTTATTTCCTAATATAGAATTTTCTGATTCCTCTTTCGCCCTTATCCTCCATATAGGAATAGGTACAGGTAGTTAGTAGCTTCGTTGTCCGTGTTCACCATTGATCGCCCTCCCATAAATCAGGTCCCTTGTCCCCAAAAAAGCAAAAAAAGAAATAAATGAATAAAAATAAAAATAAAACAAAATAAAAAAGGAAAGTCCAGACTCTCGACCCTCGACTCAAACTTGTCGCTTAAGCAGCAGAGAAGTTTAACTACTACCCCATATTTTGTTCCAACACCGCTAAGCTCCCAAGCTCCCTTCTGAAAAGTGAAAACATACTTATATACACACCTGGCATAATAATAATAGTCTCATACTGTGGGGAAGGGGGAGGTGGGGGGTCGAAATTAATTATCCCTCCACCTCATCAGATATTCCTGGAGTAACTATTGGACTGTCCGATTATAGGAACTAGTATCCGGGCAGATTGGCTGCTGTCAACCCCGATTCCCCAGGCTTACCTTTTGGGTCCTGCCAAGCATATGACTATTGAGCGACATACCTTTTTTGTCTTTGCCAAGGAAATATATATATATATCTTAGGTTCAAGAATAATTTAGATGGAATGATCGGACTAAAATGACTCCATATTGAGATCCTGTTGTTTGTGAGATCAGTAATTATCGAATCCATTGCTTGCTCTGGTATTTGATAGTATTTGGAGCCATCACAAAAAAAAAAAAAAAAACAACCGTAATGTGAGGGTTTCTGCATTTTGATTTGGTTCTTCTTAGCAAAGATGGGCTGACCATGTATACATTGTAGTACATCTGCCTACATATTCCAACATCCCCCATTTTCAGGTTCTCCGGGAAGGAGTAGATGACTGCAATATGCAATCTTATGGAGAAAAATTGCCTGTATGTAGGTACCAGCCGGTGCCCTTATCTTTTATCCCTTGCTGTGTGCCTTTTTTTTATGCGCAGGAATTTTGATGACACCCTTGATTAACTATCGTTATCAATTTCGTCATTAATTTTCAACCCTTCTTTCCCCATATTTCTCCCTTCGTAATCTAAATCGGGTTTAAAAATATGCTAGATGAACAAAGATCCTCTGGAGCCCTAAGATTAGATTGTCCCTCCCGCGCTGAGCTTTTAGGGGCAGGCCGATAATTGTAATCATTATTACTGTTTCCCTCACCTAGAACTCATAATACATATCCTACTTCCGAGTTTAAACAAAATAAACAATCCCTCGATATCTAGAACCATCTACCTACCTAACCCTTGTTTAACTTGTTCGAGGAATGTTGATTGGGTACCATTGTAGTTATTGGTGCCTTTATTGATGTTCAAGAGCCTACATATCCTACATATGGCATGGGACATTTAGATATGGAGAGAAATAGCTCTAGTTCATGGAATGGAACGCTTCAAGAACCAGCTAGCGCTGTCTATATCACATGCAATGCATATAGTATACATAACTATTTTTAACAAACCAACCCCTTCAAACGCCATTGTGATATGGGGAAAAAGAAAAGCCAAGGAAAAAAAAGGAAAATGGAAATACAATGAACGAGAGTCGCCATTATAGAGCGCTCACGCAACCATCAAAAGTGCTTCATCTGCGGTTATCTCTTTTCATAGTTCGACCTGGATGCCAATCGACTTGGCCTGGGCGATAACACTCTTGCAAAGGCCTTGCAAACTCAATCCTGAGAGCCGTGTCTCGGTTTGTTTGATCTTTGCGATTTCATAAACATGCTTGAGAGAAATCTTGCCAACGGTTTCATGGCCCGGGTTCATGGCTCCGCGGACTCGGTTCTTGCGGGGCTCGACATTCGCGGCTTGTAGCAAAAGATAGGTGGTAGTGGGAGTTCGGATATCAAAGGTGAATGATCGATCAGGGCGAACAGTAACACGCGCGGGAATGGGAACACCGGTGTTGATATGCGCTGTCCTGGCATTGAATTCCTACTCGAGCTGTGAGACGTGTGGCTCCACCATCCTGGGAATCACCAGAAATAAATGACGACAATTGCCATCAAGGGGAAACAAAAGAGAAAAAGGAAAAGGAACGTCTCTAGTTTAGCCTTTTACGTACCTTGCAAAAATCCATGCTCTTCACACCTTTGCTACCCAGAGCTGGACCAACCGGGGGACTGGGGCTAGCCTGACCGGCTCCCACAATGAGCTTCACAATCTGATCCTTAGCCAATGCCTTTTTCGCCATGATGGAGATGCTATCGAGAACGCCAAATTGGAAGTGGTGTGTAACTAGATTTTTGTTTTTGACTGTCGAAACGTTCACCGTCTGGCAATCTTGCGGCCAAGTTTTTTGGAGACTCAATCCGGGATGGCGCCGGGAGGACGGAGTTATTTGCCCTTCTGGTCACTAGCGAATCCGATTGCTTGACAAAGTGCTGGACGTCATTATTCTTTTGGTTCGCGAAGAGAGCTTGAAAGAACCAGAAAAAATAGAAAAAGAAAAGAAAATGAGAAGAGGGAAGGAAACGACTTAACCACTAGGTACATTATTGCTACTTTCTTCATCCTGTACTTTAGTTCCATGAACTAATAATTAATCTGGTAAATAAAAAACCTGTGATCGATCCTCGACTCTCTTATAATAATAATAATAATAATACAATCCCTAATAAACAACATTGCTACTGTTCTTTGGTTCCCTCAGGCCGTTTTCTTCTACTCATCCAAAAGCTACTATCGACAGTAGACCCCGTTTGGGCCCCGCACGCTATCGATTTACTTTCTCTCCCTCTTCACCTACTTTTCCCTCGACCCTTTTCGATCTCTCCCATCTATCTCAACATCGCACCTCCTTTTTGGCCAACATGAACTGGTTCAAGTCCACGTAAGCCCTTCTTCTTTTTCTTTTTCTTTCTTTTTACTTCCTCCCTTTTCCTTCTTTTCCTATATATGACCTGTGTAGTTAAGCCCAACTAATCCATCATCCCACCTCTAGTCTCGCTGCCGTTGCAGGCACTCAGGAACCGATCTATGGCCCTGAGGCTATTCAGTCCGTTGCTCAACAGACAACAGAAACACCTTATACCGAACTTACCAAAGATGATTTGCGATGGCGCGCTCATCAATATACCAATGTAGAGACCCAAACCTTCTATATCATGGCCGATAGCGGTGTTTTGGCGAGTGTTCAGATTATCTACAGCAACGTCGCGTGAGTAAATTTTTTTGCCCCTCATTCCCCTACCCCATTACCATTCCTCACCTGCATGGGTCCTCCTTCTTTTCGGGTAAATTCTTTGACATCTCGTCTAATTTTGATTTGGTTTGATAATAGTGGCATTCACACCACTGCCCAGTTCAACACGAAGATTTTCAATCTCAAAGGCGATGCCCCTCACATCTGGCACTCCGACCCTTTGTCCAACTTTGGATTTGATGAAAGCATGCTATCCTTTGGCGCGGATAACCTTTCCTTGACCCTCAATGAGGAGGGAACGACCTATACCTTTAAATCTGCCGTGAATGATGAGAACTTGGTCAATTTGAACTTTACTCGCACCACCCCCGGATTTGTCATCGGAAAGGATGGTACCTCTTACTTTGGAACAGACCCCGCCAACCCTTGGGGTTCGATGAGCCATGCCTTCTGGCCGCGTTGCGCAGTCGAGGGCACTATCACAACCAAAGAACAGACCTACGACCTCAAGGGTCGTGGAATGTTTATCCACGCCCTTCAGGGAATGAAGCCTCATCATGCAGGTAGGTGATGACCTCTCAAGATAACCGCATACAATCGATTAAACTCTGATTTGGAAATAGCTGCTCGGTGGAACTTTGTTAACTTCCAAACCCCAACATATTCTGCGGTTATGATGGAGTACACAACACCTCCATCCTATGGATCAACCACTGTTAATGTTGGTGGAATTGTCAAGGATGGAGAAATTATCTACGCTGGTGTTACCAACTCGGCCACTCACACAGAGTCTGCTGTGGACCAGGAAAGTGAATGGCCCGAACCCAAGTCCATTAAGTGGGTGTGGGAGGGCAAGTCCAAGGATGATAAGGATATCGCTGCTGAGATTGATGGTTCTCTTGGTCGCAGACTTGACCGTGTCGATGTTATGGCTGAAGTTCCAGGCTTCATCAAATCCATTGCCGGCAGTGTCGCAGGAACACGTCCGTATATTTTCCAGGTATGCCCTAGGACTCGCTACTTCATATCCTACATACTAACAACTACAAAGTTCTCCCCCCAAGAGAAACTCTCTCTCAAGCTCAAAGTCGGTGATTCTGAAATTACTGAGGAAGGATTCATGTTCTCCGAGGCAACCTTCATTTCTTAGATAATCCTTACAAACTCCTCTCGCACGAACGTACATAGAGCTTTCTTGTTCGGGTATCGTCTGAAAGGCGGTTTCACGATATAATTCCTTTTTTTCTTACCCTCACCACTCTAATCCATACGAACGCGAACCCTGGTTATAATGCTTTCCTAATATTTTTTTAAATACCTTCCTACACCCCTTTCATAATGCTATCAATATAAATACCACCTCCATCCCCTCACAAATTTTGTTCAAATCAGAGTCTAGAATGATGTGCTGATTTATCCACGCTTCACATTTGCTGTTCCTTCATCTAAAAATGCTCACAACATTAGCTAGATTCAATAAAAAGCACAATCACATTAGGATTTCATTCACTGAATGTCATTTGCCATAAGCTTTTTTTATAACACATATGCTACCATCTTTAAATATATCAAAACCAAGCATTCTCCCCCTCTCCCCTAAAAACCCCCCAAAACACCCCCCCCAAACCAACACCCACCCACCACCACAATCACATCATGGCACGCCTTGTCAGAGCTCCCATCGCCTCTAATGCTGTACCGCGTCGACATAGGTACGTCAAGACGAGCGTTATAACTCCTCCAATCAATACCTATACCTATACTCGAATCCCTACCCCGCCTTTTCATCCTCCAAGAACAAACACATACAAAGATAAAGAGAGAGAGAGAGAGAGACAGAGAGATGTATAACTAATAAGTACCAAACCATGTAGACGACTACGCGATAACATATTGGGCGTTAGTAAGTCATACTATCACCATACCTATATATATTTTGGACTTCTTGACTTCTCTAACCTGAAAATCATTTTCATATGTATGTAGCTCGGCCAGCGATTCGGTAAGTACCTAACCAAGATGATTTTTAAAGCCGCCATTTTTTCCCCCAACAACAACAACAAGAAGAAAGATATCCATGCCCTAAGCAAATCACTTATTGAAAATTCAAATCATTTCCCTCTTTTAGTCGACTCGCGCGTCGTGGGGGGGTTATCCGCATGAAAGCGGAAATTTATGATGAGATCCGTGTGGTCCTCAAAAGCCATCTTACTGAAGTGAGTTTCTCGTTTTGGGGGGAGGGTGGGATGATATAAAAACAAGTCAATGATAATAATGAAAAAAAAAAAAAAAAAAAAGATCCTTCGTCATGTGGTCCTTACTTTGGAGTCGTCTCAAACCCCAAAAAATGATCGGAAGGTGAGTTAAAGTATAAATATCTATTACTTGAACATTGAATATTCGAATATTGGGGCTTTCCTTATGTATCTAGTAATGAGTTGTTGGTGGTGGTGGATTGAGTTTTTAGTCCATTTTTATATATTGGATCACCTGTTTGGTCTCTGCTAACATATTTGATTTGATTAGCTTGTTACGTCTCGCGATGTAAGTGTACCTATGGGTAGAAAAGGAGAATAAGCGTAATAAGCATAAAGCTAACGGCATATTTTTGTATTTAGGTTGTGTTTGCCTTGAAACGTGTAAGTCCGATTCAAATCCCTTTTTGCTTGAATTTATTCTATTATTCATTTCATTCGAGAGGATCGGGTAATTGGGCGCCGCTGACAACTTTATAGATGGGAAGAACCCTTTACGGATTCAACGAGTAGTTTGCTAGGAACTGGCTAGAGATTTATTCAATAATACATGATATCAGAATGCCCCCACTAAGAATTCTACCTATCTCTTCAACAAGAGTAGGAAATATCTAAATCTATACCATGAAACGCGATGTAAAACAAATTGGAGGGCGTGTAAACCAGGTCACCCAAGAATAAATTTACTATACAACACAGATTGTCACGGAACAGATGAAGGAAGAAATAGGAAAAATTAAACAAAGTAAAAGTAAATAAGAGATGGTATCCGCCTGCGGCTAGATGGAGGAGAAAGAGGGTGTTTGATATCCTGGCAGGCAATACAAGCCTCAATTGCAAGTGAGAGAAAAAAAAAAAATACCGGCCAAGAAACGGGTTTGTGTATTGAGCTCGGTCGTTTAAGTATCAATCATGAGTTGCTCTCCTTCATCCAGCAACGATGTCACCTTTGCTAGATCTGAGATCATCTTCTTTCCGTGTCCGACCAGAAGTAGTTTTTCCGCATTGGCAGGTAGACCAAGATATGTCGGAGGCTCTCTTTCAGGAAGTCGGTGGACCCATTCCATAAAGTCCCGGATGCTAGTTTGTCCAGGAAGAGTGAGACATTCATCATTTTCCACTCCTGAAACAAGTTTGTACTCATTTTCGAAAGCCGCCGGAGTGAGAAAACTGTGGACTAAGTTCTCCAATTGCCGGAAGTCTTCATGATCATCAACCTTGCCACCATATGTCTCTGTTACTAGAGTCCGGATCATATCCCAAGGGAGTTTCTGAGGTGCTACATTGGATCGACCTTGGGCGACAGTATCAACCCAATAATCGATGATATAGGCAGAACATTCGTACTAATATAAACCTATGTTAGTATCTGCTGAACAAAAAAAAGGGAAGCGTCAAGAGAACTTACGTCACTATCGTTGAACTCCCAGAAGCCCTTCCAGCCAAGACTGGGTGCGTAACGGAGTCGTTCTTGTATCACAGCATGCAGGAAGCAAAGCAAGAGATAGACACGGGCTTTTTCGACAGGAGTTTTGCTTGCCCTGGTAGACAAAGACGACATAGAATCCTTCATATTGGCACGCACACCTGCGGGTTGTTCATACATAAGCACACGGGAGGCGCGGATGAGATTGACAGGGATCTTGGGACTGGATTCCATGGAAAGGAAGAGTCTGAAGTCTTTGTTAGGTTTGAGAGATTCAAGACGCTTCTCTAGACTTTGTAACCATGAGGGCGCTAGGTGTACGTTCTTGACTAGCACCCAAGTTCCAGCGGCAGCAGCATTATTTATGGCTTTGTCGGCACTTTCAAGCCCTTCGTTGGATCCCATGGCAATATTTGCACAAGTTGCATCCATACGTTCCACAAGAGCATCGACCTTATAACTGGCATCGAAGCCAGGACTTGAACTCAGCGCAATTGGGGTAGTTGCAGTGACCTGTTCAACAATGTCTTTCAAGTCGGTACTTCCTTCAAAGAACTCACGGCCAAAAACAGCTTCAATGAAGCGTTCGGCTGCTGGGACAAACCGATCAATTCTACATAATTTGACAAGAAGTAGTGATCGGAGTAACTGATCAAATTGTCCTGTATTATCATCCCAAATAGGAGGAACCGCATTTTCCGCTAGCTCTTCTTCAAAGAATTGATCCCACTTCTCAGCAGGTATAGTTGGTATACTGGACTTGAATAGTGACATGTTTGAGATTCTAGTCATTACATCTCCTTTGCATTCGGGAGACGTCGACAAGTCTGCAACCTCTGCTGATTCATCGAGAATAGTATCGATAATTCCTTTGTCCATGTTGTAAGGAGCGGCCTGGGCAAGCAGCATAGCCAAAGTGATGCGATCTTTTTGAATCAGTCCCAATGAGGTGCGCTGATATGTGGTAACAAATAAATCCTTGATGATGATCTGGACTCGTGCAGTGTGATCTTTCTCCTGAGCAAGGCGCTTATTGTGGTGCAAGACGGAGTGGAAGATGTCGATGAAATACTGGAGAGAAAATTGGTAAAAGTGGTTGATATGGTGAAGCTGTTCTAGCACGGCGAAGACAGCACTGCATGAGCGAGCAATGATGCTGTAATTGTGAGTGATATTTTCCACTTCTGTCATGACTCCCTCAGTTTCGACCATCTTCTTTGAAATTTCAGCGGCTTCTTTCTTGAGGGTTTCGAGAGTCTCGATGACATTGTCATCGTCAAGAATATTACCACGAGACTCGTTTAGCGCTTGCAAAAGTCGTTTTTCGAGTTGACGTAGGTGAATTTTAAATTCTCCTTGCAACTTGACCAGGTCTGTGCGACGGGCATCAACATCGGGACGCTCAAACTTCAAGACTTCATTAAGCGATTGCGTCTGTAAGCTGCTTTGTGTGACGGTGAAGTTGACAAAAGTAGTTCTACTACACACGTCTGGTGGGAAAGACGCAGATGGGTCCCGTGTTGAAAGGAAGAGCTTGAATGAAGGCGAGAAATCGATTTCCTGCTTTCCGAGTTGAATAAGGACACGTCCACCGGTCTTCTGGTACTCTTTATTGAGAACATGGTTGAGGATTGGATCCAAATGTTCAGCGTCCTGAATGAGAATTGGGTTACCGAAACGCAGGGCACTCTCTAACTGCTTGACAAAGGAGTCGTCCAGGAAGCTGGTAACAGTGAGTTTTCTATCCATATTTTCTTTTTGCAAGAACTCGGTAACGCGACCGGAAGGATCGATAATAAGAGGATATCTATTGTATCGCTTGAGAACAATGGCATTCTCCGTGCAGAGGTCATCAACCGGCAACGAGTGATCTTGCCAGGTTAGACGTTCATCTGCATTAGACAAATACTCTGTAATCGGGTTGTGTGGCTTGAAATTGATACCGGATTGAACTAAATGAGCGACCCAATCGTCAATCATGGCCTTGCGGAATTGTTGATCATAAAAACCGGCGTAGGCAAGGAAAGCTGCAGCAATGAGAACGTCGCCAACCAGTGTGCTGATCTGAGTTTCAAAGGACTTGCTTCCTTCCTCCCACCGGGTACGTTCAGAGGCAAGACTGTCGAGCAGACGCACGCTTCTGTCGACCTTGAATTGTACTCGTGACATCTCTGTTTTAATCGCTTGCGTTTCACTAATGAGGGCTGCATATTCTGCTTTGTAGGTAGATATACTGCTTTCGAGATCCTTGATAGTGTTCTCAATCGCCTGAGCCTCCGCCTTCGTTTGCAAGGCTTGCTCTTCAAGCTGATCAACTTCTTCACGAAGCGGCCCTACTCGATCCAAGATTTCCGAGTAATTGACCTGAGCTTCAACCCACTGAACCAAAGGACCACACGCTTTGCTTGCTCGATAGACTCTTTCGTAGGTAAAGTCCTCCTTGGAAAGGAACTCGTTTTGCATCTTTAACCTGTGGTTTCTTGTCATCTGTCTTTCGTTGTCATAATTGACAATGCTAGCGATAAAATCGTCCTTTCGTACGATTCCTTGGATAGTCTTCCAGCTGTCGACCTTGTGTCCTAGTAATGTGCAAACAGCCTCGAGAGCAAGTCGAACGCTGGCGGGTGGGTTGCCCATAGAACGAACTTCGGTTAGATGCTGGCGTTTAATATTGCTAACACTCTTCTGAGCCTCCAACACAGCAGGCTCGGCCCTAGCAAGGTCATTAAGAACGACTTCCTTGCGAAGAGCGACCTCTTGTTCTTGTTTTTCCAAAGCCACCTGGACTTCAAGAGACACTGCCTTGCGCTGTTCCGCCTCTCGTTGATCTGCAACCATTCGTTGTAATTTCTCATTGGCTTCTGCGTCTTTCTTCTCTAGTTGCAGCTTCTTCTGGGCGAGACTGGCGCGCAGATCGCTAACTTTCTCGACAGTGTCTCTTAATTTCTCAAGACCCACGTTTAGATGTCTTTGCTGCTCTTCCAGATCCTCACGTTTTTCATTAAAAAGCTTCACATATTGGGCAACAAAATCAAGATAATGGCGAGGAGTCAGGAATGTTGTTTTCCCTTGTTGTTTTTGTAGGCGTTGATTGAATCTTTGTAACGAGTAATGGATGTACACCATAGCGTTCACTACAGTATCGCGATGCGATGCAGGAAGACTTAACTCGCGATATGCGACGGGAATACTATCGGGAGCAACGAAGTTTGGCTTATCTAGGTCGACTGATTGTGTAAGTTCAGAGCCAACTTGGAAAAGCGCTTGATCCGACCAGTCACCCATCCAGTTAAGGACACATCGATTGAACAAGGCGGGACTCGTTGCAGCCTTTGAAGACAAGCCTTCTTCAGGGGGATTCATCGTGAAGACAACGTGCAAATTCTTGACGATTTGCTGAGTAAACCACTTGTAAAGTTCTTCTTGAGTGTCGAGGAGGAGACCCTGTCTCTGTGCACCCTCTTTACATGCCGTCATCAACGAAGAGAATTCATCTCCTTCAAAAAGTCCAGGAACCTCAGCATTTGCAAGGAGAGTATTCATTCGCTCCAAAAAGCCCGAGTCCAAGACGTTTGACTCGTCCATTATAAAGCAAATCTTTTCACCTTTGCAGCCTGCCCGGCGAAGAACATTCCGCAGATCGTCGTCAAAATCTTCCGAGGAGTACTTTCCATGCACTTTGATTTGGAAAACTTTTAAACCGTTCATCCAGGCGACGAAACGAGACAATGTTGTCTTACCACTGCCGCTGACTCCGATTAGGATAAGGTGGCCTTGGGGCTGACGGAAAACTCGATCAATGCGCAGGGCGTGTTCCAATACATCATTGAACAAGACAAGAGGCACATCTACTTCTTCTTCGCAAAACGTCCTCAGACGGGCTTTGACAAAGTCACGAAGACGCTCCTGCTCAACAGGTACGTAGTGTTTCGAGAGCCAGTTAGAGAACAGAATTGGACCTTTAAGGGCCTGCTCCTCGTCGATTGTGGGGAAATTGTCTAGTGCAATCCGTCGAACGGCGTCCGCAGTCCAGCTTCTTTCCTCTTCGGTAACAAGGCGATCCTGGAAGAGTCGCAAGGCCTCATGTGCCCAGATCCGAACTAATCCCTCAACTGTAAGGGATTCGAGCGGTTTGATAGCTTCATAAACACCGCGAACCCAGCGAGTAAGCTCACGAGGGGAGTACACATAGTGCGGCTGTATCTTGGGGGTAAACCTAGTCTGAGACTCCAAATAGAAACGCACCATGGCCTTGGTGAGGGACTCAGAGTAACCGCGCAATAACGGAAGGATCTTGAGCACTGCAGAGTTGAACGTCCCGTAGATTTGCATGAGCGAGATCTCTCCAGGATAGTCAACCATAATTAATGGCGAGTGCCGCAAAAATCTCTCAGCCATTGGCGTACGCCCTGCATCCGTTGGGGGATTACAAGCACCAACGAATTGGATGCGGTCTAAAGTCACCCAAGTTTTATCGGAGGTTCTCCAGAAGCCATTTTGCTCCACGAGTTGGCGCAAAAAGGATATCGCACGTTGGGTTCCGTAACGGTCAGGAGCTGGAAGGTTGATTTCATCGCAGAAAATAACTAGCCAACGACCAATTTGATTTGGAGACATGACAACACCATTGAGAGTCTTCTTGTATTCACAATATTGCTCGAAGGTCTTGATTAGAAGGTCGGGAGTTGTGGCACTAGAAAAGTTGAGACCAACAACCTCCATGTTGGGTAGTTTGCGAAGAGCAGCAAAAAGCGTCATTGTTTTACCAGAACCCGGAGGACCGCAAAGCAGTAATGGCTTATGTTCCGCGAGCCATGAATAGAGAACGTCTTCATGGCGAACAGTGTCCACAGTGGGAATCACCACATCGGTCTGGGTAATGGAGTGGGTATTGATATCAATAGTAGGAACTTGTGATTGCCAACTAGTCCACTCTGCTTTGGGGAGAGTAATGTCGAAGTCGATGAGAGACGACGTAGATCCCTCGGGTGGCAGGTTTGTGGTGGTAAGTCCAGATACAAATTCTCCAAAAGACTTGCGGTCTGCTAGAGGACAATCTCCTGTGAAGGACCATACGAGTGCGAGCAGAAGCTTCTTTGACATGTAAGACTCGATCTGGTCGGAGTCAAGTGGGAAATCAATGTGTTGAATGTTGTACTCTAAAATATTCCTGCAGGCTTTGTTCAAAAGGCTGAACAAGGTATTGAGGGCTCGGATATCTGTAAATTCCATGATATGATTGTACTTTTTAGCCTCCACCAGGGTTTTCAAGATCAGGTCATCGCTCTGGAGGAGGGTTGACAAGATGCTGGAAAGCATGGTTTGTGCATCCTGAGTCTTGATAGTGGTCTGTCCTGTAGGGGCGCTATCATCGTCTAGATCCTCAAATGTCCGAGTTTTGAGCGACTCAACATAGTTGGAAATTATCATTGATGGCGTTACGGTGTCCTCGTTAAACCACACCATACCACAGCGACTGACCGTTGCCAAGGTAGCGTACTTGAGGCTCTCAACTTCAAACATAATGCGAACATTTTGAGGCAAGTTCAACCGCTCGCCATTTGGAAGGGTTAAGAGCTTGTTATCGTCAAGCACACTGTTCAAATTTTCCACCCACTCTGGATCGACATCACCATCGAAAACAATCCAATGCCTCTTCGAGTCTTCACCTCGAAGATTGTCGACAATTTTTCTAAGAATACCAGTGAAGAGCCCATCAGTCCATTCTCTAGTGGTGCTATCAAGGTTGCCATAAAGGGCCTCCTTTGACATGACTTTGGAATCAATGATGTGAGAAACACCCTCGACACCCTCAATGCGCTGAAGAGCTTGAAGGAGAATTTTCCAGGCGGCAGACTTTCCGGATCCTGACTTGCCGACCATCATGACGCCGTGGTGAATGCTCTGGATTTGATATAGTTGAAGTGCTTTTGTGATCCACATCTCGCTGTCGACATAGTGCTGCTCCCGGGCAATCTCACGAATAGCTGAGGTTAACTCTTCGTAATTTGCTGGAACGTATTCTACACCAGCAAAATCTTGTTCCTGAATTTCAAGCATCTTGTTGACATCTTCCCTAACAAGCTTAGGTGCGATTGTTTCCCGGAGACTCTGAACGATGATCTGAGGCTCGACGATTTCGTCAGGGCCTAGGTCGCCATCCGAATTCGCGATTCTAGCACGTTTAAGACCACCTGAGCTTACCAAGACACTCTTCAAGGCACGCAGACCAAAATCGTAGTGGGCCTGTTTTGATAATTGGGAGGAACAATGATCGAAGAAGGGAACTGTTTGTGTCGACAAACGCTTTGCTTGTTTGAACCCCTGAGAGAACAACATCACCTCTGCGATCAATTCCTTGTCAGGTTTGGACATAGCAACGCTCCTGAAGAGTTTCTTCAGATTGTCGGGAAGGTTGGATCGTCCTGCATAACCAGGGTTCATCGTAATGAAAATTCCGGTATTAGGATTGACACTTAAGCGTCTTCCAACTAGTTCAATCTGAGCCTTGTCATCGGATTCACCATTCCTGAGACCGATCTGAATGTTCTGAATCTGTTGAGATACAGCGGATAAAATTCTCTCTTCAAGACGATTGAACTCATCGAAACAGCCCCATGCACCAACTTGACAGATTCCAAGGAAAATACGGCCCATAGCTTGGAAATCAAAAGTATCGTCACAGCAGAAAACAAGAGTGAAACGACCCAGCTGGAGACCAAGTGCTTTGACGGATTCTGTTTTACCTGTACCAGCAGGACCATAAGGAGAGCCACCAAGTCTCTGGCACAAGGCTTGGGTGAGAGTCAAGAAACAACGATCAGTAAGAGGCGTACGGACGAGCCGTTCGGGGACGCCCAAGTACTCAAACCCGTAGTTGAGTTTGGCATTGGCCATGTGAACGTACAGGCGCTGCAAGAAGTCGCCTTCAGGTTGGTAAATGTATCGCATTTGAAGCAGCCATAGGTAGTGCATTGAGCTTGTGGCGTTTGAGGTAATGAGCTTCGAAATTACATCTCTTTGATGAACGAATTCAGTAATTAAATGCTCGCATTTCTTCCTGCCAATAGGGTCCAAATCGCTCAGGACAGTCACAGCAAGAAGCTCGAGCATTCGAATCTGTGCCTCAAGCAATGTTCCAAGGTTTGATCCACCGTTCTCCAAAGACTTTTGCACTTCATTTGTCCAGACCGCTTGACTAGCAAGAACGACGATCTGGGCGGGATAGTTGGCGATGAAGTCATCAAACGCAGTCCGATCAACTTCTGAAGAGGTATAGAGCGGTTCAAATTGCTCTATTGCCTCGGCAAGCAGCTCCGCGAGTGTTAACTTCATGTTAGCCTCGAGGGCACTGAGCCAGTCATTGATCCTAGGTGTCTTCACAAGGTTGACCTCTTTCTTTAACCTAACTTCCTCACCTTCCTTGGAGGTAATGCCGATGATGTTGTTATCATCGTCCATCAGAACCCCTGACAAGCCGGCAAACATCTTTTTGAAATGCTTAGCGACACGAAGAATATCGTTACTATTTCCGATGATCTCTAAGAGATCCTCATCACCGACGAAATAGAAACGGGGGAACGAGACTCTCTCGCGTTCCAGATATTCACCCAGCGCTTTCTGAATCTTGTTCAGTAGCTCCGCCAATCTCTCCAGTGATTTTTGAACACCGTTAATGGCAAGAACATCGAGTACGAAGGGCGATTTATAGACTTTCTTCATTACAGCAAAGAACTCGGAGTTTATATTCTGGAAACGGCTGGATTCCAACGGAAGGAGATGCTTGATATCGGCATTGCCAGTGAAGACGCCTTCTAAGTAAACCCACTGTCTTTGAACATCAATCCACACATCAAACAACACGTGGACGCGATTCAGCTTATCTTCCCAAGAGGAAGCTTCTTCTTCAAATTCCTTGTAATACGGAGAATGTCGCATGGCTTGCAGTGAGTTCAGATTCTCGCTGCATTTGGCGAAAAGATCATCAAATCCTCGAATCAAGCGGCATTTGTTCTGGTAATTAACGAGGTCGAGGGAGTAATTTTGCCATGTCTCGCGGACAGACTTCAAGAACTCTTCTAGCGCCATTTCACCTTGCGCTTGTGCAATAATATCACGGATCACTACTTCACTAGCGGCTAGCTGAAGATCCCACACATCGCCGAGAGTGAGAGAGACAAGTGAAAATCTCTTTCCTGGCTTTAGGGCTTTGTAGATCTTTTGCCAATGCCTCTCACGTACGGCCTCGGATTTCATGTCGGAGAGCAAGGGGTTTACCTTCAATAGCTGTCGGAGGACATTCTGGATATGTTCAAACGCTGCATACTGGCGCATACGACTAGGCATTTCCTTGGTCATCTTTATGAGGCCGTCGATAGACTGGCGTAGTTTCCTTGGTTGCACGCTTGTCCAAAGCACATCCCTCAGCTCATTAAGGCTCTTCCAGATAGTTGACAAAGCTGCCCAGACCGATATGAAATCCTGAACTTCTTCAAGAATTGCTGGCAGGGAGGTTTCTGCACTTGCAGGGAGATCAAGAGCCTCTTTCGCTTTCGATACCATTTTAGCCTCGGACTGAAGAGATTCAAGGCGTGACTGGAACGAATTAAGGGACCGAGACGCCTCATCTGGGGGGATTGTACCGGAAACAGGCTTCTCTTCGTTCCACTGTGCAATGACTTCAATAATCTTGTCGTTGATTACCTTATCTTCGGCGATAATCTTAGCACGGAGCCCTTCAGTCTGGTCTTGGACAATCTTGCTCTTCCTAGCAAGTAATTCATTTAGGGCGGCCCACTCGCCATCAACGTTTTCGACGTGGAGCCAATCACTAGGGAATTGATAACGTTGTCGCGCAAGTGTAGCTTGGCCTTGGCGGAAAATGTCGACCTCTGGCTCCCAAACCTTGGCCTTACGTTTACATTGTTGAACAATGGTGATGAACGAGACAGCATGGGCGGTGGAGGCAGCTTCCAAAGTTTGTCCTTCTAAATCTCGACGAGCAGTGGCTATTTCTGAATGTACTTCTCTCATACGGCTACCAAGCTTGGACCCAAATCTCAGCAACATCTCATGTTGCCATTGGTCATATTTCGCGTTGACTCTTGTTTGGACTTGCTCATAGTCGATTCTGATGTTGCCGAATGACCGACTCACTTCTGATGTGTCAAATGTAGCACGACTCTTGCGAATCTCCTGGAGCAGCTGAAGCCATTGCGATAGATCGTCGCCCAGAATATCATAAACTTGCTCAGATTGCAAATCCCAAAGGGACTGGAATTGTAGCCATTTGTCAACATACTCGGAAACTTCTTTTAGTCTTGACTCAACAGCACTGTAGACGTGGTTTAGTTCATCAGTACAGTGTTGAGGGAGGCCTGCGAAGCAAGATTCTGATAATTGAACTTCCTGTATGTCGATAGAAATTTGGTAGCGGGAAGACTTGATCTTTTCAAGATTGCATATTATGCCAAGCCAGTGATCAAAGTGCGAGAACCATGTTGCGCGCGCATATTGCAAAGGTGGATCAAGATGGAGTACTTGATTGCGCATGGAGATCTCGTGAGTAAGCTCGGGAAATTCAATGTGGTACATCGGAACTTCCGCTTCGCCAGTTACTGGATTCAAAGCCCCATTATACATTTGAAGGTTCTGCTGACCATTTTTGGCATCTTGGAATGAATTGATCCACTCGCGAATCGCGCGGTGAAGTCGCTCTTTAAGAATTGCCTCGATCTTTTGATTAAGGTTGTGCACCCAGTATCCCAGATTGACATAGTTTTCAAGGTTTAGTTTATCCACAGAAACCTGAACGGCGTCGAGGCGTTGTCTAAATGCTGAGGCATTATAGGGACAGGTTTTGAGTTCCAGGATGGCTTTCTGGATGTTCTCGTTGATTGAGGCTAAAACGGCAGTCTTTGATTGAAGAACTGCAGCTGACCCAGCAAACTCTCGTACGAATTGTACATGCTTGCTCTCGCCTCTGCTGGGAATGACAGAGTCAAGCGTACCATTGGCCAACGCGGATTGCTTGACGTGAAGTTCGTATGTGTGGACGAATGATTCCCATCTCAAGGGAACACCTTTAGTAATCATGCCCTGTGCATCGTTGACGTATCCGTTTAGGAGGATCGCAACCTCCGTCATCCCCAAGATGGTTCGAGTTGTTTGAAGAAGTGTGCGAACGCTCTCCATCAAGCTAATTGCATATGGGTATACCCGTTTTGCTTCCTTCGATATGTTGCTAACAGCATGAGGTACTTGGAAATTGAGCCATATGAGGTTTCTGACTTCCTTGAATAAGGCGATTATTTGGGCATCAAAGTTCACAGTAAGTTCCAGGGTGTTTCCTGCAGCCCTGTTGCGAACGACGTTGAAGAGTCGCCCAGAAATGGTAATATGGCGTCGCTGCACGTCATGTAGCCACGATTCGAAAACCGGCCGGGTGTCGAGTTTCTTTCTAAACAGGTTGCTTTCGGACTGGAGTTTTTGTCCTTCAGAATGCAAATGCCAGTCTTCTCCTAGCACATGCTCAACCTTTCGCATATATCCGTCCAATTGACGTTCAATCTGACGAGCCCAAACAATCGCGCCTGAGACGGGGGGAAGATCCCGCAATTGAGCCATTGCGTGTGCCTCAGAGTGGCCATATTGGTGCTTGAATCGCTCATGTAAAGCCGAAATATCCTGCTTGACGTTTTCGATAAGCTGAGTTTGGTACTCACCAATGGCTCCCCTGATTTTGGGACGGACGAGAAGTGCATTGAATTTTGAAAACACACGGAACATCTCATTCGCGTTCTTTGCCGTGGCAAGACGGTCGCGTAGGCGAGCGATAATCGAATTTTCGACACGTGAGGTACGCTCATTATAGGCAATTTCTTCTTTGATCCACTTTTGCGTACCCTCATCAGATACATCCAAAACATCGACGTTTTGTAGGGCAGCATAGGCTTGTGCAACCTCCTCAACTGCATCAACATCTCCTATCTCTTCCACAATCACGGCACCATCGGAGCCTGCTCCAGCCGTGGAGTCACCTGTGGAGGAGGTCTTGGGACCAAGGACATTAACAATAGTCCTTTGGAGCTGCTCATGGTTAACCCGGAAAGTGTTGATGTATTTCAATCGTTCCTGAGTCTTCTCATGACGTGCAGTAATCTTGATTGGGATAAATTTTTCATTTCGACGCCTCGTAGAATCACGCGCCACATTAGTGAATTCCTTCAAGTTCTCGTCCCAAGTCCTCCAAATTGCTCCTACGGTTTTCATCAAGGATCGAAACTCGCGGTAGTCTTGATGTAAGATTGGCTGACCGCCCAGCAGTTCATGAATCCTGTCGTCGAGATCGCCTGAGATGGCTTCCACCAGAGCAAGAGCACGCTTGATTGGGTAGGGACAGATTTTCAACTTCTTATTCAGATGGTTGAAAATTAAATTTAGAGACTCTTGCACCTTTTGTAGAGTTGTGGCAGATAGGAGTTCGTCATGGGGAAAGTCGCGCATAAGCTGGTTATACTTTTGGACCATATCAGTGGCCTCACGCAAACCAGTGTCAGCAACGAAACTTAGAGTCGCTTGATAACGTTTAGCATGGCGTAGAATGTCCATGGTCAACTGGACGCCGTCACCACGCAGCTGGTTTTCTATTCCCTCCAGGGCAGTCTCCATAGACAACCAGAAATTTATTTCTTGAGCAGCGGATCCGCTATCGACATCCCGAGACATCTTCGTGATAGTCTGGATAGACCTGATCCAGGCATTCACAGTGTTTTGAATGCTGTTGATGAAAGTACTACTCTCCAACACGGCCGGGTCGATGAGTTCAACGGATGGCTTGATGCCCCGCTTTTCTGCCTCAGCAAGGGTAGTCTGCACGACTTCATGAAGCGGCAGATTAAGGGCCGGGATATCAACATTCTGCAGTAGATGGCGTAGTGCCAGTTCCAGCTCTGCGATTCTCTTCCTAGTACCTGGAACTCCTGTCTTGACCTCCGTATCTGCTCTTGGTTTTGAGCCGGCAGTTATATCTTGATTGCGGGTGTACGCTTCAAAGTATGGGCTCAGAGCATGGTGCACTAGCAAGAACATAGTTTCATACGGCGCAACGGACGTTCCTTGCTGAGGCTGAGAGTTATTGAGATGTGCAAGTCCGGGGAGGTTGATAACATGAATCTGCGACGTAATAGGAAGCGACGGGTCGATAGGGACGGGCCGCTTTATCAATGCGACGGATGCAACAGTCGTGAGGGAGGAAGAGATTTCGGTGGAGAGGCTATAGACATATTGGGCAACCGAATCTAAAACAATCCACAGATGAGCGAGAGATTATTTTGGCAACAGTTTACATGAAAGGGGGAAAGCGGAAGAAGAGGGAGGGGACGAGTGGCATACCTTCTTCGTCGGCAGACTTGGTGGTGTCGTCTGAAGCGACGAGATCTTTTTGTACATAGAGAGCGACCTGCGATTCAGACGCAAATCGCATACACCGCTGGGCGGTTTCATCGTACTTGGATTTTGATAGCAAGCTACCAGCGCTTTCAAGCTCACTTTTCAGAGCCCCCAAAGTCCCCTGCAGCACATCGGCCAAATACTGTACAACAGCGTTGGAATCTATTAGCGGCACTTGTAATGGGACCGAAACACCATTAGACACCCCAGAAGCGGCGACTTCCATCACGACTATTTATGCCTGGCAATATGGAAGACTCATCGAGAGGCAGGAACCGAAGCAGAAAAAAGCGAAAAAACCACACCGTAGGCAGGATGGTGGCACGTTGTTATTGAGTGCGGACAGAACGCGACGCTGGGTTGCAAATCCGTAGGTTTAAGATAAAGGTTAAACGGAAAGGAAAGGTGGAGGAAAAGGAGGGAAGGATAGAGTGAAAAGAAGATCAGATGTTCATGGCCTAGCCAGGAATAAGTATGTCAGAAAGCCAGGCCGCCTTTGTTTCCACCTTGAGAGATCTTATTATTAGGATAATGAATAATTATTTATTTATGAGCTTCTGGGCCGGTGGTCATTACGGGCAGACCTGCAAGTGGGACGCGGCAAGGCGTGTTCTTGGTTACTTCAGGGGGTGGGCATACACTAGTCCTATTCTGGACTAGTCACCGGCCACGTCCTTTCAGTCCAACGTTTCCACCTTTTCACCCATGGCTCTCTGGCTCCCAATGACATGGCATGGCACCTGGAAAAGACTACCTTAGGTATTACTGACTCCTACTTTTAGGTCACTACCATCGGGGGCCAACGTCATTTTACCCCTCCTATTTGTGCTATTGCAAGTACATACATCACAATATGGTGTATGTTTGAGTGGGGGCGCCCACCGCTTTCATTCCCCCTTATTCATCTATTACTCCGTATAGCCTTAAACCGCTGTCCCCACTTCGAATTCCTGAGAATCTTCCCTTTTTCGACAGTCACAACGGTAAGTCTTGCAAAACTCCGGGGGTGGGATCCCCTCTAGCAGTTCCAGCGCCTTTTCGCTAGCCTTAATTTTGGCATACCGGCTGGATGAAGCTATTCCCTCCGCAATGACTGTGTCATGCACCATCACAGCAGCTAGAATGTTGGGAGGCTCCCCATCAACTGCTGGTATCTCACCAGACTTCAGACAGAAATCCGTACAACCATATTCGTGGCTCAATCGGTTATACAAGAAGGTCTTAATTCGGTCAGCACCCTGGAGAACTGTCTATATATACGCATAAAAAAGAAGAAGAACCCAGGACAAACTTACAGTAGGGTGTTTATTAGCGAAGGTGTCATAGATTGCCATATCCTGAAAATATGGCTTAATATGACGCTTGTAAAACTCCTCAACTACTTGAAAATCGAACCCTGAATCGATAAAAACAGCGCCTAAGTACGCCTCGATCATATCCGGCAGACACTATCATTCAACATCAGCTCCAGTTCTGGGCACCTAGTTATTGAGTTTCACCTTTGGTGGATCCGTAGTTCCAATCCAGAAATCTACCGCCGCCTCATTCTCTAGCTGGGCAGTCTGCACTTCTTCTACATAGTGAGAGATCCGAGTTTGTATTGGATTGCTAAAATGTTTTAGGTGTTTATGAAGCTCGAGTTTTACGGCCAAAACCCCGAGAAATTTGTTCGAAACCATTGCCATCTGTATATTCGTGAAGAGTTAAACAGATTGAAAAAAAATAAAAATAAAATAAAATTGGATTCACAATGGAGTTTTACCTTATGTTCAGTGAGCCATTGAGGGTCTCGAGTAGGATATCGCTGATAGAGGTCTTCTACACAAACCATGTCAAGCAGTGAATCCCCAAGAAATTCCAGGCGTTGGTAGCAAGGTACATTTGCCCATGCTGAAGGAAAAGACGGATGTGTAAAAGCAGAGTGAAGAAGGGTTGGGTATTTGAAGTAATAGCCCAACTTTTCACCGACCTGCTCTTTGAGATCACGCTCAAATCCATTCGGAGGCTGATTCTGAAATTTTGGCATCGTGTACATCGAAGCATAGTCCTTCCAGCAGGAAGCCGTGTGGCTAGGGCTATCGACTAGTGCCGTTACCGCTTTAACAGCTGTGTCAAAACGATGTTCATAGCCACCAGAAAGTAGAGAGGCTCCTATCAATGCTTCACAAACATCTGCAATAGTCTTCTCGCCCAAAGCATGTTTGCTTGCTGAGGTAGCCTTTTTGCTATGATCCTTGCCCTGTAATAGGACAATCCCTTCAGGGTACCAGGTGTGTCTTAAATGAGATGCTTGTTAAAAAAAAAAGAGTTAAAGGGCAAAGGGGGTTGCAGCCAGTACCTTGAGAATCCACGGCTCCTAATATATTTGAAAAGATGCCTTTTCATTGCCGTGTTAAAGAGGTTCTTGTTACAGACAAGACACATCCGGTTCACATGATAGTCGAATTCATCGTCATCCGGGTTTTGAGTGAAGAGTGAAATTGATGTTGCCATCTTGAGGAAACAATCACCTAAGAACTCCAAGCGCTCATAATTTTTCCCCATTCCTTTCTGAAAATGCAGCTGTTGAGAACGATGCTCGTCAGTATTATCCGAATCTTTTGTGAAGGCCTCGAGTGCTAGCTCTGGCTTTACAGTAAGATCCAATGTTTTGCAAGCTTCCAGTGTTATCAAATAGGCGTCGAATCTAGTTATAACTGCAGGGAATGCTAGGCAGGCTGCAGCAAGAGAGGCGGGAATCTAGTTGCGAATGGTCAATATTTGATTGAGAGTAACATTATTAGTTCGTCTTTGAATAACATACCGTAGAAACCTTCAAAGGCTCCAAACATATAAAACATCTGGTTTCTATTTCTTTGTCTTTTTCCGTCAGTTTATCCAGAAGGTTTCTTCGGAGTCGAACCAATTCTGCCCTCAATACTGGTTGGTTCCAGTCACACTTAGATAAAAACTTCGCCCGAGAGTTCTTGGATAGGCTTAGAGAATAGCTCATTATGTTATCCATATACCTTCGGCGCGGGGCTAGGGCTGGAGGCGGATCCGAAGGTCGCAGATTTGGGTCTACAGATGTGGTGAAATACCGGTATCTGCCATCCCAGTTGTCAAAGGCAAAACGCTCAAGAAGAGTGTCTGGGCTGGTGCCTTCTGGAAAAATCATCTCGTCAGTCTCAGTCACCGAAAATGTCAACTCCCAATCAATATGATTCGTCGGATGACCCAGCTGTACTAGGCTTTCAGTCCTGGCCGGGACAAGCCAGTATGGCATGTTTTCGGGCTCTGGGCGATATATTTTGTGAAATACATCTCGAAAAACACGAAGTGTCATTGTGGTGATAGTATTGAGTTCTTGAACTGTTGGTTTCCAGCCTTTTTTAATAATCGTTGACTGGACTATGGTTTCTATATCATCCTCTATAAATATAGGAAATTCAGGAAGTACTGGCAATTTTTCACGAGTCAGTAAAATAATACTTCGCAGGTCTCTTGAAAGCGATCTGGATGCTTTGAACTCGATAATTGTTCCATAAAGCTCCTCTGGAACAACCCCCCGGTTCTTAGCCCAAATGGATGGCTTAAGTTGCATATCATACTGGTTCGTTTGTTTGGAGGTAATGGCTAGCTTCGCATTTCTCATAGCCGGTAGGCGTTTATGATAAATGGAGTTAAATCGGTCATCAAGTAGTCTATGCTTTCTAAGTAAAATGCAAGCATCGAAGGCTGCTGACCGTTTTGCGCAGGACTTGCTCAGGGCTGGGTTCCCAGTGATTCCTCGGATGGGTGAACTTTCTGGGAGAATAATCTCGCAGAAGAAAGTGTTATTTTTAGGAAGAATCACATAGGTAACTTGTCCCGGCAGCCCTCCCTCATGTTGCTGTAGTATCTCGGATTTCTAATTAAAAATAGGCTCACTTTTTTATTTTTAATATAAGACTCACCAAAGAACTTGCATATTTAGCCAGAACAGAGGTTGAGGTGTGATACGTCAGCTTCGCACCTGTAGTAGTAATCTTGAATACCCTCTCTTCTTCCTTTGAATGAAGAAAATCGATGTCAATGTCGCTCCCTTTCAAAATTCGATCTTCCGGAAGAGCCTCACAGAACGCTTGCATCGATTTCTATCGAGTTGGTTAGATCACAGATTATTTAGACCAGTCTAGACCAACCTCAGCATAGTGAACCTCTCGTAGCCTTGCCTGGTGCTCAGAATTTTGTGTCTCAATCATACATGCATACTACGTATCGCCCAATTAGAGGTCTTTATATCATTGGTAGAGATATCATTTCTTTACCGTCGAATCGTAATGTCTAGCACGGCCACGGCTTTGGATATATTGGATCAATGTATGAAATAAATCAAACCTATCCGTTTCAGTCTTGATGTATAGAAAGATACTAACGAACGTGTGATATACCTAATGACAAGGTTGCAATCCGGGATGTCGAGACCTTCTTCGGCCACTGATGTAGCAAACTAGTATCAATTAGAAACCCTCACCTTGTAAAAATACTTCTTGCACTCACTAAGCAATTTATCTCCCCTCGCCTAAATTTTACAATCGCCAGGAACTGTTGACGGAAAGTTGTGCTCATCCCCGTGACATCACCAGATCTCACACCGATCAATAAACCAGGGCGTAAATAAGGGCTTCCTATTGTTTTGAAGAGTTCAAATAGCATGAGAGCTGTGTAGCGCTTTTGGGTGAAAACAATACATTTGGTGTCCGTTGGGGTTTGAAAATATTGGAATAGTTTCTGGCGCAAAAGCTGTACCTTCGGGCTCAATCCACCGGGGGCTTCAGGGCTGCAGAAAACATGGTTTCTAATAAAACTTCCGGCTTCTTGGATTTTAGAATTGCCATTGATAGACCTGCTCTCAAGTTTGGGTAACTCGTCGGCTGATAACGCATGCAGCCATGCTCTATCTGAGCACCATCTACCCAGCTCGGAGCTCGCGTCCCAAGCAAATCTGAAAACGAACTCTAAAGCACCGATATCTTTGAATCGACTTTCCATACACCTGTAGAGTTCGGTTGCAAAAGGAGGCTGAAGCTTATCGTATACCCAAGTTTCCTCAATAGGCCTTTTGACAAATTGATGCAAATGCGCAAGTTTTGATGTTGTGGCAATTTTGCTGTCTAGAAGTTTCTCAAGTCTCCTACAATACATAAGTAAGCTTGTTCATTAACGCACAAAGGGAACGTACGTGGCCTCCTCAATAATTTCACCTTTAGTATCAATAGGGGAGGCTGTCATCCCAAAGATTCTTGGTCGTCTGGAGGGTACAACTTCAACATAAGAATCTCTAATAATTCTAGAAGGATGTTAGTTTGAGTGCCGCCACTAGAGCCACTAGAATTCCCTCTTCAGACCTTGCATAGGGATGGTCCTTTTTCGTGTGGTGTGCCTCATCAAAGATCAGGAGATTGATCTTGTCCATTGTGATATTTGCATTGAGAAGACACTGGCACAGAATCTCTGCCGTGCATACTATCACCATGTTCTTTTGAAAATGCTCATCCCAAGTTTCTTTGGTCCAGCTTTCCGGGCCCATGGCTCCAAATATATGGTCAACATTCTTGTTGAGATTATTACGCAGTACCGCGGCTTGTTGATAGGAGAGGGTCACACTGTCCACCTGATGTTATCAATATGTGTTTCTCCCCAGCGTGTGGCTTCGGGACTTACTAGGAAGAATGAAATGCGGTGCGGCATTCCATTTGCCCGATTTATCAATTCTTTCTCGATAGTGTGCTTAAGCAAAAGAACAGCTATTAAAGTTTTCCCAGATCCTGTGAAATAGTCAGAACCAATAGGTATCACGTTTGAGTTTTTGAGGTAAATACCGGTAGCCAACACTGCGATTGTATTCTGCGCCTTAGCTCTTTCGAAAAGCTCAATTTGATATTCCCTTGGGTCCAGGGCACCCTTTCCAGCATCATGAGCGGTAAATAATCGCGCCGTGGAAAGTCGAGTATCAGGCACTTGAGATCGTTCAACTTGAGCACCATCAGGGGGGCCTGAATCGGCACGCTTAGCAAGGCTTTCGGTATGTTAGCTTTATAGAAGAAAGTAGTGGTTGGTAAAGCTTACAGGGCATCAAACTTTGCTTTCTGAAGTTTTCTTCTTTCTTCGGCGCTCTGTGTATGAGAAATATCCTCATTTTGTGATTCCTCCGAGGATGTTAGTTCTTGATCAAGAGCCATGTCCTTTTCAAGAAGACGAGAGAACTTCCAAAACCAATTCTGTAAAGAGAAAAAGAAAATAGAAAAATCTACATAAGACCTAGGAGAATTAAAAAGCAGGGTGGTTGAAGAGAAGATGTCAGCTCGATATCGGGAAGGAGATAGTAAATCTAATGGTTCATGCAGGTACTAGAGTGGCTGTTCCTCTAGAAAAAGATTCTTTTGAAGTGTTGATAAGCAGTAGAAACTTGCTATATAGGTAGCAAACAGCATGGAATTCACCCCAAGTATCCGCCTTCACCTGTGTGGGTATGTAAGTAGGTAGCTGAGAAAAATATATATTGAACTGTCCCAAATGGTACTATTTTTATTCATGAATTAAATTAAAACATTATATCTTGAAATCAACTAGACTATAGCTTTTTAATTCACCATTCCTTGTGCCATAGTAAGGCATATTAGGTGGAATGGATGCTTGTAAGTGCTTCCTCCTGTTATTCACTAAAATGGTGGGGATGGATAAGCATTGCTGTACATAGCTGTAGTGATGTGGGGTGGACCCAGGCCTGTGGTAATTAAACTCTTCTTGTGGTCACCAACGGAGCTTGTTCATCAGTCAACCCTCAAATATCGTACAGCGAAAATGGAGCAACCACAAAGTCTTCGGTCTCTATTTGAGGATGCAAAGCGCGAAAAAAGCGCACTAGAATTTCGCACAGACTCCAATTCAGATGCCTTTCGCAGCGATGTTAATGCAGTTATCGCCAAGCTTGAGGAATGTCAGCGACTGGTGGGCTTGCTGTCTATGTTTAGCTCGAACGAACTTTTGGAGGATATCTCGACCGGGGATCTACAGTAAATTTGCACCCTAATGGCTTCAACTCCACAGAGCTAACTTGGCTTTTTCCTTGACAGGTATTTGACCGTCGAATATCATCTCGCAGACCTTCTCCAAAGATCACCTAGCTCAGACCGCGAGTCTACGCTCCAGCGCGCATTAGAGCAGTATGAAAAGTATTTAGCACGGCTAGAGGACTACTTTATGCTGAATGATAAAGATAAGAAGCTTTATGAGCGATATGTGGCGAATCCTACATCTTTCTCTCTGACACCTACCAACGATGCTGCGATGCGACGCGATGTGAAGATAACCAGGTTTAGGGAGGAAAAGGAGCTTAAACAAAGGCTTGAGGTTGGATAAATCTGATACCAGAGATCCTAAAATTTTGCTCACACGTATAGAAAGTATCTCTCCGAGAATCACCACCAGCTTCAGAGCGACGAAGATGACGTACGGCAACTGTACATGGCGGAAATTAATCTGTATACCCACCAGACCTTCCAATCCCTGGACCTGTTATCCCAAGAATTATCCATGCTATCGGCAATCCGAAAATTGCCCCCGAAGCCTGAAGACTCTCATGGCGACCTAAGAAAACGGAGTGAAGCCAACGAGACAAATTACTCCGAGAGACTCGATCCGCCACTCGCACAGCTGCTTAGGGGAGGCAAACTTGGGCCGATATTGAGTAAGGAAGGAAAGCCATTGCAACCATTTACGCTACTGGATCGGCGTACCAAAATCCAGAAAGGCGTGTTTAGACCCGGACACAATCTACCTACCATGACTATTGATGAGTACCTTGAAGAGGAGAAGAGAAGGGGTGGTATCATCGAGGGCGGGGAGAAATCAGGCGAAAGGCCAGAGATAGATGAG
This sequence comes from Aspergillus haitiensis, assembly GCA_027569155.1. Lineage (NCBI taxonomy): Eukaryota > Fungi > Ascomycota > Eurotiomycetes > Eurotiales > Aspergillaceae > Aspergillus > Aspergillus haitiensis. The sequence goes on from JAPDEO010000017.1 coordinate 534,004, forward strand.
GATGATATGGATAAGGCCGATGAAGAAACTATGAAGGCGAGAGCCTGGGACGAATTCAAAGAGGCAAACCCGAGAGGTTCTGGAAATACTTTGAATAGAGGCTAAACTAGTATCTAGTATATTTAGAGTATATGTTATTAATACCAAGGGACACGGCTGCTTGAAGCCAATTATAATTTGCAAGAAATCTTGGAAATACCGAACACTCCGCTTCTACAGACATGTTTTTCTTATGCATAAACGTTTTATTTTCATTGAAATATATATACTACATGTGAGACGAGTGATGTTGAAATGCTGGTTGGAGCGTGTATTTACTTGCGGGAAATATCGTGGGTTATCTTAAGGCCTTGGTGCATCAGATGGGGAGAAATCCAGCATCTCCACAATATTGACCTTTTGAAATTCCATAATTTTGTATTGGGCGCAAATAAGCCCCTAGGATGCCTGTTTGCTTCGCTGGATATCGTCAAGAATTTTTCCTGCTCCCTTAGCCACCAAAGCTTTGGCTACTGTAACACCAAACTCCTCGGCGGACTCTGGAGAATCAATTATGCCATCAACTTCGACCTCGGCGCTTTCACTACCATCCACACTGACGACTACTGATCGCATCCTGAGCTTCGATGATCCGCTAGCATCTTTAATCCATTCTGTCTCGACTCCCAGCGGCGCGCTGCAACCGCCCTCTAGAGTTCGTAGAAGGCTTCGCTCGGCAAGACACGCGAAGGTAGTTTCCTTATGCCCAATATTTCTCAGCATGTCTTCCATGACCTTGTCATCCTTGCGAATTTCGATCCCCAAGGCACCTTGTCCAACTGCGTACAGCATACCAGCATTCTTCGAGTCCAAGTACTGAGAAATGCGATCTCCAAGATCCAACCTCAACAGCCCAGCAGCCGCAAGAATCAAACAGGTAAAGGGACTATCCTCGGCATCTAGCTTAGATAAACGAGTCCCAATATTTCCACGGACGTCGATAACCTTCAGATGTGGGTATTTTCGAGCCAACTGGGCAGTGCGACGAATGGAGGATGTTCCTACGACGGAACCTGCCGGCATCTCCGAGAAGCTCATATTTGGAAGGCCCTTCTTCATAACAAGGACATCCCTACTGTCTTCTCGCGGCATCATGGGGCCAAGCTTGCACGAGGCGGGTAGGAGCGTAGGAACATCTAGTAACATTGGAAGAGTGATGAGTCCCAGGCCAGGCCTATAAAATCCGTGGGGTGTAAGCATACCTTTTAGCGAATGGACTATGAAATCTACATGGCCCGCAATGAGAAGCTCCTCAAGTTCTTGTGTCCATAGATTCTTTGTGGTAAATTCTCGGAGCGCAATAGTGGTGTTCTGATCTCCTGCAGTCTCCTGAGAATGGATTTTGAAATCATAGTGCGGATGCGATTCTTTCAGAGCTGCAAGCACGAGATCTGTCTGGAGAAGGGCGAGCTTGGATTTGCGTGTTCCAATGGTGAAGGTCGTTCGTGGCGCGGGGTTAGCGGCAGTGGAAGAAGGTGTAGGCGGGGTAGCAGAAGACATTTCCGATGCGTGACAAAAGTGTCAGATTCTAGGTCTATCCGTCGGGGAATACAAAGTAAAATTAAAAATTTTTTTGATAGAGATAACTATCTTTTGGGGAGGGCGGAATTTAACCGAGGAAATCAAGGGGAATAAAGTGGCAGCAGTTCCAGTTGGCGTACGGCAATAGTGTGTCTTTGGCTCAGGAAAAATGAGGTTGTTCTGGACATAAGTTTTTCAATAATACGAGCTGGTGTGACGGGGTATTACCGTTGTTTCATGTGTTAAGCGGCTTTGGACGGGTTTTAATACAGCCGCATTACTCCATGATCACGAGATGTTCGAACAACCCGAGAAGTCGCATTCATGTTTCCACAAGTTTCTCAATTGTAGGAGAAAGAAGGCCCGGAAAGGAAGGGAAAAGAGTACAACGAAGAAGGTATATTATTTAACTGTGAGTGTCTGCCACTATGCAGTTGGTTGTTTTTTAATCAGGTGTTGAGATTGAAGGAAATTTCCCCGGTTTTCCAGGAATGGGGGAGGTTCCTGACGTAACAGCTAACCTCGGCTTCGGGCTTATCTTGATCGCCTCATTCCCCCAGAATCACGGACTTCATCTATGGTGTTCTGGAACCTCTGTCTTTGCAACCTTATAAACTGCCGAATACCCGCTCCCCCCTGATCAACCTTCATCGAACCACACATCACCACACTACCCTTCCATCTATCATCTCGACTTAATTTGCACTTGACACTTGATCTTTCTCGTTAGCTGGCACACCGCGATGGGCTCGAATAATGGAAGAGCGACTAAGCTTGCCTTAGTTCCTCTTCCCAAAGGCACAGTCCTACTCCCTGGAGCTACGTTACGGATTCCGGTTTCGAACCGCCCTGACCTGGCCAACCTTCTCTCATCACTGCTGGATCGTACGCAAGCGACAAAACGAGATGGAAACTCTATTGTGTTTGGCTGTGTCCCACTCAGTTCCCCTCTGCTGAGTAAGGATGGCCAACATGTTATCGAGGATGGTTCTGTGGACCACTCCAAGAAGGAAGAATATGAGTCGATTGATGCTGGACAAGCCAGAAAGGATGACCTCTTTCGTTTTGGGACCGTTGGAAAGGTCATTGGCGTTCAACGCCGTGCCTACTCGGAGCCATCCCTCCTTGTCCAGGGTGTCCAGCGGTTCACAATCAGACGAGTCCTCAAAGAGCGACCATTCTTCGAGGCGGAATGTATCCTTCATGATGAGAAAGGTTTGTTTTCCATGAAAACCCCGTTTCGTCTTGTTACATGTGACTTATTTTTTGCGTAATAGATATCGCCCAAAGTGAATCAGAAACTGTGGAGCTTTTCCAGCACCTAAGGCAACTTTCTAGGGAACTTCTTACCCTTTTGCGAGTAACCTCATTGCTTCCCACACCGGGCACTCGTTTGTCGCCTGTCATTGCTCGCAAATTTGAATTGATTATAAACAAATCGGACTTATCCCAGGCAGGACGACTTGCAGATGTCATGGCCGATATTGCTGAGTCAGGATTTGAGGATAAGCTTCGCATTTTGGCAACTTTGGACGTCAAAACTAGGCTTGAGAGAACGAACGAGATTCTTAACCGACAGGTTCAAAATATCAGGAGCAATGTTAAGGTCACCACTATCTCCACTGCGAACCTTCCGCCAGGCTCATTGTTTGACATTGGTCAAATGGACCCGCGTGATAGGGAGATGCTGGCAAGACGAGCTATGTCTGGCATTTCAGGACTTACGCCACCTGGCCCTGGTGGGCGAAACAATGACGCTGATGAAAAGGAATCGAACGAGGTCGATGAGCTCCAACAAAGATTGCAGGATGCACAGCTTAGCCCAGAGGCTAGAAAGGTAGCGGACAAGGAATTGCGTCGTCTGCGAAAGATGAACCCTGCAAATGCAGAGTATGGTGTTTGCAGGTCATACCTTGAAAATATCGCGGAAATCCCGTGGACCAAAGTTACCGAAGATCAATTGGGACCAGAAACTTTGAAACGAGCCCGCAAACAACTGGATGATGACCACTACGGATTAGAAAAGATCAAGAAGCGGCTGCTCGAGTACCTGGCGGTTCTGAGACTGAAGCAATCAACAAATCAAGATCTCGAACGTCAGATCGAGACCTTGACTAAGGAACTGGATAACTCAGGGGGGGATGTTGAAAATGATATTCCTTCTCTTCCTGAGACGGAACGCGCAGCTCTTGAAGCCAAGCTCCATGTGCTGACCTCTAGACGTATGATTGATAAATCCCCTATTCTTCTGCTCGTGGGACCTCCTGGTACTGGAAAAACAAGTCTTGCAAGATCCGTAGCCACGTCTCTTGGCCGGAAATTCCACCGCATATCCCTTGGCGGCGTGAGAGATGAGGCGGAAATTCGTGGCCATCGAAGAACATATGTCGCTGCAATGCCGGGTTTGATTGTGAACGGCCTCAAGAAAGTGGGTGTCGCCAATCCAGTGTTCTTGCTTGACGAAATCGATAAGATTGGTGGAGCAAATTTCCAAGGAGATCCATCAGCAGCAATGTTGGAAGTCTTGGACCCTGAACAAAACCATACCTTCATGGACCATTACATCAATATTCCGATTGATCTAAGCAAGGTTCTATTTATTGCTACTGCGAACTCTCTCGACACTATCCCTGCTCCGTTGTTAGACCGTATGGAGACAATTTCCTTATCTGGCTATACTACTGTGGAGAAGCGACATATTGCCAAAAGGCATCTTATCCCGAAGCAAATCAGGGCTAATGGCCTTACAGACGGCCAAGTTATCCTTTCTGATGACGTGATCGATAAGACTACTACCTCTTATACCCGGGAGTCTGGCGTTCGCAATCTTGAGCGAGAACTCAGTTCAATCTGCCGTTACAAGGCTGTCCAATTTGCGGATGCAACTGACGCAAACAGGGCTAGTACATACAATCCCGTTGTTACAATTGATGACCTGGAAGAGATTCTCGGTATTGAGCGGTTCGACGAAGAGATTGCTGAGAAGCATGGTCGTCCAGGAGTTGTAACTGGTTTGGTAGCATACTCGACTGGTGGCCAAGGCAGCATCCTCTTTATCGAAGTTGCTGATATGCCAGGTAATGGCCGGGTTCAACTTACAGGAAAGTTGGGTGATGTTCTGAAGGAAAGTGTGGAGGTGGCTTTAACTTGGGTCAAAGCACACTCTTTCGAGCTTGGTTTGACGTCTGACCCGAATGAGGATGTCATGAAAAATCGCAGCCTCCATGTCCATTGTCCTTCTGGAGCCATTCCTAAAGATGGCCCTTCTGCTGGTCTTGCTCACACAATTGGGCTAATTTCTCTCTTCTCGGGCAAGGCTGTACCCCCGAAACTTGCTATGACTGGGGAGGTTTCCCTTCGAGGAAGAGTGATGCCGGTTGGAGGTATTAAGGAGAAACTAATTGGTGCTTTGCGTGCCGGTGTCTCCACAGTCCTCTTGCCTTATCAGAATAGGAAGGAGGTGAAGGATGTTCCAGAAGAGGTTAGCAATGGCCTTGAAATCATTTACGTGAAGTAAGTTGCCATAACTCATTCGATTTGCTCTTGTGACATGGTATTCTAATATTATTCTAGACATATTTGGGAGGCTATTCGACAAGTCTGGCCTGACGCTCACTGGCCTGGCCAACATCATATGGACTTTGTCGAGAGTAGACTATAAGTATATTTTCTTCCTTGTTCCTATTACCGTCATCATTATTACTTATACATGAGTCTCTCGTCTCCATTGCTTGCCTTTTGATTTGAATCTCGGCACTGTTCTTGTAATTTTTTTTGTCACTTTGACTCCACTCATCTTTGCATAGCGTCTCTCACTAATACAGTTTAATTCCCAATTTTTATTCAGTCAAGCTTGTTTTTGCAATTGTGAACTGAACTGAATAGTCCATGGCCAAAAGCATGAAGATGGATAGATGCTGCTGCCGATAAGGCTAGCGTTTAGTTCATACTGCTAGTTTGTGGACGATAGGACTAGTTTAGCCTTGAAATAAATTTTATAATATATTTATGATATAAAGCATATAATACAGGTGTGACAGGTTAGTGCACTATGGGTAAATAAAAAGAAAAAAGAGAGAGCTTCCTTTCAACCACTGGAAGGAAGTACTCAATGGCTCGACAGTCCCCAAAAGTAACCAAAGAGAAGAATGATGCTATGAAAAAAAAAAAACCAGCCTTTTCTACCCGATCCCGAGAACACGCAAAAATAAGTAGGTAGTGCTATTTATTGCGGGAATGTCATTCCTCATGATGAACTGCTCGAAGAAGCTGATCCTTTTCCTGCATCAAATATTGATCGGTTGTAATTCAGGCCTAGGGCCTGCCAAGTTGGTCTCCAGGTTTTCGAGCCGTCCAGCAGCTTCTTTGCGTCTGATTCGAAGTCTTCGCGTTCCTTTTCGTTGGCTTTCATTCCGGCGTCTGGTCGTTGCGATTGTTGGATTTCGTCCTGGTATTTGGCAGCTTTGAAGTACTGATCTTTTTCCCATCTGTTTTTTATTAATATTATTATTTTTCAACGATGAATTTTTTCTTCTGAAGGGGAAAAGAAAAAAAAAAAAAAAGTAAGGGCGGAGAAGAAAGGAACGACTAAGTTGGAGGAATAATAACAAGGAGAAGAACATACGGAGCCATATCACTAGGCGCATCAGGCCACACAAAAGGTTGCTTCATCTCAACCGTCATCTTCTTCTTCGCCATCGGTCGTCTTAATTTCCCATAACCGAATTTTCCTAGAGGTCGGAGACGGGTAACTTTCTGTTGCTCAACGTAGCTGCGGACGCTGAGGACATCAACTCCATAGAGCCGTTGCAGGTAGTCGCGCATATCGAGCTTGTTGAAGTTCAATGGCACGTAGAAGGACGCATATCTGGGGGGGAGGAAGGGAGTGCGGATGAGTGCGATGGTGAATTCAGGACTAGAGGACTAAGTTCAGCACTCCACATCTTCTCGTATTCGTTTCTGTCACTTCTTTTTTTTCCCCTTCACTTTTCGACATAGAGAGACACTCACAGATATACCTGCTTTCGTAGCGAAAGTGGTGCAGAAGGGGGCAGCCAGTCCGCGGGCTTCTTAGGAAATTTGGAGAACTGTCGGACCATCTTGGTTTATGTATTCCCCGTATCTAGACTGGTCCTGATAATACACAACTATTGGAAAAGGGGAGGGGGGTTTTCAAGGAGGGGAATGTTGAATGGAGAGAAAGGCCAGTCGATTTCGGAGGTTCTTTGAGCCCGGCCGAACTTTTGCACGTCTAAATTGCGCATGTGGCCGCATTGCGTGCCGTAGAAATCGTATTTCTGGGTTCGATTTCGTACATTCGATTTGGAGGAGTCGTTTGAATATTTTGTTTCTGTTCTTTTTTCTTCTTGTTAATTCTTCGCGTGACTATTGTTAGAAAGTGAGTCGTTCAGGCCAAATAGATGACTTTTCTTGGAGAATATTACAATGTATTTACAGTGTTGAATTGAGAGGTTACTTGAGCCGGAAGGTCTACAGCTGAATTTGCTTATAGGAGTCATTAACATCATTTATTATACTGCTCTTTTGTTTTGCGTTTCGTTTCAGTCCTTTTAGATGCGCTCAGGGATTCATTCAAGAGACCTCTAGTTTCTCTAATCGCCGAGAACTTTCATCGATATCGTTGTCATTCATGGTTTCGTGCTCCTCTGCATTGCTGTCATTTCCCTGGTCATCCTCTGAGCCCGACTCATTCTCGTCACTATCCTCTTCCTCGCTTTTAGAAGCACCTGCATCCCCATCAACGCCAACTTCTCTCATGTAAGCCTCCAACTCACGGGCCATTTTCCTCGAAAACCCTGATGCTTCAACCTCCACATCCAGCCGCTTTCCAGCGTTCTGAAGCAGTTGCTTCTTAGCATCTGAAAAGAATGGTCCTGGCACATCGCTCACAAAGTGAAACTTGCGCTGGAAGTAACGCTTAATACAATTGACATCACGGTCAAAATACATCTCCGCATTTGCGTGGTCCACCGATACCATTTGTGGGAAATCGATGAGGACGGGCACAAGCTTGAGATTCTCATCGTTATCTGCACCTTCGCGCGCTTTACCTTTCGAACTGGGATCCTCTTCTTCCTTAATCAGGATGTTAAATTCGTTAAAGTCCCCGTGGATCAGTCCAAATTGCGCAAGCCTCATAATAATATCCATCAGCTCCGAATACAGTTGAGCAGGGTTGGGAACCTTTGCGATTTGACGGAGCGGGAACGCATCAATGAGGCTCATGACGATTGTGTGTCTATTTTGAGCAATCGGTTCGGGTACGGAGAAGCCGTTCTCTCGTAGGGCTTTCATAAAGGCAAATTCCTTCATTGCCGCTAGCCTGGACATGTACATCCACGAGCCTGTGCTTCGATTTCGTAGGTAGTCTCGGTTGGTCTTCACGGTTCGGAAAGATATGCGACCGAGGCGATGGATTTTAAGGATTCGTTGTGTGCCCTGGTGATTCGCAACGACGATGATATCTGATTCCTTGCCAACTCCAATTTGGTTTCCGACCGAGTATATGCATTTTTGTTTTTGATGCGCATTAAGCGCTAAATAATCAAGACCACCGTAGGTAAGACGATAGCCATCATCTATGATGACAGGAAAATTAAGAATGTGATCGTGTTAAAAAAAAAAAGTTAAGGGTGGAGAGGTAAGGTAACATACACTTCGCATTCTTTACCTTTGCGATTAGATTTGTTTTCGCCAAGTTTGAGATAGCTCTGTTTACTCCGCTGCCACCTCGAAGACCGGATATCTGTGCGATTAAAGGTGTTGGCACAACTTCATGGTTCCTGCTTCCTTGCTCGACCTAGATAGAGCGCATTCGTCAGTTGATTCCCTCAAACAGCCAAGACCGTTTTGCGGGAGGCGAGATACTGACTGCTGAGAGCACACGAAAGTCCTCCGCGGTAAGATACCGGAGCGCTTTTGGGTCGAGCTTCATCACTGCTTGATAACGATCTAAGAAAGCAAAATTGTATATAGTTTAGCGGGTGATGAGGGCGTTGACTTAATCCGTTGATATTGGCCTGAAGTGATTGGAATCTTCTGCGCTAGAAAAAAAGGTCGTTATCTTATCTACCCTATGCCCTAATTGCCGTTTTGGGACATATAATCTACTATCAATCTTTCTACAGCCAAAAAACTTCACGGATCTAAATCAAATCTCATGTAAGATCTATAACTATAGACCGAAGGGCTCTTTTCCGCTTGCCATACATGTGATACTGAATAATGAGAGTTAGATTAGGTACTGATATTTTCAGATATTTCTGAAAAACAATGGGCCCTTTTGGAAAACAATGGGCCCTTTTGGATACGACGCTTGATTACTCCTACGCTTAGAGTCTCAGCCACGATATCTGTTTAAACAGCCGGATTGCCTTAACTAGAACTCTCCCAATCAGGATTCTGTGAAATAAATATAGGTTAGTTATGTAGTTACTGAGAGAAATAGGAGCGTGGGATATAAATACCTTGCGCAAGATAACCAAACCCTCCAATGTACTGCTGAGAGGAATGTATTGCTCATCCTCGAGCTCTGCTCGATCTCCGTGGGATAGGAGCACTGGGGTGCTCTGTGTTTGCCAGCCGGTGATTGTCTTCGGACGCCCAGCTTGTCCGACAACATCAACCGCTTGACCGACTCGGACGTTCACAGTAAGAGGTTGTAAGTCCTCGTCGAGAGTGACGAGGAATCGCGGATACATGGCGGTGATGAGGAAATAAAGAAGGTAATGATGCTCACCAAGAATGAATTGCTTGGCATCGATTAAGGAGACAAGGACTGTGAGTAAACCAGCAGCCGCTACGCGGCTCAAGACCTGGCGATCGGTGTGAAAAGGATTCAAAGTCATTGTGCCCTTACCCATGTGCAATAGACCTTGAGCAATGCGCACCATGAATAGAGAGTTCTGATCACGATGATAGTAGCTAGCTAACTGTCGAAGCAATTGTGCAAGACGGGAATTCTTAGTACCTGCACCACAAAGACCCATGGCGAAGATTGCATTGATAGCAACATCGTTGTCATTATCGTGACTGTATCTTGATAGGGTGTCGTAGACCTTCATTTGAGGGTTACTAGGAGTAATCAAACCCATAGCAAGAGGCACAGCCTTCCGAATGTTACTTGCTCCGTAATGCATCAAGTGACCGAATTGTCTCAAGATCATATCCTGACCAACCTCCTCACCCATAGCGATAAGGGACAGGCCGAGCACGGCATACGACTGGACAAGTTCATCGCCCTTCTTCTCATCATTTTCCTCGATAACATCGTTACAAATGTGGAGAAGTTCCTGCAACTTGAGGACAGTCCCCGTACCAGCCCATGCACAGACTGAGGCAAGTACTGAGGTGGGTTTTGCCATGGGGTGGTCAACTGCTTTGAGGATATCGAGAATAACATCAACTTCCTCTTGGCGGCCAAAGTACAATAGAGCTAACCCAAGGGCCATGAAACGGGTCCACTTATCCTTGAGCTGCTTTTGTCGTTCTTCATCCATGAGGGTGGTGGCAATGGCCTCACTGACCTGGTGGTTTGAAGAGCCGACAAAGATGAGACCAAGAGAGACCGCAGCCATTGCAGAAAGCTGCATATCCAGAGAGCCATCTTCAACAATCGGTAGAAGAACATCAAGCAATTCTTCCTTATTGGAACCAGCATATGCCAAACCCAGACCCATGATCGACGCAACCCGCATTGGAATGCTCTTAGCATCCAAATTGTCGGGGTCACTAAGAAGGGCCAGAGCAGGGTCAGAGTCTATGCGCACGCCCGAGTTAAGGATACCGATAGACAGCAAGGCACCTGCCTTGATCTGGTCTTCGGAAGCGTAAGTGTACTTGTCAATCTTGTCCAGGCCAACCTCAACATCCCTATGTAGGAGCATGCCCATTGAAGCAGTGGTTGACAACATGCCATCATCTTTTGTCTTCCAAACCCACGGGCCCTTATCGCCCTCAACAAGCATCATCTTATCATTGCCAAACCCAGCATTTGCAAAGGCATTAACAAAAGCGCTCGCAAGATTGTGCCGAGCAGAGTCGACATTTGTCAGGCCAGCTCCACGACTGCTTTCCAGGTGAGTTTTGTAGATATCCTCGGGCATTTTTGGGTCGAGAATATTTAGTTCCTTGCCGAGAGATTTGAAGTGTTTGGGAATAGATGTGTTGTTGAGACAATCAAGGAAAGTCTGATCTTCCTCTTCCTCTTCCTCGGAAGAGGGGTCAAGCCATATTTGCTGTCTAGCAACTAGGAACGCCATCTGTTTCTTAATCGACTGATCCGTAGTGGCGTTTAAGTCACTCTTAATCAGATCCGTGTCATTCAAGCGAATGGATAGGATGATAGCCTTGGTGAGTTCGTTGTAGCGGACATAAATTTCATGGGCCGTTCGAAGGAATTGCTGATCTTCGGGGTATGTGAGGAGATTGACCATGCTAACCATGTATAGACAAACCCTTGAGTATGTGTTCTCATCGACAAAGCGTGGGATCTGCTCAATAATTTCGAGCTCACTTAGAAGGTCGACGGCATCAGCCTCCGCGTTGTGGCTCAAAAAATACGGAACAAGAGATAAGGCAAGATCAGTCAAATCCTGGAAATCCTTTTCGGAGTTCAGTCTGTTTTGATATTCTTGGCCGATTTCCAACGCTAGATGTCGAATATATTCATGGCCCCAAGAACCGAGGTCGTCCGACTTGGTTAGAAGGCGGTATTTAAGTGTCTCGAGTTTCTCTTCATCTCCGTATGTCATCCCAAGAACTGACAGCATGTCGGCGAGAGAGTCCTAGAGCAGAATTGATATTCGTTAGCTTATAAATTGACTATCAGCGCAATATGAATTCACCTTGACTGTGCCAGCGGGCCACTTCTCGTAACACGCCGTTAGATCGTCATAATGTGGTCGTAGGAACTTTAGTGGCTTCGGAACTGCAGTCATGGAGGAAGTTGAGGTTTTGATGAAGTTCTTAATCGCATCCAAGGCGGGACTGTACAAAGTGGTGTCTGGCTCCTAAAGTATTGGAAATCGGTTAATGTCATCATCCAATAAAATCTCAAAGCCCCATGTGCTCATACCTTTAACCTCTCTACCAGCATCTCGAGCTCACTCTTGAGCTGCTGGTCTTCTTCGCTGAGTTCTTCTACATAATACACTATATTAGCACGACTATTAAAACAGAAGCTGACTATGTGGTGGCGACTCGGTATCGTGTCCCTTTCTAGAGGGCTAAAGCTATTGCCTACCTTCTTTGGGTTCCTCATCCTTCTTCTTCCCATTAACTTGCGACTTCTCATCATTCTTTGCCTTCTTTTCCCCGGTCAGGTCTTTAATGTCGTCAACCTTGCCCTTGCCTTTGTCGGCCGAAGCTGACCGCTCGCCTTCTTTCGCCATTTCGGACGGCTATCTGGCGAGAACCTCTGCGTAAAATCGGAAACTGGAGGGAAAGGAAAAGTTAAAAGACACGAAATGGGAAGCTAAAAAAGATGGGATAAGTTGATATAGATCCCCGAGCGTTAAAGATTGGGTGAAGGATGAATCATAAGCTTGTTGACGGGAAGCAGAGAGCTCTGCCTCGCATCTCGCTGCTTGGGTGTTGCGCCAGTGGAGCTTCCGCCTTGGCTTACATAATCCACATATTGTCACCAAAGCATAACTTCTAATGATGTCACGTGTTGTATATCTGCTCATTAACAAGAAGTATGGGCTCCGAGAACTTTCGAGAAGCAATGATGTGACCAGTGTCAGACTAGAGTGTGCCAATGTCTTGTACGATGTCTTTGCCAGGGGCTTGTTTGGCATAACTAATTCGGGATTACATTGATTTTCAGGCTTGATTCATTCTAATTCCGAAGCCTTACTCAAAATCTAGGGTATTTAATTAAGTCAGAATACATAAATCGCAATAGTGACCCCCCCCCTTTTTTTTTTTTTAAAAAAAAAAAAAAAGGGAATGACCAGCCAAAGCGTGGTTAATGACGTATTAATCATTAATGCAGAACAACTCTTTAGCGGCCAGACTATCAGGGGATTCGTCAAAGGGCTCATCGGGGCAACCTCCATAGCGTGCCCTGAACCTCCTCAAATAGCCTTGAGTATCTCTTAGAAAGACGAGATCGGATATTTCGTCTCCCAGATACGAGAACTTGGGTAAATGACCAATCTCAGGCAAGGCTAAAGAAAACTGGTCAAGAAGAGTCATTATGGTTGGTGCTCTACTGAGAGGCTCCTCGAGGGAATTGGGTTCTTGATCAGAAATAGGAGCATTCTCCATTTCTCCCGCAAATTCTTCTGGATAGTGGATTATCTCGCTATGGAAGGTTGCTAGAGAGAAGATTCCTCTTTTAGAGAATGCCGGGTAAAGCATGTAATATCCGCGCGCACGAACGAGCTCCAGTAGATATTCCATCATGGCAGGATACCGTGTTGATATAACTTTTTCATTAAGGGGTATATCAGAAGTGTCCTGGGCAGTTAAGCGGCGAGAGAGAAAAGTATGAAACTCTACCCATTTGTCGCCAAAATATAACGCCGCGTTGCTAATTGGAGCTTGCCATAAGAACAAAGGTACTGTATCAGGTCCATTTCGGGCAGAGAATTGACTCGAGTCAATATCTGGTGGCTTGAAAGGCTCTTGGCTTGTTAAGCGCAAGGATGGAAGCTCAAGTGAAATCCCTACAAGCTGGGGTGATGATATGCCGGCGCGGCTCGAATATTTGTATTTTAATATGGTGTAAACCAAGTAGTGATAAAACGAGGGCGCCAATTCTATGTCTGGTGAAAGGACCAGGACATGCGAAAAATCTGGGTCTCTTGGGTAGAACGCCTCGACCTCTTTCAAAGCAGCTTCAATTGGCCCTCTATTACTCGGGAGGATTCGTCGGCGAATAGTGAGTTTATTTGACACAAAAGAGGCTGTCTTCATAGTCTTGAGAAAGTTTAGAAGTGCTGAATCTACATTAGAAGGAAGCTCAACAGTAATGCTGGGTGTCGATCCAAGGAAGTCCGCATTTTCTAAAGACCGAATTAGCCTAATTAGCGACCCGGTAGAGTCAGGAGGCGCGTAAATCAGAAATTCGACATCGATATCATTCCAAACTGTTAACCGGAAATTGTCAATAAAGAACCCGTTGATGTTAGACAATATTACAGAGTCCTACCTCGAAGAGCGTTGGTATTCAATGAAGATATCCACATCAGGTCTCTCGCCGCGCAAGGGAGCGCGAGATGGGTTATCCCGAACTCTTGGGTTTTTCGAATTCCTCTAGAGAAAAAAGGTTCCTCCCATGACTCTCCTTGGGTGATGACAACCCGTGGGCTAAGATGGGATTTGAGGTAGGATATAATGATTGCTACTGCTTGCTCCATGCGAAAGTCCGTAGACCATCGAGAGTAGTCTACCCGAGCATCTGTAGTTTAAGGAATCGTCAGCTTAATTTATTTACTATGATTTCCCGCCTCCCCGCTGAAACATAAGTTTGGGGACTTTGGGGTGCATACCATGCCAGTGAATTGAACAGTCCGCATTGTCTACCCCGTTCACCCGTGCAATATCATCAATTAATACATCTTCCCTTCCCATTATTACGAAATGAACTTCATTTAATTTCTGTGCAGCCATACGACAGGCCAGAGGCAGAAGATCGGAAGCGCTCCTCAAGTTCGCGGCTGCAAAAACAGCGGCGGTCGAATCACGCTCGCGAGTTTTCCAAGCCCTTAAAGTCTTTCCGAGGAAAAAGAATTGCATCGGGCCCTCATAATAAAGTTCGTCATCGGCCTCGGAGGGAGACTTGTCTCGTGGTGGAGGGCCGGACTGGAGAATTGACGAGTAGGTTGTTTGCGGGCCGTTCCCTTGTTCTAGGGTTGATGGCTTATGAAGACCAAGCCGCTGGCGAGCAGGGGGTAGATCAGTTGGCATATTCTTAAAAAAGATATATAACAGATATAATATCACAATCCCAAGGAGTATGCGGCGTCGTCGAGGTGGCTTCCATTGTTTGGGTTGCCACAACCGATCCGTATTCGTTCGCGGCCGGTGATCATCATCCTTTTTCCCAAGCTCTTCATCGGCCAGAAAGGGCCTTCTGGAAGGCAACATGACTTAAACATATGAAGCACAGCTCCAAGGGAGCTTGAGAATCACGGAGTGGCATGGGTTGTAGAGCGAGGAAAGAAAGCAAGTAGGTAGTGTATAGAATCGTGACTGTTATGGTTGGCTAGACGTTTTCGGTTGGGGAAGAGAACCTCAGGCTCCAGGCGGTCGCAGCTCCAAATAGATTACGACGATTAACGTTGAAATGGTATTACTGGTCACCTGATAAATCATCATGTGTTGCTCGGTTCGTTAAATGAATTTAATCCGAGAAAATTCCTTTAATATTTTTTCGTGACATTGTATTAATAATAAGTTCGAATATTATCGAGCAAGTCATCAAGAAAGGGTGTGTTTGGTAGATTAGTACGTACCTAGGGAGTACCCTGTAGGCCAGTAATTTATTAGTTGTTCAGGTTGTTTCAAACATGAATTGCTGCCTCTCCCAATTCTGAACATTCAGTGCCATCTGAGTTTCTAAGTTTATCCATCATTTTGGTGCTTGGAGTGTAGGAATTAAAGGCCTCTCTTCTCGCATCCCCTTAATTACGATATTTTTACTCAAGTATCATCTACGAAGAATGATCATATCTATCCTCTAAACGAGACGCGTACCGCATTTAAGAAAAGAACAGCGAGGAGGAAAACAAGAGCGGCCTCGCAATCATGGAATCAGAAATGGATATAGATGTCGAGCCTCGCGGCACTAAAAGACCCGTAGACGAAGATGAAGCTCCGCAAAAACCGAAAAGAATCAGGGTTAGTAATTGCATATATATGCCATCGTTTGCGGGCCCCTAGCTCATGAGAATACATAGGCCCTTGACCCAGATGTTGTCAACAAGATTGCAGCTGGAGAGATTATCGTGGCGCCTATGCACGCGCTCAAAGAGCTTATAGAAAACTCTGTCGATGCTGGGTCGACATCGATTGAAATTCTTGTAAAAGATGGAGGACTCAAATTACTTCAAATTACTGATAACGGTCATGGCATTGACGTGAGTTAATTCCTCAGCTGTCTTTTTAATTGAGAATGTCATCATTGAACTTAATAGCGAGAAGATCTTCCAATCCTCTGTGAAAGGTTTACCACCTCTAAGCTCAAGGAATTTGAGGATCTTTCTTCGATAGGCACATATGGGTTTCGAGGAGAAGCATTAGCTAGTATAAGCCATATCGCCCATCTTACTGTAACCACCAAGACAGCCGGTTCTAGTTGCGCGTGGAGAGCACACTACAGTGACGGGAAACTAGTCCCCCCCAAACCGGGACAAAATGCTGCCCCCAAAGCTACAGCGGGACGCGGTGGCACCCAGATAACCGTAAGTACACAAGCAAGCACTTTCTGATCATGATTATTCTGAAACTAATTGGGTTAGGTGGAGGATCTGTTCTATAATGTCCCTACTCGGCGTCGAGCGTTTCGATCAGTAAGTGAAGAGTACGCGAAGATTCTTGATGTTGTTGGTCGATATGCGGTCCATTGTACGGGCGTCAGCTTCTCGTGCCGCAAACACGGCGACTCTGGCGTTAGCATCTCAACTGCGGCCTCTGCCAGCACGATTGATCGTATCCGCCAGATTCATGGGAGCTCCGTTGCCAATGAACTGGTCGAGTTCACCACGAAGGACCAAAAACTTGGATTCGAAGCATCCGGCCTCGTCACAAACGCAAACTACCATGTGAAACGTACGACGATTCTCCTTTTTGTTAACCATCGCTCAGTTGAGTCTACAGCGGTTAAGCGCGCAGTAGAACAGACATATTCAAGTTTCCTACCCAAGGGAGGCCACCCATTTGTTTACATTGACTTGGAGATCGAGCCGCACCGACTGGATGTGAATGTACACCCCACCAAACGAGAGGTCAATTTCCTCAATGAGGATGAAATCATCGAGTGCATGTGTAACGAGATCCGCTCGAAACTAGCTCAAGTTGACTCCAGCCGAACATTCTTAACACAAACGCTACTCCCTTCTGTGACACTGATAAATCCGTCAACATCCTCAAACAGTGCTTCAATAGATAGCGGCGTTCCTGCCCCCAAGACCCCTGCAGCCACAAAGAAGCCCTATGAACATAGCCTAGTCCGAACAGATTCTCGAGTTCGCAAGATTACATCTATGCTCCAGCCCACAACTCCAGGCACTCAGGCAGCGGAGTCCACACTCAACCTCATAGCTCTTGATGAAGGCCTCCAGTATGAAACAACCAACCGCGAGCCCCTCCGTATCGCTCTCACGTCTGTTAAGAATCTTCGCGCCGACGTCCGAAACTCAATGCACAGCACTCTAACCGAGACCATTGCCTCCCATACATATGTTGGTCTAGTCGATGAACAACGCCGTATAGCGGCTATCCAATCCGGCGTGAAGCTCTACCTAATTGACTATGGCATGTTCTGCCGCGAGTTTTTCTACCAAATCGGTCTGACAGACTTTGGTAACTTCGGAACCATCACGCTAGACCCGGCCCCAAAACTCATCGATATCCTTCGAATAGCAGCAGAGGCTGAGAGCGAACTGCATGGCACTCAGCCTTCTGCTAAAAACAACGAGGAAGTGCGTGAGATCTTCTCCAGCGCTCCTGAAATCATTACAAGCACTCTCATCGAAAGAAGAGAGATGCTCAATGAATACTTCTCTCTTGAGATATCAGAGGATGGCGAGCTAAGATCAATACCCCTCTTGCTCAAGGGCTATCTCCCCTGCTTAGGGAAGCTACCGCGGTTCCTCCTCCGATTGGGACCTTATGTTAATTGGGCAAATGAACAAGAATGTTTTCGCACCTTCTTGTCCGAACTCGCTGCGTTTTATACTCCAGAGCAACTCCCTCGTCCACCAGAATCTACTGAAATGGGGGGGTCGGACTCAAATGAGATACCGCTTTCTTCTATGGGAGAGAATGAAGACTATGATGAGTCTATCCAAACCCGACGGTTGCAAATGGTGAAAATGTTGGAGCACGTCATATTTCCGGCCCTTCGGGCTCGTCTTCTTGCAACAACAAAGCTTTTGAAAGGCGTAGTTGAGGTCGCAGACCTAAAGGGCCTATATCGTGTTTTTGAACGCTGTTAAATAATCACAATTTCTCAGAGTCGACCTTGTCGACCTTGACTAGATCATTGCTCAAGCATTGACAGCCAACAGTCTGTATTATGTGGATATTCAAAGAACGTATCCCATGCTTCTTGAACGAAAATAAGAAGAAAGTAAAATGGTAATGAAAGATCAAAGTAAGCGAGTAAATATGTTTAAGAAGTGCAAGAAAGAAAAATATAATAGAATAAAAGAATCCCCTTTAAAGCATAAACCCTTAAAGCAAAGATAGCGGTTTGTCAAGGCATATAAAGATATACATCCACAAATGTCATCATCCATAAATTGAACCAGTCTAGCGCCAAAATTAAATTAACAAAGAATTATTCATCAAGTCATTCCTCATGTTCTCAATATATTTGTTGTAGTCAAATATCACCTGCCCCAAATCATGAATAGACTTATAGTGCGGGCTTAGAGCATGTTTCGAGTTAGATAAATGGGGTGACGTCACAGATCTAAAATAACGATTTGTGCCTTATCCTCTCGAATATGGTTTGTTCATGAGAGCAATCTCTCGGGCTACCGTGGGCCATTCGAGCTCTCTTCTCATGGGTCTGTCCCGCTTCTTCATTTGAAGCTCTTCCCATTTCAAGAGCTCATATCTTTCATTGATTGTTAGCTTAAAGATGAAGTAAAATGAAACCAAAAGGAAGGGTTAAACCATCCACTTACACAAAGCGAAGATGTGGCTGAATAATAACATTTAGTCTTCTCGCTCGAACGAAGCAACTAAAACGAATATGTTAATAATATCAGCGAGAATTCGAGGTAGAGTTCAACTCACTATGCTCTTGGGAAGGAGAGATCCAAAGACGCCATGACCTCGGCGATACAGATCGTGGCAGACCTCGAAACACCCACACGACAATGAACCAAAGTTGCTGCTCCGTCAGTTTTTCCTTTGCCTGCGACGTTCTAAATTAGCAATCCAGAGAGACAGAGTATAGGCGGAATTGAGAAGCTCACGGATAAAATCAAGGCATCGGTCGAATTCTTGGGTCAAGGGATCAATTCCATTGTCCTGGACTTGGGAGACGTGCATCAAATTCTCAGACCCTAGTTCAGTAATATCGGAATCACTCCACGATACAGCTTCGCCGATACTCAGAACTCGTTTAATGCCGAGAGCCGACAGCATTTCTGGATTGTTGGCATGTGAAAGATTACCAAGGTACATGTAAGGGAGAATGCGACTTGGGAGAGAACCATCACAGAACTTAAACCATTGGGGGTCGGGAATCCGAGTGGTCAAGCGATTCATAGGACTCTCCTGGATCAATCTTTCTTGCACGCTGCTAAGAAACGTGACATCTGATGGGTAAGCGAAAAAGTTTCTCTTCTTGTCACAATGCAACCTTAACCAGGCTTGGTGTGCAGGAATGCCCTCAGCGAACATCACGTATGCTATGGAGAGTAGTGAGCTTTCCGTATAACCATCCGGGCAGTGAATGAGAATTTTTCGTGGTTTCTTGTTCATGTGAACCATCGAAATGTCTCCATCCAGGTCTTTTGGGGAATCAGAGTGGCCTAAATTAGCCAAATTATAGATCCACCGTAGAGTGTTCACCAAATCGTCGATTTCACGATTCTCACCAGATGGCAATATGAGAGAGCCAGAGGACGGGAATTCCAGTCTTTGTGCTCCATCATTGAGATGTTCGTGAATGCTTGCTAGCAAGCGAGGGCTGGGAATACCTGCCAGGTCGTTCGCTTCAATCATGAGGTCGAAAAATTCCGCAGGCGTTGGGTCGAAAGCTCCCGTTCGTAGAAGATAATCCGGCGTTGGGCCTTGCCAAACATTGTTTGAGATCTCGGATGCTCGGGACATCTCACACATTTCTAACCTCTCCCATTGAACTGACCGAGTTAACAATAGGCCTAATGATCCCAGGAGGTAGCAACTTACAGAAATCAACAACATGCCCAGTGAGTTGGCCCCTAGAGTTTATGGCGACCAAGCTTGGGGACCGGCGTTCTATCTCCGAAAAGGGACCTGTGATATGTTAGATTGCTCTTTGTAGTAGGTAACCAAACAATTACTGACATGACACGACAAAAGTATGATAAGTCGGTAGAGCCTGTTCAAGGTCGTTTTGAACCTTCCAGTGATACTGCGCATTTGAAATTCGACTCGCGACTTCTAGGATCTGCTTTGGACTAGTGTCATCTTCACCATAAACCACGATATCGGAGAGCGGCGCTAGTTTCGCGGTCTGTATTTGAAAGTTGCGCACAGAAAACCCCTCTCGAGGATCCACGGCCATAAATTCTAGTCCCGAGGGAGCTAGAATCTCCTCAGGAGACACCGCGCCCCTGAGCCTTGCGGTTGTCAAATCACCTCCAACTTTAACCACTGTAAGTCCTCTCCAACATTTGGGGGTGCGTCGGAGGGACCGTCGTCGGTTAGTAAAGAATCCGACCTGCAGATGATTCTCGGGATGTAAACCATGTAACCAAGGAAACACTTTATTGGGATCGGGTAGCGGCTGTGATGCGGTATGTTCGATAGCTGCAGTTAAAACTTCGATCTCTATAGCATACAACGGAGGGGAGTCGGATATCCGTGCAAACGCATCAGGTGGATAGAGGGGCGAGGGCGCAGTGGGATCATGGATTTCCTCTTTGGATATCGGTGACGCTGTGCGGGAAGGAGCTGGAGAGGGGCCCGTAGGGCAAATGGGAAGATGTTTATTTGGAACAGGAGAAGAGGTTCTGCTAAGGCTTAATGCTGGCGCAACGGCTCCCGAGGGAGGAGTGGAATGGCCCAGCGCTTGGTGCTGCACCACAACAGTCGCCATACTCGGGTTCGTGTTGATATGGATTTAGCGCTTTGGTTGTAGCTGAAAAAGCGTGTCTTAATCGCCAGGTGTGTGTCTCTTCTGGCTCAAGGAGAGGAGTAATCAAGGACGCATTATTTAGCGGACGACACAAAAAAAAAAAAAAAAAGACTTTTCCCAGGAAAGAATAGAACAGCTAAGGATTTGATGAAGTCTATGGGAATTCACCACTATCACATAGTTAGCCCATTGATATTGCAGGTGATGGCGCAAGTGCACACTGGATTGTGGAGGGGGAGCTGGATGGTCACATACACGAGAAACAGCCGTCCCAGAGAACAGAGATAATCGACTTTTTGAGCAAAGATCCGTTAGAAGGTAAATTGGAGCAAGATTATCGACAAGACGATGTATTGCAACTTGAAAGTCGGATATAAAGAAAAGAGATAGATGGATAGATAGATAGGCAATGGGGCTATTAAGGTCGGAGAGGGTCGCCCGTACCCACCCGAGATAGTTAGTGCGAGTCGTAGTCGAGAACTAAGCTATGATGCGACCGACCCCACAGTAGACGATAAGAAAGGACTGATGGGGGAGGAAAGGTGAGAGGAAGATAGATCAGTTATACAAACTGACTAAGTATTTATAAATAATGCAACAGCAGATGTGTGTGTGTGTGTGTGTGTGTGTGTGTGCTAGAGAGCGTTAGGAGGGAATAATAATAATAATAATAATGGAGAAAGTGAGGAGAGGATAAGAGGGAGAGGGAGAGAGTACGGGGGTGGGGAGGGGTAACAGACCAAGTGGGAACAAACTAAGATAGTTAATTCTCTTCTCCTACTCCGGAGTAGATCCAAACAAAAAAAATAAATGAAAAATACAATAAATTATATTCTTCCTATTGAGCTGATATTTACCTAATTATATTCATCTGAGATGGAGTATACCTAATTTCTGCCTCTATCGGGCACACACATGTCTATTCTATTTTCAAATGTATTTGTATCTGTATTACTCGAGTCGCGAGGTAGGTATAGGTATGTGCTAATAACAACACAACATGCCACTTACACTCATCATCCATTAACCCATCATCACCAAGTAATCCTGCTGTGACTTAAATCAGTTAACTATCACTAATTATTCTTTCATTCATGTTGATTCTCTACTTGGGAACGTACGATGACTTGCGCGTTCCCCCCCCAAAACTCTCTTCTCGACCGCCCCCAACAACCGAAAAAAGAAAAGAAGAGGAAGGAAGAACGAAAGTCAAATATTATCCTTCCCCCACCTCCTTCGTGAAGCAAGCTCCTTGGACGATTTTTTTTTGGGGGGGGGGGAGTCTTGACGCCAATACTGTTGGTGTCACACCCAATAGGGACCGGTGGAGGCAACTCGTCCCGAGCTCTGGACCAACATCGACAAGGGGGCAACAAAAGTTAAGGGAACTATTTCTAGTTCAATAATAATAATGAATCATGTCTAACCGACTGACTAACCAGCTCACTATTAGACAACTATCAAATGGGATCGCCACGTCCCCGTTCCAAAATGCAGGGCCCACAAAACTCTGACTCTTCCTTCCGGCCCTATGATTGGCATTAGGAAATTTCCCAAGATCCTTCATAATTCGATATCTTTCGTGACAACGGTTGCGCCAATCTTGGGTCCAAGGTTTCTTCTCGTCCTACATCTCGGTTTCCGTTTGTTATATAGCTGCCGACCCTTAGAGATAATATTTTGCCCCCGAGATATACCGTGTAACAATAGTGGGTTTATAAGTCTCTCTAATTGGTAGTATGTATTATAAATCTCTTTGTCCTTGATAATTTTGACTTCCGGATTGGGTTTTTCTATTTTATCATTATTATACTTCATTCACCTTTAATATTTGGGTAGAGGGATCGAGGGTGGGCAGAAATGAGGATTTACCCCTCCTTTTTTGATAAACGAAGGAATTGCCATGGACATGATCATTCCCTGCTTGTGCTCCTAATTGATTAATTTTGACTAGGTCTGCCGTTACGAAAATAAACTTCAAGTTTTATTTTATACTATTTACTATTCGATTTATTATTATTATTATCATTATTATTTTAAATTAGCATACTCATTAATAATTTTGTACCCCCCAATACCGGCCTAGCAAGGTGTCTGTGGCACAGATACGCATACAAACCTCATAGCGCACGCGATCTCAATCTAAATTAGATTTATTTATTTATTTATTTCGGCAACCAAGTGACGATGCTCTTCTCAGACCACGAGTCTCATCACCATTTGGCCGATTTAGCTTGAAATCGGCCAAATGGCCGGGGTTCTTTGCCGCCTACATAAACAAACAATATCCCAATGTATTTACTCCTAATTAATTGGGCTACTTAGCCGAACCAACAAAGGGGGGGAGGGGAGGAAGAAAGATAGTTCCCAGTTCCCTTGGAGTTCAACCTTGCCAACCAGTCATATCTACAAGGAAAAGTCGGGGAGGGTTAACAGATGATGATTAAACACGTCTACGTCACCCCAAATCTCCCGCCTTTGCCCCATTCTGGCTGACGTAAATCAAATGTAATGGGCAAAACAGACGTTTTTGTCCGAGCTTTACTGCTAGCGAAGAAAGCCCCGGTCACTTCTTAAGATTGTTCCCCAAATTATAACTATAATTTTTATTATTTTTGTTCTAGCCTCTTGCGCCTACTGGGTGGGTGATGCATGCAGAGAGATGTTTGCGTTGGAGGGTGTTCTGGTTTCACATGTTGCAGCTTGCCTTGCATTAGCCTAAGATGGCAGTTACGCCATACTTGACCAACTCACTTGGTCCGCTGCTATTAATCCACTCGGCACAAAATTAGTATGTAGGGGAAAGAGTACTTGCAGTGGAGTTATAAGTACCTCCCCCTAGAGTAGTTGTAACTCTCCAAAAGAATCCAATATAATTATTCCAATTCAGCTTTCCGGAAAGGAGGGTGGAGGGGGGGAGAGGAACCGGCCGTCAATAATTTTCCTCCCAATATTATTCCCACCAACTGACGCTTGACAGCACAAAATATTAGGAATCTTTGCTTAAGACAACCCAAACCTAACAAGCCAATGGCAGTTATCTCTCTGCTCTCTCTTGCAGCTCATCTGCGAGCCTCAGTAGGTAGAAGCGAGCAGTTTCGGGCGGCAATCCATCAAAGGATTTTGCTATCTTCTCCAGGTCTTTCCTTGCCTTTTCATAGGCCTGCAGGTCGCGGTTACCGTATACATCGCGCCCGGCTGCATACCCTCGCGACAGATTGCGGAAGAATACATTAACCGCAACGCTGAGTTGTCCTGTGGGCGCTGCGGTGTGGAGCCACAATGGGGGGATAAACAGGATATCGCCACGATTCAGAAGCGCTTCGTGTGGTGACGCTTTAGGGATCAATGCGATCGATCCATCTTCTCGGTTGTGGAAGATGTTGATGTTGGAGCTTGACGCGCCAGCAGGGACATCAAGGTACTGCACGTCACTCGGCGGGTACAGAATGAGTCGCTTTTCACCCTGGATTTGACACAGAACGTTTGCCATGACCTGTATGGGTTTACAAGTGAGCAGTTAGGATTAACGATTCAGAAAGGCCTTTGCTTTGCCCCTTAACACCACCCCGCTCTCTCCCTCCTTCTCCGTTGTGGAACTTACATCGTAATGGAGCCACAAGGTGACTGGTCCTGAGATTCTCAGAGGTGAACTGTGAGCATTTTCAACCACTGTGGATAGCGCTGGTGGAAGGCGGAAGTCGTCTTTCAGTCCTGGAAAGTCAACAGCTAGGCTAGCTGGCAGTTTGCTGGGTTGTTCAGCAGATATGCTTCGGAGATATTGGCGACCACCGGCATATACCTCATTCAAGAAGACCCCGAATGGTTTTGTCGTGTAAGCGAAGTTCTTAGTCTGGAAACTCATGTTCTCCGATTGTGCCTCGTGTACGACAACCTATGTATCATCGAAATTAGCAAATACCTAGTGCGGTTTAGTCTTCGCAGAAGAGAGAGACGGAGATTCCTCTTACATTGCGGTCCAATCCCACTGCATTTGCCAGATACTCTTTTGTCCAAAGGTCTATGCAGGGGCCAATATCTAATCCTTCAATAATGACCGGCTTCCCCTTGGAAACCACCTCCTGGAATTCTACAGCGTTTTTGATTTGTATGCGGGGGATTGTAGAGTATTTTCTGGTCGATTTATATCTCTTCATCTTTAGCTTTCCTTGTCCGGAGTTATCAGCCTTCGGTTGGGCGCTCTCAGATATCAAGGCCCAGCTATTCTCGAGCGGCGCATCCGCGGTAGTTAGAAGCCATGTCCCCTGCGTCCAGAATGTCCCGAAGGAGAAACAAACAGCGCCACCACCTAAGATGAGAACCTCATCGGGACTAATGGCACACGCCGAGTGGCCGATCAGCAAAGGGCGGTATCCACTAAATGAGGCACTTAGCCCTATGGTAGTCAGAATAGACCAATCCGAAGTAAATGGGCCGTCATGGACCATGAATTCAGACAATTTCTTCAAGTCGAGAAGCAATATTTCTTCATCATGAGGAACAAGGTGTTGAGGGGCAATACCGCCGGCGATTACCAAGCCCCATGAAGTTGATGTAACTGACGCGCCGAACCGATGAAGAGCCCTAAATCCCGGAACAACGTCTTGCATGGCTTCTGTGAGATCACTCAACGCCAGATACAACGATCCATCCGCTTGTCTTTGTAGCCTCCAAACCCAAAAGTCTTGTAAGATGGTTCCGTCGGCACCGATTCCACCAAAGAGCACTCCTGAAGTGCCGTCGATATTTCCTATGCATGCTCCGAATCGGGCTTTTGGTTTTACTTCATCTGTCTTAATTGTTTGCCATTGATCTCCATCATAGCCCCATACCAACCAGCTGTCAAGTGTGATACCATGGTTTGTCTTTCCACCATAGAGGAGTACAGAATCAGTGTCTAGAGTGACGTTTGTGGCACAGTGCCTGAACCGAGGCTCTGGGAGACTTTGACTTGTACGCCATTCATTATCCTTTTTCAGCCAGCAGTCCTGGAGCGCGGCAGCGGGTGAGGTACGGCCGCCAACAAGCAAACAATCGCCATTCTCACCCAGGTTAGACAAGGTATGACACATGCGTGCTGTGACGTCTCGAGGAGGGAATAATGCGTTTGAAGTTACATCAGTCTCCCCCGAATTTGAATATAGGTCCGTTGTCGCAACCCGTCCTTGCTGTCCGTATCCTGAATGATGGGCAACACATCCACTGTTTTTGGGAATCACGACACCAAATCTTCTTTGACTAGTTGGGGGACTACAGCTTGAAAGGATTTTGAATTGGTCTGACTTGTGGGTTGGCTGATTCGAGACCCCAGCCGTATCGCAGTCTACCACCCCTTGCTTTGTGGATGCATGAAGAAGGAAATAGTGGGACGCGAAAAGAGCAAACTCTTCCCATTCATCGAACGATTCCACGGTATCCAAGGAGGTCCTCAGAGAGCTCCCCACGAAGTCGTCGTCCGACCACAAATCCCAGAGGCTTCGCGCATGAGCATGTCTCCACCCTGCTTCCTTGAAGCGTCGCTCCTGATCAGCCAATGAGGGATACTCGTGGATGGAGTAGAGTGGTGCTCCGAGTTTGTTAAAATGCTTCATCATGGTCGATGCAAAAGGATGATCTGGACCGTCTGGGAAGAACTGTTCTAGGATACGAAATTGGGCATCTTTTTATTGGTTTATCGATCATATGCAAAGTTAGCAAATAAACATAGGATGTAGTAGGTGGGACTCAAAGAGTAGTCTCTAACCATTACTCAACTTTGATGCCCAGTTGACTACCGCGTTGGCAGATTGGACATCCATATATGTTAAAGAAACCTCAGCGAGGAAGAGGACTGCACAATCGGATGGGAGAATCTCGGACTTGAGCACCCGATCCAGTTTCTCGAGGTTCTTTAAATCGCATCCAACAGCTACATATCTTGAACTGCGGATTTGCACTGCGCTCTCATCTGCGCCAAACTCTACAGGCTCTAGGAGCTGTGTAATGACTTCGGACCTCTGAATAGCGGCTTTCTTATTCACCATGAGTTTCTCATAGTCAATATCCACAAATGTCGTATTACTACACAGGGTCCGGTCGGTACTGAGAAGGATGAAGGGCAGAGGATCACTACGACGGTTTTCCCAACTTAGCATACGCTCCTTCTTGGGGGGAGGGAAACACAATTCTTTTCCATCCTACGAAACTCACAATCCACATCCCAAATTCAAGACAAATTTGGGTTTATCGGAAGGCTCTCTCATGAACCGTCGTACAGCCTCTTCCATCACATACATCCGAAGCCAGTATCCTCGGTTTATCAAGGGTGACCGTCGTTGAGGTTTTTTGACAAAATACCGAAAGAAATGGGGTTCAGGATAGTAGGACATTTCAACGCTTCGCTTGGATACTATACTGCTATTATTGGTCTAGTAATTGTTTGGAAGGTGTGAATGTTAGCGGAGTTTTCTCAATGCGCAGCATCTTACACACATATAAATACCCAAAAGACATTTATTGAATATAACTTACCCCCATCACCAGATCGGCTGCCTTCTCCTCCTGGGAGATGACTCCTGTGGGGGCTGGTTTCTTTATGTTAACCATCATGGGCGTACAAAGAAATCCCCACGAGGTATAAATTGGTGATGTTGTTTCAGTCTTCTCTTCCTCTTTTTTTTTTTTTTTTTTTTTTTTTTGTTCCCCTCTAGAGTGGGTGGAAATAATCAAAGAAGGTGTGGCCCAAGCGTGATTTTCTCGCTTGGCGCGTCCGGCGTAGACCGCGGCAAGATTAAGAAGAACTGCCGCCTGCTCAGCGATCCCCCGGACTCCGTAACCACTCATCGTTCTGTTCTGTTGCCAATATTCTCTTTTCTAGACTTCGCATACGTATATGGCTTATCGCGACAACACCAGGACCCTAATAATACTGTGAGCCGTGGGGATGCAAGGCGACGATCGCTCTTGAGCGAATAATAAAAGAACTCCATCCTGTTGCGGCCACCCTTCAGTCACCCCTCTGTGCTGATTGACCTGTCAAGTGTTTACTTTGCGATTAAAAAGCCAGCCAAACTAGGACAGGGGATTTTTGAAAAAAACTATATCTTACATCCATCACTTGCTTTACTGTGTACCCTTTTTTTCCCCTTTTCTTTCCTCCTTTTTAAATCTTTTGTCGTGTTTAATAGCATCTCACCACATTTGCCCCACTGTAGAGCGCGCTTAGAAGGAAATCCGTGGTTGGTCACAGGTTATTGATCCGATCAGGTCGACTAAGAGCACGAAATTAAAGATGGCGATGAACTTTGTGACATTCAACCAGGACTATAGCTACTTAGCCGTGGGTAAGGACTCTCCCCAAAAAA
Source organism: Aspergillus haitiensis (assembly GCA_027569155.1). Taxonomy (NCBI): domain Eukaryota; kingdom Fungi; phylum Ascomycota; class Eurotiomycetes; order Eurotiales; family Aspergillaceae; genus Aspergillus; species Aspergillus haitiensis. The sequence goes on from JAPDEO010000017.1 coordinate 561,955, forward strand.
TAAAAATTAAAAATTTTTCTTGACACCCTTCAGCGACCTCGAAAGGCTTCCGGATCTTCACAACAGATCCGTTCGCAAAAAGCTATGAGACCAAAGAAGGAAATATAGCTATCATTGAGATGCTCTTTTCGACGTCACTGGTTGCGCTTATACTCTCACCACGTCGACTCCAGATCACCAATACCAAGGTCGGTATTCCATTCTCTTGACGGCATGGTCTTCTCCCCTTCCCGAGCTTTCGAATTAACCTGGGCCTCATAGCGTCAATCTACAATATGCGAGTTAACATTCCCCACCACCGTTCTAGCAGTTAAGCTTAATCGAAAACGACTCGTTATCGTCTTAGAGGATCAGATTTATCTCTATGACATTCAGACTATGAAGTTGTTGTATACGATTGAGACCTCGCCAAACCCGAACGGTAAGGCTCCCCTCGTCAGCCTAGGAGCGGAGACTGATTGATAATAGCTATATGCACTCTATCACCATCCTCTGATAACTGCTATCTTGCATACCCTCTACCGCAAAAGGCAGCTTCTTCTTCTTTCAATCCTCCCGCCCATGCTCCTCCAGGAAGCACGCATGTCTCCCCTACTAGTGGAGAAGTTCTAATCTTCGACACTTTGAAACTAGAAGCTATTAATGTGATCGAGGCTCATCGATCCCCCCTCGCATGTATTACGCTCAACAGCGACGGTACTCTCATTGCAACAGCATCGGACAAGGGGACAATCATCCGAGTATTCTCTGTCCCTGATGGCCACAAGCTCTACCAGTTTCGACGAGGGTCAATACCGTCACGTATCTACAGCATGTCATTCAACACCACTTCGACCCTTCTTTGCGTCTCATCGTCGACAGAAACAATCCATATATTCAAGCTTAGTACTCAGTCCCAGTCACCAGACGGTTCACCGTCATCTCCCCCATCCACCACCCGTCCCCGGAGCTTCAGTCAGAGCTCCCTAAGCCAATCCCAGGATGGAGAGGGAATGAATGATGACGCAGGCTCGGCCGACTTCTCCTCCAGAAAGCACAACGGCACTCTCATAGGCATGCTGCGCCGCACCTCTCAGACCGTTGGTAGTTCTTTTGCTGCCAAGGTAGGGGGCTATCTTCCCAAGGGTGTCAGTGAGATGTGGGAGCCAGCCAGGGATTTCGCCTGGATTAAGATCCCTCGCACAGCGCAGGGTGCTTCAAATGGGAACTCTGGTCCTTTACGAAGTGTCGTCGCAATGAGCAGCAACACGCCGCAAGTAATGGTTGTCACAAGTGACGGCAACTTCTATGTTTTTAATATCGATCTTTCCAAGGGCGGCGAAGGAACCCTTACCAAACAATACTCGTAAGTTCCAGGCTCTTCACTCTCCTTCCTGTAATCACAATATATTAACAACTAAACTTTCAACCCCCAGAGTTCTCGAGACAAATGATCGGCTAGGATACACCTCCACTGATTATTAGAACATGTTTTTATCACGACTCAGCTACCTAGCCACAAGCATCTTCCTACTTACCTAACATACTTTGATACCACCCGTTGCCTGTTTATTTACATAATATCTCTCCTCAATACCCCTAGTATCACTCCGTCTCTTCCTTATCGTCATATATGTATCTCATTTCCTAAAAATCATCATGGTCAGATGAATATCCCAGGGTGATAATTTACCGCTTCTCAGATACTCCCGATTACTTGATTGATTCGCCTTCTAGTAAATGAGACCCTTGCTTGAAAATTTTTCCACTTCTGTTTTGCCAATACCGTGCATATATGCTGGTGCGTCTCCTCTTGCTTCATGTCTATCACACTTGTTTTTGGTGTTGGCTCTCCTACCTGCCCATGATTTGATTGTGACATTAGTAGTCAATTTCACCCTCTTCCTCCAATTTCACTATACAACCAAGTATAATTTAGGTCCCCTCTACACACTCTAATTATTATTCTACTCCTTTATAAATTTTCTTTCTCCTTATTCAAATGCACCTCCCTTTCTTTTCATCCCTGCCATCTATCTACTTCCTATATTGGAGTGAACTTCGTAAGCCCTTACTACTTCTCAAGTAGTAGTCACAGTTTAACACCCATACCTACAGCTCCCAGGCGACTGGGCGTTAGTTATATCTAGATATATCATAGCCTTGGTATGGCATTATTTTCTTTTCTTTTTTTCTTTTTTCTTCAAGCTTCATTTTATTACTATTGTCATGTCAAAGCGCTATAAATTACTTAAAACACCCACTTAGATAGCACGTAAATACCAACTTGCTACAGTCACCGGGGCTATGTTCCAGATTGAAGAGACATAGGTAGAAATATGTATTGATGTGGTTAATTTTCTTTGCCTTGCAAGGTGCTTTCTCGTCATGGACCTCAGTGCTTGATATGTTCCTTCAATACGGATTGGAGTGTATTCAAAATTGGCAATCGGATCACTACTTCTTATGCCTAATGACCGTCCCTCGGGTGGAGTAATCATTGAAATGGCAAACCTGATATCACGGCGATGATCTCTCGACATATATAATTGGTGATGAGCATGCTAACCATAGTTAGGAAAAACTTCAATATCCTTGTTAGTTGTGGGCATAGTCGGCCCTCGGAAATAATTTGTTTGCTCTCAATCGTCAAGATGGGGAGGATTTTGCTATACTGGAAAAATTCCGGCTTTTAACACTTGCCATACTACTCACAAAAGGACGTAAGTTGGACTCTTGATATTTAGGCCCTTCATGACAGCAGCGTTATCGGTCAATGCAGGACATTCTAGAAATTCTCTAGCAAGACATCAGCATCCACATTTATAATTACTGGGTACTCCTATTGTATCTGATGGTTGAGTTTGCACTTGACTTGTGCGCGTTATAGATAGATTTTAATTTTTTTTTTTTCCTTTTTAGATAAATATTTAATGCCTCAGGTATCAAATTATCACGTGCTATAATTTCGGAAAAGTGAGTGTACACTCAGAACGCATCTTCTTCATCAGGTCGGAAATAATGTCCTAAAACTATGACTTCTCACTCGGCATCCCAACAACTTGAGTTGATATATGCCATTTGTGGTCATGTTCACCGATGAAAAAAAGTGCTGTGCTTTGATATTGTCCATGCATATCCGGGATTGTGATTAGAAAATAGTATCAAATGATTTTACAATAAGCCTAACCAGAATCCATCCATCTATAGCCGGCGAAAAATCTTTTCTCAAGATGCCTTCATTGGATAAGAACGATGTTGTCGGCTCGGTTCAGAGCAAGCATAAGCGGCAGCGAGGTAGTGCCTCGAAACGGTCAACGAAAAACTTCAATCTTCTGCAAAGGGGCATAGAGGAGTTTGTAAACGGGCAACTACAACCACATCAGCTCGCAGAACATGGGCTGTCATCGGAAACAATTCTGGCCTCACTCCCCAAACGTTTTACGGTCTACGAGCCAATGTTGCTACTTCCATTAAATGCATTCACCCACCCCCCAGCCTGGGGATCACTTTACGAGAGCCTAGACAGTCAACAGCGACACGCTCTGTATACTTCAATCGTTAGGTCCTTCAGTCGCATGGGTGTATCCCATATAGCGATGAATGCGCCCATTGTGCTTACAGATTCCCAAGGCCAGGAAAATAAAATGCGAAGTCCCGTTGGGTTGGTTCCACTTTATGGAGACTTTGGGCCTGTACCTTTTGTGGATGGTGAAAATTCTCAGCCCTCTCAACATGATCTCCAACAGGCTTTTTGGGTACATACAGTGCAAAACCATGGGATCGTTCAAACTTGGGCGCCTCTCTACACGATGTTCTCCCGCGGTAATATTACAGAAAAGGCTCGGATTCTGGGTCATGGTTCCGTATTCGAAGGGCTGGACGAGCACTCCCTCAATAAAGACCGCATTGAGGACATATCTGTGGTCGACATGTATGCCGGGATTGGCTATTTTGTATTTTCATATCTCAAGCGAGGGGTCAGAAGGGTATGGGGGTGGGAAATCAATGCATGGTCAGTCGAGGGTCTTCGCAGAGGTTGCGTCGAGAATGGATGGGGTTGTAAAGTGGTTAGGGTTTCGGAAGATGGCCAGCTGAGTGTCCCTATCCCGGAACTGGTAGACAGCCTTAGGGATACGGACAGGGTCGTCATATTCCATGGTGATAACCAATTTGCGGCCGACATCCTCAGTTCAATCCGTGTAACCATGCAATTCCGACAATCATGGAACAGCATCAGACACGTTAACTTGGGTCTGTTGCCATCATCTCGTCCATCCTGGAATAACGCCTGCAAACTTATCGACCCATCGAAAGGTGGGTGGATACATGTCCACGAGAATGTCGATGTGCAAGAGATTGAGGACAAGAGGGAAGAGATTACTGCCAAAGTCAATGAGCTCTGGGGCCAGTTCCTCCCTGAACCTAATGGTCGTGGGTCAGCGACGATCTGCCTGCATGTTGAACAGGTTAAAACTTACGCGCCTGGAGTGATGCATTGTGTGTTTGATCTAAAATTATCCCCAGCTCACCAGAGTACAAAACAACGAAGCTCAATATTCACATAAATGGTTCATGAATCTCAAATGTAAAAAAGCGTATGACCCACCCGCCACCATATATCGAGACCTAATTATAATAGCGAGGGTGATTTATTCGAAAAGGGTATCGAGTAGATTTCCTTGTAATGTAAGCCAAAGCAAGGTCAAGGCATATATACACAATTAACAAATGAAAGGTAAAGATATAAATATCTCAAGTTTGTTTCAGAAACTTTAACGGAATATTGGTCTCAACAATCGGCATCTTCTCGAGCTGCTCCAGTCTCTCCATAGCGGCGTCTTCTTCGTCGTGCTTTCGGAAGTGTTCGATGTCCTCGGGGTGTGTGAGATCTTCCTCCTTCGCATCTTCTCCATGGTACTTCTCGAAATGGTGGATCTCATACTCATATTCAATGTCACCGTGGTGGCCAGGTCCGAACCCGAAATCCGGCAGTCGTGTGCCCGTTGAAACAAGTCGCATCCAGTTGTCCCGGCTAATAAGGCCAGTGTTTGTCGGGTCGAAGAGGGAAAACACCTCCCTCAAAGCCTCTTGTTTTTGTTGCTCGCTCAACCCCGCATTTGACTCGTCATCCATACCGTACGTTTTCTTGACCTCTTCGGGTGTCCAGAACCCGGAAGAGTCGTAATCGTGCATGATAAAGAAAGAAGCGGCATCAAAGCCATCAATATGGTGTTCCTCTACCAGCCCGAATGTCAGTGGAAAATAACGACTATTGCTATAGAGAAACCTAACACTTACCCTGCATATGCCGAGTAGCCCAATCTGCAGAGGGATTCTGGTCACTCGAGTGAGAGCCGTGAGCATTCGCAAACCCGGTGCTCAGGGCAAGGATAGCTGTAGCTAGTGTGACAAACATGTTGGGGCAATTGACGCCGTTCAAGGCTGGTATTTCTCCCCAAAAAACCTAATATCGCTAAATTACTCAAAGAAAAGATAATGTTGCAAAAAGGATTACTATCAGCATAGATCTGGCCCACCTGCAGCATTCGGTGCTGCCCATCCAGCTGTTCATTTAACGGGGGTGTTTGCAGTGTTTGCTTTGCTTTCCATTTCCGCCCACGACTTTTTCTCGGCGACCAAAGCAGCACCACCATTTTTCCTTCCGACCCGAGCTCGCATCAGGCAACCCTCCCATCGTGAAATTTCACAATCCAACATCAGTCATTCAAACTCTCCTGCGGGCTTGGTCAATTGGGACACCTCACCCATCGGCAATTTTGCCATTTTGGTTGATTGAAGCGGAAATGCCTCGAGAATGAATCGCCTTTACTCCCGCGCCGCGCAGCCACAGTCGGCTTCTCGTTGCGTATCCTGCCTGAGTACCGTCGCAAATCCCGTGGCCTCCCGTACGGCGTCAGCAGCAAGTAGGAAGCGTCTACGAATAGGAAATTCTGTCACCGCATTATATACTAGTATCTTTGCCGCCGCCGCCTTAGCAGATGCTCGGGCGAAGGGTAAACGCCGCCTTGAGTGGGAGGAGAAAATCGCGGCTGTGAAGGAGGAAGTGAGTGAGCTAGTAGATGAAGAACAACGCATTTTAGCGGCTCTAGAAACAAGGAGAAAACGGGGGCATTCGCGGGGCACCTCTCAGACACGGTTATACAATGCTCTTACAAGGCCGACTGCTCGGGATCTCAAATGGTCGAGGAGGAATCCAACACACAGAAACTTGCATACGGCTGCAAGGGCAGAGGAGGGTGACGAACATCAAGTACTTAAGGAGCTCGTATCCCAGAATGGCCTCTCATTGGAAGATTCAAGAGAGGACAACGATTTGGTTGTTGATGGGGAAGAAATGCCCAGTTGGCTCTCTCGTGACATAGTCCGCATAAAGGTTATGCAAAAGCTTGCACTGAAGCAGCTTGCTATTAGGCTTCTTCTTCGACCAGCAATTGCTCATAGTTACTTGGGGGTCCTAAAAAATTATGATGCCGACCCATCCACCCCACAACTTAACGTGACAGAACTCATCTCGGAGCTAGACGCCCTCCGACGCAGGATCCGGCAGTTGAAAACATCAAATACGGCATATATTGAGGATCTTGCAAAGGATCTCCGTGTTCGAAATATCTCGGACATGGTTCACGAACGGGTCAAACTCGACTCTCAGACCCGGCATGATACCGATTTATACCTTAATAATCAGATGTCCCTGGAGGAATACATACTCAGACTGGCAAACAACCTCCTGCAGGCAACGGACCCAGATAGGAGCTATACCATGAGGATGATGATATTAGCTTTCACCAAAACCCGCCAAAATGATCTTGCCGAGATGGTTGTGAAGACCCTACTCCCTTACAAATTCCCTTTGAGCTCGTCTCTCATAATTTCCATGATCACATACTTCCGCAAGTCAAAAAATCTCAAAGGGTTCGATCTCTTCTTACAAATGTTGCGAGGTGAAGGTTACCCGGTGGACCTACGGAACCTAGGGTTTTTCAAGAAAAGAGTGATCAATGGCGTCGAGATCACGGTGCCCCCGGTGCACTCCAGCAATATAGTGTTCTATGGTACTCTAATCAAAGCGTGTCTACGATTTGACCAACCAGATAGGGCAGATGCTTATCTCATGGCTGCAAGAGCGGCAGGCTGTATGGATGATTTTGCCATATTGATGGCATACTTACAGTTTTACTCACTTCGAAATGATTGGGATAAGGGTATCCAAGTTTTGAAAAGAACTTTGGCTTTCATCGCCTCGACAACAGAACATCCTCTCGACCGCGTCGAGAGATTGATTGTCATGATGGTGCATCTCTGCGATACGTGCGAAAAATTCGAGCTTTCTGAAGCAATCATCGCTGCGGCGGTCCACAGTGGCTTTGACTGGAGAGCTGCTCAGAAACAACTGGATGTTGTCTCCAATGTTGACCCCAAATTTGAGCGTTGGCAGGGGGTCGAGAAGCTATCGACAGATGAGGACCAAGAGCTCCCTGTATGGGAGAAATGCTACACCTTTGTCAACGTTGCTGGAAATCAGATTAACGGTCTAGCTATTCCTGAGGGCCATGGTCGCGCTCAACGCTGGCAGAAATTGATGGGTAATTATTCGAACGAGGTTCTATCAGCTGTGCTTTCCGGTGTGCCTTCTGAGTACAGGCAACTCCGCACGAGCGAAGATATCGAGTTAGATGAGCGGAACAGATTCGCAACAGATACCCTGGAAAAGCAAGAATTAGACGACCACAGAACGGTAGTAGCAACACAGCAACAAGAGATCGGCGCCCTAAAGGACGAAGTCGCACAGTTAAAACAAATGGTCTTTCAATTATACCAAACCGCAACCAACCCAATCACACCTCCATCCTCTCCCTCTCCCTCTCCCAGTGACATCGCAGATTTTAAAAAGCGACTTGTCTCAGAAACAACCAGCTTCACCGGAACACCGAAACGCCGAGATGCTGGATATTTGAAGACTTAAAATCCTCCAACACTCAACACTCAATCAGTTTCACCCAAAAACAATGTCTTCAAGACAGCACTCTCTCAACTGCATTTCCAATCTGGAACTCACCTTTTCCCTCCTTTCCCTCTATGTTTTAGATACCTAAGAAAACTGTACATTATGATGACTAGAATAAAGGTGCACGTCAGACAAAATTCTGCGTATGCAATTATTCCATGTAGAATCTTACATCACTTCTTTTTCTTTTGAAAAGAAAGAAAAAGAGGATTCTCTATTGTTGCTTCCTAAACATTTCACTGGGGTTACTGCCCCCCTATTTACAATTTATCAGAAGTAATCTGTTGTAGTAATTAGATTATGACTAGCCCTGTTGTGTTTCATATAGGTTATCTATGGGCAGGTATTTATATATATTTACTGTCATAAAATGTATCCCCCAACATTACTTTTAGTAGACTATCTAGTTAAATACATACTATTTTAACGTCAACAATTTTACGCTGCAAATATATAATGCTTGTTCTATGTTCTACTTGATGACTAGCAACTCGCGTCTTCTCTCTCCTTTTTTTTTTGTAAATTTATTTTAGGGCGTTAAGAGGGGCGACTGAGTAGAGACATGGATAATATGAGTAATGGAGGTCGATAGACGCTTTCTTACTGAGATTATATGTAAAGTAAAGTGATCTATAAGTATATCATGATATACCAAAGCCAAGATTGCTCTTCCTGGGGGAGTGGGTGGACGGGGAAAGGAAAATTCCTAAAGAGTAAACACCAGCGTTAAGTGGTCAAACACGAAGAGGGGAAATGTGAAAAAAAAAAAGAAATTCTAATCCGCATGTTTTGTTTCGAGGGGGAATAACAACAGAAGAGTTTAGAATTTACATAGAAAAATGGGTAAAAGACATAATCTATTAAGTCATGAATGGAAAGAGGAAGGAAATCTACTATCGCCTCCTCCCAGAGTCGGCACGCATCTTTTCTTTACGTGAGAGCCTTTCAGCTGCACGCAGTAAGGAAGACCGTATGTCACCCTTGGGGAAAGACGAAATATCATAGTACGTGGGGGCAATGTCCTGCACATACATTAGAATAAGCAGGTCCAAAAGACGGAACGAGAAATTCTTAGCAGAATGGGAATAGCAACTTACAATAAGCCACTCTGGTTTGACTGCAGTCACAGTTCGAATATAATTTTTAGTCGTGAGAACAAATTCGTTGTAAAGAACCCATTCTGCTTCATGGGCGAGGACAGTCGAAGGGTGTAAAAGGACATTCTGGTGATCTTTGATGGTCAAATACATGTTCTTGCCCTGGGTTTCCTTCTTGGCAACCTGCATGAAAAACCCAGCGCATAGGGCACGGCGGATATTTTCATAGTACTTTTTGTCCTCAAATGGAGTAGAAATCATTTCTAGCTCTTCACGCTCCATGATTCGCAAAAGCTGCATACGCACATTATCTGCCGATTGAAGAGATCTTAAAGAGAGAAAATGGTCGTGGCACCACTGCTTAGGGTTTGCCTGCGCCTCTGGGCCCTTGAAAGCATGGTAGGCATTGAGAAGGGTGAGGTGATCACCGTCAGGGTGAGCAAAAAGATTCTTCATCTCGTCAGCACGCTTTCGTTGAGACGCTGGTCTCACAAATATTTGTGGCACAGAGAGCAATGCCGTAATGGAAAGGATTTCATTGGAGCAGTAAAATTCAGGAGAGCTGATCAGCATGACAGCAAGAGCAGGATCGAGAGGGAAATCTGAGGCAAGACGGCCCAGCTGGGTAAGATTTCCATCATCATCTAGACAAGATAGATAATTTAGCTCCTCTAGAGCTCTCATGAGGGTCTCAGGTGCTGGGGGATCCATTAAATCAAAGTGAACTAAGTCATCGATGCCAAGCTTCTTTAGTTCAAGCACAGTTGATGAAAGGTTTGACCGTAGGATTTCGGGATAGGTTTGATCAATCAATTCTGTCTTGAAGGCACCTTCTGTGTACAGTCGGAAACACTTTCCCGGACGTGTACGACCCGCACGACCAGCTCTCTGTTGTGCGGACGCCTTGGAAATAGGGGAAACCAACAAGGACTCAACACGAATTCGAGGGTTGTAGATCTTTTGTTTTGAGAAGCCGGGATCAACGACATAGACAATACCATCGATGGTAAGGGAGGTTTCGGCGATGTTGGTAGACACGATGCACTTTCTGCCTGGACGGCCACCCGGGCGGCGGGGTGGAGGAGCTGGGTCGAAAATACGCTGCTGCATATGCGGTGGGAGACTGCCATAGAGCGTATAGACTTTCATGGGACCGGCATCGGCCTCCCTAACCATTTCGTCAGCTTCAAGGGAGATCTTGCGGGCGGCATCCTCAATTTCTTCTTCACCAGTAAGAAATAGAAGAATGTCGCCCTCATCCTCCGTGGCATGAATCTGCAAAACAGTGCGGATTGCGGCTTCGACATAGTCTTGCTCAGGCTCGGGTGTGTAAAAGATCTCCACGGGGTGGGTACGACCAGGAACAGCGAGGAGTGGGGCATTGTTGAAATAGCGCTGAAACTTTTGCGCGTCCAGGGTGGCAGACATGATAATGATTTTCAGGTCGGATCTCCGCTGGACAACTTCCTTAAGTAGACCCATTAAAACATCGGTTGACATAGTTCTTTCGTGAGCTTCGTCAAGAATGATCGTGCTATAGCGAGTCAGGTTGTTGTCGTTCATAGCCTCCCGTAAGAGCATACCGTCCGTCATGTACTTGAGGACCGTTTTGGAGCTCGTCATATCCTCGAAACGAATGCTATAACCCACTTCCTCTCCGAGGTTCACGTCCATCTCAGCAGCCACACGCTGAGCAACAGACATTGCGGCTACTCGACGAGGCTGGGTACAGGCAACCATCTTGCGTTCGCTCTGCGGCAGATCATCGAATAGGACAAATTGGGGAATTTGGGTTGTTTTGCCAGAACCAGTCTCACCAACGAAGACTAGGATTTGTGACTGTTGGTATAGTTGTAGGAACTCATCTCTGATGGTGTTAATCTATTGGTTAGTAAAATTTGCCTCTTGTATAACACACAAAATAATATCTTTAACTAACTCACCTCTGAGAATGGACCGGGAGATCACGGCGCGTTTTTAGGATGGAGAAATATTTGCTCGAGAAAGGGCGATTAGTGAAAGGGTTGACATCACCATCTTCAATTTGCTGCGCCAAAGCAGCAGTCGTTTTGTGTCTCTTCAACTTGCCAAAGGCTGAATCCTTATCAGCCCATGAGCCAGAGTTGCTGTTAGAGGACGTGTCCGCATACATATGGGCCAAGTAAGGATTATCCCGGGGATCAGTGTCCGATTTCTCTTTTTTCTGACGTTTGGCGCGCAAACCTTCTTCAGAATCTGAGCGTCGGTCAGCCATGGCGGCGAGGGGATGAAGAAGAAGGCAGATGCAAACAAGTTTAGGTCTAGAGAAAAAGCGGCAGGGAAGTTTTTCAAAAAAAAAAAAAAAAAAAAGATCCAGGATAGGCAAGTTCCCCGGTTATCGCCACAGTTACTGCTCTTAGTCTGACCGCCTTTGGATTCTGTCAGCCCCGCCAAAAGGAACAGGCAAAGGAGAATAAATCGAATTGACAATAATAATAGCCATAGCGAATTTGTTTCCCTAGTGACTAGGAGTAATAAGAAGAATTTGCTGTTGTTTGGCCCTGATATCTCTTATTTTTCGTCTTTTTTCTTTTTTTTTTTGCCCATTCAGAAGGGCTAAGGTTGACCCTTGGGACTGTTTATTTTGATACTCCCTTGATTCGGCAATGCGGGACTAATCTTCCACACAAATAATAACTAAGAGCGCATCGACACCACTCCCCTACTGAGAGTAGAGCTCGATCCTCTATCATAGCTGTGGGGCCTTATCTATCATAGCTTGTTCATCACCTTGCCACTATCCTAGGGAGGACGTGGCCCTGACTATTTATCTCAAGATGGAATCCGAAGCATTCGCCCCAAGTTTCTGTATCGGACAACATGAGAGAAAACGATCTACACCGATCACTCCGCAGGTCGTACAATTGGCTCATGAGAGTAATGTATGATCCTTGACTCTTCCTAGTGGATGTTTTATCTTATTAGACTAGCTAATATTTGATGATAGTATGATATGCTTACAGTCCCCATCACTACCTCCCACTTTCATTCCCGAGTCCTTAGTCTCCTCTCTTCCCATCTGTCTAATCTACAGGCACCGTCTGCGGGTGCGGTTGGAACTCTAGGCACAACAGAAAATACAAGGCCCATTGTTATACCCCAACTAACCCCATCGGATACTCACCTTACCCCAAACGAAGCAATCTCACAATTGGTTGGGGTTACGAGCACCTGGATCGACTTATGCTCCCCTGACCCGTTGGTTGCAGACCTATCCCGTCAGGTTCTTATGCTGGAGATCGCATATGCAGCATTTTGTGGAATTGGGTATATTTTAATCCCAGGGCCTAAACTACATCACCGGGAATTACAATCTGAAGGCTTAGTTTACTATGCAAGAGCGATTCAGGATGCGATTAGCCTCGGGCCTTACATCCAATTCCATATCTGGCTGGAAATGGTTGACAACATGGACCTTGAAGTAGATGAGATGGGCGACTTGGGCCCTCTAGCGCGCGAGGAGTTCCTTGAAGGTAATGAAGGGAGGCAAAGATCGAAGGTGGATCTTTTTGGCACGTGGGATGCCTGGGACGCCATCAGAAAAACGTGTAGATATCACTCGAGGCTCTTCGTAGGTAAGAATAAAGTGGCCACTACCTTTTTTTTACCCTGTCCTTGTTCTCCCCTCGGGGATCTACCCCCCTTCCGTCTCAACCTAAGCACAATGCATGGGCGATTACTAAAGTGTGGTCCCTAGCCCTTTCCCTGCCAAAGCAGCTTCCTCCCAATTGTGTCCAATCTCGGTGGCATTCAGAGCCCGTTCATTTGTTGAGTATCGACTCCACTTCATTTATCAAAAATCAAAAAGGATACCCAGTTTTGCCTAAGGCCCATCAGGCCTTTATCTCTCGATTAATGCGCCTTCGGACTCCCCCATGGATCCTTCTTTGCGATGTTGGCCCTATCCCAGGTGTTGAAGCGGACAGCTCTGTGAGTGCTACATCGCCCAATACTTCCGGACCGGAATATCCAAGTCTCGCGCAGGCGGTAGCCTCGAGCAAAAAACATCATGATCCCACCCCGCATCTATCCTACATGAGAAACCTTCAACAACGCCAGCCTCCTAGGACTGCCATCGAAAGGTTTGGTGTTGGTTACCAGGATTATTTACAGGCACCGCTACAACCATTGACAGTGAACCTGGAAAGTATCACCTATGAGGTTTTTGAAAAAGATCCTATCAAATATGAATGGTACGAGAGAGCCATCACGAAGGCTTTGCGTGACTGGTCAGATCAGAAGAAGCCTACTTCCAACCCAGATGGTCGAGTTGTAGTGGCTGTAGTCGGTGCCGGCAGAGGACCATTGGTAACACGCGCGCTTCAAGCAAGTGCCGAAGCGGGAGTCGAGATCGATCTCTGGGCTGTAGAGAAGAATCCCAATGCATTCGTTCTTCTTCAGCGTCATAATGAGAATCGCTGGGGAGGGAGAGTCAAGCTTGTTCATTCCGATATGCGAAGCTGGAAGGGACCGCAGGTAGAGAAGAAGTCTACCCCAGATATCCAAAATACACCGGTAGGACAATCCCTTGGTATCGAGAATATGCTTCTTCACATTTCTGATATGAACGAGAAGCCTACGTCCGCCTCCACATATGCTCCTGAGTTTACTACTACAACAACAACTACAGTGGACATTATTGTTTCGGAGCTTCTGGGCTCCTTCGGCGATAACGAACTATCGCCGGAATGTTTAGACGGTGTGAACCATCTACTCAATCCCGTGCATGGCATCTCTATACCAGCTTCATATACAGCACATTTAACGCCCATCTCCGCCCCCAAGCTTCATGCTGACGTTGTGAATCAAACAATATCCAATCCAGCAGCTCCCGAAACCCCATATGTCGTTATGCTTCATGCAATCGACTTCCTCTCTACTAACCAACATACAACCAACTTAAACAACAACAACGTTCGGTCCTCTATTTCAACGGTTCCAGCTGAATTATCCACCCCACTAGTTCAAACAGCATGGTCATTTTCACACCCTAATAAAAACATACCCCCACAATCGGTTTCCACGTCGTCGATCTCAAATGCACACAATGTGCGGAGAACACGACTAACGTTTCCCACACAAAACCGGGGCGTGTGCCATGGACTTGCTGGGTATTTTGAGACTGTTCTATATCGTGACATTGAGCTTTCCACAAACCCTGTTACCATGGATAGCAAGAGCGCAAATATGATTAGCTGGTTTCCAATTTATTTTCCGTTGAAAGTGAGACACCCCCTCCTTCTTTGTCTTTTTCTCCCTTTGTTCGCTCTACTTCTATCTAGACGATAACGGATTGGTGGCCCATTCTGACGATCTATAGACCCCGCTCAACGTCCCTGACAATGGGGAAATTGTGGTGACGATGTACCGACAAACAGATGATCGGAAAGTCTGGTATGAGTGGATGGTTGAAGTTTTCGCCCTGGAAGGGATCGCGGAGCCTTCAACAGCAGGGTATAACTCCCCTGTTATGAGTGGGGCTATTTCTCCAGGCGCGGATAGCGCTAAGAACAAAGAGAACATTTTCTCGAGATCACAACAGTGCAAAGCAAGTGGCCAAGGTGGGTTTAGACGTGTTCGAGTGGGCATGAGCGATTTGCATTCAAGCATCAAGGATGGGTGCCTTATGTAACCGATCCGGGGTTGATTGATTATAGTAGTGGATCATGTCGTAACTACACCCATGAAAATATCATCATTTTGCTTGTGAGGAAAAGCGACGAGTAATAAAAATAGATTACAGGTCTGGGCGTCTTATCAGTCTCTTATCAGTGGACATGAGGGAAGAGCCAAGCGTCTTAATAATTCTTAGTCCAGACATGGTGGTCGCTTTGTTTGACTGCTACGAGTTTAATTTGCATTTCCATTTGGCTCCTGTTTCGGCCAGCGATATTCGGCGCTCAGAGGCGAGCTGAGTGTCGGATTTAACGAAACAAGGTAGGGAAAAATGTTTATCACTTGACGGAGGGAAAATAATTTGCACTCCACATGCCAACTTAACTCATTTGAGTCATTGGACGCTACCTCAGCCGCCACTCCCCCGTTTTCCCCCCTCCTCCCCGCGAAAAACGGAGCTCTTTAATACTTAAATAGAGGAGATGCAACAGAATCGCTTCTCTATTCTGTCGGTACTAATGATTGCGTGACAGCTGTATTTAGCGACTGGAAGATTTAATCCAGTCGGAAGATAAGCCGTGGACAAAGTGGAAACTTGAATAGCAGCAGCATTTTTTGTCTTTCCACCATCGGATTACAGTGATCCCTTGGCATGATCTTTTTACAGTTGTTAGTGTGTAACGGGACACCGCTGGAAGGAGAAGTGCCCGCAGATCACAGAGGCACTAAGGTACTAACAAAAGTGTACCGCTACCTACCGATCATGTATCTACCGACTAACTATTGAGTATCGATGGCTCCAATAGCGCGAGGAGCTATGACAATAAAGCAGTCTTGGAAGTTAGGAAGGATGACCTGGGTCAAGAAAAGCAACGTGTTACAGGAACCCGTTGTGGTTGGTGATATGGTTGTTATCGGTGGCTTGTCAAAATTTCAACATAATAATCAGATATCATAATTATCCCTGCACCTATCATCAGCGTGGGTAGATCTCTCGTTCGGGTCTCAGGTTCCAGGAGGGGAGTGAACCCTTCTCATTGGGAGGATAAATTCCCATGGGCCAGAGCGTGCTTCAAGAGTGCTCCGCATGATCTAGAATTTCAGTAATCCAGTATGTCTAGTATATAAGAATGGACGCTCCTACCCATCACGATAGCCTTTTCGGTGGTCCGGTCTGTTCTCCCGGTGTCGATGATGACGGATGGTATGACTATCTGATCCTTATTTCCCGGAACTGAATGGGCTGGGATTAGCATTGCAGAATCCTCAGTCAGTGTCTAGTAGATAGTTGTAGTTGGCAACTAAACTAATTATCGGAAATGAGGGGAGGAGAATTGATTCAGTCCCTGTCCTTTCTTTGTAGTTAGTCCGTCATCCCGTAAGAATTAATAGTGTACTGTATTTTACTGTCCGGGCGGTCCGGAGTCGCTTGGACGGTCCCATACCTACGAAGTAGATCTGGTACTACGTCCTGCAAAGATCCAGGAGTTTTACATCTTGTCCTGGCTCACTTTGTGTAAACAGTTCTCTATCTAACAAACTTGTCACTCGAAAGTACCAAAGAAGCCGAATTGTATCGAAATCTAGCGAGTCCTGTGTGACAAACACCCTGCTTGCCACTTCGGGCAATACGCCTGCTGCGTAATTCCATGACAAAGTTCGGAGCGCCGATGTCCTCCTGTACGAATAATACCGGATCGCATCTGTGACGAGCGCCGCTAATGAGTGAGGCAAGATCCGTCCATACTTTGCGGCAGACAGACCAAGGAAAAAAAAAAAAAAGGTTCGAAGAGCGATAGCAAAACGACAGCTCTCCTTTCCCCCCTCAAAAAATATTAATTCCCCTGCTCTGCTCTTGTTGTCATTCAAGATTCTAGTCAGCTTACCTCACGGCTTCTTCTATTTCCCCCTTTTCCTCCATGACTGCTTTTCTACCTTATCTCTCGACCATTACTTCGGAGGCCGTGGGTTAACGCATCATCTCTTAGCCTTTTCCCGCCGTGATCTACCACTACCTGTCCCCTCATTACCTCCACTACCCAAATACGAACGATCATATTCTCCAGAATAAACTGGATTTATATCCTGCACTACGTGCTAATACACTGTCAATCTAACCTGACCTTCCATTTCCCCGACCTTATTTTACTTATCTTATCCTTTGCACCCCCCATCTCCTGGAACCCACCAAGCCTGAAATGGTTCACTCAACTGGAGAGGAACGCGCCATACATTTGACTAGAGAAGCAGTTGAGTTGGTAGATGCTGGCCATCGAGAGGTATGCGCTTTACATGCATCCGGCATAGTATTTCTCTAGATTCTTCCCCCATGATCGTTTGTTCCGGCCGTGCTGGCCTTTTGACGGTGACTGACTTGTGTGTGATGCAATTGTAGGCCGCTGCTCGAAACCTTCGAGAAGCCCTCACTTTAGCCCCAGACAACCCAACTGTCAAGGCAGCGTTTCTTAAAATTCGACTGGAGGAAGAAAATGGACATCACCTGCTAGATCTTTGCCGACGCTACACTGCCCAGAAGGATGAGGACGCTGGGAAACATGTTGCCCGCTACCTCCGCACGGATGGCCTCATTCCACCTGAGGGTGTAGCCTTAGAATGTGTCAAACTTTTGCTGTCGTACCAGCCTCGATTGCTAACACCATTGCAAGATGATATAATTTCAGGCTTGGTCCGTCAGAATGCTAGCGTGCGTCAATTTTTCTCCGAGCAGCTTCAGGTTTCTGTGACTACATTTTTCGATGAAATATATGATAGAGGCGATGGTGCTGCGGTGTGTCTCGACACAGTCGTTCTGGATCCTTCAGTTTGGCCGTCAGAGGATGCCCGCCTGCATTGTGAGCGTGAGCTATTCCTCTTGTTTATCGCGAAGCTAATGGAGTCGGGCCATGATATGGATGGCCGTTCACTTAAGGGCATCGCGCGCCTTCTTGTTGTCGATGCCGTGAAATTACAAGATCTGGTCGATGATGAGGGCCTTGACGTGATTCTCTCATCCCTGGACAATAGGCTTCCGTTAGAATGGAGAAGTCAGGCGACCCTAGCTACGATCAAGTATCTTGAGGCGTCCAAGGATGTGGGGGAAACGAAATTCACTCAGCTCATAAACGCTAAGTTTACCACGGGCCGCACGGACGACCTCATAGTTGCTTTTTCTGCAACAGCCGCTGTATTCCCCGTGGCCCCGGAACTTGCAGCCAACCTCTTCCTATCTGAGCCTTTCTTCGGGTCTTTGAAACCGTTGACAGCCCGTGATGCGAAAAGCCGCAAAGTGGAGACCTCGATTCTGGATCTGTTGAATGCCGCATGTATCAAAAACACGTGTAGAGAAGCCATTTCTAAACACCACTCTGAATGGTTGTCTCATATTCTCACGAACGGTAGTGACCAGAGCTCAGAGTTAGCAGCAGTTATTCTTGCCAAGCTACGAGCAAGCGCCAAGGATGGCCCTTCTGCTTCGAACGGCAAGGAGCAAGGCCAGGGTAGTCATGTCCCTGAGCTGGTCGACCGATTCAAGGAGCTGATATCGAAACACAAGGACGAAAATATTGCGAACGCGATTGAGGGTTTGGCGTATTCGTCTGTTCAGCCCGAAGTTAAACAGTATTTGGCTAAGGATTCGAACTTCCTGCGACAACTCGTTCAAGTGCTTCAGGAAAATTCTAATGACTCATCTGTTCTGTATGGCGGTTTGATGACCATTCTGAATCTCACCCAGTTTCTCCCCAACCAAACAGAAGAACAAAAGAAAATTTCTCAACTCAAATCATATGCTGAGGCATCCCCGGATGCAGCTCGAGCCGGGCCTAATGCTCTTGAGAACGATAAGTATGTCATAGCGCGCTGCAAAGCTGTTATCGAAGCAGGGGTTATGGCTCTACTTATAAAATGTTTTAAGAACAATCTACCATCCGTCCAAGGTCTCACTGGCAAGATTATGCTCAGCCTATCCCGTGAGGTAAAGTCCCGGGGGACTTTAGCACAACAAGGAGCGGTCAAACTTCTACTTAGCCTAGTGACACCTAGGCAGGGTACCTCTGGTCCCATTTCAAATGATACAGTCCAAAATGTCTCACATGCATTAGCGCGGATATTAATATCAGTCGACCCCTCTCATGTTTTCCCGCCTTCTGGATTTCCCCACATCGCGTCAGCTATCCGACCTTTGGCGGCCCTGCTCACGTCTTCTGAGGCGACTTTCTCTGCGGATCAGCCACGCGATCTACTACCCGTTTTTGAGACTCTACTCGCTCTGACGAATCTTGCCTCATATCCGGATGAAACCGCAGCAGATGCCATTGTCCGCCATACCTGGTCGGCTGTAGAGGACCTACTCCTATCAAGTAGCCCCCTTATTCAGCGGGCAGCCTGCGAGCTAGTCTGCAACTTGATGGCTAGTGAACCAGGAATTGTCAAGTTTGCAGACGGGTCTAAAAAAGCGGCACAACGTCTACACGTCCTGCTTGCTCTCACTGACGCTAGCGACATAGCGACTAGAAGGGCCGCTGGCGGTGCCCTCGCTATGCTAACAGAGTTTGATCCCATCATAATTGGAGTTCTAGATAGACCACGTGGCGTCCAGCTCCTCTTGGGTCTTTGCAAAGAAGAAGACACTGGTTTGGTTCACCGCGGAGTTACGTGCGTACGTAACATGATTTGTGTTGAATCAGAAGACATTAGCTCCCAGGCAAAAGAAGCTATCAAGAAAAGCGGTGGGGTGGAGATACTTCGTGATATGCTAAAGAAGACAACCAATGCTGCAGTGCTTCAAACGGGTGTTGAAGCACTCAAACCTTTGGTCGAATAAACAGCGGGCCTGTGAGCAGATTATTTTTCTCTTATTATTTTACGGGGTCCTTCTTCCCGGCTCAGGTGTTTGTTTCATTTTCGTTTTCTTGGATTTCATCCTTCTTTCGGGGTTCAAACTTTTGGGCGCGCGGTCAGGGATGGTCTGCTGATTTGGCGTTTTCCTTCCTTTTTTTTTTTTTTTTCTTCTTTCTTTCTCATTGCGTCTTTCTCTTCCCCCCCCCTTTTTTTTCGCATTACCATATTTATGCGTCTCTCTTCGGCGTTTCGATGATGCCTTCCACAATTTTCACCGTGTGTTTATAGGGACACTTTTATGACTTAATTTGGATGATGAATCTTAGAGTGGTATGGGAGTTTTTGGCACTATATCAGGTCTGGCACAAGGGACCTTAGAAATCAGCATCATTACGGTATTGGCCAGATGCTACCATCTTTTCCCTCTGAACATGCGATCGGATTGTTATTTGAATTTAGATTTTTATCAGGATTAGAGATTTTACAAAATGAATAATGTATCAGACCGGCGATTAACTAAACACTAGTTTCGCATAAAGATGGAGGATGATAACGCGGCCTCGATATCAGATGGTGGAGGAGATTAGTGTGATGTCAATGAAGGAAAGCACGTCGGGAGTCGACATGGCTGCCTATGCTCTATAATAGTACGATGGTTATAAAATAATACTTATTGCCTACCTGCACCCCTCGCTCATTTTCTAACTATTGGTTCAATGAATGCCCCCTTGTTTTTTTCCCCCTTCACTTCTGTTCCTTTGATTCGATTTGGCTTGTATATCTGTAGGCTCGGGTGAGAATGACGGATGCCTTATTCTATATTGGCAGATGATATGATTCTACAACAATAAGGTTTGATGAAGAGGGAAAGGGGAAACCCAAGTTACAAAGGAAGCTACAAACTAACTACATCCCCGGATGACACCCATTACAGTGAAGGTGGGACCTAGCAGAGTACCAGGGGGGATCCCACTTTATGATAAGGTATATTTTAGTTCTCGTGACTCTCTTGCTCCACCCCAAAGCCTCCCACTCCCTGGAAGAATGTATTTAAATAGTCGAAGAAAAAATTGTCATGGCGGGTATTTTTTGCGTCACAACACCCCTCCCCCTGGAAGAAACCTTTGATTTGGGGGTAGGTGCGAGATTGGAGTCGGCAACAAGGGGGGAATATATGATGTTGAATTGGCCAACTCATGATTCTTGTTTCTTACGTAGGTACCTAGCTAGGTACTAATTCCACAATCCCCACGTTCCCTCTCACCTCTGATCGGAATAAAATTCGCTCATTGCTCATCGCTCATCGTTCATAGGAGATTGTTGGTGGGTGGGGGAGAGGGGGATATTTTTTTCCCTTCTTTTTTTTTTTTTTGGTTCCCCTCATACGATAAGTAGGTAGATAGTTAATTAGTGGTTGGGGGCTATTTGCAGTCAATAGGTACAGTATGGTTTTATCTAACTTCTGGGATTTGCCCATATAAAAGGGCCTTGTTAACTCCTGGTCAGAAGACATATTTTTCTTTTAATTGGAATCACTATTATTATAGGTACCTACGGAATTTACGCTATTGACTTTGATCTCCTCCCCCCAGTATGCCCCATATTTTTTGATCACCTTGTCTTAAGGGACAGAAAGTCTGAATCTCCAGGTGAGACTGTTTTTATTATGAAAAGGGAAAGAAAGGGAAAAAGACCCAATATATACACATATTCTATTCCCAGCGTTTCTTCTACTTCCAACTAGTATGCACAGGTAGTGATGAAGTTGTTACCTGTGAGGACCAGAGACCTGTATTTTTGTGTATTATTATCCTGTTTGACCGTGCGAGAGAGTGGATGGGTTGAGACGATGAGGGTAACATACGGTAAAGACCACACTCAGGAGTGGCGCGGGCAAATCAGAAAATGGCCGCCGCCCACGCCCAGCATTGGTTCGTCATGGCCGGGGTTGACGGAGGGTCTTCCACCTCCTCATCGGTACTCAGAGCTTCCCATATTCCATGGGTCATTCCGCTCCGGTCAGAGCATGTGCCTTCCACTGAGGCCCGAGTACCTTGCCTTCCATTCTCTCTTTGCATGCTCTGTGAACCAATGGCTGCCCCTCTGTCTCCAAAATTCAATTCCGATTCGCTCTGCTGGACGGAAAAGTGTTCTTTGAGCCTCCCTCTGGATCCGCATAGATCCGGCCATCAGTTGTTGTCCGCCACACTGTACTAAAATTTACTCCTGTGGAGCATTAGTTCGGTACTTCACTGGGTCTTCGCTCCACAATCCACCCTTTACACCTCATCGCCCTTACTGCATCATTTTTTTTTTGGCTTTATTGTTTGGTTCCTAATTGCACGTGCTGACTATCCATAAAAATTGGCCCGTCCTAGTTTCCTCTGTCTCTCTCCTGCAACCTCATCTCTCATTCCTTCCCTTGTGCTTCTGCATTTGCTACCTAGCTTTTGTCGCCGTATTTGCCGAGTGGAGGACCCATTAGGTTTCGACCTCCCAGCAATCCAGTTGTTTTTGGTCTCTGTTTCCGTGATAACTGACATATGGCGCCGTCGCCTCTAAAGTTTTATTTCAGTCACTCCTTTTCTCCATTCCGCATCTGCTCCCACTGTGTCATCTGATTTCTATACGAATCCACGCTTCTCTTTTGTTGAATTTTGTCGCTGGACTCTCCGTGTACCTGGGGAAGCTCTCTACAGAAATCTGTGAAGCACCCTTCATCCCTCCCTACGAAGCGCAAGCGTGCGATTAGTGGGTGTCATTTGTTCTTCTTTTTTGCCTGGAACTGCCGCAGAATTCCCCAAACATGAAGTTTGGGCGCAATCTGTCCAGAAATGTTGTACCCGAATGGAGCTCGTGCTACATTAGATACAAACCGTTGAAGAAACTTATTAAAGCATTGGCGGAGCAAGTGAAGGCGGGTCACGAGGCAGATCTTGCCGGTGAGCCATTGAATTGATGTGTGGTTTGGACCGCTAAGCGGCCCCCTAACATGATTCTCTAGGATTCTTTTACTCCCTCGACCGAAATCTCGAGGACGTTGATCACTTCTATAACAAGAAATATGCAGAGTTCTCTCGCCGCTTGAAATTATTGGTGGACCGCTATGATCAGCCATTAGATGGTAGTCAGATCGACTCGCATGATGCTGAAGATCTTTTAGCAGCATTGCTCGAGTTGCGTGGTCAACTCCGAAAACTACAATGGTATGGCGAGGTGAATCGTCGTGGGTTTATCAAGATCACCAAGAAACTGGACAAAAAGGTTGGTGCCCGGGCACAGCAGAAGTATCTCGAGACTAAGGTCGACCCGCTTCCCTTTGCTTCGAATGCCCGGGTTTCTGAAGCGTTGAGGACAATCAACGAATGGTTGTCCGTTCTTGGAGATCAGAAGATTCCTGATGACGCCAGTTCTACGCACTCCTCTCTTTCACTGAAGAGAGGCTCGTCTCGCCCCAATATCAATCTTCCTCAGAGCATGCTAATCACGGTTGATGAAGCCTTGCGCAAGGATGACACACACGTTCTACTAGAGTTGTTAGAGGACCTCAAGACTACTGCGGACGAAATTGAAGAGGGTGTCTTCCCTAAAGTCCTCAGGAGTCTTCTCCAGCGCTCAATTTACCATCGCGCTAGGGGCTGTATTGCTGTTGTACTGGGACGAGTAGATTCTCTCGAGGAAGAAGATGATATCAACAAGCGCAATTGTATACATCGCCTAGTGATTGCGATAGGTCGGGCACAGGCTACTACTGACTCAGAACAGTCAGCACTCGATTTTTCCTTGGACACGGCCAATTATATTACTCCTGCTGCTCTCCCAACCCTACGATCTGAACGACCGATTGTGAAAGATTCTAATCGCCCCCAGCACCTGGAGAGATCTCACCCAGCAGTATCGCTCTTAGAATATCTCTTGAATCAACTCCGTGCTGACCAACGGGAGTCCTTACTTTCCAAGGACCTTTCTGGACGTACCCCATTGCATTATGCAGCACAATATGGCTTTCGGGTTGTCTGTGAGCTTATTATCGAACATCTCCAGGCATGGGACATGTTCGACGTGCATGAGGGAATCGATTCTTCACGTTGGCAAGACAACGATGGCTGGGCTCCATTGCACCTGAGCGTTGTTGGTGGCCACCCTTTAACCACCCGTGCCCTCCTAGAAGCGGAAAATTGGCAGGGCGATAATGAAGATAAGGCGATAATCCGCAAACGCGTTTCTCGTTCAGGTGCTGTACTTGCTCTCGCCACCAAGGCCAATTTTGTTGATATTGTCAAGCTCTTGGTCGATGCTGGTGTTGATATCAACTACCAAGACGACCAGGGCGAGACGGCATTGCATGTTGCCGCTCGATTTGGACACGACAAATGTGCGCGTATTCTACTGGAAGGCACCAAAGATCAAAAAGCTGATCCTGAACTTGCTGAAAACACATATTCATGGACCCCTCTGTTTATTGCTTGTGTTGATGGCTCGCTGGGTATTGTTGAGCTCTTGATTGAAATGGGTGCTGACCTAGAAAAGTTGGATTCTTCTGGATGGACAGCCAAGGAGCATGCGGCACTTAGGGGTCACATTGATATAGCGCGAGCCCTGGCTCGAGTCACTCCTGCACCCGAACCGGAAGTCCCCGAAGTAGAAACTGTGATGCCACTATCTACGTTCTCCTCCTCTCCGTCTTCTCAATCACAGTCCTCTCTGATGGAGAAAAAGTCCAATGGTGGTCTTGCTAACACTGCGAATTCTCCTTTACGAAATTCTGATCCTGTCAAGACATTTGGACACCGGTATCTCACCGATGAGGCCATGATTCTGGTTAGTTTGGGGACTATGGATAGCAGGAAGCCTTTAGAGACCGTGAGCCTTGATAGGATTCCAATGGAAAACGCCCATTCCACTCAGCTTGATACTGCACTTTCCATTGTTGTGTCAGCTAGTGGTGCGCACGGTGAGCCTGAGACCATCGATCTTCCTGTCCAGGAGAATATCTCAACCGAGCCAATCGTCTTCCATGCTCCAGATCCTAGTAAGGTTCGACTTTTGTTCGACCTCGTTCCTACCTACGCTGGCTCAAAAGATCAAGTTGTCGGACGCGGCGTTGCATTGCTCGCAAGTGTTAAGCCAACGCTGGGAACGCACCGGATTAATCTCCAAGGCGATTCTACCATTCCAATTGTGGCGAAAAATACTTTGGAGGTTATCGGATCCGTCACCTTCAACTTTTTAATCATCACTCCTTTCCGGCATCCAAACATGTCAATCACAGAACATCAAACGTACTGGAAGAGCATGTCTTCTACAATGCTTATTGGGCATCGCGGCCTGGGCAAGAATATGGCCAGCCGCAGGTCACTGCAACTGGGAGAGAACACCATTCAATCCTTCATCGCGGCTGCTAATTTGGGTGCTTCCTACGTTGAGTTTGACGTTCAATTGACTAAGGATCATGTTCCCGTTATCTATCATGATTTCCTAGTGAGCGAGACGGGCATTGATGCGCCAGTCCACGCACTCACTCTCGAACAATTCCTTCAGCTCGGGGATAAGGGTCCTTTTCGAACACCCCTCTCTCCACCCCTGGCACCTACTTCAGCACCAAATGATCGGGGTAATCTTCCTTCCCGCCAACGATCGATGTCTGTTGGAGGTTCTGACTGTGAGCCTGCGGAGTTGAACGAGAGAATCAAACATACCCGCGATTTTAAGAAAAAAGGATTCAAGGGAAATAGTCGTGGACATCATATTCAAGCCCCTTTTGCTACACTAGAGCAACTGTTCCGAGAATTACCCAAGACCGTTGGTTTTAATATGGAATTGAGTAAGTCCAGCAACCTCAAATAATTAGTATTCGACCTCGCTAACTATTGCCCTTAGAATATCCTATGCTTTGTGAACTCGAGGAAGAGGAGATGGATACTTATGCAGTGGAATTGAATAACTTTGTCGACACGGTTCTCACCAAGGTCTATGACTTAGGCGAGGGTCGTAACATGATCTTTTCAAGTTTCAACCCTGATGTCTGTCTCCTACTTTCATTTAAGCAGCCCTCAATCCCTGTTCTTTTTTTGACCGATTCGGGGTCTTCTCCCGTGAGTGATATTCGTGCCAGCAGCCTTCAGGAGGCCATCCGGTTTGCTTCCCGATGGAATCTCCTTGGTGTTGTTACACAGGCCGAATGTCTCGTGCTTTGCCCTCGTCTAGTACGGGTCGTAAAGGAGTCCGGTCTTGTTTGCGTATCTTATGGCGTAGCAAACAATGACCCCTCTAAAGTCAATGTATGTTTCCCCCCGATAAGCCCTTCTCCTGAACTGCGTGGTATTAATATGTATCGTTTAGCTCCAAGTTGCCGTCGGGATTGACGCAGTTATTGCTGACTCTGTTCTCGCTATTCGGAAGGGTCTAACTGAGCATGAGAACAAGGGTGGTTCCACACCGGTGTTTAGTCCGCAGCCTAGTCCACTAGCTCAGCCTGCTTCTGAAGCTCTGAAGTTACCCTCCAAAATCCCCATTCTCAGCCAACCAGAGCAAAGAGACGACCGTTCGCATGTGAAAACAGAGGTGCTGTTCTAAGTTATGTTGCTTTCTCGTGATACCCCAGTCATTCAACAGACTACCTAGCAGCTAAGAGAGGTACAGTAGTGATAGATGTATAATTTGCGGCGTCGCATTCCAGGCCAATTTGAAAAGTACCGTTTTGTTTTGTTTGTTGCATATGACCTGAATCTACTACGCGATCACGGCTAGTTTTAACAACAGCCAATAGCCCGGATTCCCCTGTATCTAGCACTGGAAATGGTTTCAAATAAATAGCTCTGTAACTAATACTAATAGAAATCCTATCTTCAAACCGTGATAGTATTGACTACACATCTTAAGCTATCATGGTTTAGTTACCCCATGTTAGGTGAAGTTATAGGGGGTCCTTTCGATCACTTTTCCGGTCTCTGGAATGCGGACGATTGAGCTAGGATTTGCTCGGATTTGAAACCACCCAACATTGGAGATGCCGAGTGTTAGTAAGAATGGCCCAATTGATCTCAAAAGGTTGTTTCATCCTTCCTGGCTCAGCATCATTCAACCCCGGACTCGACAAAACCGCATCTAATATTCCGTTCAATAGCTCCTTGCTTGCTTGAGTAACGAACTGGGAAGAGATTTCAAAACGCTTTGGTGCATATTTTCATTTTCTGCTACGAAGTCCTGGAGTCTCATCTTAATACCAATACGCAGGTTCGATGCTAGTCATCTGCCAATCAAAAATTCGTGTAAATCCCATTGAGCGCCCGGTTGCTTATTTAGTCGAGCGAATGTACCGAAAATTAATTTTTGATACATTTAGACTCGTCCCGGGTTGAAGAACCTTGGCGTGGATGTGAGATAAATGGATCCCCGAACCTGGCCGCTGAAAAAAGTTAGAGGAACTCAATCTTAGTCAGAAATGGGAGGCATGCAGCTTAGGTAGGTACCTGTAGTTTCCATACCTAAGGACCCTCGACCTATCGCAAAACCCAGCATGTCATGAAGCTCATCGTTGCCTGAGGAGTTGGAATTCCCCTACCTACGGTTATCTTCTCCTGGGGCCGTTCTCCGCACATTTTTACCTTATGTTGAAATTACCTCTTTTTCATACTCCACCTTGCATCGCCTCACCTCGCCTCGCCTCACCTCTCACCTAACCTAACCTCACCTCCTCTCTACCCGTTGCTGTATCATATAACGACCAGACAATGAATGCTGTGGACGCGACAGAACACTATGAAGCAAGTGCAAATGGTGAGAAGACCTTACAAATGCTTTTCATCAACGATCTTTTCTTTTTCTCTTCCCTATTGAAACGATTAGGATTAGGATAATAATATTATTTCAAACAGACCCTGCTCCTTCCCTCCTCACGGTAATCCTCGACACAAATCCACACGCCTGGGCATTACTCGAAAAATCCTCCTTATCCTTCTCCAATGCTGTCGCGAATATCCTTGTTTTCTTAAACGCTCATCTTGCCTGCAACTATGCGAATGAGGTAGCAGTGGTAGCATCCCATAGCCAAAAGGCGACCTGGCTCTATCCATCACCAACTACCATTGGGAACGGTACCAGAAATGGTCCCGATCGGGATGGCGACGTTACAATGCAGAATGGAAATGGCGATAACTATGCTACTGGTGGTGATAGTGGGGGTGAACGAGTAAACAAATACCGACCCTTCCGAATCGTGGAGGAGCAGGTTTCGCAGAATCTTCAACAGCTTATGGAATCCACTAGCAAGGCGGATATGGAAAGTACAACGTCAACAATGATGGCTGGCGCGTTGACGCTCGCATTAAGTCATATCAATCGGAGGACAATTGCCTGGGCGGAAGCTCACGGGGCTGATACATCCGGTGGCATTGCTGGGTCGGGTGACGGGGATACTAGTTCGGGGAGGAGGGCAGCCGCAGCAGCAGAGGCTGGCGTAGAGGGCCTACAATCACGGATTATGATCCTTTCTGTGAGCAGCTCGACGGGATCCGCGCATCAATATATTCCTATTATGAATGCCATTTTTGCCTGCCAACGTCTGCATATTCCCATCGATGTATGTAAGTTGAGTGGGGATGCAGTCTTCCTGCAGCAGGCATCCGATGCCACAAAGGGCATCTATATGGCTCTGGCAGAACCGAAAGGGTTGCTACAGTATCTAATGATGGCTTTCCTACCCGACCAGCGGTCCCGAAAGCACCTCGTCCTTCCTACCCGAGTGGACGTGGACTTTCGTGCTGCTTGCTTTTGCCATCGCCGTGTGGTCGACGTTGGGTTTGTGTGTTCCATCTGCCTTAGCATCTTTTGCGAACCGTTGGACAGTGGTATCTGCTTGACCTGCGGTACCCATCTAGATCTAGGCGATTACGGAGCTAAGCCGGCCGTTGTTGCTCGCAAAAAGAAAAAGAAGAAAGCTAGAGCAAATGGGGTTTCCGCCACACCCACACCTACGCCTACCCCAGGTCCTTGATATTACTTTGAAATGAAGGTCATTTAAATCTTATTCAATTTGATTCAGGTTGAAGATTTGATGTCCAGCATCGAACCGGTTAGCGTTTTTGGTCTATTCATCCTATGTCATAGACGGAACGCCAAAAGATTAAAGTGATTATCAACCTTCAGGTCTTCATAGTTGGAATGACCCAACAAACTATAGAGACGACTCTCTCTATGATATGGTCACCCAGAAATCGTATAGACTATCTGACGCAGACGATTTAAGGGCATCAAGTTTGAGAGAGACATGAGCTATTCCATCAGACTCACTTCTTTCCGAATATACCGAATAGCGAAGCAGTCAGGGGCAAATGACAGAATGAAACAAACAATACCTCGTGATGTATTTTTCTAGGACCTATCCCATGCCGTTAGTTCATAGTTCTCGCTCCATGTTTTAGCTCCAAGTGGCTGTTTCATTTAACTTCTGAACACACAAGCTCGGCCTCCTTGAGCAATGCTCCCTTTCCCGTTACTGCGTGACATGACAGAAACCGGCCTTCTATCCTTGCTTGTCATAGATGCGAGGGCCTGTGATACAAAGCGGTTAGGTCAAACAGGTAGTCTGTGAAAACTTGGGTATGCAAAACTTACGAAAGAGTCCGTGTTGTGGGCAAAGTATAGAGCTATTCCATCAACCGATTTCTTCACCGTCATCACTCCAATACACCCCTGATGGTGACTAGGTTTAACTGCAGGGTGCACTAGTTAGAATTCGTTAGTGCATTTCTACTCCAAACAAATCAATTGCAATGGACTCACTCATGAAGTCTGCCGTAATCATAGCCCTGATAGCTTCATCTTCACTCACATCATCAAAGGTGCCATTCTCACATTTTCGGTGGCTGTAGTAGACTCGTGTCGCACAAACACTCGCGGCCATTGTTGTTGCTATATGCTCTCCGGTTCCTGAAGTAACTGTGGCGACGCAGGTTTGCTCGGGGTCGTTTGGATCCGAGGGAATGACGTGTGTGCCAACGCCAACGAGTGCAGCAGGGCCAACTCGACCTTGATGTTTCATTCCAATACCCCCTGAAGACGAACCCGCCGCAATATTTCCGTAGCTGTCTACTGCTATTGCTCCTACCGTGTCGCTTATTTGATCAACGTCATGAACATGCTTAGCAGATGAGAGACGGACCCTCTTCCTCAAAGGGTTAGGTTGGCGGGTTTTTGTTGCACTAGATCTTCCTGAACCTGGCCTGGGTTGGGATGTGCCATCGACATGGCTACCATTTGCGATATCCATGCTCTCTGCGGTTACAATTTTACCACTGGGTGCTGGGGAAACACGAGGGGATGGGCTGGCTCGCGGAGAACTAAGGATTGTCGATGAACCAGGTCCTGTACTAGATGGAGTGGATAAGATTGGCGTTGGATTAACTGTTAACGGTCGACGGTAATATGCCATGTTGTTGCTATTCTGATTTGGTGAGTCTTTCTCTTTGGCTGTTTCAGCTGCTAGCATCTCCTTCTGCCATCGGCGCCATCTATGCGTTGCTCCTTCGGAAAGCAATCCATCATGTGGAAGGACCACCAAACCATTTTCGTATGCATATTCAACCGCACCCGGCCCTACGAGTAAATTTGGAGGCACTCGATTTAAAGATAACTCCTTTGTTGTAGAATTGAGTATAATTCGGGCCAAAGAGATCGGGTTCTTCACCTCTGTAGTACACCCACTCTTGATTAATCAACTTGGGGTTGAAAAAGGCAGTGTACAACCAGGGAAACTTACGGGGCACAGCGCCAGCTGCTCCGCTGCGTCCAAGATGGTCAACAATTGTGGCGTCGCATTCAACAATACCATTGATATTCGGATTACTTCCATAGCCGGCGTTGGTGATTTCAGCATCCTCCAGCAGCATAATGGCGATTTCAACGGCATCAACGGCGGTCCCACCACTTCGAAGCAGAGCCATTGCGACCTTTGCGGCACTGTTTTGTGTGAGCTAGATTTGAGGCCATAGATGTGAGGGGAATCGATGAGGGAAGTCGTGCCTAGATGAGGGGATTTTGCTTACTTTTCACATAGCTTCAAGTGTGATTGCTCATTCTCCTTGCTATGGAAACCAGCTCCAGCATGGATGAAAATTGCAGAAACACCATTGTCTCTGTTCGAATGACTCATGGTGTGATCGATATTTACTTGGGTATGATAGATCGTGTGTGCTTGCTGGATATAAAGAATGCAAGTCCTGTGCAGGAAAATTGCAAGCTCAAAAGAGGGATCAAGGAGAATGAGAAATGTTGCAGATTACCACTTTAGCAGGATAATCAACATTTCAGAATCGATAGCAGAGCCCGCGTTATTTGGTTGAATGTAGAAGACTTGGTGTTGGAAGATGATTGTAAGGCAATAAGAGATGATTAACGAAAGGTGGAGAGGATTAAGAATAACACAAGATCAAGAAAAAAAGAATATACAGGTGTTAATCCACATGTAAGGTGACTTATCTCATTGGTTGAGGTCAGTGATTTAGGAAGTTACATGTATATGGATAGCTGAGTTTGAATATAACAATGAATGAGCGGAAAGAAGCAAGATAGGGATGATAATGAGAGACTAGAAGGGAAGAGGGAAATGAGGGTAATGATATAAGAGATTCTGGGGGAGGGTTAAAGTGAGATGTAGATATCAGAGATGTTAAGTTGATATGGTGTGTTGTGGAAAGCCTTTGATTGTGGGCTCTTTCCTCTCTTAGTTCAACGACGGATCAACACACAACAAAGGTGCTACTTGCCCTGTAAAGGACGTGTTGAAACATGGTTCTTTGAGTGCAAGTTGTATTTATAGGGAGATTTTCAAAGGATGATATAGTTGAAAGAAACCGAGAGGTCTGGGGTCACCAAAGCAATTGATTCACTTGAAGTATGTAGAAAACGAAAATAACTCTTTCATAGTTGGAGAAACATTATTGGATCAGTGGCTTGGCTAGTGGCTAGTCAGGTGGCTAGTGATGGTTAGTGGGGCTGATGGGAATGGTTCTGGTATTGTTTTATACACACCCGCCATACCCCGTCTTACATACCCTTACGTATTGCCTGCCTGAGGTCCTCCACCACCACCGCTTGCTTCTCTTGAATCCGCCTGCCTGCAGCGCGCCCACCACCAGCAACTTTCCCCTCCCTCTCTCCTAAAGTCTCTACCAACTCCCCTTCCTGACCTCTTTTTTTCTCCCTCCCTCACCTCTTCTCTTTATTCCCCAGATCTGCCTTCTCATCCAGATCTATTCGATAGCGATTCCCCTTCTCACGAATTGGAAGAAAGGGGGAGAGTGTGTGCTCCAGATCGCTCGTCATGGCTTCCCAAACTCCCGCCGTTGTCATGGACAAGTATGTCATTCCACTTCAAGAAGATCTCCTCCCAAGGAAAGGGTGAGCTGTGGCTAATTATATTTTCCCTTTCTCTTTAGCGGAACTGGTTATTCCAAGCTTGGTAAATCTACTAACCTGCTGTTTCTCCCGGACCAGCCCCCCGCACAGCCGGACCCTAAGCTAACAAGTCATCAGGTTTTGCCGGTAACGATTCGCCTTCATTTGTTTTTCCTACTGCAATTGCCACCAAGTCTGGTGCTGGAAGTGCCGGAAGCTCCTCTGGACGACCTGCTGTTGCAAGTAAACCATCGTTTTTGGCTTCCGGTGGTGGGGCTGGCTCACACTTGTCTGCGAAGCGTGGTACGGAAGATCTGGATTTCTTCATCGGTGATGAGGCTTTAGCCGCTGCCAATGGCCCAGGATATGCTATTAATTATCCCATTCGCCATGGTCAAATCGAGAATTGGGACCACATGGAACGATTTTGGTCAAATTCTATCTTCAAATACCTCCGAGTCGAGCCGGAGGATCACTACTTCCTTCTCACTGAACCTGTAAGAAATTACAAAGCTCTTTCGCTTTGCCCCTTACTCTTCATTGCGACTAACCGAGGATAACTTACTGATTTGGAGATTTATATGTATAGCCCCTGAACCCCCCGGAGAACCGCGAAAACACCGCCGAGATTATGTTCGAATCATTCAATTGCGCCGGTCTCTATATTGCAGTCCAAGCCGTGCTTGCCCTCGCCGCCTCCTGGACTTCGTCAAAAGTAACAGATCGTTCGCTTACTGGCACGGTGATCGACTCGGGTGATGGAGTTACCCATGTTATTCCCGTCGCGGAAGGCTACGTCATCGGATCTTCTATCAAGAGTATCCCGATTGCTGGCCGAGACATTACCTATTTTGTGCAAAGCCTACTACGCGACCGAGGAGAGCCGGACAGCAGCTTGAAGACCGCTGAGAAAGTGAAGGAGGAATACTGCTATGTCTGCCCTGATATCGTCAAGGAGTTCGCGCGCTACGACCGGGAGCCCGATCGCTTCCTGAAGCACACTGTGACTTCGCCCAACGGCCGTAGTATTCAGATTGATGTTGGATATGAACGGTTCCTTGCTCCTGAGATATTTTTCAACCCTGAAATCTACTCATCCGATTTCCTTACTCCCCTTCCCGTCGTTGTGGATGGGGTTATTCAGTCTTCCCCTATTGATGTCCGGAGAGGTCTCTATAAAAACATTGTACTTTCTGGAGGCTCTACGCTTTACAAAGACTTCGGGCGGCGTTTGCAACGTGACATCCGACATCTGGTGGACGCACGTATTCGTGCTTCGGAAGCACGCAGTGGAGGCGCAAGGAGTGGTGGTCTGGACGTAGCTGTTGTGACGCATAAGCGACAGAGACATGGCCCATGGTTTGGAGGCAGTCTGTTGGGACAGACCCCAGAGTTCCGTAGTTACTGTCACACGAAGGCAGAGTATGATGAGATTGGTCCCAGCATTGTCCGGAGGTTTGCCCTACTTGGGGGCCCTGGTAGCACTTGAACGGGGGATGGAGTATAGTGGGACATCCTGTGTGGCCCTTTTGCTAGGTTTTTTGTCTATAGTATTCTACATTCTCTCATGACCCTCCAGAGTATCTTGTTCGTCACTTAACCAAGTATCCGATTGTCTTATCTCCAGCTAAAGCAGCTGCCACAAAATGGTGTCGGTAGTGCGATTTTATGAACGCAAGTCCTTGATGATGCAAGCTTAATATCATCTAGACAGGCTGATTTGATCGGGAATTCGTATTTCGAATCGCTTTAGCACTTGGTTGTGCCCTGTATATCATCATGTGCTATTGAAACTTTAAATAATATACCTATTATCATAAACGCCCCCACCCCCAAGCAATAAACAAATACAGTACAACGCGCAAATTGGGGCTATATAGGTATTATTGCTAAATGTAGCCATCAAATGTCATTCGGTACTTTTCATTGGCTCTCACTAGGGATAGCGGCCTTATTTAAAATAGCAACGCCCTCCACATGGCCAGTCTGCGGGAAGAAATCAAATCCACGAATACTCTCAATATCATATCTAACTTTGGTCTGTGCATCGCCCTGCACCATGACGGCGACATCACGTGCTTGCGTATGAACATTGCAGCTCACATAGACAACTCTCCTCGGCCCATAGGCTAGCAACTGTCGAAGGAAATCATCACTACAGCCCTTGCGTGGCGGGTCGATGACGAGGAGGGTCTGATCCGCCGGGTAGGGCACATCCTTGAAGAGAACGGCAGCGTCGGCGGCAGCAAAGCCGGTGTTAGGGAGGGAGTTGGCCCGGGCATTCTCGCGGGCCGAGACGATGGAGTCTCCGGCTACGTCCACGCCAAGACTGGATTTGAAGAGCGGAGAGAGGGTGATTGTGAAGAGACCAGAGCCGGAGTAGGCGTCTAAGAGGTATTTAATCGGCTTAGGGCTTTGGGCGTTGTCGGAGGGCAGAGAATTCTGTCGGATATACTCGGTAAAACCGGAGAGAATGGAGTTATTGTTCTGGAAGAAAGCGCCGGCTTTGTTAGTGAAGAGGTAAGAATCGATGTACTCGACGGAGGTGGCGTTGGGATCGGTGACGCAACGCTTTTCTTCCGTGTAGGCAGGATTGTCATCGAGGGTGATGATATCGCCGGAGTCTTGACCGGGCTTGTTGTTAGTTATGGATTCATAGGTTATGGGCGTGGTGGCGGTTGAGGAAGATGTAGAGTCTTTGGGGATACGGGTAGTGGATTCGCGCAGGAGAATGGTTGCGCCTTTGGTATATTTCTGGAGATTCTCTGCGACTCGCCTACGTTCACTCTTCAAGCCACGGCGAACTATGTCAGTACCGAGAGGGCAGTCCTCGATGTCGAGGTCTCGTCGCTGGTTCTTATAGGTGAAGCCGATTGGGGGTACCTCTTTGTGAGGCTCCCGGGGTCCCTTCTTTCTCCGCCCAGATCCTGGAGGTGCAGCAAAATGGGGTGTGAGTTTGGTTCTATATCCATACTGTAAAGGAGAGGGGAAGGTGTCGTCAATGGCGGGGATTAGTTCAGGAATCAGGCCAGAGAAGTTCGCGTATGCCTTTTTAACAATGCGCTTCTTGTGGGCTAGCTGGTCCTCATATGACATCATCTGTAGCTGGCAGCCGGAGCACTTGCCAAAATACTGACAGCCTATCATGGCATCGTTTCTCTGCTGACCCGGTTCAATGACCTTAAGGAAATCGGTCACACTGTAGGATAGAGATGGTAAGTGACGGATCACTTTCACAAGGACCTTGTCACCAGGGACGGTGAACGGGACCACATAGACATGGTCAGCATTCTCCGAGAGCGCTAAACCATCGCCTGTTGAAGAGAGCTCCGTAATTGTCACCTCGATTTCGGTGAATGGAGCTGGGAGTGTGGACTGTGGGGGAGGAGCCTGACTATCTTCAGTCTCTGCAGGTGGGGTGACGGCTTTCTTCTGTTTTAAGAGCTTGTCGACATCAGCCTGGAGAACTTCGTCAAACCCTGTGATTTCTGTTCGATCGGCCTTGCCCTTCTTACGCCGCTTTGCAGCATCGGGATTCTTAGGCGGAGGAGAAGGAGGAGTTTCCATGTTTCTTATTGGGGACCAGTGTGCATTGCGCCGCAGCTGGTGCTGGGAATAGATGATTGGTTTAGAGAATGTGGAGTTGGATATAAATCTTGTTGAGCGCCGGAGAGATGATCGGAAAGCTAAGAACATGTATAGATATAATTCTCTCTCGAATTGACAATGTGAGGGCGAAAAAGGTTGAGAGGGAGTAAATGGAGGATAAAAAAGAAAAAATTAACTTAAAAAAAAAGTTGAAGTTGAGGCCGCCCGAAAAAGAAGCACGCGGATTGGCTGGTTGACCCGCTGAGAATTTCTCTCCAACTTCGTTTCTTCCCAAAACACCAGAATCGACCGGAATCCCGACCACTTTCGACAAACCCACACCCTCGGACGCCAATTCCCTTCCTCCCTCAATTCCTGTGCTCTACTAGGCCTCTGCAGGCCAGAGAGCTATCTGTCTGCCCACTATGAGTCTCGTTCGCCCTGCCAGATGTCTGTTTTGCAGCTTTTCCCGTGCGACCACAGCCGGTTTACGTGTGCCTCGACGCCAGTTCCACCCTTCGACCACGCAATTTTCTTCCGATCAGAGCTCTAAATTGCCCCCTAGCGATGTGAAAATCAAAACCCTAGAGCAGGTCTCACGTGAGATCAAGGCTGGAGATATTAAGCCGTACACGGAGGAGGAGAAGGCCCGACTGCAGGAGGTGTACACCCCAGAGCAGATCGCAGCTATCGAGGCCGGAGAAGCGGCCATTGATCCCAAGGATATGGCGGAACAGTTTGCCATCCGTCGGGATCCGATGAAGTTCCACTATTTGGATGATTTCTCAACGATCGAGCCTGGCGTTGACCGACACACTCGGGCCCCCGAGTCCAACACCGACTATACTGCCACCTTAAAGAGTGAGGATGACTTCGTGGATGACTTTGCTCGGTTTTTCGCGGAAATGCCAGAGAATGCGACAGCGGGAGACTGGGTGCGATTTTTGGAGACAACGCGCATGACCAAGGGAAAGGAGGAGAACGAGTTGAACCCGCACAGTTCCCTGGTTCCAGATCTGTTTGGGCCTGGAGAGACTCTTTCCGGTGAGAAACGCGCGCCGCCCAAGTTCTTCGAGGATGAGGATAACAGGGGCCGCAAGAATGAGGAGATGACCGAGGCCTTGAAGAGACTGATCAAGACTACGGGATACTCTGTCGATGAGATCCGCGGTCTCAAGTCCCGATCGCTTGTGTCGCACTCCGTTGTGAACCAGACCCGGCTAGGTAAGGTCCGCCGTACCTACTGCCTCTCGATTGCTGGTAATGGCAACGGTCTGTTGGGTATTGGTGAGGCCAAGTCTGAGGAGGCTGCGGATGCTGTCCTCCAATCCAAGTACCGCGCCATTCGCAACATGCAGCCCATCCCACGTTACGAGAACCGGACTATTTTTGGTGATGTCAAGGGCAAGAGCGGCGCAGTTGAGTTGAAATTGATGAGCCGTCCACCAGGTATGAGCTTTTATATTCCCTATTCTCCTTATAAAAATAAGATGAATCTCCATGCTAACGGTAATGTACACATGTAGGCTTCGGTCTTCGCTGCCAAAGTCTGATATTCGAAATGTGCCGTGCGGCCGGAATCCATGATCTTGCCGCCCGTGTTGACCGATCGCGAAACCCCATGAACACTGTGAAGGCCGCATACGAAGCCCTGATGAGCCAGCGGAGCCCTGAGGATATTGCTCGTGCTCGGGGTAAGAAGCTAGTGGATGTGCGCAAGGTGTACTACTCGGGACGGATCTAATTTCGATCTATATTTTTTATTTTTCCTGCCTCATCATCATCCCCACCATTACCCAAACTTACTCTTGTTTACTCGAAAAAGAAATTCGACCGGTATGATCGCACGCATAGAATAGACAAGGCCTTTTGCTATTAACATTTTACTTTCTACATTCTTGTCTATGAGGTCTTGCGTTATGGCGGTGTGTATAAAATCGGCCTGCTCGTTTCCTTTTTCCTCCTTTCCTCCTCCATCTCCGTGTCACTTTTGTTGTTTCTCAACCTCATATTTTTCAATATGTATTTGTACTATACTGTACCGTGCTGTATTGCAAAGGCTGTGTGATATTATAACTGGATTTTTACATTTAAAATATAAGAAGAAAATCAAAACAGAGGTATATAGATGTATATTAATACCTGAAGTCATAGACTGAAGATCTCTATATTTAATATTAAATAACCCCCCTTCCCCTACTCAACAAAGTATAAATACAAACAAAAAAAAGGGTATATTATTCTCACAATCTCATAAACTCCCATTACACAAAGAACGAAACAAGGCCCACAAAAAAAAAAATAAAAATAAAATAAAAAAAAAAAATAAAAAAGAAAAAGAAAAAAAAGAAAAGAAAGAGAGAGAAGATCAAAACCTCCCTGTAAAACTCATATCTTCAAATCTCTCCTCCAACTGTTCCTGTTCCTGTTCCTGTTGCTCTTGTTGCTGCTGCTGCTGCTGTTGTTGTTGTTGCTCACTCTCATTAAAAATCTGCTGTTGCAAGACAATACTATACACACTCGCCTTAAGCAAGGTACAAACGGTTGCTGTTTTTCGTTCGAGATGGCGTAACCCATCAAGGGTAAGTGATGTCGGGGCGTCTGCTAATGAGGAGAGTTTTTCTGAGAGCTAGAATAGAGAGAGAGAGAGAATGTGTGAGCGAGTGGAGTGAGCTGCTGAATATATATATTCATATATATTTTCATTTGTATCCAATTGGATTCAGACTACCTCAACACATACCTTATTCACGTTGCCTAGCAAGCGGGTATATTCATCTAGGACTTCTTGTTCGAGGTCGGAGACGAGGGGGTGGGAAGTGCGGAGGAGGGGGTTTTTTTGCGGCGTCTCGGTATCGGTTTCCATTTGTGTCTGTTGTCTGTTGTCTGTTGTCTGTGTGGTTCTTTTTTTTACACTTGTTTGTCTTCGTGGAAAGGGCAATAGGAAGCTTTCTCTGGAATTTTTTTCCCCCCTTTTACTTGCGCTTGCGTTTCCCGGGATTGAGGTGGTGGTGTTTATTTTATGGATGGAAGAATCAATTGAGGTGGTGAGGAAGTGGAGGAGAAACCCAAGTTGGTGGTGGTACTGCGGGGATGCTTCCTGAGCTTTGCTTACTACCTTACCTATTTTACATACTCACCACTCGATGGGTGATGTTCACCCATCGACACACACGATCTTTAGGTACCGTGCATAATTTACTTTTTTCATATAAAAATTAAATCAATTCGCTTTCACAAATAACTGTAAAGCATCACATTCTTCAAAACGCTAGTCTCAAGGCGAAGAATCCAAGACATAATTCTTCAATTATCATTCACAGCCAACAAAACAAAACGAAATCAATCAATATCAAGTAGTTCGCATCGTATAGTAGCAGGCAAACCCCAAATGGACGCTAGTGTATAGGAAAAAAAAAAGTTTTAGAAGGATACAAACCGAAATCGCCAACGCCATAATTGCAATAGTGACAGTGAGTGGCAGGCGACTAAAATATCACGGGGAACAAAAACATTTTATAAAACCCGCATCAACAAGCGGTACACTGGGAGCCGAAACGCAGTACAAGTTCAAATCAAAACCAATGCAAAGGATCGTCCTAGGATACCAAGGTGTAATGATATCCATCCATACACTTGGCAGTAGAATAAGAGTCAATGGAAAATAAAAGAATCGGGAAATTAATCATTCCCAAAATC
Source organism: Aspergillus haitiensis (assembly GCA_027569155.1). Classification (NCBI taxonomy): domain Eukaryota; kingdom Fungi; phylum Ascomycota; class Eurotiomycetes; order Eurotiales; family Aspergillaceae; genus Aspergillus; species Aspergillus haitiensis. The sequence continues at coordinate 601,237 of JAPDEO010000017.1, forward strand.
AAAAAGTCTAAACGCGCCAGACTCCAGTAAAAAGCTGCAATAATGCAGTGTGGGGGCAAAAAAAAAAAAAAAAAAAAACAAAAAGGTCGACTGTCGGGTACAGGTTCTTTCATGCATCATGGTCGTGAAATAGTCCTAGCAATACAGTGCACGCTTCGAGCAGTTTCATCTATCATGCGGTGGGACGGGGCAAGGATGAGTGTCAATCGTTGGGGGGATTGCTATTACATATCCCCGTCGTGGTGAAGAGTAACGCTGTTAAACTCCTCAAAGGGGTCCGAGACTTCTCCATTGGGCGTGGCAAGGCCCGAGTCCATTGGGACCCCCTTCATCTTGGAAGGATTCTTTCCGCCAATATCGACACTGGCGCTTTCTTTCACATTACGGAAGTTAATAGTTTCCGTGCCGCGACTCTGATGCGGAATCATTGGCGGTTTCATATGACGAATAAGAGCCCATTGTGTCTGCCGGAAAAAAGGGTGAGTCTTGACATCGGAGGCACCGGCTCGAGCTCCAAGGCGCTTCGTCTCGTCTTTAATAAGTAGTTTCCGTATCAATGACTTGCACATACTAAACTTCCATGTCAGTGCCCAATCCAGTAACCACAACAGAAGTCAAGTGAAAAGTAGAACAAAGAAAAACACATACTTCGATATTTGCTGGTTGTTACCCTGTTCAGGGAATTGCACCTCATCTCGAAGGATATTTCCAAATGTCGCATTTCTGTTTTTGCCCTTGAAAGGTGTTGTCCCATAGAGCATCTCGTAAATTAAAATGCCAAGAGTCCACCAGTCAACCGCGCTTGTATGCCCACACCCTTTTATTACCTCGGGAGCGATGTACTCTTCCGTACCAACAAACGAATTAGTTCTGAAATCGGCAATACATGATTTAGTGTCAATGGTAGGTAGAGATGTCGCGGAGCCACCGCCGCGGGCTGGAATCATCGTAGGTGCACCACCCGGTCCTGATTGCTTGGACAGGTCAAAATCGGAGAGCATAATATGACCTGATTGGTGAAGAAGAATGTCTACACAAGTAAATAAATTAGCATAGGAAGAACCCGTTCAGTCATAGACTACCACATACTCTCTGGCTTTAGGTCACGATAAATAAATCCCATGAGGTGGAGGTATTCGAGAGCGGCAGTGACCTCTGCGGCGTAGAATCGAGCAGCATCCTCTGAAATACACTTCCCAGGCCGAGTCTGAAGGGCTATTGCGGCAAAGTAATAAAGTTAGCCGCTATTGACATCTTGCACATTATCCATATGCGATATTTGTACGTACCTCGAAAGAATTCACCTCCGCTGCAGTATTCCATACAGAGATAGAGATAATCCTCCGACTGGAAAGAGTGATAGAGGGTGACAATGAATGGGTGGTTGCTTGTCGCTAGGATCTCCTGCTCCGCCAACGCTCGCTTGATCTTATTCCTTTTGATCATCTCCTTCTTACTCAAGACTGAAGTAGTAGCCAATTAGCAAACTTCCAAAATTCCAGCGAAATAAGAGAAGCAAAGGAGATAAACAACGTACCCTTCATAGCATATAGACGGCTCGATTTCTTTTCCCGAACAAGATAAACCTTGCCGACGTCACCCTTTCCAATCAACTTTATCTTATCGAAACTGGCTGGGCCGACCTCAACGTTGCGCACCTTAATTGAATTCGAGCTATACGTTCGACGGAAACCACTGGATGATGACCGGATTTGGGGAGGGGGAGGAAGTTTGCTATCGGGTCCAAGTTTGGGTACAACAAGATTTCCCGCCTTATCTGCGCTCGTTTCAACCAGGCTCACCTGAGAACCCGTAGCGCCAGATTGAACGAGAGGTTCCTTTCCTAGCTCGGCTGTCTGAGGACGCTCATCGGATTGGTCACGGTTAAAGAGGCCTTGCGCATTAGGGGCCGATGCGACACGACGAAGTTTCCTTGCCAGCTCTTCCTTATTGGCGGTTGTAGCCTGTTCCGCGGCCGAGACACCATCAACCTGCAATTCTGGGGTGTCCGGGGGAGAGGATGGAACGGAGCCATCATTGCGATGCTGCAGGGAGGGTTGTCCCTGGTGAACAAAATAGGGATTGGCGGTAGCGGTGGGCGAGACACCCTCATCGAGGGGGTTCCCCTCGCTGGCTACAGTCGCTGAGCGATTGCGACCAATAATGGGGAGAAACCGGGATTGTCTAAAGGCGGACTTGGCCTCGGGTTTAGCATTGTAGGGGTTGTTATTGTCCCTTTCACTACTACTCTGGAGATTGGTCGAGCTGTTGTGGCTTGCATGGGAGGAGTTGCTGCCCGAGCTGTTGATGCGGAAAAAGTTCTTGATCTTGGTGGGGAAGTGGCTAGAGTCGTTCGAGTGTTTCTTAGAGGGCAAGGAAAGGCCAGGGAGATTTCCACGTTTCTCGCTCGTCGCTGCAGATGGGCTGGAGGCGAACAACTGGGTCATGATGACAAAAGCGTTCAGGTTCCGGTGGTATTATTAGTCGAGAAATAAAGCAGTGATCTGAATCCCAACCCAAATTCGAGGACGGGAGATTAGGGTTGTTAATGGGGGAGAGAAAGGGGAGGGTGGAAAAATGCGATTTATTTAGTTGAATTGAGGAACAGGGTCCCAGCAACGGGCGAGACGGCGCGCGGGGGAGTCGAAAGTCGGCTGGATTGGGGAACGTCCACCCTTAGGAATGTTGGGGGGACATGGAGGACGGACGGGGCAACGGGGGGGAGAGGATTGAAGAGAGAGAGACAGAAGAGGATCAAAGAGGGAGGAAAGAGGGACAGAGGTGAGGTGAAGAGAGCGGAAAAAAAGAGCGGACGAGACGTGAAGACAATGAGATGGGATGGAAGTAGAGGGATAATAATGAAGTGGTCTTAAGAGGGAGCGAAGGCAAGACGAGGTGGAGACGTGGAGGTTCTTCGATGTGGCTGAGTCAGGCTAGTAGCAACATCTGGGACACCAGTGGTTCCCTATCGCTTTTTTTTTTTTTTTTTTTTTCTACTCGATACATTTTATTTAATCTTATCAATCACATCCTCTATTCCTCCCTCTTTCTTTTTATCTTTCTTTTTTTTTTTTTATTTAAATATATCCTTGAATGAGGGTAGAGGAGTTGGAACCATGTAGTTCACGCAGAGCAGTAAGCACTTTGTAGTTAGGTACCTTTGTGTTGACCAGATAAAAATTTCTAGACTTATTCGCCTCTAGGATGAATGGACAAACCACGTGGGGAAACCATCCGGCCAAAGTCTGGGACGGCCTATGGCCGGGGCCTTCTCCCTTCTCCGGAGTAGACTCCTTTGGACAATGGAACTGAGGAAGGTTTATTATCTCATTTGGTCGCCTGTCAGGAACCCTCTACCGAAAAAAAGGGTATCGTTAAACTCCGTTGTTACCTAGGTAGTCCCTTATATACCGACCGCAAGGGGTCCGGTAGATCAGTAGCACTGCTTAAACGCAAGTGGTTAAGTGGTTCAACTAGGGAAATGGGGAACGGGGAGAGGGGTGTCAATTAAATTAAAATGCCCTTTTTTTTTAGTCTTTTCTCTCCCCTCCTCCCATTCGTCTTTGGTGGCTGTGGGGGAATATTAAGTGTGTGGCAAGAAATTATGTGGGTTGCGGCCACATTATAAATCAAGAGGTAAGTAGCCAATTTATTCTGCCCAGTAAGTCATCAGCAGGTTGACCTTATGATTATTCATTGGCATAGGATTCTAACTATCTAATTTGAATGATAGTATAATTTGAATGATAGTCAGATTCCTAGAACAGGAGGCAACATCCAAAGATGAGCTTGTTTATATAAGGCTGATAGGATTTGGTAAACCAACCCCAGAGGTTCCAGGCTCTACACTTATTTACCTGTACAAGATGTTATTGGCAAGGGAGCAGATGTCAACACACAGAGTAGTACCTACAGTAATGCCCTCCAGGCTGTCTCATTTACTGGTCATCAAAAGGCTATAAACCTGCTCTTAGACAAAAAGGCAAATGTCAATACATACGATAGGTGGTATGCTTGATGTTGCTCTCTAGGCTGTGCACTTGACGGCCGTCAAGAAGTTTTGAACTTGATTCTAGGTAAAGGTGCTTGGCAGATCTCAATGGATAGGATGATTGGTATAATATAGTATCAATAAACAAAACGTCTCTGTGACTTGGTTTTGAGGCATCCGTTTCCTCCGAATCATTATATGCAAATATATTTTTTTTTTCAATGCCATAAAGCTTTTGAAAATTTGTGATAAAATTTCCATTTCGAATGAAGCTAGGCAAGCGTTTAAAAACCTTGTTTTAATAAAATTAGTGTTGACACCTATTATATCATTTTCTCATCTTTACAGGTGCCCGGTCTACTCCATATATATATAAACGAAATAATGCGCAGAGTGGTGGATATACCTTTGCTCTTGAGGCTGCCCCACTACAAAGCCACTATGAAGTTGTGAAACTGCTTTTGAACAAGGTGGTATTTGCTCACAGAGCTAGGATAGAAAGAATAAGAGGAATTCTGGATTGGTTCGGGTCTATTTTTCTGGGGAACAAGCGGGGGCTTGACCCAAGGCTTGAGGGGCATTAAATCCCTCAACATCCGTTTGCGGTATATTCATTATAGGCCTCTAGCGTTCTCACAGCACACAAACAAAAAAAAAAAAAAAAAAACAAAGCCGCTCTTAGACATGTTAATAGACAAAGCACTGGGTCATCATGTCTAGAGTGCGTTCTTAGATAAAGGCCGAGGTTTCTGTCCCTACGCAAATGAAAGATCGCCTCGACATTGCGCCTCGACATTGGCCACGTCAGTATTGGGCCATTTTATTTCAACAACGCAAGTAACAAGGCACAGAATGCGGGGAACATCTAGGAATTTACAGAAGCAATATGGAAGGATTTGGAAGTTACAGATAAGAGAAGTTATTATAAAATGATTATGAGGTGAATTTCAATGGAGTCAAGGCAAACAGAACCATGAATGACGTGAAAGTAAATAAAACAACAAAAGGAGGGTCAAAATAGAATACGTTACTATCTGAGGCGATTGGATATAGTCTAGACACCACTCGAATTTAGGGATGGGCAGACGAAAAAGTATGTGCGGCCGCACATGCGGCTGTAAAACCCGGTTACCTGCTTATTGTTATCGATTAATGACCTAGAGCCTGCTCTTCCAGTTTTTACACCGATCATCTAATAGTTATGGATTCAGCGCCTAGGTATTGACTCGAAACGTCCAGCTGTAGAACATGTGGACTGGCCAGAGCGCTTTAAATTATATATACACAGCGCGCAACTCAGCACACTCGAGTAAGACACGATATCTAAGCGCAGTACTTTGAACATTCCGTCTTTTTATCCATCTCTCTCTCCCTCCCTTCTTCTCTATCTCTTTTTTTATCCCTTTAACACTCAGCCCTTAGAAATATAATGTCTGAAAAGACATACCCTCATGTCTTAATCATTGGAGCAGGTTAGGAGGGCAAGAGGCAAGATTTACAAGCTGTATGAGTACTAATTGACTCATTCCAGGAGTTACTGGACTTTCACTTGCACAGAGCCTCAAAAAGGTGATTTTGATTTCACCTCTAAGGGCTTTTCTATGGCTAAGCTAGCTGTCTCTCTAGGCTGGCATTTCCCATGAAATATTCGAGAAGAGTTCACCAGAGTCGTATCACCGGCGGTCTCGGGATTGGGGTATTACGTTACATTGGGGGTCCTACCTGCTACCAAAATGTTTCCCAGAGGAGATACTAAGTAATCTACAAACGGCCCAGGTCAACCAATGGAGGAATTGCACGGATTCTGAATTTGTGTCTATGATTAATACAGCAACCGGAGAGTATATTAAAAGCATACCTATCGGCCGTGCTGGACGATTCAGTCATCGGAAGCTGTTAACTTTGCTTGGGACTGGTATTGATATCCAGGTAAAGCGCACACCTCACATGTTATATTCCTGTAGGGTGTACCTTTCTGAAAATCGCCTGCGCGATCTCTAGTTTCACAAGCATGTTGATAGCATTGTACCCTCCCGGGGCAGTCGCAGCATTGTCGTTGGATTTAAGGATGGTTCGTCTGCAGAAGGAGACCTTGTGATCGGTGCTGATGGAAGTCACTCGTTCGTCCGGACATGTCTCCTCGGTAATCGCGATGCTGAGCTACATCGGCCGCTGGGTCTTGTTGTGAATAATTTTGTCGCTCAGTATGAGGCATCACAGAGTCAGTTTATCATGAGCAAGCTTCACCAGTTTCTCGATATGGGTGTTAACCCGAACGGAACGTTTTTTGCTCTCGTTCGTAAGTTACATTATGCGAGAACAAGGAAACTATATATATCTCCTTATATCTAATGTGCTTAGCGCTCGATGTCCCCGACCCAAACAATCTGCAAACGGTCAAATTCCAGATTTTCATTAGTTTCACTGCTGATCAAAGGGAGGAGCGCGCTGTAGATTCTAGCGCGAGGAGGCTGGAAATTTTGAAAGAAAAGACCAAAGAATTTGTGGAGCCGTTTCGCTCAGCAATTCAATGGCTGCCCCTAGATCAGATTATCACTACGGAACACTTGTACGGACTGGATATTCAGAGCTGGTCTACGCGGGAACTTGAAGGCAGGGTCACTTTGGCAGGAGATGCAGCACATCCGTTCCCACCTCGTGAGTTTGATATATAAAGACAATGAGATGAAGATAATTCAACTCCATGCTGATAAGTGCCTTTTCTTAGATCGCGGACAGGGACTCAATAACGCCCTTCAAGACGTTTCTAATATAACCGAAGCCTGCCTTAAAGTTCAGCAGAAGGACGGAACTTTAACCGACCTCATAAATCATTATGACAGTGAACTGATCGACCGTGGAAAAACGGAAATGCAACTGTCCATCCAACAATCCAAGATGATGCATTCCTGGGATGATCTTATGCAGAGCCCTCTGATGACCATCGGGGCGAAACGCTTGATTCCCACGGAGTCAGGGTGAAAAGGGTTCGGCGTACGGGATGATGTACTTCGATAGCATGAAACAGCGGTGTTGGAATAGGTCTCAAATCACCGCCGGTTGGATATGCTTTCGACAGGCAGTATCGGTATTCCTCGATCTTGATTAAATGCGTTTATTCATCCAAGGGACTTAATTATGGATATTCCATATGTTTCTTCATATACTCATGTAGCTAAAACCTTTGATCTAAGCTTATGGAATTTGCGAAAATCCGGGATAAAAATATCCACCTATTTGAATATATATGCTCCTTCGTGTCGCAACGCCACTTGATTGAAGCAAAGCGAGCTAGGTCATTGTGAGCTCAATAAGGGAACCATCTGATATAAGGTCGATACCAGTGCAAGAGATACGTCAGATTCACCTGTCGAAAGCAATAAGAGGGAATTGCTACTCGCGAGATAGAGATGAGCCGATTTGCTGTTACTCTTCTAGTTCCTCCTCGTCTCGCCAAACGTCTCCTACAAACTCTAATTCCTTTTTCTTGCTGTTCCAGCATGGAAAGAACCTCCACGCCCCTGCATGTCGTTTTGCATAGTAGACCCGAATCAAGAAGGGGAGGAAGAACGGAAACGGAGGCCAATGAGAATGCGCCCCTCCCTCGAAATCATGATCGTTCGTACCCAACGCAAGTGGGAGGATTATATGCTGTAGAGGTAGAGACATCCAACACCCGTCAGTTTGTTGTGATACCTTTCTCAATTCTTCATGGATTCGAATGGGAATGGCAAGGGCTTACCTTGTCCCATTTGGATAAACCCTGCTTAATCAGAGTTGATTCGAATTTATTCCATACTGCCTTTAGCCGTGCTCCCCCGAACCGTTCTCCGATCTCAAGCAGCTGAATGGGCTCATCTTGGAGATGTAAAAGCAATGGTTTGGAAAACCCCCGGATGATCCTACGTAGCTCCGTGCCACTGTAAGCACTCACCGAGACTGTCTGGATATACTGAGCAAATGTATCCACCCCCTTGAGAAACGCGTTGTGCTGCGCCTCACTTTTGGACATTACCCCTTCCACTCCTGTGAAAGCGTCCAGCATGGGAAACAGTGTTTCTTCTTCCCCTGCGTGGTGCTCGTGGAGCTCATCAACCCATGTCTTGCAAAAGAAAAGAAAGTCTTGTATGTCTTTTGTAACTCGGACTCCGGTGGCCTGGAGGTAGATCGCATTCAGGTGGCGCAGTGTCAGATTGTGCGCGAGGATCATGGAAGTGAAAACGAAAACAGAATCCGCATCGGCTTCCGTCTATTAAGTAGGGATCTGAAGTTAGTACAAGAAAAATAGAATGGAAGTGTTGTTCTTGAAAAAAAAAAAAAAAAAAAAAAAAAAAAAAAAAAAAAAAAAAAAACAGGGCCAGTGGAAAGAAGTAAAAGTACAATTTTTAGGATTTTTGAAAGTAACGGAAAAGGCAAAAACGCCCAAGGGAAGGCCAATAATTTGGTAAAAAAATTTATAATTATTTAAAAAAGCCAAAAAATCAGTAATTAAAAAAATTGT